>JAZGLO010005563.1:317500-917500 GCA_036873155.1 Biomphalaria sudanica | reverse complement strand
AAAAAATATATTTGAGAAAAAATATTGTAAGGAAACAAGATTCATTAAATGTAACTAACAAAAATATTTGTTAAACATGAGATTTTCACCTTGACATACAGAGTTGTATAGCCACAATTAGGGTAACATTCACCTCAAAAGGTTTAGTAATTGTGTGTAGTGTTCCCAATGCTGTGAAAAAGTAAGTAAACAACTATATCCTTCTCTTTGGTGTAGGACTTAGTGTCATGCAAATAGTTAGAATGAGGGATAGTGTAATTAGTCGTTCACAACAGCAATGCTCATAAATAAAGCAATAAAAGTGTGCAACTCATTAGTTTGGGTAAGTAGCTGATAAACAAATTTTTTTCAACAAAAAAAATATAATTAGTGTAAATTAAATGATATAAACAAAAATGAGACCACAGTATGTAGAAATAATCTAATATCTTCTGTATTAAATAAAAAAACAACAAAGGAATGTTGAAACATCATTATCAGCACAAAGTTAAATCAGCAGACACTTCATGCAGATACAAAGATAAAAATAATTTTTCTCATGACTAGTAACAGTCAAATCTCACCACGACAGTTGATGTTTTCTTGCGCTGTTTGTTTCCAACAGATCCAAGTGATCACAGGCCTTACTGCAAGTGGTTTGTTTCCAACAGATCCAAGTGATCACAGGCCTTACTGCCAGTGGTTTGTTTCCAACAGATCCAAGTGATCACAGGCCTTACTGCCAGTGGTTTGTTTCCAACAGATCCAAGTGATCACAGGCCTTACTGCCAGTGGTTTGTTTCCAACAGATCCAAGTGATCACAGGCCTTACTGCCAGTGGTTTGTTTCCAACAGATCCATGTGATCACAGGCCTTACTGCAAGTGGTCATGAGGGGGATAATAAATACACTTGAAACTAACAATGTATTTGATGAGATTCGACTGTATTATAAAGCTTTTGTGTAGTGTTTTACAAACTTTACAGAGTGGCACATTTTGCAACATATTATAACAGTGCTTTTTTCTGAGTATAAACTTTAAAAAAAATGAAAACAGGACATAAAATATTTACAGTAAGATATCATGTTTATCTTGTAAGTACATTCATAGAAATTAAAGTACTGGGGGGACAGTCAAACACAGCTTCAGTGACAATGGTTTTACAGACACTGTGAGAATGCACTGTGCCTATTTTTTCAATACAAAGTATTTACATGAAAAAATGTGTCAGAATCTAAAAATAACCACTAGTAATTAAATACATGTTCAGCCAGTTCAAATGTCTGCACCATATAATTACATTGAATTGGTGTGGGTTTTTTTTGTATAAAATAAATTTGCAATTAACATGAACTTGGCATGTAAATGGTAGGTCTAAGCTTATAATAAGCCAAAAGTTGATTGATATTTTGGTTGATTTAGACTTAGGAGTCAGAATTTTATTAGGATGAATGTATTTACTTGAACTAAAAGAGACTGTAAGGGCTCAATTGATACGAAAAAAATTGCGATTTTTATTAGATCTAGAGCCTGAAAGTAAGACAGTGGGGCATGACCCTCAGAGGTATAGGCATAAGGGAAAATTTTGGGGGGTTAAGGCCTGATAGGGTTCAAATTAAAAAGAAAAAAAGTTAAGTCTTAGAGTATCAATGTCAAACTTTAAATAATAATATTTATTATTATTATAGCTTTTATATAGCGCTACTTTCATGCTTATAGCATGCTCAGAGCACTTTGGTCCAATCTCATTTGTGGACTGGTGGGGGGAGGGGGTATCTAGGAGTTGGTTTTCCGTGCTGCCTTTAGGCGCTCAGTAAAAGCAACTTTGTCCGATTCGGGTGTCGAACCTCAAGCCCCCTTCTAGGTAGCAGAGACAAGCCAAGTTCAAGCGCACATAGCCTCTCGACCACGCTTCCCACTTATACATCTAGTGGTTTCAGTGTATGGAGCCCAACTGCAAGAACAAGTTACCTGCCATAGCACCAGCAGGCTGATTTCTTCGCATTTTAAGAACAAGTTTTAGGGCATGGAGAAAAATGATTGACATCTAAAACAATGTAACAAATTGACAATGAAACATTTTGACAAATAAACATCTTCATACATACATCAAAAACATCATAATCACATTATATTAGGTTAAAACAAAATGTCAGTGTCCTATTATTTTGAAAAAAAGACACCAAAAGCAAAAAAAATAATTGAATCAGTATTTTTTTTTTAAACTTATAAATATTTGGCTTATTATGTTACATACAGAGACACTGTCTGTCCTAACTGGCAACATTTCAAGTTCATATCATTTAGATCAAATTTTGTCGACAAAAAATAATATTTAAAATACAGTAGTACATGAAATGTCTATGTTTTGTCATTAAAAATTGTAATCGACTTCAAATAACGATACATTACAAACATTATAATGAATCAGTGAGGTGTATGTAAGTAAAAAAAAAAGGTAAATGAATGTAAAGAATATGCATGAGAAGAGATAAGTATGTAAGGTGTTTGTAAGGAAATGAAAAGGATCTATACTTTCAGGTCTTACTTCAGTATAGTAAGGATAGAAGATGCTACAAAAAACTTTTTTTTTTTTGCTTAACAAGTGAAGAAAAATAATATTTATTTGTTCTTTATCAATAAGGATAACAAATACTGTTTTACAAGTTTGAAAAAAAACAACCTTTATATTCTTTATTAATAAGGATTACAAATTTTGTTTTACAAGTTTGAAAAAAAAAAAACTTTATATTCTTTATCAATAAGGATAACAAATTTTGTTTTACGTTTGAAAAAAACAACTATATATTCTTTATCAATAAGGATTACAAATTTTGTTTCACAAGTTTGAAAAAAAAAAAACTTTATATTCTTTATCAATAAGGATAACAAATTTTGTTTAACAAGTGAAGAAAAAATATTTTTTTTACTTTATCAATAAAGATTAAACAACTTGCATTACAAAAATAAAATATGAGAGGAAAAAAAATCTAAAAAAAAAAAACAGTTTGAATAAGATCGCTTAAGTAGCACTGAAAAATTTTAATTATTTAAATAAAAATTAAAAAGAAATAAAAAAGAACAACCATATCCAGAGGCGTAGCTGGGGGGGGGGAATTTGAAAATCACCCCAGGCCCCCACTTGAGAGGGGGGCACCCAAATGAGTGTTTTTTTACATTAAATATTAAGTATTACACAGAATGCAGGGGCCCCAAAGAGATCAATCACCCCCCAGGCCCCAAATGATGGTAAATTCCTAACTACACCACTGACTGTATCCCTATAATGGAAAACTTGTAATGAGGCTGAGGCAATGTGCTAAAAACCAAATAAAGTGGAAGCCTAATAGGTGTGTGTGTGGGGGGGAGGGTTGGTTTTATAACCATAGGCCTCCTTCAGTGCTGTTGACTATGGCTCATTTTGTGGAGGACAAGAGCCAATGAATGTTTTTCCCCAAACAGCAGTTCCCTCCTCTTCACCAGCTGTTGGGACCAAAGGAACAGCAATAGGCAATACAATCAAAGGTCAGTTAACTAGCCCCTCCTGATGCCAGAAGCTTTTTGGTTTAGACACCAGATATCTGAGCTACATGTGAAGGCCAGAAGTTAGGACTGGTTGTCAGAGGCTATTTGAGACACATGCCATTGGAAGCAATTCAAATCAATTACCACTTTCGGTAAAAACCCTTAAATAGCCTGCCATTAAAAGAAGAAGAGGAGGAGGGGGGGGGGCATCTGAAAGTTCTGTGGTGAAGTACTAAATTGATTTAATTTTGAGGATATGGTTAGAAGTGACACCAATATCGGACAGAATGAATGCTGTAAAAAAAAAAAAAAATATCTTCCCCTTAGAAAATTAACAAAACATTAATTGATTTCTTTTCTACTTACAAAATTTTTTTATAACCAAAAAAAAAATTAACAACAAATTATCACAAAAACTTTTTGTTGCTTCACAATAATACAAAATTTGGCAGGTTGTAAAAAAAAAACACAATTTGTAAAAAAAAAAATAAAACAAGATTCAATTCCCAGTTGATAATGCAACAATAATCTCAAAAATCAGATATTTATTACTGTTGTAAGATTTTGATGAATGTCATTACATTGGCGTGGATCACATAATCTTATCTTTACTTTTTTTCACATTGGCTTTGAGCCAGTCTTTGACTGTCTGCATGTTTCGTTTGACCCAAACTATATGGCTCTGCACCACTTCTAATGCCTGACGCAAGGCCATCTTCCCAGAACCCAAGTCTCTGTTCTTAAAAAATGCAACAACCTGGAGATATAAAACAAGATTGAAAAAAATGAAGTAATTAAATAGCTCAATTTTTGTAGGAAAAAAAAGTTCAATTTGAGAACTATACACGTAAAACCTGTTGCTGTTGTGAAGAATTTAAAAGAAAAGGGACATTTCTTTTGGCCAAGTTGAAATTTTTTTTTTTTTTTTTTTTAAATATTTTCCTAGAAGCTAAAAATGTTTTCTGAAAACAAGAACAATGTGGAAGTTTAAGTAAATCCTGGTTAAAGAAATCCCATTATCATGGTCTATTAACACAATAGCTCCTATGTCCGGTTTGAAAATAGAAAAAAAATCCCATTTAAAAAAACAAAACTTATCTAAGGGAAAGAATTCCGCAGTTACAACTATATCTTTCAATAAAGTACAAGTCATTTCCCTTATTCAATATCAAACACATTAATTAAAAACCAATAATAAATTGACTAATTGGTTAATTTTTATTCATGTTCTTTTTTTTTTAGATACAATAAATAATTGTTTAAAGTTTCAACTTGATCTGAAAATGGGTGTGGGAGAATTAATGTGTAATATCTTTTAACCACACAGACAGAGTGAGTTGATATTAGCTTTGTGAAAATACATCAATAATCCTGCAATGGACTAAAACTTCCAAACTTAGTCTTGGGGTTATACATTTTTTCATGTCAAATTTTACCAGGTAAGTGATAAAAGCTAAAAAAAAAAAAAATGGCTAACAACAAAAGGAAAAAAAAACA
Source organism: Biomphalaria sudanica (assembly GCA_036873155.1). Lineage (NCBI taxonomy): Eukaryota > Metazoa > Mollusca > Gastropoda > Planorbidae > Biomphalaria > Biomphalaria sudanica. The sequence goes on along the minus strand of JAZGLO010005563.1, from coordinate 912,498 downwards.
AACCTCATCATAATCAAACTGTGAATTAAACGGCTGGATGACTGATTTGATGATGTCTGACAGGAGGAAGGAACTCTCACCATATCTAGACACAGGGGAAAAAAAACAGTTATTAACAAAAAGCATGTAATGATAACATAATACTAATTGAATACGGGATCTAATGATGGTTACTTACGCATACTATTTTAATCAGTGGCATCAACAGGGGATGCGAGCCACACTAGTTAACGACAACCTTCATGTCAAAAGCTGTTATCATTTCCCACTAGACATCAATTTATATAGCCATTCTTTTGCTGAATGGCCCATCTTTCATTTTGTATCTCGAGCCCTACCTTATAAAAGAACTGAAAATTTGGGGGGAAAATTGGGGACACCATGAACTGTGTGACATGAACCCAAGTGACACCACTGATGGTAGTTACCTTTCAAATATTATATCCCAGCGCTCCCTTACAAATCTCCAAGTCAGCAAAAGCCCATTATCATTGGCAGCAACACTGCCCAGTACATCTGTGGTACTTTGAGACTTGACTTTTGAATCATCTAAACTGTACTCAAGAAGTCTAGATACAAGTAAGTAACATTAAGTGAGGCTTAGCAGTAAAGCAACACATTTTATTTAAATATTTTATAATAAAATAGGTGTAAACTATATTGACCTAAATAGTAAAAGGACTATAGCCAAGTTTGTATATAAACAATTATATCAAGACTAACAAGGATTTTAAAATTACTGCCCCTCAGAATTTGAAGAGAATCTAACTTTTGATACTAAATGAGAGTCTTTGGCACTTTAAGTAAGCCTACTTGTGAATCTCATAGAAATACTTGGCAAAGTGTTGGACAGAGAAGAAAAATACAGTGGACACAATGACTAAGAAAAAATAAATGTTATGGTAAATCAAAGAGCCCAAACTGTCATCATTAAGGACCTTGCAGTGGAGGTTCTTTTATTCAAACACCAGTATAAAGTTATTAAAGGAGAGAGTTAAAAATAAATTTGTATAAAATGGTTGTGTTTTTTCTATGCTTCATAATAATCTCTTCTGTGTCTACATTTATAGATTGCAGTTTTTTTGTTTTTTTTAATACTTAAATCTAAATAGTCAGTTTTAAAACAGGTTTTTAAAAACCTGCATGTATTCCTATTACATTTGTAAAATCCTGGAGTTGGTGCTGGCAGCTAATGAAGACAGCAAGAGGATCTTCTCTGAAGGAATGTTGGCAGTCAGGTATCTCTCCATGACCAGGTCCCATACTTCCTTGGTGCTATTCTTCAGGCCAGTGGAGTACACGGCACCCCTCAGATCACTGTGGATGCTGCGGAAGGGAGAGAATCACAAAGAATAACACACAAACAAAAGCACACCATTAGACAGGCATCCCTGTGTGATGGAAAGTAATGTATATCAATGTAACACACACAAATTAGGGTTCTTCTAATAGTGACATGATGTCAGTGTTAACTCTTTATCTCCGTAATTATTTACCACATTCTGGTGGAATCAACGCTGGTATCGCCAGTTAGGAGAGAAAGAGTTAAGTTGATTTAAGTTTATCGCCTTCAAACCTAATCACAGACAGTGAATGTAAATCCAATGATTAAGAATTTACAGTGGAAAATCGCATTTATACTAACTGTATATGTATTAATACAACAAGGTAGCTTGATTGACAGTGTGACTTGTGTAACAGTAACTAACAATGAATTACTATGAAACCCCATATCTTGATCTTTATTTTTTTTTTTACATATTTTTAGTCTTTTATAAAGACCTTTCTAGAATGAACAATGATTCTTGACACTTCCTTTGAATATTTTTTTTTTATTTTTTCTGATGGCCAGAATATTTGTTTAAAAACTATTGGCCAAGGTGTCAACCCAAAGGATGGCTTCCTGGTCATGTAGTTTTTATCAGACACTGTCGTTCGGTGGTCTCAAAGGTCCCGGCTTAGAACCCTGCCTACTGCCATCCCCAGTCATCCTGTGGGAAGTTTAGGCTAGGATGTACATTTTATTCTCAAGAAACATCCGAAACATGCAAAAACTTTGTACAAAAGCAAACAAGCTCCACCGGACATGCTTACTAAGTCCAATGGGATACCAATCCCAATAAAAGCAAGGCTACAAAGATAGTTTGTGTGGAAACACAAACTCAAAATCGGCACCCGAAGTGGTCCACCAAGGCAGGTAAAAAGGCAGGTTTCTTTCAGAAAGAATATTAGAATGAAATTCTATCGTAGGCAAATGACAGAGAAGAATGGAGAAAGAAGGTTGACAGATCTTCTGTGGTGCCCCAACGGTCCAGCAGACCAGGGGATAAGTTAAAGTGAAGGAGAAGTTCAAAGTGAACCTGGCCTAACTAATGTCATATAATAATTATCTAATTGATCTAGTTGTCTGTAAAGGGTCTATCTCTTATTCAATGCCTCAAGAAAAAAACAAACATTTTAAAAAAAAAAATAAATCTCCCCATCCTTTAGGTCAGTGTTTAATACAATGGTGGCTATGCTGTAGTTCACACGATAATATGAAAAACTACTTATTAATTGCTGTTTTAAATTATGTTCCACTTATGTGCATACTAAATAGATTTGTTCTCTTTAAAAATAAAACGAAAACATTTTTTCTAAATGTAGTAATTAGTATGACAGAACTTACATGACTTACCAATAAAATTGTCAAAAAAAAATATTTTTTTACAAAATCTAAAACCATTTGCATAAATGTGTTGAAAATATGCTAAATGGTAGTCTCCCTTAATAGATAGCCTCCTGTGTTTGTTACTATTAATAGTAAATAGTTGTAAAAGTGGTGTATTTTTATGAAAAAACTTCTTGCATAGTTTATCTTAAAAATTAAATTTTTGGCTTTCAGAAAATAAAATAGTAGCCATTGCATCAGAACTTTGAATGGTCTAAAATATCATGATGTCGGATTTTCAATATCTTTTCTAGTTTAGGAGATCTAAATGGGATGGACGGACGGACCACACAAAACTAATAGTGTCTTTTCCCCTTTTGGGGGCAGCTAATTTCTTCTTCTTCTTCTAATTTTTATGTTGGAGAATTCAGATGACTAGACCAATATATGAGATGAGCTGTGCAGTGGTTTCCAAATCAGGGAGCTCTCCATATAGTATTCTTTCTATTGGGGTGTTTAGGGGCCAGTATCTTGCACAGGCCTCTTGGTAAAGAGATCAGTTTTGGAGGACATGGTCAGCATTTTCTGGTGACACTCCACATGGGCAGATTTCACTGGTTCCAATTTTAAGCTTCCGGTATATATGTTGTCTCATTCTGTTGTGTCCTGTCCTGAGTCGAAAGATTAGACGTTGATCTTGTCGGGATATATATATATATATATATATATATATATATATATATATGTATATATATATTGTCACGTATTACGAATTGAATTCTACTTTTAAATGGCTTGCCTAGGGAAACGTGACAATAGAATAGCAGTTGTGTCACTTATAATAAGTCTGAATTTAATCAAAGACTTACAATGAATAACAAAAAAAAATGACACAAGAAATCGGAAGGTAAACTATCAACTTAATGTTTAATCAAATATAAAGTTACAAGAAAGAAAAAAAATAAACATTTACTCAATACAGAATTGATGTGTTGACCAAAACCCTTTTACAAAAATGGCATGTAAAAATATTACAATACAAGAGTTTGAAAATGTAATTACAAATACAAGCAAGCAAGGCCTTAAAAAAAATATTAACTTACACGATAAATGGTATACCACGCACGGGTCACGCAATGTCTCCGCTATTCTGTCTCACGGCTGTCTCCGTATGTCTGTCCGTCAACGTTACGCGGGCGGTCTTTATATAATATACCGCGCGTCGATTTCAAGACAAATCTAGGAATTTCTCGAAACAAATACGTCATCAATTTCCCAGATCTAGAACGCTCTTCAAAGAGATAGAAAAAAAAACACCCTCCTTTCAACCAGAGGTACACACACAGGTCAAGGACCGGTCACTGTCTGTGTGGCTTGACGAATAAAAAAAAACTTATTACACAAGGGGCAGACAACCTCCCCGTCTCTCGACCGCAACAGGTCAAAGAAAGAAAAAAAAAACAACGCCTAGATACGTAACACCTCCCTCCTAAAAATAAAAAGTTTACATTTCCACGAAATGGAAATCTTTTTAGAACTACAAAAAAAAAATGTACATTACAGAATGTATTTATCATGATATATATAAAAAAAAATATATACATCAAAATACTTTTTACAATCTAGATAAGGCATCGGCGATAACATTTTCGCTGCCTTTTATGTGTTTAAGATCTAGGTTGTACTCTTGTAAAAATAAACTCCACCTGAGAAGTCGTTGATTCTTGCCAGACATTTTGTGGATAAATGTAAGGGGATTATGGTCAGTAAATACAACCAGTGGCCATCTGGACCCACTGATATAAAAATCAAAGTGTTGTATAGAAAGAATCAACCCAAGACATTCTTTTTCCACAGTAGAATAATTTCTTTGATGTCTATTAAATTTCTTGGAAAAGAAACAAATAGGATGCTCTACTTGGAAATAATCTTCTTGGTAAAGGACTGACCCAACACCTGTGTCACTGGCGTCAATAGCTAACCTAAAAGGTTTTCCGAGCCATCAAAATGGGAGAGCTAGATAATATCTGCTTGATCTGGTTAAAGGCTTTCTGACATTCATCCGTCCAAGTAAATCGGACGTTCTTTCTCAGGAGGTTTGTTAAAGGACTGGCAATGACAGAAAAATTTTCGCAAAATTTTCTATAATATCCAGACATTCCCAAAAATCTTCGGAGTTGTTTCCGATCAGCAGGAATAGGGAAAGCTTGGATAGCTTCTACTTTGGCCATTACAGGTTTCACCTGGCCTTGTCCTACAATATGGCCTAAGTATTGGATGGAAGCCTGGCAAAAATCACTCTTACTCAGGTTTACAGTAATTTTTGCATGTAACAGTTTAGTAAAAAGACAATGCAGTTGTTTACAATGGCTAGAAAAATCTTGGCTAAAAATTACTACATCGTCTATGTATGCGTGGCAATTCTCCATGTCAGCAAGCAGGGCATTTATCATTCTCTGGAAAGTGGCAGGAGCATTCTTCATGCCAAATGGCATCACTTTGTATTGGTACAAACCATCAGGGGTGACAAAGGCGGAGATTTCCTTTGCCCTATCAGTCAGGGGAACCTGCCAATAACCTGAAAGTAGGTCTATTTTGGTGATGTACTTAGCGTCACCAATACGATCTATGAGATCGTCTATCCTAGGGATAGGAAACGAATCGGTCTTTGTTACAGCATTTACCTTACGGTAGTCTGTACAAAAACGATAAGTCTTGTCCTGTTTAGGTATCAAGACACATGGGGAGCTCCAGCTACTGGAACTTGGTTCAATGAGGTCATTTTCAAGCATATACTTGATTTCTGACCTAAGTATGGCAAGTTTTTCAGGGTTAACCCTGTAAGGATGCTGCTTGACTGGAGTAGCCTCGCCAACATCTACATCATGCATTATAACATTAGTCTGTTTTGGTACATCAGAAAAAATGTCATTAAATTCATTAATGAGTTTCATGATAACTGGCCTTTCTGTCGAAGACAGATGAGACAGTTTTACATCCAAATTCTGTAATACAAAAGAATTAGGTATTTTGTATTGTCCAAATTTCTCCTTTACAATATCATCATCAATAGGAGAAACATGGCTATTTGAACAACTTTTGACTGTATTTAAAACACAATTACTCTTATCTGAGTGATCTGGCCGAGATACATAAGGCTTCAGCATGTTTATATGACATAGCTGAGTCTTTTTCCTACGGTCAGGGGTTTTGATTGTATAATTGAGGTCACTAATTTTGGTCTCAATTTCATAGGGACCAAAATATCTGGCTTGCAAGGGTTGACCTGGTATGGGCAAAAATACAAGCACCTTATCCCCGGGAGAAAATTCTCTAACACGGGCCTTTCTATCATACCAGCGTTTCATGCTGGATTGGGTGTTTTGTAAGTTATTTTTGGCCAGAACACAAGCATCATAAAGTCTAGTTTTAAACTTAATTACATAGTCTAAAAGTCCTTCAGTGGCTGTTGGTGACAACAAAGTCTCTTTTATACATTTCAAGGGACCGCGCACCGAATGGCCAAAGACTAAGTCAAAAGGGCTGAATCCCAACGATTCCTGGACGGATTCACGGGTTGCAAACAGTAGCATGTGGATTCCTTCGTCCCAGTCTTTTTCGTGCTCAAAGCAATAGGTTCGGATCATGTTCTTGAGAGTCTGATGGAATCGCTCAAGAGCGCCTTGCGACTCGGCATGATACGCACTCGACATGCAGTGTTTGATGCCCAACTGAGTCATGACTTGCTTGAAAAGATTGGCCGTGAAATTCGTTCCTTGGTCCGATTGGATGGACTTTGGTAGACCAAATAGAGTAAAGAACTTGATTAAGGCCTTTACAATGTTTGATGCTTTTATGTTCCTTAGAGGAATAGCCTCAGGAAAACGAGTTGAAGCACACATAATGGTCAACAGGTATTGGTTGCCAGCTTTTGTCCTTGGGAGAGGACCAACACAGTCAATAAGTACTCTGCTGAAAGGTTCTTCAAAGGCTGGAATCGGCTTCAGAGGAGCAACAGGGATCTTTTGATTTGGCTTGCCAACCATCTGACAGGCATGACAGGATCGGCAGTACTGGATGACATCTTTCTTCAAACGTGGCCAGAAGAAGTGTGACATAATCTTGTGGTATGTCTTGTGGATGCCGAGATGACCTGACATTGGTGTGTCATGAGCCAGATTCATGATGTACGCTCGGTATCTTTCTGGTAACACGATTTGATGGCATATTCTCCATTCTTCTTCGTTGGATGCGTCTGGAGGTTTCCATTTCCTGAAGAGCATATCATCTTGGATGTAGTAGCACGTTGATGCTAGCTCTGCCTCTTGTGATGTCATTGCGGTTTCTCGGAGTTTGGCGAGCTCTGGATCCTTCTTTTGGTCCTCAATCAACTGTTTTCGAGTTGATGCCGGCTTTTCAGAATTTGGCGTTGGTTCTTCTTCAAGAGAAGCAAAGAATGTGGTGCTCAAGTCCACATCATCGTGGTTACTGTTGGCTTTGACGACGTTCTCTTCTTGAGATGCTTTCAACCTCATTGCCCTTGTTACTGCACACGCTGGATATAACTCTAGGTCTTCCTCGGGTGTGGCAGATAAGTCGGGTGTTTGAGTGACGATGGGTTCGGCTATCACCTTTCCACCTGCTAAGTCATTGCCTAACAGCAACGAGATGCCTTCCAATGGTAATGTTGGTCGGACACCTACAACAACCGGTCCAGTAATAAGATTTGACTTTATGTCGATTAGATGTAGAGGCACATCTATACATCCAAGCTCTACGCCTCGTAACAGGATGCTCTTCCCAGTCGATGATGATTTAGACAAGGGCAAGATACCCTCTAAAAGTAACGATTGTGAGGCACCTGTGTCTCTCAAAATGGTGATAGGTCGTAGACTTGTAGAATCACCGGGTAGTGATACAAATCCTTCCGAAATGAAAGGCTTAAAATCCTCTAATAAAACATCAATTTTGGTTGATGCAGACTGGACTTGGGTCGAACTCTCGCTGGAGTCATTGACATCTCTAGGAGACGCAGTGGAGAAACTCTTTCTTGAGTCAGTAGAACATCTTTTGGATGTATTTGGAGAACTCTTGATGGAGTCATTGGAACATCGGGGTGATGTCTTATGGGAACTCTTGATAGAGTCATGGGAACATCGGAATGATGTATTATGGGAACTCTGGATAGAGTCATTGGAACATCGGGGTGATGTATTATGGGAACTCTGGATAGAGTCATTGGAACATCGGGGTGATGTATTATTGGAACTCTGGTTAGAGTCATTGGAACATCGGGGTGATGTATTAGGTAAACTCTTGTTTGAGTCATTGGAACATCGGCTTGATGTATTTGAAAAACTCTTATTTGAGTCATTGGAACATCGGCTTGATGTATTTGAAAAACTCTTGTTTGAGTCATTGGAACATCGGCTTGATGTATTTGAAAAACTCTTATTTGAGTCATTGGAACATCGGCTTGATGTATTTGAAAAACTCTTGTTTGAGTCATTGGAACATCGGCTTGATGTATTTGAAAAACTCTTGTTTGAGTCATTGGAACATCGTAAAGATGAATTTGAAGAACTCACTGTTGAGTCATTTGAACACCGTGGAGACATTTTCGGAGAGTCTTGTACAGTCAATACATTTGAAACAGGTGGTGTCGAGGTATTCTTGATATGACTTGATGATGAGGGAGTAAACCTCGCCGACCACTGTACTGTGCAAGCGCTGACTTTTGAAGGAGCTTTTTCGTTTCTCTTCTTCAGTTTCCAGCAATCGTCAATTTTATGGCCTTCTCGTTTGCAGTAGGAACAAGTAGCTTTACTTGTAGTAGGTTTTCTGTCGTTTGTACTGCTGTTCTTGATGGAGTTGCTAGCAATGGACTCAGGCTGTTTGACTTGTTTTGGCTTGACATCCGTCGTATACTTGGCAAATTGATGTGATATTATATAATCGTCTGCCAACACTGCAGCCTTGTGCACATCTTCCTCGCCACGATCAGCTATATGCGTACGGACGTCCAGCCGCACACAACTCTTGAACTCTTCCATCAGCATTAGGTTCTTGAATTTGGCAAAGTCGGTGCCGATTTCCCTGGAAGTGAGCCATTTCTCAAAGCGTCGCTCCTTTTCCCGCAGGAATTCTACATGGGTTTGGCCATCCGATTTGCGACAATCCCTGAACTGCTTTCGGTAAGCTTCCGGAACAAGTTCATATGCCTTAAGAATTAAGGCCTTAACAACATTATAATCTTTTTGTTGTTCAATGGTCAAAGAACAAAATACCTCTGCAGCTCTACCAGTCAAAACTGTTTGCAGCAAAGTGGGCCACAAAGTTTCAGGTACATTAAAATTTTTCACAGCAAGTTCAAATTGTGGAAAATAATTGTCAATTGTGGCTTCATTAAAGCGTGGAATTATTTTCAAAAATTTTGTTGCTTCAGCAGTATGACTGGCAGGGGAAGAATCTGGTCTTACATTAGCAGCTAACTCTAATTTCTTTAACTCTATTTGTAATTTCATTTCCATTTCTTTCTGCTCTCTAGCCGCTGCAAGCTCTAATTCTTTTTGTTTAATTTCTCTCTGCTCTCTAGCCGCTGCAAGCTCTAATTCTTTTTGTTTAATTTCTCTCTGCTCTCTAGCCATTTCCTTCTGGGCTTCTATTTCCATTTGTTTTAATTTTATCTGAAGTTCTAAATCTGATTTACCCTCATCGGGTCTAAGGGTTTCTAAAAGGTCTTCAGAAAACACTTCCTCGTCTACATAATGGATTACAATGTTATCTCTGATTTCTTGTTTAAGGGCATTTGATTTTATTTTTAACCCTAAATGTTTAGAAATAAGGACCAGTTCCTTCCTAGTAAAAGTATCAAGCTCTTCCACAGAGGGATTTGCAAGAAAAACCTGAATATCCATGACTAACTAGCAACTATTACAAGCAAAAAAAAAAAAAATGTATACAATGTAAATATACAGTACAAAATCAGTACAACAAAAAAACCTTAAGAGAGTTTGGTCAATACTATTGATACTTTACTTCCGACTCTTTGACACAAAAAAATTTTTGTTAAAGTCAACTTCGCCTTTACAAAATTACTCAAGTAAGACGAAAATAGGTTCAGAAAAATATCCGGGACGAAAGCCCTCAAACTTCTTTTGTCACGTATTACGAATTGAATTCTACTTTTAAATGGCTTGCCTAGGGAAACGTGACAATAGAATAGCAGTTGTGTCACTTATAATAAGTCTGAATTTAATCAAAGACTTACAATGAATAACAAAAAAAAATGACACAAGAAATCGGAAGGTAAACTATCAACTTAATGTTTAATCAAATATAAAGTTACAAGAAAGAAAAAAAATAAACATTTACTCAATACAGAATTGATGTGTTGACCAAAACCCTTTTACAAAAATGGCATGTAAAAATATTACAATACAAGAGTTTGAAAATGTAATTACAAATACAAGCAAGCAAGGCCTTAAAAAAAATATTAACTTACACGATAAATGGTATACCACGCACGGGTCACGCAATGTCTCCGCTATTCTGTCTCACGGCTGTCTCCGTATGTCTGTCCGTCAACGTTACGCGGGCGGTCTTTATATAATATACCGCGCGTCGATTTCAAGACAAATCTAGGAATTTCTCGAAACAAATACGTCATCAATTTCCCAGATCTAGAACGCTCTTCAAAGAGATAGAAAAAAAAACACCCTCCTTTCAACCAGAGGTACACACACAGGTCAAGGACCGGTCACTGTCTGTGTGGCTTGACGAATAAAAAAAAACTTATTACACAAGGGGCAGACAACCTCCCCGTCTCTCGACCGCAACAGGTCAAAGAAAGAAAAAAAAAACAACGCCTAGATACATAACAATATGTATATATATATTATATATATATATATAATAGGTATCATTTTTCCTGTGATTTGGATGAGAGCTTGTCAATTTCTCATTCATTTTATTTACTATTAGTGGGGGCAGCTAATAAAAGAACCCAGTTTCCTTAGCAATTAAATCATTGAATAAAACCCAACTGGCAGCTTCTCTGTGGTGTAATGTTTTAGAGACACTGTGGTAGGAACCTATAATTTGTGTGCTATTGTATAATTCATTTAGTCTTACAATGTATTGTTATGTCAAGGATAATAAATATTGTTTTTGTTTTTTTTCCCCCATGACACACACAAGCAGTACATTTATTACAAGGTTCACACTTATAGTACATTTTTTACAATATTGGTACATTAATTACTGGACACACATACTGGTCCATTGCTCTAGGGAAAGAAGAACTGCATTGGAAAGTTAAAAAGTTAGAACTGCATTGGAAAGTTTAGAGTTACAAAGGAACAAAAGATTTCTCTTTACATTTCTGGGTTCAAGCCAACACAGACTTTTGAAGAGATAAATTAACTTGATCCTCATCCGCAAATAAAAGTAAGTCAAAAAGGACCAACCAAAAGTAAAACAATTTTAAATATCAATTAATTGATTGTCTATCGATTTAGTTTTTAAACCCATCACTTATACATTTCCATGAGACAGTTATATGACCAATAGTTAACTTCATAAATATTTTCTTAACCACTGACAGCAACTGATACAAGTAAACTCTACCTCATGGCATGTGATTCAAAGAAAATTTTACTGTTTGAACTTACTGAAAATCTTTGTCAATGGTCCATTGTATAAACTGCCTGTAGGCTTCATTCATCACAGGTTGGTAGTTCATAGTGAGTGACAAATAAATCATGGAAGCTCTCAGTTTCCTGGAGATAAAAAATAAATTCAGGAAAAAAAGGCTGAGATATCTAGAAAGAATTGAGCAATCTACACATACTAAACAGAAATGATTTCCTTCCTTGCAAAGAGCAATCTGCAATTATTCAACTTAGAAAAAGGCAAAGGTATATACATAATTTTTAAAACTTATTCATTAAGTAAGATATAAGAATACAAAGCAGATGTGAATCTTTCTTAATCAGTTAGCATCACAAAAGGCTCTAAAACAAACACAACAAAGGCAGCCACACAGTTGCTTCCCTTTTCCATAACATTTTGAAAAAGAACTTGAACACTGGCCCCTTATGCCAAAGTAAATGAATAGCCATTTCTTTAAAAGAAGAGCATTTTATCAAAATGAGTTAGACTTAGTTTTGTTGGGTCCTAAATAGCGAATATTTTTTTTTTAAAAATACATAGTTATACTTATAATTCTTTATACAGTTTATGCTTATAATACTTTATTGTAGATGTATTACTTAGTATAGTTATATTATATTATTAGAAATTACTTATATTAGAGTGAAAGACTAGAGTGGGTCTTAAACCAGAGAAACTAAAAGCTATAATACAGATGCATTCCCTTGTCAAACTGTGTCAAAGTTTGCTGCTCAAGAATCTGATTGTTTAGTGACAGCATGTTCAGCCCCAATGCCAGAAGCAGAAACACCAGTAATTCATCTGGGAGCATCCACCGTCTTTTGAGACAGAAGGATCCATACGTGATATAATTGCATTATTGTAGTCATTACCTAGCTATATTACTTTAGAATTAGATGTATGGCTTAGCTATTACTTCATTACTTTGTTAAATGTTTGCCTGTGTCTGCCCATCCGAGCTCATCAATCAGATGCTGTGCCAGGGAGAGAACAAAAGTCTGAAGTAGGTCAAGCTCCTCTTCTAGTTTTAACTGGTTGCAGACAAAGTACATGTTAGTCAGGACCTCCTCCCAGACAAAGTAGTTGCTCTCGTTGATTAGATACTTGGTCATGTCCAGTGGGACTGTGTAACTGATCAGACCTGTCCTAGTAATACAGAAGATATTAAACATTTAACAGCCATTTCAATATCATTGAATTGAATCATGTTTATTTATAGGGGTGCAGTGGCTGAGGGCTTAAGTAATTGGGGTCCTGGGTTTGAATCTCAGTGAAGACTGGGATTTTGAATTTTGCGATTTATAGGGCTGTCAATAAACATTTTATTCTAATAGGTAACTGACTTTAGTTGGGGAAAGTAAAGACTGTTGATCGTTGTGCTGGCCACATGACACCCTGCTTGTTAACCGTTGACCAAAGAAACATGATCTTGACATCATCTGCCCTATAAATCGCAAGGTCTGAAAGGGACACTTAGGACATTACTTTACATTGCCTTTACTTTCCCCAATTACCAGACCAGTGTTCCGCTTTTTCTGTAATTTTCAAAATGGCCGCTATGCTGGTGGACCGCTTTTTCAGAATCATAATCTAAAAATAACCCTCCAATCATAATTAAACCACAAGTTTAGCTTTTACAAATGGCTGCCCCATGTGTGTGTTTACAATGAATTGGTGTGGTTTACATGAAACGTTTCAGAAAAACTGCAATTAAAATCAGGCAAGGCAGGGTTAGGTTTGTAATAAGCCTTCAGTTGATCAATATTTTAGTTAATTTAGACTTTAGACTCTTAGGAGTCAGAATATTATTAAGAAGAATTCTATTTTAATTAAAAGATACTGTGAGAGATTCATTGATTAAAACAAATGATTTTCATGAAAGATAGTAAGTAAAAAGGGGCCATGGGCTGGGAGGGTTAAAGCTGAGATGGCACAAGAATATCTTGAGCTTCATAAATCATGGTCTCCAAGAGGATTGAAAGCCAGGATCTTAAGCTATGCAATTCAGCACTCTGTCTTCTAATCCGCATGTGTCCCTGCTCAGTGATTTATATATATATAGCTTTAATATAGCGCTACTTTCATGCTTAAAGCATGCTCAGAGCGCTTTGGTCCAATCTCATTTGTGGAACAGTGGGGGGGAGGGGGTATCTAGGAGTTGGTTTTCCGTGCTGCCTTTAGGCGCTCAGTAAACACAACTCTGCCCGAGTCGGGTGTCGAACCTCCAGCCCCCTTCTAGGTAGCCAAGCCAAGCCAAGTTCAAGCGCACTTGGCCTCTCGACCACGCTTCCCACTATCGCTTATTTGTTGGTGGGATGTGTGGCAAAAAAACCTCTTGGCTAATTATCAAGGGGGGGGGGGTGTCGACTTTGATTCCCGACTTGAGCTGAGTTGTGTTTGCTGAGCACCTAAAGGCAGCACAGAAACCTCCCAGATACCCCTTCCCCAATGGTCCACTAAAAAAGATTGGACCATAGTTCAATGAGCTTGCTGGCAGCATTAAAGTTGTGCTATAAAAAGAGAAATATAAAGAAAAGTTGGATTAGAAGTTGATTAAAACTAAACAATTTTATCTAAAATGCTTAATTTATATACGCGGGAAGCATGGTCGAGAGGCCAAGTGTGCTTGAACTTGGCTTGGTTTGGCTACCTATGAAGGGAACTTGAAGTTCGACACCCGACTCGAGCGGAGTTGTGTTTACTGAGGGCCTAAAGGCAGCAAGGAAAATCTTCTCCCAGATACCCACCCACTGGTCCACAACTGAGATCTGACCTTAGCGCTCTGAGCATGCTATAAGCATGAAAGTAGCGCTACCCATAAAAGCTATAATATATAATATATATATATATTTTTTTTTTTCAAATGAAGTGGAATCATGACAATACAAAAATGAACTTTAATATCAACCTGGCTAAAGAGAAGGCATCATTGAAGAGCCCGACTTTGTCCGTGACTGAGAACACTGAATGGTTGGTCTTCAGCTGCTGGATAATGGCCTGCCAGCCGTCTTTGTCATAGTTTACGCGGTAGTAGCCGTAAGTGTCCACGTTACCCTTGATCCAAATGGCCGAGTTGTCTGGCAGCTTCTCTGTAGCAGAGCCCCGCTTCATCCAGACAAGGTGAGACTTATTTGGGTTGCTTGATGTTTTGTAGGTGAATGGTATATACCAGGTGTAGCTGAAAATAAAAAATTTGAATTAGGTCAGGACTCCAAGGAAAACTGAAAATGTGTTAGGTCAGCGCTCCTTGAAAAAGTGAAAGTGCTTTAGATAAGAACTCGATGAAAAATGAACGTGATTTAGGTCAGTAGGGGCATGGTGGCTGAGTGGTTAAGCGCTTAGCTTCTGAACATAGGGGGTCCTGGGTAAAAATCTCGGTAAGACTGGGATTTTGAATTTCAGGATTTTCAGGGCGCCCCTGAGTCCACCCAACTCTAATGAGTACCTGACTTTAGTTGGGGAAAGTAAAGGCAGTTGGTCATTGTGCTGACCAAATGACACCCTACTCATTAACCATTAGCCAAAAAAAAGATGACCTTAATATCATCTGCCCTATAGATCGCAAGGTCTGAAAGGGGAACGTTACTTTACTTTTTAAACTTTTACTTTAGGTCAGTACTGTGTGGAAAATGAAAGTGCATGACGCTAGCACGATATGGAAAACATTTTTTATTAGGTTAGCACCAAAATAAAACAAAATATAGTGTAAAAAAAACACAGCAAATATAGATAATGAAACAGCAGCACTACAAGTGAAAAAAAAGTGAAAATAACTTTGAACTAAGACCCTTAAAATGATTAACTTGAAGTAAAGAAAATATTTGTAGACCCAATGGGAACTATTGAACAGTGGAGACAAAACTTAGACATTATATAATAAATGTGAACACTATTAGTTACTTAAATGCACCACAATACAATACTATCCACCACAGGTCAGTACTTGAGACCACAGGACAGTACTAGAAACCACAGGGCAATACTAGACACCACAGGACAATACTAGACACCACACGGCAATACTAGAGACCACAGGGCAATACTAGAGACCACAGGACAATACTAGACACCACAGGACAATACTAGACACCACAGGACAATACTAGACACCACAGGGCAATACTAGACAATACATAGACCACTCACTTGAAGGGAGATTTGTCTGACTTCAAAGACTTATTCTCAAAGTTGTCCATCATTAGAAACCTGTCTTGCTTTAGTACCAGGTAGTCCTGTTCTCTGGTCACAGTCACCACTGGGTAGCCCATCTGCTTTGTCCACGTGTCCATCACCATGGAGACCTTCAAACCTTGTGGATTTGTAGACACCTGACAAGAAATCAAACTTTGGGTTTAAACACCTAGCCAAAAGCAAGCAGCTTGTCTAATTGTGTACATGCTCAGTGGACCTTGAGGTGTTAAAAAACAAACTTACAGAGTCCATGGCATCCCATAAATCCTGAGTTTGGGCATTATCATAGGCATGATACTTGAGATAGTTGCTAAGTGCAGTTTTAAACTTGTCCTCACCAATGAAATGCTGCAGCATACGAATCAGGCACGCTCCCTGGAGAATAATCATCAGCATTATTACTTTTCTGAGGTAAGATATATTAGTTATCTAATAAGACAAGGTGGCTGAGCTTCTGAACCAAGAGCTTTTGGGTTTCAATCTCACAGAAGACTGGGATTTTGAATTTCAGGATCTTAATGACGTCTCTGAGTTCATCAAATCAACTCTAATTTGACAGGCATTGGGGAAAGTAAAGGTGATTGATTGGTCATAATGCTGGCCACATTAAACCTGTGTTAACGAATGCCCCCCCCCCCAAATATATGAACTGTACATCAATTACCCCCATGTATTGCAAAGTTTGAAAAGGGTACTTTCTTTTTTAATATATGTATCTAACTTATTTTATTAGGCCATTATGTTAGGTCACTTGTTATCTTATAATATATTTATTATTATAAAAGATTTAGAGACAGGATTAGTGCAACGATTGGACCCCAAAATGACCAACTAACTACTGTCAAAAAATGCAAACTAAAATTCTATGGCCATACTACAAGGTCCTCGGGGCTTGCAAATACCTTCCTTCAGGGAACAGTACCAGGAAAAAGGAGAAGAGGCAGACAGAGAAAGCTATAGGAAGACAACATAAAGGAATGGACAGGCCTGGCATTGAGGGAGATTCTGTCCAAGGCAAAAGATGGAGAGCAATGGAGGGGGATGGTCAACAGATCTTGTGTGATGCCCCAAAGACTAAAGGATAGGTGAAGATGAACTTATATATAATACTTGATCATGAACAATATTTTTGTTAATATAACAAGTTCACTTTCACCTATCCCTTAGTTTGTTGGACCTTTGGGAGTTAACATTTTTCTGCTTAACCCACTAATTATATCACAAACTCACCAAACAATTACAACAGCAACTAAAAAACTAATTATGAGGCTAATTTCCGACTAACAATGTTTCAAACCAAAAAAAAAGTTAAATAGACAGCTTACCTTGTCATAAGAAATTTTATCAAACAAGGCATCTACTTCAGCTGGATCTTGCACCTCCACTTCTATTGGATGGGATGTAATCAAACTGTCCAGATGTTGGGCTCCGCTAAAAGGCATCATGAAGGAATCCATCTGTGAATGTTTTTGTTTTTTTCCTTGTACAGACTTTGGCAATGGTTTTTTTTTTTATATTTTTTTTTACACTAAGAGTCTAGTGATTAAAATAATTCAATACAAATATTTTACAAGGTATTGAGACAAAATGAGATGGGCTGCAAAGTGGAATAGATGGCAAAGTTATGTAGCTAGGGGGCTGGAGTTCAATCTGGTTGTGTTTACATCACCTAAAGGTATAACAGAAACCCTTTCACAGATACCCGTTCCTCCCACATGTTCCTAAACAAAATTGGTCTATAGCGCACTGAGCATGCTATAGCGAGAAAGATACAAGAAAGATTTAAGCAATTACTTTAGAAATTTATTTCATGAAACAAAAACATTTGAATAGAGCAGTGTTTCCTCAAATTTTTGACCTATGTGTACCCCTTTTATAATTTTTGTAATGCCGAGTACCCCTTGCCCCCTCCCCCCACCACTTTGATTTAGTAACAGAACATAATAAATAGGGATATAAGAAAATCAGCGTAGTTAATGAGGTGCAACGGATACCCCTACAAAGTCTTCCCGTACCCCAGGGGGGTACACATAACACACTTTGGGAAACACTGGAAAAGAGTGTAAGTTGCACTTTCTGACTTATAAAATTAGATGAGATAAGATTTGCAATAATTATCATCACCTAAACTGGACCCAGGAGGCACAGTGGCTGAGCGGTAAAGCGCTTGGCTTCCGAACCGAGGTCCGGGGTTAAAATCCTTTGAAAACTGGGATTTTTAATTTCGGGATCTACGGGTGCCTCTTGAGTCCACCCAGCTCTAATGGGTACCTGACATTAGTAGGGGAAAAGTAAAGGCAGTTGGTTGTTGTGCTGGCCACATGACACCCTTGTTAACAGTAGGCCACAGAAACACAGGACCTTTACATACACTATCTGCCTGAGGGTCTGAAAGGGGAACTTAAACTGGACACAGTAACAAGTGGTCTGCAGCTTGATCTCACTGGACAAACGAAAAGCTTCACCAGTTTAGATAGGGCTAGACTTTTTCTTATATTTGAAATTCTTGAGAATCAACTATTTGGTAAAAAAGTAAAGTTCCCCTTTCAGACTTTGTGACCTATAGGGTAGATGATGTTAAGGGCATCTGTTTCTTTGGCCAATGGTTACAGGGTGTCATGTGGCCAGCACAATGACTAACCATCTTTACTTTTCCCAACTAAAGTCAGGTACTCATTAGAGTAAGCTCTACAGGGAGGGGGGGGGGAAGTCCTAAAAATCCTGAAATTCAAAATCCAATTCTTCATCAACATTCGAACCCAGTACCCCATGTTTTGGAACCCAAGCACTTAATCACTCAGCCACATGCCCCCAACTATTTATTATGAACACCATTTAGAACAGCTCAATGTCAATTACCAAAGATTGACTACATACTGACCCCTATCAAGTAAAACTAGCTAATGACCATATACTAACCACTATCAAGTACAGCTAGTAGTCAAAGACCACAGACTGACTACTATTAAGTCATAACTCACTACAGATTGACCACAAGCTAGTCTCACCATTTGAAAATCTTTGTCTACTTGATCAGCTCCAATATACTCCACATAAGTTGCAAAGCCTTCATTGAGCCACAGGTCATTCCACCACTTCATAGTGACCAGATTACCAAACCACTGCAATAGAAAGAGAAAATAGTTTTACAGAAAATTTACATAGTGTATTATAGTTGACAGTGAAAGTAACAATGTCAACTGAAGACAAAAATAAAGTTTAAGAATATCAGCCACGTCCTGACCTGGTGAGCCAGCTCGTGAGCCACAACTAAGGTCACCCACATTTTGGTACTCTCTGTCGACTTGGCAGGGTCGTAAAGGATGGAGGTGTCTCTGTATGTGATCAGTCCCCAGTTCTCCATGGCACCAGCAGCAAAGTTTGGAACAGCTATAAGATCTATTTATAGAAATAAAGTTGCTGTAAGTTTAAGTATATCATGAAACACTAATAAAGCTTTGTTTGTAATGATTATGCAAACTCACTAAGACCACAGTGGAAACTAATAGAAAATGTATTTATATGCTATTTCAATCCAAGCACATAAGAATGGCAATGTAAAAATAATGAGCTTGTATTCTGACAATGTATTTGTTTCTCTTAGCCTTTAAGTTGGTTCTAGTGAAGTACTCATGACAAAATGAGACCAATCACCTATACATATAAAGGAAAATGATTTATAATTTCCATTTTTTTGAAACCAAACGTTTTGATCTTTCACAATCAATCTTAACCTTCAACTATCCCTTAGTCTGCTGAACCATTGGGGCACCACACAAGGTTTGTCAAAAGTCTTTCTTCATTCCTCTCTGTCTTTGGCCTAGGATAGAACCTCCTTCAATGGCAGGCCTGTTCATTCTTTTATGTTATCTTGCCATCACTTTCTCTGCCTCCTCTTCTTTTTCCTAGTACTGTTCCCTGAAGAAAGGTCTTTGCAAGTCTTGAAGACCTTGTAATATGGCCAGAGAGTTTTAGTTTGAGTCTACAATAGTTAGCAGGTCATTGTGGAGTCCAATCCCTGTAATAACCCTGTCTCTAATCTCTTTGTTTGTGATGTGGTCGTTAAATGTCTTTAATAAAAAAGAGCCACAATCAACACCACTCAATTTTTCATACATTTTTGTTTCATTATTTTACAGTCACATTTTTGTATAGTCACTTCTGCTAGAATGTCTTACCTAACTTAGACAATGGGTAGTGTATGCCAAAGAAGGAGTTGTAATACTCCAAAACTGTAACTGCCGCATTCAGAGCATACTGGCCCATGTAAATCTTGTCTTCAGGTGCAAATAGTCTGACCTGTTGAAAACACAGCAGCAGTGACAATAGTTTGATTAATAAAAAAAAACACACTATAAAGTGGCAGATGAAGTCAAGAAGAATAAGCTCAAAATATAGACTAAATGAGTTCTTCAGATAAATTATCATATGTACGAAAAACATAAGTTCCCTTTTAAGACCTTGCGATCCATATGTAGAGCAGATGATGTAAAGGTCACTTGTTTCTATGGCCACTAATATGGCACTAATAAGGTCTTACAAGTTCAGAAACCTAAAGCAGTTTGTCCTTAAAACACAACTTTCTTGTACATAAGAAATGTAAACAAATTTCCAGCCTTTCTGAAGACACAAGGAGATCAATAAACTACATTATTTCTACTTCCAAATTGGCCAGACTTTTTTAAAACAGGAGGAAGTGCCAAACTATATTAAGATGTTTTACAATTTGTGTTTTAACAAGAAATAGATTAGAAAAATAATGCCAGTCTCACGTAGTTCACAGAACAAAAGAAGCAAAATATAAATAATACTTTTTAAAAACAAAGCGTGAAGGGAGAACACGGTTCGATTACTTCCATTTCTATCAGTATTACAAGGTTTATCTCCCCTTATGTCACAGCATTGTTTGATAGCTATTGTGACATGAACTAGTTGGGAATCATGGAGAACACTTGTTTATCATATTTCACGTGGAAAGTGAAATTTAGTTGGGAATTATGGGTAAGCTTCCTTCTGGGAGCTGTCCACATGGTCAGATATCAGTAGTCACCATGGTCATGGAAGTGAATAGACATATAAGTCGTTTTGTTTAAAAGGAATTACTGAATGCTAATATTGTGTGAACTTGATGTATTCTATTGGATTTTACAAGTAAATTTGTGAAGCATTACTTGTGATACTTTATGGCTGGACATGCCAGTATGTTGTTATTCTATTCTTAATAAATGTGTTCTGTCTGCTAATCACGGACTTGGTGAATTGTAATATTTGTTTTGCTGCACTAGTTTAAGTAGTTATAGTAGACACACACGATAATAAGATAATAAAAGTGTGACTAATGTTTATCACACAGCAGACACTTTATTAAACACCAGAAGAGGTGTCACATAAATCAGATGTTACACCTTAGTTTAAGACTTTTTTTTGTTTATATATAACAAATTAATTGGTTAGGGCTAATTGAGTAATTAATTGGTTAACTTTTTTTTAATGATTCATTCAGAAGTTCTCATCGACAATGAATGATTTAGTGAAATTTCAACTTGATCCGAGAGTGGCATGTGGGGGAAAAATTAGTTAAAAATAAACCCAGACAATGTGAGCTGATAAAAAGCTTCGTAAAAAAAATGTAAATGCTTTTAAAATAATTGAACTATTATCATTTTACCTGCACATTATCTTTTGTCGTTTTAGACATGTTTTTGAAATCACAGATGACATAGGCCACTAGGTAAGTGCTCATCTTGACTGAGTCCTCATACACGTCCAGCAACAGGGAGTCCCCGTACGGTTTGGTTTCTATCAGGCGTGTGTTAAATAGAGAGATGTGTTGGGGGCTCCTCACAATGGACATGGAGAAATTAGCTTTCAACTCGGGCTCATCAAAACAAGGAAAGGCGCTACGGGCAAATGTTGCTTCAAACTGAGTGCTGGCCATGTATCTGTTGAAAAGAGTGTACGTCATATAGAAATATAAAGCCAGTTTGTCCATGATGTTATGATTATTATAACATTATTTCTAGGATGCTTGTAGGCAGGGCTTATAACAAGAGGGCATATCATTCATATGCAGAAATACTATACTGATACTGGACTAATAACAAATACAGGAACTAGGAACTACTTGAAAAAATGATAGAATATGATGTTTATTTACATGGCATAAAACCAACTTCCATGACGATAACAAATGAACTTCAACTACTTGCTTCAACAACTGGCTACCACTTAACTAACTACAACTACTTGCTTCAACAACTGGCTACCACTTAATTTACTACAACTACTTGTTTCAACAACTGGCTACCACTTAACTAACTACAACTACTTGCTTCAACAACTGGCTACCACTTAACTAACTACAACTACTTGCTTCAACAACTGGCTACCACTTAACTAACTACAACTACTTGCTTCAACAACTGGCTACCACTTAACTAACTACAACTACTTGCTTCAACAACTGGCTACCACTTAACTAACTACAACTACTTGCTTCAACAACTGGCTACCACTTAACTAACTACAACTACTTGCTTCAACAACTGGCTACCACTTAACTAACTACAACTACTTGCTTCAACAACTGGCTACCACTTAACTAACTACAACTACTTGCTTCAACAACTGGCTACCACTTAACTAACAGATGTAATTTCAAAAGAGAAGATTATTATGTCATAAATGTATAAGTGCCGAATGCATGTTAATCAGTGACTTAAACTCTGCCAAGTCAATAGGGAAGAAGAAGCACTTGTACAAATTCCTCCTAGCATATGAAGTAAGAAATGCACCTTTATCTTTGTGTCATGCTGAGCATTTTATTAGGCTTTGCTTTTGTATTTGTTAATTATGGCTCAGTGTTTTATGTATTATTGCTAGTTTACTTTTTAGTCAGGGTTAGATCGATGAGCTTAACATCATTTTCTCCTATAGATCGCAATGTTTGAAAAGCATCCCTTTAAAGTCGTCACTGTACTCTGATATGGTTGTGAAAGTTGGACACCGAATGCTGAGGCTGAAAGCAGAATCCAAACTTTTGAGAGCGAATGCTACAGAAAATGCAAGGTATCAGATACCAGGAAAAAAAGACAAATGAGTTTGTACTTTTACAACTCAACACTGGCTGGCGAAAAGGGAAAATAGCTCTATAATGTGAAGAGATGAAAACAGATGCTGGCGGACTGTAACATGGAATGCAGTTTGCATATGAGACTTTTGATACACAGGTGCAGGATGCAAATCCTAGCTATAAGTCCTGGTAATCTCTGCTAAGGGCTGTCATTTTAATCTTAAAGCCCATATTGAAAAAGAGATAAACCACCATAAAAATTGATTTACTGTTGAATAAATGCAATAAAAGAGGATTAAGTGTTTGAATGTCGTCCTGACAAGATTTGAATGTCGTCCTTTAACAATGTGGGCCTAAACTGTTGACTCCTTGGCTACCACAACAGATAGTCACTGGCTGAACTATAGTTTAGCCAGCAGTCATTTTGTTTATAAGTAAACAACAAGAAGCTAAGTTTATCAAAACAAGTCTATGGATAGAGACAAACATGTTCCTGGTTTTATGTAACAGTCCCTGACTGAAATTTGGTTCATAATTAGTCACTGTCATATATCCTAGAGTCTATTGTCAATCACTGACAAAAATTTGTGACTAGAATGCAATAGGTCTCCAATGTCAGCCATTGACACTGTGTTGTGATTCATCTGTCATTAATGAAATATACCAAGTGTATTCTGCCAGTCAGTGGCTTTATAGTCTTGTCAGTCAGTTACTTATCGTGCTATGTGCCAATCACGGACATTATAATCTTGTCAGTCAGTTACTTATCGTGCTATGTGCCAATCACGGACATTATAATCTTGTCAGTCAGTAACATATTGTGCTATGTGCCAATCACTGACATTATAATCTTGTCAGTCAGTAACATATTGTGCTATGTGCCAATTACTGACATTATAATCTTGTCAGTCAGTAACATATTGTGCTATGTGCCAATCACTGACATTATAATCTTGTCAGTCAGTAACATATTGTGCTATGTGCCAATTACTGACATTATAATCTTGTCAGTCAGTAACATATTGTGCTATGTGCCAATCACTGACATTATAATCTTGTCAGTCAGTAACATATTGTGCTATGTGCCAATTACTGACATTATAATCTTGTCAGTCAGTAACATATTGTGCTATGTGCCAATCACTGACATTATAATCTTCAATCACTGACATTATAATCTTGTCAGTCAGTGACATTATAATCTTGTCAGTCAGTTACTTATTGTGCTATGTGGCAATCACTGACATTATAATCTTGTCAGTCAGTAACATATTGTGCTAAATGCCAGTCAGTGACATTATAATCTTGTCAGTCAGTTACTTATTGTGCTAAATGCCATTATAATCTGACATTATAATCTTCAATCACTGACATTATAATCTTGTCAGTCAGTGACATTATAATCTTGTCAGTCAGTTACTTATTGTGCTATGTGGCAATCACTGACATTATAATCTTGTCAGTCAGTAACATATTGTGCTAAATGCCAGTCAGTGACATTATAATCTTGTCAGTCAGTTACTTATTGTGCTAAATGCCAGTCAGTGACATTATAGTATTGTCAGTCAGTTAATTATTGTGCTAAATGCCAATCACTGACATTATAATCTTGTCAGTCAGTTACTTATTGTGCTAAATGCCAGTCATTGACAATATAGTCTTGTTAGTCAGTCACATATTGTGCTATGTGCCAATCAGTGACAGTATAGTCTTGTCAGTCAGTCATGTATTGTACTATGTGTCAGTCAGTGACATTATAGTCTTGTCAGTCAGTTACTTATCGTGCTATTTGCCAATCAGTGAAATTTGTTTGATCTCACGCATCAGTAACATTTTTCGGTCTTGTAAGTCAAGTTGTTAGAGATGCTTTTAGTTTCATCTGTCAGGTAATTACATACAACTATTTATTTGGCTTTATCCATCCATTACCTTGTCTCCTCTTTCACAGTGTAAGTGCTCTTATAGAAACCACTCATCTTGCTCAAACTTTCTAACGAGCCCCTGAAACTGACGTTTAGCTGCAAAAGAAGCCCCGATCTCAGCAAAGAGTCTACTCGCAAATAGTACTGGTTGTTTCTGGTGTACTCCAGCTCCTGCACCACCCTCAGCTTCCGGCCCAGCTCCTCCCCTTCGCCGGGCTGCCTCTCGTGCAAGGTCACACTCGACAGATTCTGCTCATGGGAGTGAAAGACGATGTAGTTGGTGTCTTCCAGGACATTCAGGTTCATCTGGACCCAGCCAGTGAAGTACGACTCTGAGAGGTTTGGATGCAGGAAGATGTGGTAGGAGAGGGGTTTAATGGTTCTCGGAAGTCTGAGATCCTTCCAAGGGAAAACCTGGCCATTGGTGGCAATGTACGTCTGAGGAGTCTCGTTTTCTGGGCCAACAGTGCTCCCCCCACTTGAATCCTCGGGAGAGGGTGATGGCTTGCAAGAATTTGACGTCTGTATTGAAGCTGGTCTGGCAAAGGCAGCAATGACAGCTACAGCTACCATAACTGCTCCCATTATTAGCAAAATGCATATGGCCCAGCCCTTGGAGCAGACCACTTGTCTAAAGCGTTGGCCCTTTGTTGGCTCATATACAGCCTTTTTGTTGAGAATAGCTTCCCCTGGAACAAAAACAAAACAAAAAAACTTAAATTGTGTGGTTTGCACAAGAATTTAAGAAAATAAAGAAAAATGGTTAAAAAAAAAAAGCACTGGGAAAAAAAAAGTATTGGTGATAACTTAAATCAATATGATACAGTCTTCCCATCTTGTTTTTCATTATTCACAATATAGTTAAAATGAGCTTGCTACTCTACCCCCATGATACATGTGTTGATGGTGTGTTGATTAGGTTTGGCATTGGGTTGTAACTTAACAGAGCTAGTCGACTTACTGATGTAAATGTATAACTTAACTAGAAACAGAAACTTTAATAACGTTTAAAATCCTAGACATAGGATGTGGAACTTTCAAACAAAATAAGCTATACTTTATTCAACAGAGAAATAGAGCTTTCCATTTCATTGAAGAAATACATTAAAACAATATACTTTAACTCCCTTCAAAACTACTGCTTTCAACAAACATTAATCTTGCGTTGTTTCCTGGTATATCACTCAAGTACAGCAACCATCTCTTGAAGAGCTTTTCCAAGAAAGATGCGTTTCCAAATCACTCACGGTTCTTAAAGACAACCTGCACCCATTAAACCACTGTTACATAAGATCTGAACGAAGTGGTTGTCTCCTTTCTATTAGGACTAAAACTGAAAGATTTAAAAACTCCTTTATCCCAGAGTGCTACAAGATCGGCTGTCGTCATCGAGAAGTACATAGAAGTAAATAGAAGTCAAATTCATACAGCGCCGGTTGTGAATGTGTATGTGTTTCGTGTGTGAATGTTGTTCGAATTTTTAATCAATATTGTTTTTGTACAAGAGTTTCGCTGAGCTTGTCAATTGTAGTCAAATTTAATTTCCATTAGATTGGATTAATAAAAATGATCTTATCTTATCTTATCTTATCTCTCTCTCCTCTCCCCTTAACTCTTTCATTCAGCCCTCTTTTGGCCACTCATCAACATCCATCCATCCATCCATCCCAGTGGTGCTACAGCCCATTGAGATCTCTGGCCCTGGTTCAACACATCTTTCCATTCTGATCTCTCCTTTCGTCTCCAAGCTCGTCTACCTAAATCCTACTAAAAGTTAACCGGATCCTAGAGACACTACCCTCCATAGCAGTGCCAAATCTAGACTAGTCTGTAACTTAGTTGAGTTAGGGCCTGGGTAATAAATTGTACTGGATGGCTGCCTGGTTGTGTGGTTTGCGCGCTGAACTGACGTTCAGATTTATCGATGGTCCCGGGTTCAAACCCTGCCCGCTCCCATCCCCCGTCGTCCTGCGGAGGTTTGGACTAGGAAGTAATTATCTTCAACTCTGAAGGAACATCCGAAACATGTAAAACAAACAAACATTTTTACATCTCATGGTGACAAAGACAAGTGCTGGTGTTACAATGGTTTCGGACGGTGAGCATGTTTGCTGTATTCAGAAGTAAAATATGATGACCCAATATCCAATTGTATACCAGGGATCAATTACCATCTCAAGAAAAATGGTACGTATTATAGGCTATCTCGACACGACCAACGATCAATTTTTGACTCAGAACCGGACACAACAGAGAATGAGACATTTGTTCCGTAAGATAAAAGTTTGGAGCATCATTAGAGAATGCTGACCTGACCACGTCCTTCAAAGCTGCATACTTTATCAAGAGGCCAGAACAAGACTCTGGCCCCAAAAGCCTCCTGTGAAAATAAAATCTATACGGAGAACTGCCTGATCTGGAAACCACTGCGCGGTTCATCTCAGATATAGGATTACTGATGTGAACCCTCCGACATGTCAAATGACAAGGATGAAGAAGTGGTACCTATACAAAAGCTTGAGAATTATCGACTAAATGGACTTATGAGAGCCCCGAAATAAGTGCGTTTACTTTATAAATAGTTTTTCAAAACTTCAAGTAGATGAAATAAAGAAAAAATTCATTTCTAATTATTTCCCCTGCACAATTACTCTTTTTTTTTGTAGAAACTCGAAGCTACGAGAAGTCAATGAACAGAAAAAATAATAATTCCTGTTTACACTTCTCTTGTGACCTTGTTATGTACACCACATAACAGGAGGTAACAGAAATGGCCAAGAATAAATACTAGACAAGATAAACTGTATTGTAAACAGAACAAAAAAAAGTAAAGTAACCATTCAGACCTTCAAATTCAAGTACGGCAATGAGGCATTTTTCAGTAGAATGACCAATTGCCTTGAATTCCCCGACTAATGTCAGGTACCCATTGGAGTTCGGTGGACTCAGGGGCGTCTGAAATTCAAAATCCTAGCCTTCATTCACTGGGATTCAAACCCAAAGCCCCTCTTAGTTCAAAAGTCAAGCACTTTATCACTCGGCCATGCACCCAATGAACTAATAACTAATTTTTAAAAAAAAAAGGCTGCGGGATTTTTTGTCAATAAGTTTTTATCAATAAGATTTAAAGTAAACACAAGGAAACAATTATTTGACGGGAATGTGTCGCCGAGAGGCTTACACCGCTTGGCTACTCAAGGCGGCTTGGCTACCTATCAAAGGGGGGGGGGGTCTTGTTCGACCCCGGTCTCGAGCAGAGCTGTGTAGCCTGAACGCCTAAGGCAGCACAGAAAACCTTCTCCCAGATACCCATCTCTCCAATGGTACATACAAGAGAAATGACCATAGCGCTCTGAGCATGTTATAGGCATGGAAGTTGCGCTATATTAAGTCTATTCAAATTCAAATTATTAAAAAAAATAAAAATAAGTAGGCTATTATGTCCGATGGAGTTTGGAAATCTGACTTGTCCGCCAGGCCAATCTAATTGAGGAATCTCGTTAGCGGAAACCGCTGGTCAAACCAAAGTAGACATTATCCTTAATTTAAAAAAAAACAAAACTTTCCGTTCACAAAACGTCAGGGGATAACAAGTGCTAGGCGCGCAGCGAATTCAAATAGCGCAATTAATTCAAATAGCGCAGTGAATACAAAATATCAGGTGACCGAGCCTCGCTCGGATGAATAATTTGTTAAGGAAGGATATATTCCCGAAGTCATTTTGGGAATATTGTTGTAATTACGAAAATGAACGATCGGGTAAAGACTATCAATCCGAAGAGTTCCTTTTTCGTTCTGTCAGTTCTCAATGTAATTGTACATAGCGATTAGAATAGAAAGTCCTCCCAACAGTAGGCCTATAGAATACCAAAGCTCACGTCTTAACGTTTTACGTTGCTTCTTTCGCGTAAAACTATTGGGCTATTGTTGTAATTACGAAAATGAACGATCAGATAAAGACTACTAATCTGAAGAGTTGCTTTAGTGTTCTGTTAGTTCTAAATGTAATTGTACATGGCGATTAAATATAAAGTCTCTTAAGTTTTCCTACAGTCTAGACAAACCACAGCTCACGTCCGTCTTATAGTTTTACAATCCATCTTTTGCGTAAAACTATTGTAGGCCTACTATTATTAGCTTGGAAGAAAGTCTTTGCAGTGTTACTTTTTAGATGGTATTGTTCAGACATTTAATTATGGAATTAGTATATATTCATTATGGCTTTAGTACGAAACATCAAGTGACGCAAATCTCTACGTTATAGGGTAAAGCAGGCACTTTGTGTCAAAGTAAAATGGCAAATTTTTTCTTAATAGACTTAAATCGTTGCATTAGTTTTCTAAAGAAACGTTTCCGTGGGGCACCTTTATTACACCGAAAAATATTTTCTTTCCCTTTACGGGATACGTGCCCTGCCCAGCCTGACTGTCGGACTATAAGAAGTTCATACCGGCTTTTGTCATCCATCCATCCATCCCAGTGGTGCTACAGCCCGTGGAGGGATATGGCCTGCTTTTACAGATCTCTCCATTCAGATCTCTCCTGGGCCTTCCGTCAACACGCCCTAACTCCAAGCTTTTTACCGAGGTTTATAATTAAATCATAAGAGGCTGCAGCGTACGCAAACTCGTTGACCGCTAGATGGATATCATGTTTAGTGTGAGCAAGTAAGGCGTAGAGAAGCTGTGTTATGACCACTTCCTTTGTTTTGGTACAGGACAGTAGACACCGAAGCAAGAAAACATGGTAATAATTCACCAGCAAAATAATAATAAGGCTTGTCTTCGAGTCCGAAAATTAATGAGGATTGCAGCTGTGACCTACATATTTTGCCACATCCAGGGCAAGCATAAACATTGTCCGCGGTGCTCGATTAAGATTTTCTTTTAGCTTCTGCGTCTGTCCTCGGCAGCAGATTTTCTTTTGGTCTCAAATGTGTATCCGCGGCCTTTGTATAGAGGGAATTCTATAAATCCGACAGTTACGCTGGATAGAGCAGTATTCTGTATGGGAGACGAATCTCAGACGAACTTATGCCTATACGCAGTCTTTTTTGGTGAGCTAAAAAGTGGTCGACGTAACACCGTAACGCTTAAAAGACATTTAGGCTCCAACTTGCCTTAGCTGACATAGAAGAGAGCACATGGTTGCATGCGGCCTCAAAACGAGACAGCTGGAGGTCACCAGCAAAATAAACAACAATGTAAAAAGCATCGACACCGCTCTAAGCAATTAAAGAGTAAACAATTTATTAAGCACTTAAAACACAATAACTAATTATACATACTTCCCGTTTACGTCATGGAAAATTTTCCTTCATAAAACATTCTAGCCAATATTAAATTTTCGATAATGAGGCTTTTTCAAACCGATATAACGGTCGACCTCGAGTTTTCCCGATGTGGCCAATGAGCTGAGAATTTTTTTCTCACTAATATGCACATACCTTGAAATTTTAAAGAAAATCGTTAGAGCCGTTTTTGAAATAAAATTTATCTATATATAAATATATATACATACATACAAGAATTGGTCGCTTAAGAGTATAGGATAGCGTAATAAATTTAAATAGCGTAATGAATTCAAATAGCGCAGTGAATTCAAATAGCGTAGTGAATTCAAATAGCGTTTTGAATTCAAATAGCGTAATGAATTCAATATCGCAGTGAATCCCAATAGCGTAGTGAATTCAGATAGCGTAGTGAATTCAATATCGCAGTGAATCCCAATAGCGTAGTGAATTCAGATAGCGTAGTGAATTCAAATAGCGCAGTGAATTCCGTTGAAATTATATGCTAAAATAAAACAATATTTCTTTTCAACAATCTTTGCATGTCTATGCATATGTGTAATCCATGCATAGATTTTGCATACATCTCTATGCCATGCACTATTGAAAAAATGATTCAATATAATCCTCTCGAATAAAACACGAAGTACAAAGATTCGGCCCAGAAGGACCCCCACAAAGACAATCTCCAATAACATGACTACGATGTAACTTAGATGTATTCATTAGTTTTGTTACTTTCATCCATATCCTACAGCCGAAGTGGTGAGAATATATTGATTGCATAAGGCTTGCTACACAGAACAGCTACTTAAACTTGCGGCTCGACAGGTGCTACGGCCAATATCTTTGTTTGAGGAGACTTATTGAACATATAAGCTTATAAGGAAACTGAAAATGAAAAAAAAAAAAGCAGGGGCGCATACACTGGCAATTTAAAGAATGCGAGATGCCTTTTGTACAATTATAAATATGCCCGTGTCGGACTGCAGATCCGAAGGAATGGATTTTAATCCTGGTGGAGACATTGAGATTTTTACTTGGGACTGGAGTCCTTTATTGAAGTGTCTGAGTTTAATCAAAGTTGGCCTCAGCTGGGGAGAGCACGCATGTCTAGCCGTTGGGCTGGGAACCCAGTGTCTTGTTGTAAACTATTTGTTAGTTTGTATGCGATCTCTTTTTAAAGTGATTCAGCGCGTGGCCGATGTGGTGCTCTTCTGTAAAGGAAATACTAAAGGAGGATAACCTAGATAACAGTCGACCGAGAACAAAAGGGGGGGGGGGCGTGCGAACGGAAGTTTCATTGGCTTACCTGGTGGGAGTGAAGAACAAAGGATATCCTCAGGTCACATTTACAGCCCAATCACAACGGAAGCCACGAGTCCAGTGATGCTTATGATTGTGATGAACCCCACAATCAATGAATCCTGAACGAAAAAAAAATTCTACGTCTTGCGGTCATCTTTGTGTTAAGCGACGCGTTTTTTTTTAAGGAAACAAGTCACGAAACAGACATCAACAGAATGGGATTAAACTGCTTGGAAGAACGTCTACAGTTCTGACGTTAAAAAGACGACTAGAATCGCGTTGGCGGAAACGTATTAAAGTTACTTCAAGAGAACGTTTGTTGTTATTAAGCTTTAAGCTTTAAGCTAATACGAAACTGGAGTAAAGGAGAAACTATTTATTTTATAATATAATTTCTGAATACACAAGCAATCGTGTCGTTTTCAAATGATCAATAGAAATCTAAATGTTGGTAAAATGTTTGACATGTTTCGGGTGTTCCTTCAGAGTTGAAGATAGTTTACTTCCTAGACCAAACCTCCCGCAGGACGACGGAGGATGGGAGCGGGAAGTGTTTGAACCCGAGACCATCGATAAATCCGAACGACGGTCCAGCGCGCAAACCGCACGACCAGGCAGCCATCTCTAACTGAAACGCACATCAAAAAGACTTAGCGCACCCTTGTTAGCTGAAGCAGGACATTTTGGCGCAGCCGTCTTGGCGCAGCCTTTTTGGCGCGGGACGTTTTTGGCGAAAAATGTTTAAGTCACATTATAGATGTTCATTTTATAAGGTCCTTACAAAGTACGATATATATCTACGTTTTTTTTTTGTGTTTTCTATGTGTGTTTGTATCAGCTTTTTATGTGTTTGTATATGCTTTCTATGTGTTTGTATGTGTCTTTGTATGTGTGTCTTGTATGTGTTTTGTATGAGTGTTTGTATGTGTGTTTCGACGTATTTTTAATGCTTAGATCAATAGTTATTTTTGTCCATTAGATTTCTGATTGAAGTGTTTTGTGTCATTACTGTTATATAATTAACATAATACTGTATGTATGGCGCGAGGTTTTGGTCCCAGGATTCAAACCTGCACCATCAAGATGACATGTCCTGAGCGCATAACATACGAATAGGCAGTCATCCATAGTTCGCGATATGCGTTCAGGAAATAGTCAAAATGAGAGGGTGGGGGCAGTGAGGGGAATGGTACTCTCTATGTGTGAAATATGAGGAACAAAAAACAAATGTTTATTATAATACGATTTGTAGTTGATAAATTATCGTCAGAAACTTTCGCGCAAAAACGACTGCGCTAAAACGACTGCGCTAAAACGACTGCGCTAAAACGACTGCGCTAAACCCCTTGTCATTAAGTCGTGCTTCGCAGTTTGAGAAACGCTGCGCTACATGAAAATAATGAAGTTTTATGTTATTGTTTTTTTTTAAGTAGACACAACGTAGTCTCCCGCCCCCCCCCCCCCCCCGCCTTATTCCCAGGTTCTGCTTCGCACTCCTGCGGACACAAAAACTCACACACACCATACAAAATAAGGTCATGTACTCTTTAGAAATGGGTGGACTCAATACTTCCTAAAAAAATTCCGAAATATCCCAACCCAAGGCCCCTCGGCTCGGAAGCCAAGCAGTTTACTACTCAGCCTGTTGATACGGTAAGGAAGGTGCGGTCGTTCGTCGAGTCTGAAGACTAATAAGGAGTGCGGTAGTTCACGTGACTACTCAGTCCCAGCCGCGACCTACATATTTTGTCACATCCGGCGCAGACATAACCGTTGCCTGCCAGTGGTCGATTTTAGGTTCTCTTATCGCCGTCTACGCCTGTCTTCGCCAGTGGATTTTCTTTAGGTCTCGGAAGTGTATCCAGCGGTTCTTGTAAGTGATCTCAAGCAGCCTCGTTCGGAAGCCGCCTGCTGCAATGTGATCTCTTCTATGTCAGTTAATGCAAGTTGGCGCCCAACTAAGCTGGTCTTTATAGCGTTTCTGGGAGGGGCACCCCTTCAATATAATAAACTAGTTTATTCATTGCATTCCTCTATATATATACGCAAATAGTCTTCCTTACTGAATGATAGATAGATGATGTGCAATTGCATTTAACAACAAAGTGGAAGCCGAACATTTCCACACATTAGGTCAATACCTGTCGGACAGACGACACGACCCCAAAAAGAAGGACATGCAATCCTTTTGCCGGTCGTCCGGTATCCCTAAATCTGACCAACGTTAAATGCATTGCTGAACAAATAAGTAGAACCTAAGGCAACAGATGTCGCGCCTATTAGTGTCACTAGAGTCTGCTGCTGTTCTTTATGAATCGCACGTAGGCTCAACATATGTGTGCTCTAGTTATATTAATAATAGTGGTAAAATGACCACTTGTTAGCTGTCAATAACCCCTTGAAGAGTGGATGATAGACTTAAAAACCACAGGCCAAATATTAGCTAAGCTAAATATATAGTATATTTTTAATAAATGCACACACACACACACACAAAGTGAAGCCAATTTTTTTAAAAAAAATTATGCGTGGACATTTTGTGGGTCTTTTTTTATGACAGATTTTTAAAGAAACAAAGTGAAAAGTTCAAAACAAAATTTTTTTTTTGGTCCGTGAATTATAGAATCACTTTTCTCCCCCCCCCCCCCCATTTTTTTTTCTTTTTCTTTTTACAATTAAAAAGTCTTACATGTCCAACGGTGATGCCTCAGTCACAACCCAATATCTATAAGGGGGGGGGGGAGCTTCTCCTTATCCGATATAAAAGAGATGTGTGTGCATTGTTTTCAGTATCGAAGCTCGATAGTAGAGTTAACCAACTGGTGCACTGACAACTTTCTAGAACTGAATGTCACAAAAACTAAAGAACTTTTAATAGATTTTAGAAAGAAAAAACAAACTATACGTGAACTGCAAATAAACACTACATCTATAGAACAAGTGAAGGCATATAAATATCTAGGCGTTATCATCAACAACAAGCTTTCATGGGAAGACCACCTTGGAACTCTGGCAAAGAAAACAGCCCAGCGACTCTTTTTTCTATACAAACTCAATAGCTTTAAACTAAACAAGAAGATCCTTGAGACTTTTTACGGCGCGACTATACAAAATCTGCTAACATACGGAATAACTTGTTGGCAAGGCAACGCCTCATCTAAACTGTTGCGACTTTAAAAAAGCATCAAAAATTACACTCAAAACATTATCACATTTAAAGGAACTTTTTGAACAAAAGTGCCTAAGAAAAATCGAAAAAATCATGGAAGACAACGGCCACCCGCTCCATCAGAACTAAGTCAGGTCGTCGCGAAGTGGGCTACTGCTGTCAATCAAAACAAGAACGGAGCGGTACAAAAA
This sequence comes from Biomphalaria sudanica, assembly GCA_036873155.1. NCBI lineage: Eukaryota > Metazoa > Mollusca > Gastropoda > Planorbidae > Biomphalaria > Biomphalaria sudanica. Next base: position 878,032 of record JAZGLO010005563.1, on the reverse strand, counting down.
CTCGTTTGTACCTCACTCGGTCAGACTCTATCACCGCCACTCATTGATCAGGGAACATGAAATGCACCAAGATACCTGTGTGTAGTCGCTGAATGAACTCTTTATGTTGTCTGTTGTATTTATGTGTATTTTTCTGTTGTGTTGTCTTTATATGAGAAAAGAGTCCTTGTAATCACAACAAATTTCCGTAAGGATCAATAAAGCAGTCTTAGTCTTTGTCATAAACAGTTTACGTATTATCTTTTTTTTCCCTGTCAGTCTCTCGTACGTTATATGAGGGATACTTAATTATATATTGGTTATACTCAGTCAAGACTAATTAGAAGATAAGCTGGTGGCAGCAGAAAAGGACAGTGTTATATCTTTTGAAGATGCTCAGCATAGGACCAAGACAGTAAGTTTGTAGCTCTGAACATGTGTGCAATGGTGTCCAAACAGCAGCTTATCAAAGGATGAATCTACGACTTTTAACATTTAAAGTAAGATATATCCGAAAGAACCTACAAGATTTAAGTGACATCTTGATAACAGGGTTTGTAATCTCACCGTAAAGCTAAGCAAACAGCTTCTACATTGATCGATCAGACTGCAAAAAAAAAAAAAACTCAAAACAATGGCTGAAAAAAAAAATCGTTCTGCCTTAAAAAGTTACATCGCCTTTCTATTGGACATTGTTATAGTAAATTTATGTAATGTTGTTGTTTTAATACACGAAGTGTAAAAAGTAATACAGCCTCTGCTCATCACAACATTGACAATTGCATTTACAGAATTTATTTCGGTAACAGAATAGGTCATTCGTTACTAATATATTGAATGCCAAGTAACTATATTTTGTTATCGAGTCTCGTTAATTAATACAGAAATACAAATTCAAAGCTTGTGGGCTACAACGCAATACGCTTGACCACCTCTATTTTAGGTTAAGCCAGTTTAAACACGCTAAGTTGAACTGCTAGTTTCCCTAATTTGACGTCATCAACCCCTCGAATGAAATTTTAGTGTCCTTAAAACGCACATTAAAGTGTAAATATCTAAATAACTACAACAAATTTAGGCAAAATATTTTGTAAGCTTGTTTTTATAAGGATTACGATTCTAAAGAAAAAATCATTACAGTGGTTTTTGCGTTTGACCCCAAAACCTTTGCAGTTGGTCTTCAAATTGAGGAACAACAAACGCTGTAATATATGACAAAGTTAATGTCTTTTTTTAGATTTGCGATCACAGATACATATTGTAGTAACCCTGCCTTGCACCAGTGCTTGAGGTGCGCACTAGTGAACGTAAACAGGAAGACACTAGACGAGAGAGAGAGAGAGAGAGAGAGAATAACAGTGCATCAGGGATTGTGAAGAGTCTGAATGTTTGGGAAACTAAGAGGCCAGCTTTTGTGCTGCCTGGAGGTTGTAGAAGGGACCTGGAGCGAAGCGGTCCACATTCGGGTTAAGTAGCAAAGGACTGATATAGTAGCAAGACTCTGAGGACGCTGAAGGATGTCATGTGTCTACCCTAGTGAATAAACACCTGTCTTTATTTCCTGTTAAACTGTGTTGAGTTGCCTGCCTATACGTTGAGTGCCTACCCTAGAGGTACAACAATATAAATAGATATGCAGGCATAATCCTATTATGTGCCACCTTCTACATGGAAAGATCCCCCCCCCCCTAAGTGACGTCCCCCTCCTGTGAAACATGGTGGAAAAAGACTTCCGGTTAGTGGATCTCCCTTCATCTCCACCACGCGCAATCTGCTCGGTGCGTTTATTTTCCCTTTTTTTTTTAAACTTGCAGATCTACGAGTCCACTTTCAGAACATAAGTCACTCGCAAGCCAAGGAAAATTAATCGAGCTCCAAAAAAACCGCTGGAATTGCCGCACTTACCTTCGTCTATGAAGCATTTTTCTTCTAGATAATCCATTTCCCACAGAGATCAGAAAACTAGGCATATAAACCTATTACTTTAAGCATAGACATAGATCTAGTTTGCATCCGAAATATCCGCTTCGTTTAGAATGCACTATAAATCACTATATTTAGTTTCGCATTAATGTGCTCTGTGTAGTGTTCTTATGTCTCCTAAATGGAATGTGCTCTTTAAAGCAATGCATCTATTTAATATTTTTCCCTTTGTATTTGCAAAAACTATAACAGCATCTATAAACTAAATCTATTACTGTCCAAAGGATTTTTATTAGGTCACGTGAGTACAACATCTGCAGACGACATTTGGAGGAAAAAGGAAATTGAGAGAGGGAAGAGAAAGGGGCGAAACAATCTTAATATTGATATTCTCCATTTCGTAATCAATTTTTTTTACGGAAGACTTTGGACCATCAATACGAATGTATAAAAAGAAAAGAAAAAAAAAAGATTGCATTTATATTTAGTAACATGTTTAACGGTAGAAGATTGAATTTAAAATCAAAGTGTGTTCATTGTCCTAACGTTAAGAGTTTGTCGTCAAATAGGTGGGTATGTGTTATGGAGAATGTGTGTGTGTGTGTGTGTGTGTGTGTGTGTGTGTGTGTTTCTATGGTGACGGTGGGAAGAGGTTAGGGACAGGTTGTGAATGATGCAACAAAGGGGGCATTGTCGTCATTTGGTCTTAGGATAGACGACTCCAGAACGTGAGACTGAATCAGTGAATGGCTGTGTTATTGTAAGATTTTGTTTAAAAATATTACTTAAGTCTACTAAATTTATTCCATTTGATCACAAGTAGATTTTGCCTATATTATAAATATTTTATTTATTTATTATTGTTCACAAAAAGGTTATTCAAGTTATTTGAAGTGTTAAAAGTTAAGATATATTCCGCCTGCAAGGGTTTATTTGTGTACCTGCAGTTTGGTGCTACAAGTCAACGAACGGTAACAACTGCATGTAATAGTATATATCAGGAAATATAAGACAGAAACATCATTACACCAGCGAGTAGGTCTGCAATATTAGAGTTACAACATTCTAGATTAGCTGAAAAACCTGTAGCATTAGCGTTAAAACATTCTAGATTGGCTGAACAACCTGTAGTATTAGCGTTACAGCATTCTAGATTAGCTGAACAACCTGCAGTATTAGAGTAACGACATTCTAGATTAGCTAAACAACCTGCATTATTTGCGTTACAACATTCTAGATTAGCTGAACAACCTGCAGTATTAGAGTTACAACATTCTAGATTAGCTGAACAACCTGCAGTATTAGGGTTGCAACATTCTAGATTAGCTGAACGACCTGAGATATTAATTCATCAATCTTATGAATGGACTTGAGATATTAGCTCATCAACCTTGTGAAAGGGACTAACAACCTGAGATGTAAGCTCATCAACCTTGTGAATGAGACTAACAACATGAGATATAAGCTCATCAACCTTGTGAATGGGACTAAAAACTTGAGATATAAACTCATCAACCTTGTGAATGGGACTAACAACTTGAGATATAAGCTCATCAACCTTGTGAATGGGACTAACAACCTGAGATATTAGCTCATCAACCTTGTAAATGGGACTAACAACTTGAGATATAAGCTCATCAACCTAGTGAATGGGACTAACAACTTGAGATAAAAGCTCATCAACCTTGTGAATGAGACTAACAATAAACAATATTAACTCATCAACCTTGTGAATTGGTCTAACAACCAGCAACATTAGTGACAACCTGCCAAATGAGTTGTAAGTCTTTCCACCCTTTCAACATGAACATAACAGCAAAAGCTTGACAAGTATAAAACAGTGTATTGCATGGGTACCGTAGATAACTTGTTTGTGTGTGTTTGTGTATTTGTTGGGTTGGATGGTGGTGTTTAGAGATCGGAGGCTGAGGGAACCACAATATGAAGGTCGATTGTAAGAATGTTTAACTTGCGAAACAGAGAATAAGAACAATAGGAAAAAAAAGCGCCATCTGGTGGATAACAAAAAAAAAAAGAGACGGCAGATCAATAGATAGAGGACTGCTCATGATGATACATAAGCTTACACAAATAGGAGCCTTCCTAATTAAGAGAACTGCTCATTAATGTAGACTTACGGAAATAATGGGAAATAAGCAGGTTAAAATGAACGAGTCAAAACTGAAACAAAAACCGCACTGCTCTACAGACATAACACATTGTCAATAAAACATTAACTCTGATATTAGGGCCTAAGCCAGAGCTAAGATTGCCTAAGATGTCTACTTCCTCCTACCTAAAAGAACCAGAATTGACACAAGCATCAAAATTCTTATCCAAACAGAACAAATTGTCAATTTTAAAAACAAAACTTTGATATTAACTCTTTCTCTCCGTAATTATTTACCACATTCTAGAGGAGTCAACGTTGGTATCGTCAGTTAGGAGAGAAAGAGTTAGGCTTAAGCCCATGCTAAGATGTCTTCAAAGTCCTTTTGTCTATAATGTTATTTTTACCATAAGCTTACCCAGTGAGTTAAGAGCGTAATGCCATTAAGACAATGAATGTAAATTGCCTTGAGAATTCTCAATCAACTTCACAACATTTAGTGTTTTATTTAATTGTTAGTTCAACCCAGCACTAAAAATCTAGTAAGCACAAAACTATCACAACTCCTGAACATACGTTTGTTTTCAAGTCTCTTTGTACTCGTATAATGTTCACTATAATGTTCACTTTTGTTCATCTCGTTACCATTCCGCATTGTCTTACTTCCGTTTAAAGCATGACTTCCAAAAGAGGCGTCCATGGCGACAATAAAACAATTTGGGAAGCTAAGAGTGCTTACATGTGCCGTTACAACTTTTTGGCGAGTCATGTTTCCTCGGAATGGCAACAAGACACTATGACAAAAGAGGCTTACAAAAGTGGTCCATTGTTATGAGGGCTCAAGTCATCACTGACTGATTTTTTACTAACACATCGAGCCACTGGCCGATTTTCTGAGGCCTAGAGTCACTAGTATCTACTGATCCCTAAATGATTTAACAGAGGACTCGACAAGGAGGGAATGTGATGTTTAGTTTTTTGTGACTGTTGAGTGTAACTCCCAGGCACGGAAGCAGAAGTCAGGGCCGATGTCCTCGCTACCTTTAAAAAAAAAATTGCTTTTATACAGCGCAGCTTTCATGCTAATAAGAAGCTCAATGCGCTATGGTCAGAGCTCTTTTGTGGAACTGTGGAGGGAGGGGAGTATCTATGAGAAGGTTTACCGTAACATTTTGTGGAACTGTGGAGGGAAGGGAGTATCTATGAGAAGGTTTACCGTAACATTTTGTGGAACTGTTGAGGGAGGGGAGTATCTATGAGAAGGTTTACCGTAACATTTTGTGGAACTGTGGAGGGAGGGGAGTATCTATGAGAAGGTTTACCGTAACATTTTGTGGAACTGTGGAGGGAGGGGAGTATCTATGAGAAGGTTTACCGTAACACTGCTTGATTTAGGTGTCGAACTCGAGCCTCTTTGATAGGTAGCCAAGCCTCTCTGATGGGTAACCAAGCCCCTTTAATGGGGAGCCAAGTCCCTTTGATGGGTAGCCAGGCCTCTTTGTTAGGCAGCCAAGCGGTGAAAGCCTCTCGGCCACACATTCCTTTATTTCTATAATATCATGTAAACGTTAAAACGTAGCTTGAATATCTCAAAAGCCACCAATCACGTTTACATGATGATTCTTACAACTATGTTCATATAGTTGTTCATTGCTTCTCATTTTCTTGATTAATACATTTCTCTAACTACGAATACAATGAATCGTTTGCAGACCTTGACCTACTAGTTTCAAAAGCAGGACCCTTCATTTTTTTTATAATAAACGGGCTAGCTGATATTTCGTTGCTGTAAATAAATAAAAAATAAAAAAATCAACGCATCATTTTGATGCCACTTCATCAAATGCTTCGCTTGACTTGCTTTAACTGCCACAAATTGATCTACAATACACCTTAGCTGAGGCGGGTTTTAAATATTCCTATGACGTGATCAAGTTCCCATAAGGGAGATAACGCTTGATAACTACTTCTGCATCATAAAATTGTCGTCTGCCCACGAGTTTCACGCGGTTTCTTTCGATAAAAACTCAGCCTTACAAAGTATGTATACTCAATTATAAATTACTAGTCAACCCACGGACGGCGTAGCATACGCCGTTATTTTGCAGGGCCGGCCTACGCGACCGAAGTGGGCCCCGCACTTTCATAGGACCCGCGCTAATTGTAGGTGAAAATTATTAAATTAAACCATATTATAACTTATAACAGATTTCCTGCGGCCTCCTGTTTTACCAGGAGCTCCTGGAAATCTCCTGAAATTGCAAAATATACGAAAAAATCCTGGAAATCTCCGGAAATTATTTAAATGTTTTGAAAACTCATACAAATCTCCTAAAATATATAGACCAAAAATGTCCTTTTGGGTGTCATTCAATATGGAAAACGACAATCCTACGCACGATAAAAAAAAACTGCATTATGCAATACCCGTATTTGTGGAATTTGGTGAATGAAGCTTCCGCGCTTCAAACTAATGAAGAATTACTTGAGGTCAACAATTCTCGTACATAGATTGAAATAGTTAGTAATTCTTGCTATTGATCGCGATCTATGTAGGAAATAGAATTTTTAAGATATAATGTAGGATGCAAGGCTGGTAAAGTAGTTCTGTGCGTAGTAAAGAATAAATAAAATGCAAAGACGAATTTATTTTCTAATACAAACTCTTAATTTTCACTTATTATCCGTATCCCAACCCAAACTTGACCCCGCGAAATCCGTTTCGTATAGGGCCCCACAATGGTTAAGTACGGCCCTGCTATTTAGTGACGGGTGAATACAGATTAGATTACTCGTTCTCCCATTCCCTCTTTTTTTTTCTCCGCTAAAGTTACATGGGGTAACTCTAGTCCGACTTGCAGAAATCAAAGAGTGATCTTTCCATTACTTCTTGGTGTCCAGACTGTTGAGCCATGAATATAATTATATATATATAGAGAGAGAGAGAAATAGATAGATACGATGCATTAAATTGTTTGTATTTTTTACAGGTATGGGACGCTCCTTCGGAAATGAAGATTATTACATGTATACCAGTGTTTCTGAAACTTTGTTCCGCGGACCCCCAAGGGTCCGTGAGACGACCTAAGGGGGTCCAAAGAAAATGAAAATTGTATACAATTTTAATAACCAAAAGCCAGTTTCTATGGTCAGATAATTTGAATAATAATCTACTCGCCCCTCACTACTGTCTAATTTGTTTATTACATAATATTCTATGACGACCTAAACCAAAGATCTGAAGACATTTTTCTTCACTTGCATATTCCCAAAAGGGTATCGAACTCTTTTGTACGTGGACAAATTCAAATCCCAATCATGGATGAATCCATTCTAATACAGGAGCAGCTTATTGCAATATGCACAAACGAGGAACTTAAACAAAGGTCTGAACAAGGAGACCACAAATTCTGGTTACAAAAACAGATTCCCATTTTTTTTCCCTTGATTATGGGCATTGTAAAGAAATTGTTGGCTGCTTTACAATCTTCTTATTTTGTTAAAATGGATTCATTGCAGTAATGAACCTCATCACAAAAAAAGAGACCCATTGAACAAGGCGTAAATACAATCGTAAAATCTCATCAACCCATTCATTTTTTTTTTTTTTTAACAAAAGTTTTAATCTCAATGTTTTTTTTTATTTACATTTATTACTTATATAATATGTATTTATGTAGCTTTTTTACTGAGGGGTACGTGGGCAAGTGTTGACTACATAAAGGAGTCCCTGAGTCAGGGACTATACAATCCCTGCTCGCTGTTGTTGTTTTCTTAAATGCGGGTCTATGAAAGCAGACAATGCTTTGGTATATGCTTTCTTTCATAGTAATGTCCTTACTCCGACTCAGAGTGGCTTAAAGAAATATAGGTCATGTGAAACTCAACTGGGCAAATTGATGATTTTTCAAAAGGCTTAGATAATAATGAGTAAATAAATGTCATTTTACTAGACTTTACTAAAGCATTTGATAAAGTTCACCACAATAGCTTGCTTAAAAAATTTAAAAAGCTATTTGCATTACTGGTTCATTACATCAATGAATGATTTCCTAATAGGGAGAGAACAAACTGTCATAATAAATGACTTTAAATCAACACAAACAGCTGTCAAAGTAGGTGTACATCAAGGAACATAGGTCCACTGCTGTTTCTAATTTACATAAATGCCCTACCAAATTGCATTTGTTCAGGAACTAATATTATTTGCAGACAATTCTTAATATATCTAGAATAAAAACTACACAAGATACTGAAATGACAAGCATCAAGACTTTAGCCAAACAAAAAGAATAGTCAATAAAAAAATCAACTTTAATATTAAGCCCAGACTAAGATGTCTTCTAAGCAGTTGTATAATGTTATTACAAAGCTTAAATCAACTCACTCTGTCTGTCTGGTAAAAAGTGTGTACACGTTATTTCTCCCACACCCATTCTTGGATCAAGTTAAAACTTCGCATAATTATTAATTAACATAGAAAAGACATGAATCAAAAAAAAGTAACCCATTAAACAATTAATTACTGGTTATTCATTATTTTATTTAATAGCAACAAGAGAAATTAATACTTTAGTTTTCACATATATATAGCTAAATTTGTTGGGTTTAGTCCCCTTAAATAATTGTTGACACTTTCTCCCTCATGCATTCTTCGTCCAAGTCGATACTTTAAAAAATTATTTATTGTACCTTATAAAACATAATAAAATAAACAAAAACACTCAATTAGTTATTGGTAATTAATTTTTTTGTTTGATATTGAATAAGGGAAATATCTTGTACAATATTATTAGATACATGTTTAAAGAAGGAGTTCTTCCCCTTTAGTTAAGCTTTTTTTTTTTTTTTTTTTTTAAAGGATTTTTTATATTTTGTTTTCAACATAAGCTTACCCAGTGAATTAAGACAATGAATGTTAGGTTTCCTTGAGAATTCTCAATCAACTTTACAATGGAGAGTCAACATTAATTCTCAAAATTTAGTACTAATCTAATCGTTAGTTCACTCCAGCACTAAATTTAGTACGCACAAAACTATTACCACTCCTTAACACACATTTATCAATATAGCAGCGAGTTTAAAATTTCCTCAACTCTGGCATAAGAGAATAAATTGAATTATTTTAAAAAAAACACAATTGAGTTCATTCAACTGGACAGCATGAAACAGAATGAATATGAAAGATAGTGCTTCAAGTACCCTTCAGACTGGCTAAATCTAATTGGTAAATACTGAGAGAGGCAAAGAATACAAGACTGCCAGAAATTGTGGCCAGGGGGAAGCTAATAACAGTCTAAATGGAGCTGGCAAAAGGTTAAAGTCATTTGGCGTAATCACCAATGTTGTGAAATGTGGCTGGTTGGTGACAAGAGAACATATGAACCAGACATTGAATGGTAGGTAGATAGGTAGAATGGGGATTTCAAAATGAAAAGGGGAATATATGAAAAAAGAATAAATAATAAGACATAATGAATGAGCACTAAACTGGAGGCATCAATGAGAGGCTGTCCAAACTTAACTTTTTAAACCAATGGCCATGCCCAGTATTTGAAAGAATTTCCATCCAAATTATCACATTTATAACTTCCATTAAAACCTCCATCGGCTCTCTCCAAAATATCAAGTCTTTCAAAAATAATTTTCTTGGAAATGAAAGAAATATATAAATGTATTAAAAATGTTACCAGTTTATTACTATTTACTAATACAAAAATACTAATAAATTACTAATAACTACCTCCTGACTAGCAATTAGAGTAAGAAAGTGTGAAAGAGGAACAAACCCCAGAGCACCAACATGTAAATATTTGATCACATGGGTATTTTTAATGCTTAAAATAATAGTACATGATCCTCCCTCCCTCCCCCTCTCTCTGTGTGTGTGTGTGTGTGTGTGTGTTTTTATTTAACTTTTTAATTGCACTTAAAATCTAACTGAATCTATGTTGGGAAAATACTTTTTAAAATAAGCAAATAGCCAAGACCTTAAACAAATGCACATTCTTTTCAATATTATATGCTTTTTTTATTCATTACAAACACAAAACTAGATCATACTAGCAAAAACATATACCTAGAATGCATTCACAGAGGTGAATTAAGTAAATTAACCATATTATACATTTATATATAAAACACTTAACTATAAAACAAAAACTTAACTTCATAAGATACTTGGAAAAAAAAAGATGAAGGCACTTTTCTTATTTCATATATGCTAGGACAAATTTGTACAAGTGCTGCTTCTCCCCTACTGCCATTAGAGCATGGAACAGGTTGCCAACCAATGACTTAGCAGAGATTAAGTCTCTAATTAACATGCACAGCTAGATTAACACATATGCATATTCTAATTTGAAATAATGTCTATAATTGATACAAAAGAAGGGTAGGATTGAAAGAACCAGCTCAACTCCAGACTTTTTTTTTAAATGAAAAAAAAAGGAGTTAAAATTTGAAGTGTAGTACGTTTTTGACAGCTATAAAAAGTTCTGACTAAATTCCTTACCTGGAAGAAAAGAAACTTCTTCCACTTCATGATCCATTTTTGATTTTAATCGGAATGTAAAATCTGTTGATATTTATATTTTAATTCTCCTTTTTATTAATCCATGTTATATAAATTCACTGGTGTCAACAGTCTGAAATAGAAACAACAAAAAGTTTTGTGATCATATTACTTTTTTAAAAAATCAAAAAGAAAAAACATAGTGCAATAATAAAAGTTTTTTAATTGGTACCAGTAATTTAAATATTTGTTAACTCTACTTTATTTCTTGTAATTATAATATTTTTAGCTTAGTTTTCTTCATGCGCATGAAATATATATATTTATTTCTATTTCTATTATATATTTCTATTGTATTATCTAAGCTGAAAAAAAAAAACGAGGGGATTTAGAAATATTTTGGTCTAGTTTTGCAAAAATTACCATCACTACCTGAATCTAAAATAAAAAGTCCAGTCAATAAAAAAAAGTTTTTCTATTGCACAGCTTATGTAAAGTTTAACTGTTTCTTCCTGTGATCATTTGATGAGTAGATAGCATCTAGTATCCTTTTTTTAGTATCTATTTTGTTCTTTTCTGGATCTGTTTAGTATCTTTGGTATTTCCAAGTTTCTAATTGTAATTTTCAGTAAACCATTTTTTTTATTTTATAGTATTTTTTGTTATTTTCTAATAATTTATATTATCACATTTTTTAGTATTTTATTAGCAACACTGCATGGTTTTTTGGATGTGCTCTGGACTGTCCTGGTTCAAACCTTGTCTGACACATCTTGTGGGAAGTTTGTGCTAGGATATAATTATCGAATCTGCGTGTTAAGCACTCTGCTATACTGTACTTGTACTAGTCTTTGCATGAAAAGCTTCACCCTCTGATGCATAAGGTGGATCTTCAAAGAAAAGTAACAAGATAAACATAATCAATAAGGAAGTCCTTTGAAAACAGAGTACAAAGACATCTGCTCTATTATCAGCAGTAAATGGCTTGGACAGAATGATATTGGGTTGACTTCCACAAGATATAGTGTATGGTGATCTAATAGAAGGCAGGAGAGCTGCAGACCATCCACTTCTAAGTCTTCTATGATATATTTATCTTATCTACTTATCTTATATATTAAAGATGTTACATAAAAAAAAAGATAATTACGTTCTACACATTTCATGTGTCAATCTTGTCATGCCTGTTAATCAATGACTTAAACCCTGCTGTTGGTTTTCCTGGCTGATTCAGGCAACCCATTCCATTCTCTAATCATACTCGAATGGAACTAGGGAAGAAAGAGCAATTGTACAAATCTGTTCTAGCATGTGGAATAGGAATTTTGCCTTTATCTTTGTGTCTTTCTGGGTATTTCATTAGGTTTTGTTTTTCTATTTGTAATTATGGTTTAGTGTATTGTATTATAGCTTTAATTTTTATTCTTCTGTCCTGAAGTGTTTCTAAGTTAAGTTATTTTACAAATGGTGTTACTCTAACCAAATTGGAATATTCGTTTGTTACAAATCTCACTGCTCTATTTGTTCTAGTTTCTTTATGTTTTCTTGAGTTGAGGGATACCTACTCACTGATGTATCATTGTATGCAATCACAACATGAATCTTATCTTATCTTATATAATACAGACGTTACTTCAAAAAAGAAGATGATTACGTCCTACGCGTCATGCATTTAGTCATGCATAATAACCAATGACTTAATTTCTGCCAAGTCACTGGTTTTCCTTGGCTAGCTCAGGCAACCCATTCCATGCTCTAATAGCACTAGGGAAGAAAGAGTATTTGTACAAATTTGTCCTAGCATATGGGATGAGGAATGTGCCTTTATCTTTGTGTCTTTCAGAGTATTTTATTAAATTTTGTTTTTGTAATTGAAGATTATGGTTCAGTGTTTTATGTATAATTGCTACTTTACTTTTGAGTCTTCTGTCCTGAAGGCTTTCTAAATTTAGTGATTTTACTATAGGTGTTACTCTAGTTAAATGTGAATATTCATTTGTTATGAATCTCATTGTTCTATTTTGTGTCTGTTCCAGTTTCTTAATGTTTTCTTGAGTTGAGGGGTCCCATATGGAGGATGCATATTCTATTATTGGCCTAACCAAGGTTAAATAACATTTTAGTTTTATGTTCTTATTTGATTTATAGAAATTTCTTTTAATAAATCCTAATGCTTTGTTTGATTTTTTTATAGTTTCATCAATATGTGGATTCCATGACAGTTTTTCATTTATTATAACACCTAGGTATTTTGCGTTTTTAGTCTGTGTTACTGGTTTGCCATGAATAAGATAAGTGGAATTAATTTGTTTTAGTTTTTTTTTGTTACTCTTAACAACTGACATTTTTCTGGGTGGAAAGACATGCTCCAATTTGATTCCCATTTCTGTAATTCATCTAATTCTCTTTGTAAAATATCTGTCTTGTGTTGTTTTTATTGTTCTATATATTATGCAATCGTCTGCAAATAATCTGACTTTTGTTCCTGAATTAATGCAATTTGGTAAATCATTTATGTAAATTAGAAATAGTAGTGGACCCAAGACTGTTCCTTGAGGTACACCTGAGTTTACTGTTATCGGTGTTGATTTAGAGCCATTTATTATTACAGTTTGTTCTCTCCCTATCAGAAAACCTTTAATCCACTGATGCAGTGGACCATTAATGCCAAAATATTTTAATTTTTTAAGCAAACTATAGTGGTGAACTTTGTCAAAAGCCTTAGAAAAATCTAGTAAGATAGCATCTATTTGTTCACTATTATCTAAACCTTTAGAAAAATCATCAATTAGTCCTATTAGTTGTGTTTCACCTGATCTATATTTCCTAAAGCCATGTTGGTATGGTATGAGGACATTTTGTTTGTCTAAGTGGTTTATGATGTTGCTACATATTATGTGTTCTAGGATTTTACATGTGATGCTGGTAAGTGATACTGGTCTGTAGTTTCCTGGGTCAGATTTTTTTCCTTTTTTAAATAGGGGGGTGACATTAGCTTCTTTCCAGTCCTTTGGTACTCTGCCCTGGTTAAGTGAAGCCTGAAAGAGTATTTTGAACACTGGGGCTAGCTCATTGCTTAGTTCTTTGAGTAATCTAGCTGGAATACCATCAGGTCCAGACGCTTTATTTGGTTTGGTGTTGGCTAATAGTTTTTGAATTCCATTTTCTTGTACTACTATATCTTCTATGTTGTCTACTTGGTTCAAATTCAGTAATATGTCTTTGAATATCATCATGAAACTCTTCAGAATCAACACCAACAGTTGGAAGAAAGAATTATAGTAGAGACAGACATGGAGTATAATGATGATCATGGAAGGGTCCAGGATCACTATGTAACTACCGTCATATGTTAGTGCGTGTTGGCTTTTACCTTTACTCTTTTAGAAAGCCATGAATTTCAATTTTCATCATGATGAATTGAATATTTCTTAACGGTTCCAGTGTTTTGAACTAATAAGTAATATTAATATAATATTATTATATAAAATTAATAATATAATCACTTCATCGCATTAATTATTGATGCAATGATTATAAACAAGAAATATACTAATGGGTCTAGACTCTACATCTATTATTAAGATTTAGACTAGGCTAGATCTAATGATTAGATTAGATCTACTTTCTAGATCCTAGTACATCTATACATCTAGACGTCTTTCGGTAATTTCTAATATAAACATGACACAGTTGCATATGATTGATATAATTACTAGGCCAGATACTTCTACTTCCGGGTTAAACTTTATACATTCAAGACTTCATTCAAGACTATAGCTAGAATCTAAATAGATCAAACATAGTCTAAAGTCTAAAGATCTAGATCTATTATTCTTTTAAAAAATATATAATATGTAGATCTAGATCTATCGATTCAAATTCAAAGATTTCACATCCATATACCCAAAAAATACCACCTGAAAATATTCGTTTCGTAATTTTCGCGAACTAGATCTAATTTCTAATTATTATTTTTTTTAAAACTTTCTAAAACTGATCAACACTTTGGTCTCAACATTTAAAAAATTCAACTTTCAATTTGACAAGGCTTTTCGCGGCAACTAAATCTAGATCTAACTATTGAGTCTATTGTTAAGTATTGAATTGATGATCTCATAGATCTACATCTAGACTATATAGAGGGTTCTAGATCTAGACCTGGTAACCGTATCATCTTATATAAATAATAATAGATGAGATGAGTAGAGTCTAGAGTAAAAGACAGTAGTCTTAATTTAATTCTATTTTTTCTAGTCATCTGACGTACTGGCTACTGCAGCATTAACTTTGTCTACTTAGACATTTACTCATTCTTAGTTTTAAAAAAATTATTTCTCTTTTCAGATTACAAATAATAATTCATGAGTCAAAATCAAACTGGCAATATACTTTTAAAATGGTAAAATCTAAGCCAGTTTCCCCTGAAAAAGGTAGACCGCAGTCTATTGACAGAAAACAAACTTTCAAATCTCCAAGTAAAACGCCTACAAAATCACCTAGAAACAAACTCTTCTCAACACCAGATCTAGAACATGCATCACCAGTTAAAAACCTCTGTAGGATATCATCTCCTGCAAAAAAGAATTTATTTGGTGGCCAGGCATTACGCCAACAGATTGTTCCACCCAAGTGCAATTCCAAAAGCAAAAGCTCTGTCTCTATGTCATCTAGTCCATCCTTAAATGATCCACTTGCAGAAGTGCAGCAAATTCTAAGACAGAGAATTTCTCAACATTGTTTTCCACCTCTAATTATTGGATATGAAAAGGAGAAAAGGTATTTAAATAATCACATTTTTGTCTTACGAAGTAACGTTTGTTCCCCTTTCAGACCTTGTGGTCTATAGGGCAGATGACGTAAAGCCAAAGGTCATCTGTTTCTGTGGCCTATGGTTAAGGAGGGTGTCATGTGGCCAGCACAACAAACTGCCTTTACTTTTCCCCAACTAATGTCAGGTACCCATTAGAGCTGGGTGGACTCAAAGGCAGCCAAAGATCCCAAAATTAAAAATCCCAGTCTTCACCAGGATTCCAACCCCATACCTCCCAGTTCGGAAGCCAAGCTCTTTACCGCTCAACCACCACACCTTACAAAATAAATTGAACATGAAATAGTGGAGAAAGTGTTATGGTGATCAGCTGCCGTTCTTAATGTAGACTTAGATTTGATTAGATGTATAGGTTATTTTATTGTAGTTTTTTTTAAAATTATTATTTAAAATGTTTTGAATGTTCTTTCAGAATAAAGATCAGTGCATCCTAGCCCAAAGCTCCTGCAGGAGGGTGGGGAATGGCTGCAGGCAGGGTTAGAAACTGGAACTATCTAGACGACAGTCCAGAGTGCATACCACATAACCAGGCAGCCACATTTAGTTAAAACCAGTGTAAAATGAAATAAATAATTTGGTCATATTTTTAATTTCTTTTTGTAGCACATCTTTCATGCATATATCATGCTCAGTAAAATGTGGTCCAATCTCTTTTGTCAATATGTGCTCAGCAAACACAACTCAGCTCAAGTCTGGGTTCAAACTTAAGCCCCATTGGAAAATAGCCTATTGCGTTTTTCAACTCAGCCTCACAATATAAAACGTAAAGTTTCAGACTTTATGATCTAGAGGGCAGATGATTTAAAACATATTGTTCAAAATAATGGGCGAAATGAATTTGACTAGGCCTGCGTTTGATAAGGTTTTGAAGGGAAAAACTTGCTAACGATGTAAATAAATTTATTGCTTAGAATGGTTTAAAGGATTTTAAATTTTATGATTTAAAGTAAATGGCTATTGCTAAGCATAACTATGTCACTATCTATATATAGAAAGAGCAGTGCAATACAATGTTCTCAGGGAGAATGAACAAGCAAGGATTTGTAAATGGAACAAGTCCAATTATTATGATAGCTGGGACCATTGTAGCATGGTACAGAAGTTTGGAGGTTTCTAAAACACCCATAGTGGATGAATGGTGGGGGCTAGACAGAAAGGATCAAGCAATTCTTGCACAGTTTCGTCCAGGTCATCGTCACCAAGGTCCAAGAAAACAGAAGAACATACCCTTAACAATTTTAAGATGCTAAGAAACATTTTCAAAGGTACTCTTAGTCCTGAAAATGATAGAACTGCTGCATGTGGGGTTCTATCCTTGTACAGAGACAAGGACACCCACGAAGAGCACTGCCATATACATGAACTGTTCTACAAGGGAGTTATCTCAGCACAGTGCCTTAGTGCATGGAGACTTACAACTATGGAAAGTTTGATCAGCATCACTATTGAATTTCAAACTGACCACTAATGTAATTGTTTTTTTTTATTTAGTCAGCTGTATGATCTCATTAAAAGAACAGCAACAACTGGTGAGAGTAATTCTTTACTTGTGATAGGGCCCAGAGGCTGCGGAAAGACAATGGTAAATGGATTTTTTTTTTAGTATCTACAAAAAAAAAACACATTTATAAAATAATTTATCTTCAATAAGCCATCAAGTGATCTTACTTAATATTAAGGCATTGTCCTAGAGATTAAGCATACTGCAGTATTTTATGATAAGAATAAGAATAATTTCCTAATTCAGCACAATTATAGAGTACTTAAGTTTTCTCAGAACAAATCTATTATATATGTCTTCCATTCTGTATCTATGAGATATCAATTGATTTAGTCAGTCAGGCATAGTACAAGGCTATTAAATCCCAAATTCTACCATCAAATCACGTCTTGAACACTGTAGATTTGTCATGGCTTGTGTTCACCTAAACTTAGCTTAGTTTGAGAATAAAAAGTTGAGCTCAGCCATAGACCTGAGCTTAAAGTCTACTTAATGATACTCTAAATGATAGAGCAAAAATCTACTTAAGTTGTTATGTTAATGCTGCTCCACCTGTTTTATAAGCCTCTTGAGAATTTTAACAGGACATGTTTCTTTTCTGTTTAGTTTTGTTTACAATGATGTTGATGAAAGATTGCTTTTTTATTCTTTTTTTTTTCTCTTTGGTTTTTAGCTCATTTCCAAGGTTGTGGAGGAATTACTTAGTTGCAATACTATCAGAGAGAATCTATTGCTAGTCAAGTTAAACGGTAATAGGAAAATTAGAATATTTGTTGTATTTTGCTAAGTAACAGTACAAATATATTTTTTTTTCATGAATCAAAAAACTTATCTTATCTTATATAATACAGACGTTACTTCAAAAAAGAAGATGATTACGTCCTACGCGTCATGCATTTAGTCATGCATATTAACCAATGACTTAAATTCTGCCAAGTCACTGGTTTTTCTGGCTAGCTCAGGCAACCCATTCCATGCTCTAGTAGCACTAGGGAAGAAGGAGTATTTGTACAAATTTGTCCTAGCATATGGGACGAGGAACTTCTAAAACATCAAGCAGACAATTCAAAGATGGTTTTCCTTGTAGCCTTAGACTTAGCTAGAGATTATCACTTTGAGACATTAGCAAACAAATTAACTCTTTCTCTCCTAATCGACAATACCATCGTTGATTTTGACCTCATTAAAATAAATTAATGTTTTAATTTTATAAACTTGACTTTGTGTTATATAAAAAGAGCATGCATTTCCCTTTAATTCCATACCAATTACAACATTTTCTGATAAAAAAAAACAATAAAGCTATTGAAGCTGAATCATAAAAGGTGAGTAATGAGCAAAATGAATTCCTTCGAAACATGGAAAAATAATAAAAATTACGGAGAGAAAAAGTTAATCTATTATTAAAAACATGTGGGTTTTTTTTAATTATAAGGATTGTTTTATTGTTTATTAATTGGGTGTTGGATAAAATGCACATGATTGCTCGAAGCAGTAAATGTTTAAGGGTGGAAAACATTTTTGTATTGACTATTTTTTTTAAAGGTCTGCTACAAACTAATGATAAGATTGCGCTAAGGGAGATAACTCTACAGCTTCAGCTGGAAAATACAGTTGGTGATAAAGTTTTTGTAAGTATTTGTTTTCTTGGTAAAGAAATCTGTTATTTTTATGTGTGTGTATGAAGTTTATATATTTTATAACGTGCAACGTTTTTTTTTTGTTTTAACGTCTTCAGGGATCTTTTGCAGAGACACTGCAATTTCTTTTGCAGGCTTTGAAGAGTGGTAAGATATTTTTCACTGTATGGTTGAAGGTCATTTGAATATAATTTAAGAGCAGTTACAAGAGCATTGGTTTTTAGCTTATAAATTGTTTAATTTTGTATGTATGTTGTTTTTTTTACTTGCTGATATACTTAGTAGTAGTTGTGGTTGTTTCAGTTAGTATCTTTCTGTTTTTTTTGGTTCGACTCTTGATATTGAGTGTATGAATAGTATCACAAAAGTTAGCTTGTAATGACTGAAACAATATATTATAATATTATGACAACTTCAAGATCAATCGAGTCACACGCACTGCTTGACCATTCAGACACTCTAAAACCTTGATGGGGGTGCGGTGGCTGAGTGGTTTAGCGCTTGGCTTCTGAACCTGGTGTCCTGGGTTTGAATCTCATTGAAGACTGGGACTTTAAATTTTGGGATTTTTAGGGTTTTCCTGAGTCCACCCAACTCATATGGGTACTTAACTTAAGTTGGGGAAAGTAAAGATCATTGGTTTTTGTGCTGGCCACATGACACCCTGATTGTTAACTATTGGCCAAACAGATGACCTTAACATCATCTGCCTCATAGATCGCAAGGTTTTAAAGGGAAATTAAAAGCTTGATAAGAAGTTCTTTTAAAACATGCAAGATTATTTCTGCACAAGGGCAAAATGTTGGTCATGCTCTATTCTATTCAGTTTCTAGCATTACTTTCCTTGATCTAAAATTGTTTCAACCTCAAGTGTAAACCTTTGTAGGCTACCTATTTAGCTTAGTAAAACACCTTAGCTACATGGACTTTGAATGCGACATTTAGTGTCGCAATGGGGTTTAGTAGATTGTTTATATTTTATAATCAGTTGGATTTGACAGTGACAGCATTGCTAGTGATAGAGACTCAACTACAGCGCATTCTGTTTTAACATTTTAAAGCTAACCATGAGGGTTTGACTCATATTCCTATACTGTAACCACCACTGTTCTGTGCAGGGACTGCCACTCCAGCTAAGGGGACACTGATGTCTGCCCCCTGGAATGTGGGACTGACGTTTTGGTCAGGGTTGCTGAAATTCACCAGTATTATACCATATAAGACATACTAACATCTATTGATTAATTAAACTACATACAAAAGGAAACATTCTACACCTTGCAACTCTTTTTGGTTCAAGATTACTTGCTGTTTATCCTAACAACTATGGCTGATTCTAAATGTTTTTTTTTAGGTAACCAGAACAGTAAGCCAATCCTGTTTATACTAGATGAGTTTGATCTGTTTGCTCAGCATAAAAACCAAACTTTGTTGTACAATCTCTTTGATATAGCACAATCAGCTCAGGCTCCTATCTGTGTTATTGGTGTCACTTGTCGCCTGGTGAGTTTAGTTTAGTCAGTGAAGTTGTGTTATCTACTGGAGTCAATTATAATTATAGAGAAAGATATGCTTTTTATTTTGACAAATATTCAAAACAACTACATTGTCTTTTTGAAAAAATCTCAATGACAGATTTTTAAATTTTTTTGTTTTCAATTTTTACAAATGTATTGCTCTTTCTTTCATCACCTTTAGAAATTTTTTTTTTTCATAAAATGATATTCTTTTAGTTGTTTTTAAACTTATCTGTCTGCTAGCTGTATTACATAGACATTTTAATGCTTTCCTCATTTTCAGATTCAAAAGATAAAAACCCTCCTACTTGTTAAATTATTCTAGCATTGGTCAAATGCTTTCCTGGTGTTTGTACTTTCATTGGTCAACCTCGTGTGCACATATCCCTAGAAGTACTCTGCATACTATTTGAGGGTACTGAAAAAAAGATTCAGCAATGGTAGATGATACTTATCTTCTCAGTTTCATTGTTCCTTCAGAGAAGAAGATAATTATGTTCTAAACTTAAATCCTGCAAGGCAATAGGGGATGAGGGTGGGTAGTTTTCCAACCTGTGATTATCATGACAACAGTTCAAATCGTCCATACTTTATCCAGGCAACAATTTTTTTTTAACAATTAAATAAATTACTGTGTTGAGAGTTGGCACTAAAAAAAAAGCTTATTGCATACTTCAAACAAAAAAGATTGAGAAAGTAAACCGCTGTTATTGTTTTTTCTTATTCTTACTTACAGAAAATTTGAAAAAGTGTAAGCTGTTGATTATGATATGCTTACAGTATCACAGTAAAAATTTAAGGCAAAGTTTGTCTTAAGCTTTCAAAATAATTTTTTTTTATGATTTGCTTCTTTCAGGATGTTATAGAGCTATTAGAGAAAAGAGTCAAGTCTCGGTTTTCTCATAGACAGCTTCATTTGTTTAACAAACTAACGTTGAAACAGTACAGGGAGATGTGCAGGCAGTACCTTAGTTTATCTAATGATTTCCCTTGTCCAGATTTTGTTCAAAAGTGGAACCAAAATATAAATGTAAGTAATGTAGCTTGGAGGTACAATTTAGTTTCATTTAATAAAAAAAAATTTTTGTGAATGTAATACGTCTTTTCTTTTTAATTTCAGGACCTCCTGCATGAAGTGTCTGTTAAAGATATTTTAGAAAGGCAGTTTTCACTTTCCAATGATGTCCGTGGTCTTATTTCACTCTTAGTAGGTTCCGTTGAGTTTATTGCATGTGTCAAATAAATCGCTAATCAAATTTTACAATTGTGCTATTTTAAGATAAAGTAAACTTGTTATAACAGAGTGTTAGAGCTCTTGGATTTCTAGGCAAATTTCAAATCTAGTGGAGATTTTAAAAAAATGTTTATTAAGCATATCTGTTCTAGTGTGTACCTAGCTTTAGAAAGGTTGAACACTGAAAACACAAATGCATGCTCAGAGGCTAAAATTATGCCAGTGTAGTTTAAAAGTAGAGATATACATAGAGAGAAAAAAATGATCCACGGTACTTTTCTTTTCAGATTTACCCAGTTTGTCAGATAAGCTCTAGCCACCCGCAAGTCACTGCTGCTGATTTTGTCACGTCTTTTAAATTTCTTTCAAATGATACCAAGTCTTCCATGTTACATGGTAAATGTATTTTGCTTTTATTATAAATTTAATACTGGGAGGGAAGGGTAGAAAAAAATTTCATTTCTGCGCATGAAATTTAAAACTGATAATAAATTGTCCACAGGGATATCCACACTAGAACTGTGCCTTATCATTGCCATGAAACATCTGACTGATATTTACGAAGGAGAACCTTTCAATTTTGAGATGGTTTACAGTGGTAAACAATTCAATTTTTTTTTTCACTTGTTTTATTTCATATATTTCACAATATTTTCACAAATCTTTTCTGTTACCCCTGGTTAACAAGGATGTCAACAGATGATCCTTACATCATATGTCCTATAGATCCCAAGGTCTGAAAATACTTTTTTTTTCTGTTGATTACATTTTTATTGTCATTTTGCTCACTCTGCTCATAGAAGTAATAAAAAAAAAGCATGCTGATGTAACTTTCTTGTTTCGTTTCTTTTTTTAAGAATATCTTAAGTTTGCTAAAAGAAGAGCTGGTATACAGGTCTACGAGAAGGCTGTTGTTATGAAGGTAGCCTAATGTTATATTAACCTTGAATTTTCGTAATTATTTGTGTTAGGGTTAGGGTTTCTTTTTGAAAAGGAAATAGAAATAAGTTTAATTTAGGTCTTTATTTAAAACTTTTTAGAAGTAGTTTTTAAAAAATTAAGCTAAATGTTTTTACAGACTTAAATACCATTTCATTAACTTTTATTCATATTTAAAAACAATGTTACATAGCCACATGAAATACTGCACTCCTCATTAATCTTTGGACACTTAAAACACAAGCCTTAAAAATTAGTTATAATTCATTGAAATTAACAAGGTGGATGAAATATTGTATAATTGTTTTATAGCTAGGGTTAGGGTTAGTTTCAGATGAATCATCTGGTGGCATTCCTTGTTTTTCGAGACAGAGAGAGCCATATATAATAATAATGTTCTTTATTTTCCGTAAGGAAATTTTTCGTACAATTTGTGCATTACATCAAACAAAACATTGTAACTAGAAAAAAAACAAAATGTACATTCACACCAGACTCACTCATAATTTAGATGTGAAAAGTAGAAGTACTTTCATGTTTTGTTCAGAGATGCATGGCAGTCAGGTATTTAAAATCTTTTTTTTTTTTGTTCAGGCTTATGAACATCTGCAAGCTTTGGAGCTGATCAGAGGTCTCAACAATTCTGGAAGTGTGACCAGTGGAGTTCAAGCTTTGAAAGAATACAAACTAATGACGCTTCTTGTTCACCCGGCTCAGGTTGGATTTTTTAGTCATCTGCACTTCTTACAGTAAAATGTTATTGTACATTAGTTACTTTTAATGATTTGATACTTTCATAAATAAAATATTCTTTATTATTCTTTATAGATTAATGACTTACTAAAAATAGATCATCGTTTACTAGAAAACCATGTTTTTGATTATTAACATAGATTGATAAGAATGACGCTATTAACATGAACTTATGTAGGAGACAGTTTTTTGTTGTTTGTTTAAAAGCAATTTCACACAATTTTTTTAAGCAATAAATCGCCAGTCTCAAATAAAAGGTAACCTGGAATTGTTACTGGAAGGTGTGGTGCCTGAGTGAATCTATGTGAAGATTGGGATCCCCAATGCCCTTGAGTCCACCCAACTCTAATGGGTACCTGACATGGGGGAAGTAAATGTGGTTGGTCACTGTAATCACCACATGACACTCATCTTAACCACAGCGGCCATAAAAAACAAATGAGATTTACATCGTCTACCCCCATAGATCAGAAGGATATTTTTACCTGTTTTATTTAGAATTGTGTTAGTAATTGTTCTTCTGAACTAGTCATTATAGTTCTGAACTGCTGTGCAAGTAGCAACATACCAATTTTTCTTCTGTTAGGAGATGAGGCAACGCTTTTTTATAGTTGTCTCTGACTGCAGCAGACATGCACACATATAAATGTATTGTTTATCAAATAGTCTTTGACTGCAGCAGACGTGCACACAAATAAATGTATTGTTTATCAAATAGTTTGTTTTATCCACAGCTCCTAGATGCTCTTCAGAAATATCCAAATTGTCCTACAGAAATAAAACAGTGGGCCTCACAAAGCATTAATTGATTATGTCACCACCAAATGACCAGATTTTTTTAAAATCGTGTTCAAAACTTATCATACAATGTAATAAATATAAAATAAAAAAATCATTTGTATTTATTTGTTTATTTTTTGGCTTAGTTTTATTGTAACCATCACTCTTCATATATATGTAAATATATTGTTGTAAACATCTTCATATAAAAATTGTATTGTTGTAAACAAATGACTTTTAAAAAAAGAAAATGGCAATATGAAGGCATAAAGAAAAAAAAATGTATATAGATTGAAAAAATTGTGAAAAATAATTTATCCACTATTATAAATAAAGAAAATGTATGAAGCACACACACACACACAAAACATAGTACTACAGCTCAATTATAAACACAATTAATTGTCTACTGAGTATTATTTTTATTATGAAACAAAATCTTAGTTCAAGTTAATCATTAACAATTATTAATATGTATACTAAAGTATATTTAATAAAAACAACATATGAACATTGAAGTTAATACTGCTCATAGATCAATCAAGTGTATATAGCTTTATTTTTTAAAAGAATATAGCTTTTCCTTATTAAAAATATTTCTACTATTCCTAGTAATTCTTATTTATTTGAATATACAATCACAGGCATGATTTTATGTTAAGACTGGAATTTTCTTTTTATAGTGCAATAAAAGTTAAAAAAATAATTTAAAAATTTGATCACCAATTTCAAAAGTTTGAAGCATTTTGAATTGTGCTTCTTAAACAAAATATTTAAAATAATTTTTACAGTTAATCTTGTGCACTAGTTTTTAAAAGAAAAAAAAAACTAAACAAACAAAAACTGTCTTTGGTTGTCAAATCAAAGGTAGATAAAATATGTACATATAATGCTACTTTGTGTGGAATGGCAGAAAGGGATGTAACTTTCTGTAGATGTCTCTATTTATTTTGACAGGGAATGAGTGATAACATTGTTGCATAAAAGTTATAAATGTCTCAATAAATAAACATAACTATTGATAACATACCCTAATGTGGATAAAAGGGTGCCAGAGTTTGTGATAATGCTGGATTATTAGGAATTGGGTAAAAAAAGGACACTATAGGAAATATACTTCTGTATGTATTACTTGCTAGAGGACAAGCAGCCCAAATACCCTAAAGCAAATAAAAAGTATGTACTCTATAAAGGCATAGAGCTTTTCTAACCTGTGAATAAATTACAGAATGTACATTCAGTTTCCTAAAAAGACACCTTAGAAAAATACTTTATGAAGACGTCTATACTAAAAATGAACTTCAATTATTCGCCCTATCATGGTGTTGCCAAGTAATCAAGACGGCTTAGTCCTCAGTATTACCTTATAAAAGTTATTAGATTTGAGAAGTGAGATACTAAACAGAATTTTGTTTTTTTTTAACTTGTTAATTAATAAAAAGTAGTGGCTGAAATAATTATTGTAAGCATATCTTTATGGATGGGACATTGCATCCTTGTTATTTTCTTAGCATTTCTAAAAAGTAACAGTAATTATAGTCTATAAAATGGCAAGCTGTAAAAGTGAACTTACATAGACTGAAAGTTCACTAAAATTAAAATGAATGTAGATTCCAGATATATCACGATATTTAACAATCTTAGTGCCTTTTACGAATTTAATGTAATTTACATGGCAAAGCAGCACTAAGGATGTATGCAAACTTATTATTTTAGAGTTGCCAACAAAAAAAAGCTGCTACATCAAAGCACCATAAGAGAACATTTTTAAACTGCTAATTCATTCATAATATCTATTTTCAAGCAATCACCTCCCTGTTTCACACTAGCAAATTCAAAGAAAACACTTATCAAAATAAAAGTAAATGTTGGTAAATGGCTTAAAAGAAACATTATAATTGATGTGTCATTTGATCTTATTTGACCAAACATGTAAATAACAACCTTTCTTTTTCAAAACAGAGTAAAGTGTTTATTGGTTAGTTTCATATCATCAACAAATCTGAAATGAAGAGAAAGAAAAAAAAAAAAAAAAGAGGATTAGTTAGAAAAATTTCAACATATTGTATATAGTGTCAAAAAGAGCATGATGACATGTAAACAATAAAGTTGTATATAAAAAAAAACTATACAAATTGAGAGGTGATGTAAAACTAGTGATGTCATGTTTTAATAATAAATGTCACTGGTGCTTTTTAAAGTGAATTAAAACTAAATATTTTGTGGACCTACTTGCTCATTTCACTGTGTATCACTGGCTTCCTCTGCACGCAAGTCCAGGGCAACGTTGTTCTGAGAGGTTCATCTTTTTTCCACCAGCCTATATTTTGAGCAGTTGTGGCAGGCCGAAGATAGATGTTCTGGGGATCTGGGAAAATCAATGCGAGTAACTGATGAACACTTAAAGCTTTTTTTTTTTACATTAAGTTCTAAAAGGAAGTAGTTGTGCCTTTTTAAGCCTTTTATTAGTAAAAGTGTTTTAACCAAATATATATTCCTTTACCCTCTATGACTTCCCAAATTTAATTCAGCTTTGACAGACCCTAATACCACAACACCCCCAGCATTTAACCAACACTGCGGAATAGCTAGGAAAAATTGTATGCTTTTTTTCTTTTCCTTGGCACAAACTACAAAAGAGCTTTACAGCTCTGCAAAGAAACTAGATGAAGGAGAAGAATGACTTGGCAGAATTTAAGCCATTGGTTCACATGCATGACTAAATGCATGACGCATAGGACGCTGTAATCATCTTCTTTTTTGAAGTAATGTCTGTATTTTAAGATAAGAAGAAGAATATATATGTGTGTGTATGTAAATTTGTTTTTTTTCGAATCAACTTACCTCTAGGGTTTCTTACATGTTTCATTCTTAGCCTGCAGTATTCATTATATGACCGGTCAGGCCCTCTACCATACTGTGAAATATCATCAACTGGGACAATAGAACGAGGAGGTGAATTGAAGTCTTTTAAAGGTGGCAAGGCCAGATATCCGAGCTGAGTTTTTGATCTAATAGGGTCCTTCTGAGATGCTATGGATATTTCCTTGATGGTGTTTTGATATCCAACGTGAGTTAGTCCAAAGAAAGACATTGTCTGACTAACCTTAACCTATTTAGGCCTGTAAAATAGATTTTAAAAAAAAAAAAAAAGATTGTTAAATTGTCCTACATTTAAAATATTGATTTTTTTTTTTTTAAATCATTCTGATGACTGCATACAAAAAAAAAAAAAGCATGGTTGATGATATGATAGTTTCATTTTTTTAATATGGGAGATTTCTTATTTAAGATTTTTAAAAATTCCTGAGTCCTGTTGGGAAGATTAAATATAGCTGATTGTTAAAGGATAATATTAACAGATAGTTTATGAGATAAAAATCTCATTTTGAAAGAATGCCTGTAATTTATAACGCCACAAGTCAGCCTTATTTAAATATTATACTTTGGACACACAAACAGATGACAATTTTTTAAACTTATGATGACATAGAAACAAAGTTTCACATAGAGAAGATATGCAAAAGAGATTCCAGATAAAAAGTAAACATAAAATATAGTTTTAAAACACACTAGCTGCCTAAATTGCCTATGCCAGCCCTGATAAGAGCTTGAAATCTCATTGTTCACCAAAATGGTTAGTTGGCTGAGTTAGTTTTAAGTGGTAGCCTCTTTGTGGCAAGTTTTCAAATCCTACTTCTGCATAAATTTTGTCACACTTTATTGAAACAAAACAAGACTGGGAACAAAACAGAAGTAACCTTAAGGACATAAATGAGCTTTTCATAGAAACTTTACACAACCTAAGTTTAGATCAAATCATTAAAAAGCCAACTAGATTAAACAACACATTAGATCTCTTCTTAACCAACAGACCTGGATTAGTAGTTGATTATGATATTATCCCTGGTCTATCAGACCATGAGATCATAAAAATACACAGTCAGATAAAAGCAGTAGCCAATACAAAAACCAAAAGAAAAATCTTACTCTGGAATAAATGTAATCTAACACAACTACACCAAGCTGCATTAAACTTTCAACAAACATTCTTATTAGAAAAAGACATTAACCAACCAGTCGATGACCTCTGGAATTTCATTAAAAACCATCTTAAAAGCATTATAGAAAATCATATACCAACTAAATACACATCAAACAAAATAAATAAATGCTGGTTTAATAATAGACTAAAGAAGCTTTGTAAACAGAAGGAAAACCTATATAGAAAATTTAAAGAAACCAAGGCAGAAAGAGTTTACAAAAAGTATATAAAAATTAAACACCTAACCCAAAAAGTAAGCAGACAGCTGCAGAGTGAATACATAAACAATGTAATATCTAAAGATAACAACAAAAACCTATGGTCATACATTAAGTCTAAGAAAATGGAAACAACAGGCATAGCGCCATTAAAAGATGAACATAACATAATACATAATGATAATGAAACTAAAGCAAACATCCTAAACAAATACTTTGCATCAGCATTCTCAGCCCCAGGAGACAAAGACATATTTCTTAATTTGAACCAAGTAGACAACATAGAAGATTTAGTAGTACAAGAAAATGGAATTAAAAAACTATTAGCCAACACCAAACCAAATAAAGCGTCTGGACCTGATGGTATTCCAGCTAGATTACTCAAAGAACTAAGCAATGAGCTAGCCCCAGTGTTCAAAATACTCTTTCAGGCATCGCTTAACCAGGGCAGAGTACCAAAGGACTGGAAAGAAGCTAATGTCACCCCCGTATTTAAAAAAGGAGAAAAATCTGATCCAGGAAACTACAGACCAGTATCACTTACCAGCATCACATGTAAAATACTAGAACACATAATATGTAGCAACATCATAAACCACTTAGACAAACATAATGTCCTCACCCCATACCAACATGGCTTTAGGAAATATATATCATGTGAAACACAACTAATAGGACTAATTGATGATTTCTCAAAAGGTTTAGATAATAGTGAACAAATAGATGCTATCTTACTAGATTTTTCCAAGGCTTTTGACAAAGTTCACCACCATAGTTTGCTTAAAAAATTAAAATATTTCGGCATTAACGGTCCACTGTATCAGTGGATTAAAGATTTTCTGATAGGGAGAGAACAAACTGTAATAATAAATGGCTCTAAATCAACATCAATAACAGTAAACTCAGGTGTACCTCAAGGAACAGTCTTGGGTCCACTACTATTTTTAATTTACATAAATGATTTACCAAATTGCATTAGTTCAGGAACAAAAGTCAGATTATTTGCAGACGATTGCATAATATATAGAACAATAAAAACAAAACAAGACACAGATATTTTACAAAGAGAATTAGATGAATTACAGAAATGGGAATCAAATTGGAGCATGTCTTTCCACCCAGAAAAATGTCAGTTGTTAAGAGTAACAAAAAAACTAAAACAAATTAATTCCACTTATCTTACTCATGGCAAACCAGTAACACAGACTAAAAACTCAAAATACCTAGGTGTTATAATAAATGAAAAACTGTCATGGAATCCACATATTGATGAAACTATAAAAAAATTCAACAAAGCATTAGGGTTTATTAAAAGAAATTTCTATAAATCAAATAAGAACATAAAACTAAAATGTTATTTAACCTTGGTTAGGCCAATAATAGAATATGCATCCACCGTGTGGGACCCCTTAACTCAAGAAAACATTAAGAAACTGGAACAAACACAAAATAGAGCAGTGAGATTCATAACAAACGAATATTCACATTTGACTAGGGTAACACCATTAGTAAAATCACTAAATTTAGAAAGCCTTCAGGACAGAAGACTCAAAAGTAAAGTAGCAATTATACATAAAACACTGAACCATAATCTTCAAATACAAAAACAAAATTTAATAAAATACTCTGAAAGACACAAAAATAAAGGCACATTCCTCGTCCCATATGCTAGGACAAATTTGTACAAATACTCCTTCTTCCCTAGTGCTATTAGAGCATGGAATGGGTTGCCTGAGCTAGCCAGAAAAACCAGTGACTTGGCAGAATTTAAGTCATTGGTTAATATGCATGACTAAATGCATGACGCGTAGGACGTAATCATCTTCTTTTTTGAAGTAACGTCTGTATTATATAAGATAAGAAGAAGAAGATAACGATTGAATAACAGACAGATGAAGCTAATTAAAAGAGAGTGTAATAAATGTCATACATTCTAAAAACAAATTTAAAAATCAAGACAGGGACATGACTATAACTTTTAAAATTGTAACTAAATTATTTTCTTTTCTCAAACTATCAACTATGCAAACTACTTATAATTATAGATCTAGACTAATTCTTGTTAATAAAAATAAATAGATTTTGATTTTCTTTTGGTCATATATTGACATTCTAGAAAATGGGTATACATCTAAAGGTAAAAACTCTTACTTGACAGGGGGGATGGGGGGAAGAAAGGAATTAGAACCCAAGTATATGGTCAAATTTTAAAAGAGTACCTACCACACTTATTTGACTTTTCTGACCTCTCCAGTTTCCCTCAGATCAAGACATACGACAGAATCTGTTGAAGATGATACCTGATAACAGATATTATAATATGAGTATATTAATGACAGAGAGTAATTTATGATTTTAAAAAACAACAACTAATAATAATTTTAGCTAAGGTAAATCATTGTTTCATTAAAATATAATTGTCTAATGATATTGGCATCTTTAGGGAAGTACGAGGCTCATAATACACATCAAGTGTTACACATAAGGTGGTGAAAAATAAACAGCCTTTACTTTGGTAAGAGGTGACCATTATTTAACTGCACTACCACTGGGTGACACTAACCCTAGCAAATACTCTGTTCAATAAGGGTAGGGTTGTTATGAGTCCTTCCCTTACTTAAGTCACATGAAAAGTTTCCTTAATGCAAGATAGCAATAGCTTAAAATATAGATATAAGATCTAAATCCAATTAATTATTTGGAGATTTAGAAATAGATCTATTACTACACATAGATGTAGGACCTAGTAAGTAGTAGCCTAGTACTACTTCAACTAGTAACAAGATCTAGACACATAGTACTCTCTCTCTCTCTCTGGCATTTTACATCTTGACATCTTTACATTCTTATTAGAAAAAGACATTAACCAACCAGTCGATGACCTCTGGAATTTCATTAAAATCCATCTTAAAAGCATTATAGAAAATCATATACCAACTAAATACACATCAAACAAAATAAATAAATGCTGGTTTAATAATAGACTAAAGAAGCTTTGTAAACAGAAGGAAAACCTATATAGAAAATTTAAAGAAACCAAGGCAGAAAGAGTTTACAAAAAGTATATAAAAATTAAACACCTAACCCAAAAAGTAAGCAGACAGCTGCAGAGTGAATACATAAACAATGTAATATCTAAAGATAACAACAAAAACCTATGGTCATACATTAAGTCTAAGAAAATGGAAACAACAGGCATAGCGCCATTAAAAGATGAACATAACATAATACATAATGATAATGAAACTAAAGCAAACATCCTAAACAAATACTTTGCATCAGCATTCTCAGCCCCAGGAGACAAAGACATATTTCTTAATTTGAACCAAGTAGACAACATAGAAGATTTAGTAGTACAAGAAAATGGAATTAAAAAACTATTAGCCAACACCAAACCAAATAAAGCGTCTGGACCTGATGGTATTCCAGCTAGATTACTCAAAGAACTAAGCAATGAGCTAGCCCCAGTGTTCAAAATACTCTTTCAGGCATCGCTTAACCAGGGCAGAGTACCAAAGGACTGGAAAGAAGCTAATGTCACCCCCCTATTTAAAAAAGGAGAAAAATCTGATCCAGGAAACTACAGACCAGTATCACTTACCAGCATCACATGTAAAATACTAGAACACATAATATGTAGCAACATCATAAACCACTTAGACAAACATAATGTCCTCACCCCATACCAACATGGCTTTAGGAAATATAGATCATGTGAAACACAACTAATAGGACTAATTGATGATTTCTCAAAAGGTTTAGATAATAGTAAACAAATAGATGCTATCTTACTAGATTTTTCCAAGGCTTTTGACAAAGTTCACCACCATAGTTTGCTTAAAAAATTAAAATATTTCGGCATTAACGGTCCACTGCATCAGTGGATTAAAGATTTTCTGATAGGGAGAGAACAAACTGTAATAATAAATGGCTCTAAATCAACACCAATAACAGTAAACTCAGGTGTACCTCAAGGAACAGTCTTGGGTCCACTACTATTTTTAATTTACATAAATGATTTACCAAATTGCATTAGTTCAGGAACAAAAGTCAGATTATTTGCAGACGATTGCATAATATATAGAACAATAAAAACAAAACAAGACACATATATTTTACAAAGAGAATTAGATGAATTACAGAAATGGGAATCAAATTGGAGCATGTCTTTCCACCCAGAAAAATGTCAGTTGTTAAGAGTAACAAAAAAAATTAAACAAATTAATTCCACTTATCTTATTCATGGCAAACCAGTAACACAGACTAAAAACTCAAAATACCTAGGTGTTATAATAAATGAAAAACTGTCATGGAATCCACATATTGATGAAACTATAAAAAAATCCAACAAAGCATTAGGGTTTATTAAAAGAAATTTCTATAAATCAAATAAGAACATAAAACTAAAATGTTATTTAACCTTGGTTAGGCCAATAATAGAATATGCATCCACCGTGTGGGACCCCTCAACTCAAGAAAACATTAAGAAACTGGAACAAACACAAAATAGAGCAGTGAGATTCATAACAAACGAATATTCACATTTGACTAGGGTAACACCATTAGTAAAATCACTAAATTTAGAAAGCCTTCAGGACAGAAGACTCAAAAGTAAAGTAGCAATTATACATAAAACACTGAACCATAATCTTCAAATACAAAAACAAAATTTAATAAAATACTCTGAAAGACACAAAAATAAAGGCACATTCCTCGTCCCATATGCTAGGACAAATTTGTACAAATACTCCTTCTTCCCTAGTGCTATTAGAGCATGGAATGGGTTGCCTGAGCTAGCCAGAAAAACCAGTGACTTGGCAGAATTTAAGTCATTGGTTAATATGCATGACTAAATGCATGACGCGTAGGACGTAATCATCTTCTTTTTTGAAGTAACGTCTGTATTATATAAGATAAGATAAACAATCTTTTCCATTTGCAACTTCTCGTGTGACTAAAGATTAAGAGGCCAATCCTTGATACACAACTAGTAGGCCTACTACTAGTAGTAATAGATGTAGATTGATAGATTACTTAGACAGGGCTTACTATGTCTATATGATATAGTATTATAAATATATAAATATAATTATAAGTTTATGCTAGATTTATATAATATCTTAGTACTTATAGTTTATCTTTATCTAGTTTCTAGATCATATGATCATCATCATGGTGAGATCGAGATATATCAATTAGATTATAAGCCTACTAGACTATATCAATGCTAGATTTTATATATTATTACTAATTGCTAATTATAGATATTACTTAGAATCTTGATCTAAGTCTTTTCTAAGTTAGATTACTTTTTAAAAAAAAAATTAATACAATAATAAATAACAATATCAATGGTCAATCATCTCGATGTCTTCAATTTCTATACTAAATAGGTCTATAGACTATTATTATTATTGTAATATATAGATCTATAATATAGGATCTTATCTTCTTCTTCTTCTTATATAATACAGACGTTACTTCAAAAAAGAAGATGATTACGTCCTACGCGTCATGCATATTAACCAATGACTTAAATTCTGCCAAGTCACTGGTTTTCCTGGCTAGCTCAGGCAACCCATTCCATGCTCTAATAGCACTAGGGAAGAAGGATCTATCTAACTAATGCATACAATTATCAGGCCCAACTATCAAGCATACTAGATCTATAATATCTATGATTCTATATTCTATCATTTTTAGTTATTAGTATTTGAGTATTAGAATAATTAGATCCTTAAGAGTATGAGTATGAATTATTTGAATATGAGTGTCAATTTATTAAATGATCAGATATGTTAATTGACTTAATCATTATGAATGATTATGATAACAAAAATAATAATTTACTTTAATTAATCATAAATTAATTTGATTCAGCTGCACAGTTGACACAGCCTACATTTAGGCCTACTGTAGTGTAACATTACTGAAATTACTCATTTGTCATTACTACAACAACTGAACAAGAACAAGCTTAGAACTTTTATTAGATTTAGAAGCTACAAGAGAAGATCATCTTCGGAAGATCAAGATGTATTTTTATATGTATATACTATTATCTTATATACTTATAGTTATATTTTATATAGATCTAGATACTAAATAATAGAATAAATAGATAGAAGATCTAGATTTCTAGAATCTAGATTTTGTCGATCTAGAATCTAGATCTCTCTAGACATTCTAGATCTAGAAGATTAAAAAATGAAAACCTACTAACTTTTAATTTAAATCACTCTTCTTTTCTTAAACACATATTTTATTCATGTTGCTATTGACAACAGTAGTTTACAATATTATGTTAAATGAACTCTCGATATTAATGAGACTAACGCTGCTAGAGAAAAACTTCCGGTAAGAAGACTCATGTTCGATTACTTAAATCAGGTATCGATTATTCCGTAGCCACAGTAAAAGTAAGAATGTAAAGTTCCCCTTTCAGACCTTGCGATATATGCAGATGATGTAAAGCTTATCTAAGCTTTTTATGGCCGATGTTTAACGAGGGTTTCATGTGGCCAGCACAATGACTAATCACCTTTACTTTTCCTAACGAATGTCAGATACCCATTAGAGTTAAGCGGACTCAGATGCGTCCTAAAAATCCAGATTCCAAATGCCTGCCAAGCGCTTTACCATGACGCCTCCTTAAGTCACATTGCCACAAAAATAAACAATTTGAAAAGTTCCTAATTTTAAAAAAGAGCAGTTTTTCTGGAAACAAAGAAGAAAGAGGATTGCATTCAACTCAAATTAAACCTGCAGAATTGAGAGCCACTGAGAAAAACAAATGCTTATTATAGTTTCAGATCTATGTCGACAGGCAGAAAAGCAAGCTTTACTGATTTCTTCTAAACAAAGCTTATATCAACTCACTCTGTCTGTCTGTCTGTCTGGTAAAAAATTTTAACATGTGATTCGGAATATTCTTTTTAAGAAAACATTGCAATATAATGTCGTCGTCAATGCGATTCTAGTTGATTCCTTCTTACGTCAGTATTGACACTCAATTTCTCTTGAGTACATGTAGACCTACCGTAAATGAATTCTGCTACCTTGGTTCCACAATTCAAGATCACGTGTCTCTAGAAGAGGAGATTTTTAAAAACGCTTTTACATTCGCTAGACTCCGACCAAGAGTTTGGGAAAACCAGAAGTTCACCACAGTGACCAAAATGGAAGTCTACAAGGCATGAGTGGACTACCTACACAAAGCAAGAGAGAAAACTAAACTCTCTCCACTTGCGCTGCCTTCGAAGGATCTTAAAAATAACATGGAAAGAAAGAGTGTGTAATACTGAGATCCTTGCGAGAACGGGCCTTCCCAGAAACTTTACAGTCCTCAGGCAACGCCGCCTGCGCTGGCTCGGACATGTTCGCCGGATGGAGGACAATCGCATCCCGAAAATCATTCTGTACAGGCAACTTGCGTCTGGCTCAAGAAAAACTGGTCGCCCCCACCTCCGTTACGTGGATGTGATAAAACGGGATTTAAAGTCAGTGAACATTGATACTGACGATTGGGAAGACATAGCCCTAGACCGCACTAGTTGGAGAAAGACGGTGACCAAGAAAGCTATGGACAGCGAGAAAACATTGGCCTCGATTCTTGAAGAAAAGCGTGCCACACGGAAAATGGCCAGATCCTCTACCACCAAATCGAAGGCCACCTTGACCTGCAATATGTGTGGACGGGAGTGTCTGTTACTCCAAAATATGCAAAAGTGTTCGAGATGAACCATAGTCGTTCTACGACTGAAGGAGGCCAACATATAATATAGGCCTACCGTATCTAGAGCCGAAGCATGTAAACTGAACATATATGTGTTAGTATGTGCAGCTGAAAGCGATTTCGTAACCTTAATCCTGGCAGTGGTAGAGATGACCAGTACTTGTTTCAAGGTCATTTATCGTCACCGCATTAAGTACATAAAGAGTCCAATTCATCAAGTTCTGGTTGTGTGTGTGTTTTTTTTCTCACCCATAATATTATTATTCTTGTTGTCGTGTGTATAATGTTTATTGTGTTGACATACATAGTTATTGTGAGAATAGTCACGCTGAGGTGGAAACTTGTAGTCAAACTAAATTTCTTTTTATTTTGGTCTAAAAGACTAACCTATAGAGATGTCTGCAAGCGAGATATGGGATCGGGCATCAATGAAAGTATGTGGGAGGAAATAGCCCAAGATCGGAGTGCATGGAGACAGACTGTACGTGCTGGTACGAACTTCACCGAAAGCAAAAGAAACGAACCTGTCTGAGTCAAGAGAAAGAAAAAGAAAGCTGCCCTATCAGCTAGCTCTAAAACAGATGCATATACATGCTCGACCTGTGGCAAACGCTGCCGCTCCAGAGTTGGCTTGATTAGTCACACCGTGACTTGGCAGAATTTAAGTCATTGGTTAATATGCATGACTAAATGCATGACGCGTAGGACGTAATCATCTTCTTTTTTGAAGTAACGTCTGTATTATATAAGATAAGATATCCTATCCCGTTACAAGACGAAACCAAAACCAGTGACTCACTTTGGCGCAATTTATTGTCTTCCGAGACAGAAGGAGCCATGTAGCCTATATATTTGGACCAATAAAATAATCGTATCTATCTCATGATAACATAACTTGTAGAAGTCGATAACAAAAGTTATATGTGGGCATCAATGATGCAAAAACAGTCATCCGAAGTCCGAACTTGAAAAACTCTTGATACTTTCTAGGGGAAACAGCTCAGGACTGCCCTTGTATAGCTCAACAGCAACAACAAGTAAACGGTTCTCCACTGGATACCAGCACATATTGAAATAACGTAGAGAAGGCTGAAACACTTGCCAAGTTGCAGTTTTGAAAACTAGAGAATAGAATAAACGAGAAATGGGCAAGCTCTCATTCTAATCACAAGGAAGACGACGTAGGACGTAATCATCTTCTTTTGTGAAGTAACGTCTGTATTATATAAGATAAGACGACGCCTATTATAAGCTATCCAGACATGAACAACGTCTAATCTTTCGCCTCAGAACCGGACACAACAGAATGAGACAACATACGTTCCGGAAGCTGAAAAATTGGGACTAGTGACATTTTTTCCTTGTAAAGTGTCACCACAGAATACTGACCATATCCTTCAAAACTGAATTCTTTATCAAGATGCCCGAAGAAGACACTGGCCCCTTACTCCTATAGAAGAAAAACTATAAGGAGAGCTGTCTGATTGGGAAACCACTACGCAGTTCATCTCAGATATTGATATATTCACCTGAACCCTCCAACTTAATAATGAGAACAAAGAGGAAGAAAACCTTGATTTGCCTAGTCTTGTTTTTTTTGGTGTTTTTTTTTGATTCCTTGAATTCAATATATTTCTGTTGTCTAGCAGTAAGTCTCTAACTAGGTCATCTAGGCATAATCATTTACGAGCTGAATTCTTCAGAGTCTGATTTTTTAATTTATTCGTTCTATAGCTGCCTATGAGCGGTAAAGCGCTTGGCTTCCGAACCGGGGTTCGAATCCTGGTGAAGACAGGGATTTTTAATTTCGGGATCTTCGGGCGCCTCTGAGTCCATCCAGCTCTAATGGGTACCTGACATTAGTTAGGGAAAAGTAAATGCGGTTGGTCGTTGTGCTGGCAACATGACACCCTTGTTAACCGTAGGCCACAGAAACAAATGACCTTTACATCATCTGCCCTAGGTCTGAAAGGGAAACTTTACTTTACTTTTTCTATAGCTGCCTATGGTTCAGATGTTCCTTTAGAAATGAAGATTAATAGCCGGTCTACACCTGACCTCCTGTAAGACGACATGCGAGTAGGCAGTCCGAAGGGCATACCACAAGACCAGGCAGTCATCTTGTTTCAAATGTCTGCCAATATTTTCATTTTATTTAATTTGGGAGATCATATAATAAACGGAA
The DNA here is from genome assembly GCA_036873155.1 of Biomphalaria sudanica. Lineage (NCBI taxonomy): Eukaryota > Metazoa > Mollusca > Gastropoda > Planorbidae > Biomphalaria > Biomphalaria sudanica. The sequence goes on along the minus strand of JAZGLO010005563.1, from coordinate 840,128 downwards.
CGAAAGTGATGTTTATACGCAGGACAATTGTGCATGCGAGATATCTTATATTCATCCAGTTTTACCAATAGGTCTAATTTTTATTGACATCGCCGTACCACTAACCCATAATATAAGGAAAACTGAAATGAAAAATAAAAAGAAAGAAAGAAAATATGGGAACCTAAGCTTAGAGATAATCTTATAAGCGGTTATGGAAGTTCTCGAAAATAACAATATACCCTGTTGTTATATCAACTGAGGGGGTGGGGATAATGACAGCTGACCTCACAGATACTTTAAGGCCCTACCAAGAAGATTGTCGTAATTGTTTGACAGAAGGCGGGGGCTTACAGATGTATACCTGCCACATCACCAGAAAATTTCTCATGAATTTTGTTTCTGACGAAGCTCGACCCTAGCAGTGTCAGAGAAGGAATATTCGTTACTTTTCATCATGATGATATTTATTATCCATGAAGGAATTTGTCTTGTTCACATTTTTTTTTCAAACTTAATTTTAATGTTCGGTGTCAGCGTATGATTACGAGTTTATAAATGGCATCTTTTTTAAAATCGCTGTTGCTTCCTTCTGGTTGCTAGATTTATTATTTATTTATTTGCGGATTTTTTTTTTTTTGGTTTAAAAAAAGAAACCTGTTAGCACTTTCCCCTCCAAGGCCTATATCCATGTTGCCGTTTTATTCTGATGATTCGAGTTGAAGAGAAAGATGCTTGTCTTTCCTTAGTTTGTTTTTTTTAGAAATAAACGTTTTTGAAAAAAATTATCAAAAATAAAATATCTAATAGATATACATCTCTCTTTCTATTTATATACATATCTAATACTGCTTTTTATTGTAGAATTGTTAAAATATGGTTACTGTGTGTAGATGGCCAGATCTAGTAACTACAATGTACTCGATACGTGAAATAATTTTGGTATTGACTGAACTCACGTCAAGCTTCCGGTTTCCCTGAACGTTCCAAGCCGGTATCCAGGAATTTATGCCCCCTTTTTATCAAATCGATGTCAATCGGATAATAAGGATAAGTTTCTACCATGAATATTTTACCGACGCAGCTAGCGTTTGATGAATATGGAAGACCCTTTATTATTTTGCGTGATCAAGATAAACAATCTCGTTTAACTGGAAAAGATGCTCATAAGGTTAGTTTCGTTTTCTAATCTCTAGAAAATTCTATAAAAACAATGAAAACAAAAAAGAACATTCATAGAGATTTGGTCCATAATCATAAATGTCAATATTTTTTTAGGTTTAACAAAGATCTAGAGGCTAAAACTCCTTTTACATTTACCGTAATATACGACCTCAAGAATCTAGATCTAGAAGTTAGTTATTCAAGTTAATCAATAGTTGAAGTCTTGAGATGAGATGATTATAAAATAAATTATATAATAATGTATCATTAAATTCATTAAACTTTCACTTTGTCAACTTTTAGAAATTTTATTAATTTAGTATTATTAAGCATTGATAGTGACTAGATCTAGTGACAGTCTAGAATAACAGGCTAGATCTAAAATTGAATAGAATCTTTTAGATCTAGATCTAGAATCTGGAGTTTCTAGACTATCTAGAATCATCTAGACCTACTCACAATCACATAGAGAAGTCAGTTGGCAAAAATGAAGAGTTGTCACAATCTAGAGTGTAGTTTACTACTAGATAGATCTAGATCTAGAATCTATATATTTAGATTTTAGATTGATTAGTATAATATTAATATGTATAGATTCATGTTTTATCATCTGTTTGTGTCTAACCCTTCTGATGAAATTCTTTGAGTTGGATTTAGATCTTCTAGATGTGATATTTTCTTTTTACAGTCTCACATCTTGGCAGCTAAGTCAGTTGCCAATGTGATCAAGACATCTTTGGGCCCCAAAGGGCTGGATAAAATGATGGTTGGTCCTGATGGTGATGTTACTATTACCAATGACGGCGCCACTATCTTAGATTTAATGGATGTTGATCATCAGATTGCTAAGCTAATGGTTCAGCTATCCAAATCACAAGATGATGAAATAGGTGATGGAACTACTGGTGTTGTTGGTAAGTTTTCAATTGTTGTAAATACTTATAAATAGAAACAACAATCACAGAGAGAAGTGGGCATCAGCAAATACTGGCAGAGCTATGTACAAAGAAATGACAATGCCAAACAAAGTGGACAGTATTAACTTCCTCCCCAGCAAAGATTAATAGACAATCTTTCAAATGAGAACAGGACACACACCTCTGTTAAATTAACATCTTATCAAAATATATCCCACACACCTACCCCTTTGTAGACTCTGCACCCACCCTTATCATGCCTTATGAAATTGTAAACCATATCCTCTGTGAATGCCACTTCCTAATCCACCTTTAGGCAGACCCTGCTACCACAACCCAACATAAACAACACTCAGTACAGCAGTGCTTAACTACTGAAGAGAACAGCACACTATTTTTCCTTGGTACAATCTGCAAAAGAACTCAGCTCAACAGCAAAAAGCTGGCTAGAAGAAGGATGAATAGAAATTTTTTGTTTAAATATCTGTGCTGCTTTTTGTTTTATCAGTAGAGACATCAATTGTATTATATTCATTTTTCAGTTTGTGATATTGCTTAAATTTTAAGTGGATTGAAGTTTACCTAATTAGTATCTTTCATTGTGTTCCAAAATTCTAAACTAAAGATTACTGATGGTTTAATCATAATTAGATATTATATTTGATTTAAAATTTTACTATTACAGATAATAAAATGAATATAAGTTCTGAAATCATGTTTCTATATGAAAATAAATAAGACCTTATTAAATGATTTTATTTTTTGATGTAGTCTTGGCTGGTGCTTTGCTGGAACAGGCGGAAAAGCTACTAGACAGAGGTATTCATCCCATCCGTATATCTGATGGTTATGAAATGGCGGCTAAAATTGCCACTGAGAAATTGGAGAAAATTAGTGAAACATTCAAAGTTGATCTGACTGATAAGGAACCATTGATCCGTCTTGCAATGACTACATTGGGTTCTAAAATGTAAGTAAATGTAATAAACATTCATTGTGCTAGTAATGCAATACTAGGGCACAGAAAATACTCTACAGAGAAAACATATTGTATAATAATTTTCTCTGATAATCTTGAAAATATGGCATAAGACATTCTGTTGGCCACTCTATTGGCTTCATAGAAAGAAAAAAAATATGCCATACATTAAAGATGGTTACAACATCAGATCCTAAAAATTGTTTTTTAAGATCTCTGAAGATTATTCATACATTTAAATTTTTTTTTCTATTTGAAGTCCCCTTCACAATTTTTGAGTCACATGGCAGCCTACCATTGTTTAGGTGCAAAATTTGACTAGTGTCTTGTATACATTTGTGCTTTTTTTTCTCTTTTTTCTTGTAAACTTTTTCTGAAAGCAAGACCAGTTTGGTTAATTGTAGATAAATGTAACAGGCCCTATAGTCTCAGTATAGTGGAACTGTTAATATATAATTGGGGGATGGAGGGAAGGCCACAATTGTTGAGAAGTTCTAATACGTTTTTTTAGATGCTAATTTTTGTTGTGAAAAAAATTATTATTGTTGACTCTGGATAATCCAACATACTCGGTAATCTGATGCATTTTTTTTTGTTTTGTGTATGCATTAGCTGCTCATGCATGTTTCAATCTCTTAAGACTTTCAAGAAAAATCATGAGAAATTGTTTGTGTCAGAAGACACAAAAAAAAAGACTTACAAATTTTTAAAATACTTTTGTAAACTTATAGGTAGGCTTAAGTTGTAATTTAGTACAGAATGAGAAAGCTGTTGTTTTTTTTTTTAATCAATAAATTTTTCTTCTTCCATCTATTTTGTATTTTGTACCTTTAAAAGTCTAAGACTAAGAATATCTTATTACATAAATAAATCTAGAATTTTCTTGACATATTCAGTTAATTCTTTGAAGTATGTTTTCTGTAATCTGACACTCCTCCAGCTCTGTAACTGTCTTATCAGTAATCATCTGTATAAATAATAATCAGCATGCCCTATTCTAAAGTGCTTTTTAAGTTAAAAGACCCATAGTCTTATCTTTTTCTAGATTTAGTGTTTTTTTATTTCCATTATAAATTCTGACAAAATACGAAGAGCAGAATGCGGAAATGTATTTATACTGAGATTGTGGGAAAAAAGGAGGAGAGGGGGATTAAAAGTGTGAATTGGTATAGGTTTGTGATGTGTGATTTCTAGTCGTAACTTGTATTTGTAACTGTAATTTGGCATGAGGAATTTCTGTATGTCACTAAAATTGGCTTAACAGATCAGATAACATGCAATATTAAATCAATAGATGATAACCTCTGATTTTGAACTCGTTTTTCAAAGTCTTTGAAGATTGTCCAAACATGTGGTTACTTCAGCCAAATCCTTGTGAGGAGAAACAATGGTGATAGCCACTACAGACACTTTCTCAACTGTTTTAAACTAGGTTTTCATTTTGCCAGTCCAGATTATTTCACTTGGGACAGATCTCAATAACCAACACTCTTTATCCTAGTGTTAGACTTTTAAGAACTATGCTTTTTTTTCCTGATAGAACTAATAGTCAAAGAACCTATATGTCAGCAGAAAAAGATATAGCCCTTTTAAAAGTATAAAATATGCTCATTTTGATAAGTTAAGTTTCAACAAAGATTTTCTGTAACTTGGCATGAAGAATTTTTGTATGTCTAAAATTGACTTAACAGATCAGATAACTGCAATATTAAATCAATAGATGATAACCTCTGATTTTGAACTCATTTTTCATAAGACTTTGAAGATTGTCCATACATGTGCACTTGGTTACTTAAAACAAAACCATGAGACCCAATAGTGATGGCCCATCCAAATAGACTTATACACACCTACCCCACTACAGACATTTTATCAACTGTTATAAACTAGGTTTCTTTTTGTCTGTCCAAATTATTGTAATTTGTACAGATCTCAACAAACCAACATTCTCTATCATAATGTTAGGCTGTTAAAAGGTTTGCTTTTTTTTCTGTGGGAAAAAGATGAATCAAGAACATACAGTTTGGCAGTGAAAATCTGACAAGAAAAAAATGTTCAAAGTATGCTCTTCATTTTGACAAAAGTTTAGTGATAAAACATTCTTACTAGAAGATGAAGCATGAGGAATTTCTGTTTGACATTAATTGGCTTCACAGATCAGATAACATGCAATATTAAATTTGTAGACAATTACCCTCTGATTTTGAGCTTGTTTTCAAGGTCTTTGAAGATTGTCCAAACATGTGCATAATAGAAAATGGTACTAAAATATTTTTTTAAAATTATGACTGGGATGACTGAAGATTTATCATTGGCTTAATTTACCATGTACACTTTCCCTTAGGGTTCTTTTTGTCATTCAGTCTGAATTATTTCACTTGGGAAAGATCTCAACAAATTAACCTTCTCTATCCTAGTGTTAGGCTATTAAGAACTATGCTTTTTTTTCCTGATGGAACAAATAGCCAAAGAACCAATAGGTCAGCAGAGAAAATCTGACTAGAAAAAGATGTAGTCTTTGAAAAAAGCATAAAATATGCTCATTTTTTTGTAAAAGTTAAGTTGTAACAGATTTTCTGTAACTTGGCATGAGGAATTTCTGTATGTCTATATGGCTTAACAGATCAGATAACATGCAATATTAAATCAATAGATAATAACCTCTGATTTTGAGCTTGTTTTCAAGGTCTTTGAAGATTGTCCAAACATGTACTTAATAGAAAATGTTACTAAAATATTAGTTTAAAATTAACATAAGATATATCATTGGCTTAATTTATCATGTACACACACTATTTTCTTAGAAATAAAAAGTTGCTTGTTTACACTGTCATATATACACTGCAGTATATTAAAGGTTGGCATGAGGAATTTCTGTTTGTCATTAATTGGCATTTCAGATCAGAAAACATGCAATATTAAATGAATGATAACCTCTGATCTTGAACTTGCTTTTCAAGGTCTTTGAAGATTGTCCAAACATTAGCAGTAACATTTGATTTGTGTGCAGGTATCCTATCATTAGCTCTCAAAATAAAGTTTTTTTTTTTTTTTCTAAAATAGAATCAACAGGTGTCATCGTCAGATGGCAGAGATAGCAGTGGATGCTATTTTGTCTGTTGCAGACTTTGATCGTAAAGATGTTGATTTTGAATTGATTAAAGTGGAATCCAAAGTAGGAGGCAAACTAGAAGATACAATGCTAGTGAAGGGAGTTATAATTGACAAAGATATGAGCCATCCTCAAATGCCAAAGGTGCCTATGTAATACTAATTTCAACTGGTTAACTAATTTCATTTCTAAAAAGCACTTTAAACTAGCATTGTTAGATAAGCAATATATACTATAAAATATGCTGATCATTACCCATTTATTTGTACTTGATCAGGAAGTGAGAGATGCTCGCATTGCAATATTGACCTGTCCCTTTGAACCACCCAAACCCAAGACAAAACACAAGTTGGATGTGACAAGTGTAGAAGACTATCATAAGTTGAGGGAATATGAAAAGGAAAAGTTTGATTCAATGGTCCAGCAGGTAAGATGAATTATAAAGTTGTTGTCTAACATTTGATGAAATGACCATTTAGGAAACTTTATTTAATCCAATTAGTGCTACAAATGTACATGTTTTAAAAATGGAAATCTGTGAATAATGTTTTGTATATTGTATGTTTTCTCCCCAGGTAAAAGATACTGGTGCAAATTTAGTTATCTGTCAGTGGGGCTTTGATGATGAAGCAAATCACTTACTGTTACAGAGAGAGTTACCTGCTGTACGATGGGTTGGAGGCCCTGAAATCGAAGTAAGCTTAATCATCAAATGTGATGAATGTTTTCTTATATATTTTGCTACAAATAATTTTTTAATATGTCTTTATGTAAAATATATGTCTACTAAAAATGTCTATGCCAATATATTTTTAGCCTTGTTAATTTTTCCCCCAATAGCTGTAACTTAATAATTTTTTTACTAGCTGCATAAGTTGACAGAAAATGTTTTTTAAAATCATAGATAATTCAAATTGCCATTATTTATTAATTCTTTTAACATATATCTTTACAGTTGATTGCCATTGCTACTGGAGGCAGAATAGTTCCACGATTTGAAGAGTTGACAACAGAGAAATTAGGAAAAGCTGGTCTGGTCAAGGAATTGGTATTTGGAACCACTAAAGATCGCATGCTGGTTATTGAAGAATGCCACAACTCAAGGGCTGTCACTATCTTTATTCGTGGAGGGAATAAAATGGTTTGTATTTTTTTTTAACTAAATAACTAAAATAAAGCTGTTTATTACAATGTACAAGATTGCTATTTAAATGGTTTTATATATCTTTGCAGATTGTAGATGAGGCTAAGCGTAGTATTCATGATGCTCTGTGTGTTATTCGTAACATTGTCAGGGATAACAGAATAGTTTATGGTGGAGGTGCTCCAGAAATCTCTGCATCTCTTGCCATCCAAGAAGCAGCTGACAAGGTGAGAAATTATTCCTATATGCAAAAATAACAAGTACAGGTATCTCTCTAGTGGCTGATTATTATATTTGACTTAATAGAGGTACATGACTAAATAATGTCACTAATCCAGACATGCCTACAGTCCCGCATTATGCGGAACCGTCCCGCAAAAGCATCAAAAAAGCTCACATGTTCCGCCGTTCCGCATTCGTGATTTTTTGTTCCGCCAAGTCTGAATTCCGACACAAAAAAAAATCGCCGATTTTTCATTATTTATTAATAATGCGAAATGAAAATACTGAATGCAAAATAAAATATATCTAGGTCTGTGTTTATTGTTTACATTTCATCTCCTATCTCCGGGCCCGTGTGTCCTAAATTAACGAAGATATGGTTGAGCTAGATCTAGATCTACATCTAGAACTCTAGGTCTAGATACTAGATCTATTCTTAGAATCTAGTAAGTGCTAATAAACCTAATTTTCCATTCAAATCCCATTCTTTTCCCGACAAAGGCGCTATTCTAACACTAACGTGACTAACTCAACTGGTTTCTTAGAGTTTCTATTCTAAGAAAATGATTTTTTTTCAAATAGGTTATTAGAGATCTAGATCTAAAAGTAATTAATTAACTTAGACACAGTAAGGCTAAGGCCTAGATCTAAATAATATCTAAATCTACTTATTACATAGTCTAAATTAGTATCTACTAGATCTAGCACTAGATTTTACTAGATGATACTAAATCACTAGATCTATCTTAGTATCTAAAGAAATAGACTTAGAAGGTGATAGATCTCTAGATTTCTATGTATCATTATCATATGTAATAAATTTAGTTCTCAGTAAGTCCATAGATCTAGACATAAATATTTAGATCTATAATATAATTATTATAATCTGTGTTCTAAGACTTAGAGGACTTATTAGATGTAGGTCTAGTCCTAGACTAGTAGACAGACTCTTAAATTATTTTAGATCTAGCACTAGAGACAACTTCTAGAGTGACTAGAGTAGAGCCCTAGAAAAGGATAGATAATCAAGTAGATCTAGAATAATCACATAGGAGTTAAACTATTGATTTCAAACAAAGGACATAATTATGAATTAAAGGTTTTCTTACTTTTAATTATATTATACTATTTACATCTAATTTATAAGAAGCAAACTAGTATTGTTATTAAATATAATTGAAGTTTTATTTATATTGCGTACAGTATGGCTGACAAACATAAACGCGTTTATGTTCCACATTGGGGCCCAAAATTCCACATTTTCAACCTGAGTGTTCCACATTCTGGGTCTTGGGGGTAGGCATGTCTGCTAATCCATGAAACACAGTTACCTTGTGTTGCATATTGTTTTTTTCCTGGTGACATCACCTACATACTAGTTTAATTCAGAAGTACATCTATATTTATTTATTATAGACCATACATGTATCTTGTGTCGGTCTTAACCTTATGTTCTTAGGATATGCAGCTGTTTTTGTTTTCACACAAAAAATTGATACAACTTACAACACTACCTTTGAAGCCTTTGTCATTTTTTAAACTTCAAGTACAATAGCTTAAAATATAGACATTATAACCTTAGAAGATATCCCATCTTATCTTTCAAGGCATTTCCATGTTGAAATTTGTAACCATTTTATTTTCTAGATTTCCACATTAGAACAGTATGCTGTCAGAGCTTTTGGAGAAGCTTTAGAAAGTGTACCTCTAGCTCTGGCTGAAAACAGTGGCCTGTCTCCTTTCCAAACACTTGCTGAAGTGAAGTCCAGACAGGTGAAAGAGAACAATCCATTCTTGGGCATTGATTGTCTGAACAGAGGAACTTGTGGTAAGTTAGCTAATTAAGTAGCATCGCCTTTACATTTTAAGTAGTTATAATTTGTACCTGGTGATTATTATTGGACCACTATTATTTAGATGTACACTTTCTTTTTGAGATGTTTAAGGACTAATAGTTTTAATGAAGCTGTTTTGAAGTGTCAAAATTTAGAAAAACTGCTAGAGGGAGAAATTATACATTATACAAAAAATTATGTTGTTGAATGTTTCTTTTTAAAGGATAATATAAATAATTATGCTTGTTTCAGATATGAAAGAACAACATGTCATTGAAACACTGACTGCTAAGAAACAACAAATTTTGTTAGCTGCACAGTTAGTAAGGATGATTCTCAAAATTGATGACATTCGCGCACCAAATGATCATATGTAACTTATACATGTATGAAAGATGTGATTTGTGAATGCTTTTTTTTTTTCTTAAGGTTTTTAATTAAAACACAACTGCGGTTTGTATTGCATTTTTTTTTCAGTGATACATTTGTTTTCATTTTATTAAAAGTTTTTATAAAAACAATTTTCAAGTGTTTGAAATTATATACCAGTATTTGTGTCCATTACTAGTCCTTGATCAGCCTTGTTCTTGTGAAATAGCTTAAAATTTTTTCTATTTATTTGCTAGATTGATACCTGTTAAAGAGGGGAAAATTTAATCTCTTAACCTTGAAGAAAACAGGGGGGGGAGAGATACTGCATTGAGTGTATGAAATGCTTGCTGATTATAGAACAATTAACTTGTATGAGTGCAATTAGGCAAATTCACCAAAAGGTCTAGGTATCCTGAATCATATGCAATTGAACAAAGTCTGTTAAGCTTATTCAATTTGTGATCCCATTGCTGCTTTGATATGCATGTATGTTTGGCAAAAAGACTTTCATGAAGTAGAACTATGGACAGTATCTTTATTATCTTTGTGTCGACAAAGAAAAGAGGATGTTAGTTAAGAACATGAAGTCTAGTTGTTGGAGTAGTCTCCCTTGAGCTTTATAGTTTGATTCCATGCAAATGGAGGCAGCAAGGAATGCAACTTGTTAAACTATTAAAACTACCTTTCGTTTATTGCTCAAAGTGTTTGTTGGCTCTTTGATCATCTAGCTATTAACAATGAAATACTTGATAATGTATCTTCATTAATTAAATGTATAACACATTTTATTCACTTTGTTAAGTGGAATGTGGTAAATGGCAAAGATTAGATAGTTCAATTTATTATTGAGCATAGCTGCTGCTTATTGCTTACTATTTTATCCAGCACTAATAATGTTGATACAATGATTAATACTGTCCTGCACATAAAGCCAGTGTAGAATTGTGTGAATAAATCAAAGTCAAACCTAGAACAAAAGTAACCAAGCCATTTTAATACACTTTTTTGAACATCAAATATTCTTTTCACAACAAACTTAAGCTCTATCAACTGTCATCCAAACATTCCATGGAGGCACACAATCAGAAGAAACCACCAGTTCATTTAGGAACCACTGAAAATAAAATATTTTTTTAATATATATATTACAAATTCCAATGCTACAATAATTAAACAAACTGCCAACTATGTTGCTGGAGTATAAAATATATATCAGTCACAGTTTGACCTACAAATCTAAAATTGAAGTAATCTTCAATAGCTGTGGAAACAAAAGGATGCCATACATCCAATAAAACTATATTAATACATTTCAAGCCAATAAACACTATTTCATTGTTTTTATTCGTACCTGAATCTTGATAGATAGAGACAGCGTTTATATATATTTATATATTATTTTTTAAGGTCTGTGATTTCCTCTGAACTAGAACTGCAGAGAATCAGTCTGTGTGAACTATATATATAAATATGGATCTATTGTAACTCTACCACATAACTTTTTCATACAAAAAAAACAGGTATATTAAAAGGATTAGTTCTACATATTTAATAGACAGCATTTATCCCAGTATCTGATGTATCAGATATATAAGCTACTGCAATTTCAGAGCCTTAAAAAAAATATCTGGGGTAAAATACATGAAAGAGAATGCACTACTAATGTCTTAATGTGTTGTTTCCACTTGCCTTGGTTCAGGTCTTCTGCAATTTATAACTTGTAACTGTTTAGGTTCAAACTCTTTGTATTTTAGTAGAGAATTTTTTCAGTTACATGAATTTACAGCTTAATTTTGAGTCTTCAATTTATAAATAGATTTGCAAAAAATATATCAATGTATACCGGTAAGGACGACAAAATTTGACCTTATGGTCTAAGAGAGATAAGTGAGTAAAACTATAGACTATTCAACTTACACAATGATGTTGTTGATTGGGATGTGGATTAGCTTGACAAAAAATCCAATAAATCCCATAATGGCGAATCCAATAGCTGTTGCCATGGCAATTTTCTGAAATTCTAAAATCACATACAAGACAGCATTATTGAAATGTTGAGTAGAAGCAGTACTGGAAAATTGTACAATAGTTCTGGCTTCATTTAACTAGGGTACTAATGTATAGAATCCACAAATCAATAATTATAAAAAGAAAAGATATATTTTAAATATACGCAATAACAGTAGTTCGCCACCATCATTGGCTTTCTTCAGTCATAACAAGGACAATGGTTCATCTTGTGGAAATGTAATGGCTTTGAATGAGATGAGAGCCTAAGCATTAGCTATTGCCAGAAGGTTGTTGCTCAAACAGCAGTCACCCTCTCCACAAACAGCTGTTGGGTACAAATGAGTGGTTAAGTTTTGGATCAGCAGAATCACAGGGTCTGCTACAAAATGCCATATGGAAAGTAGCTCTCAATTCTCCGAGTATACACCTGAAGCCTTTCCCATTCATGGGTTTGGATTCTCAATTTTACTTCTCTTAGGTGGGTAGACTAACAAGGTTAACAGTCTCCTTAAGTCCAAAACTTTCTGGCCTATAGCAGTAGTTACAGCATAGCTAATCCATATAGTGTGTATATTAACCAGAAGAAATCATTATCGAGAATATTTCTTTATAAGCTACCCTCTCTTGAACTTTTTCATGAAAGATGCCTTTTTAAAACACACACCATCCTCAAAGACAGCCTGCACACATTAAACCACTGTTACATCAGATCAGAGCGAAGTAGTTGTCTCCATTCCATTAAGACCAAAACAGGAAGATTTGAACACTCTTTTATCTATTTCGGTCAGTTACAAGGTCATCTGTTGTCACAGAGAAGTACATAGAAGCCTGGTTGTGTGAGTGTGTATGCGTTTCATGTGTGAATATTGTTAATATTTGCATCTATATTGCTACTGTTATAGTAGTTATGCTGATGTGGTCAATTGTAATCAAGCTGAATTTCCATTAGTTTGGACCAACAAAAAGTAAATGTTATTAAGTATTATAAAAACATGTGCCTGACATTAAAAGATACTAAATATACTAAAACTACTTTCACTGCTCTAAGAGTTCATCACCTTTTCTGTCTGGCTTTGTGCACTTTTTAACTAGTCTGATGGAGTCTTTTGTGAAAGTTTTGGCTGGTTCAACAAATGCCATGACCTGATCCATGATAGCTGCCAAGTAAAATCAAATGATTATAGACTAAATCATATTATAATATCCATCTTTGAAATCTGGTTACACTTTACTAGCCCTAAACTTTGACACACAAAAAGGACTAAAAAAAAAACACCTATTAAAACAAAAGATTAAAAAGGGAACAAGATGTAACTGTCAATGCTCAAGTCAAATTAGGCTTCATCCTACCAATCTGATACTGAGCTTTTAGTATTCAATAAGAAATGAACATTGCAATTCTTAACAATTTTCAAAATTAAACAGAGCAAGGAAACCTAAATGTTGGTTGAGAAAAAAAGAGAGAGCCTGTAATGGTTATTTCAAGTTAACCTAATTGCCAAGTGGAGGCAGTGTGGCTGTGAGGGAAAGAGATTGGATTCTGAACAAGGGGTCCCAGATTTAAATCATGGTGAAGACAGGATTTTTAATTTCAGGATCTTTATGGCACCTCTAAGTCCACCCAGCTCTAATATATACTAGTTCAAAAAATAAAGGAGGTTGGTCATTGCGTTGGCCACATGACAATGACGTAAATATCATCACAGGCCTAGGAATCCTTTTTTGTTTTAACTGTGGAAGAATGGGACACATTGGTAGACAATGTCATCAGTTGATTAGAGGTAATGATTTACATGGCAGTGGTGGGGCGTTTTGCAAGAGAGAAGAAATGAAAAATAAAAATCAAGAGAATAAGGGAAGCAGAACAATGCAACATTATGATCAGAAATGTGAGATCTGTTCAAAGTAGGGAACGGAAAAAGGAAGTGTGGAAGTAATGTTAGGGAGATGTGTGATTAGAAAAGGAATACATTGATGGATTGATAAGTAGTGTTTTGTAGTGAAATAATACAATTTTAAAGAAATATTCAGGTACTATATGGCAAACGTGAAAGTATAAAACTGTTGAACCAGAGAGGGTTAAATCAATAGTTTGAGTGATGCTTTATTATTATTGTTGAACCATAGGGTATTAAATAAGTAGCAATAGTTTGAGTGAGGGTTTATTATTAAGGGTTAATGCAGAAGGTGCATGTACTAATTTAGATGAAGGAAACAAGTGGAATAGGATAGGGGTACTATTGTCGTATCATTAATTGTTGAAATCTAAATAGTTATCATGGTGTATGTTTTTCAATTATAAATTTTGATTGTGAATTGTCAGTTGAGATTATTGTTTTAAGCAAACATTTTTTGTATGTTTATAATGTAATTCTTAGTATTAGTTTTATAAAGATTGTTAAAATTATTGATAAAGCAGGAAAAGAATACAAATATTATTGAAAGTTATATGTTGATGCCTGAGAAATTATATGTATTTGTTGGATCGTATTTGGTTGTCCATATAAGGGAATGTTAATTTATTTGAGATATTCCCATATAGGAAGTGGTGGATTAAAATGTTGTTTGATGGGCGTTTGATATAGATCGAACTTGTCTGACAGGGAAGGTGTTACGGTCGTAGGGCAGAATGGTGTGCATGATAAATGGTGCGAATGTAGTTTTTGAATGGAAGAGATGTTAAAAATAGGAAGCAAGAAAATATAAACATAAAGGGAGTTGAAAATATGATTACATTATTTGTAAGAATATTAAAGTGTTTTTAAATTAGAATTTGAGAGTGTCTTCTTATTTTTGAAGAGTCTTGTGTCTTAACAAGTGGCCCCCAACGGAAAAGGCAAGACCTACTCCTGTCGAGGTATTATTTCTAGTACCATTACTACAAAATGACTACATTTCTAAACTGAGTGAGCTTCATCAAAACCTAAGTGATCCACTCATTGGTAATCTTCTAGACTTATATAAGAACATTAACTATAAAGTCTAATTGTTTAACAAGTCAATTATTTTGCTGAGTGGACTACTTGGCTTAACATTAAAATATGTATTTATAATATTAGGTGCTCATTAGTAATGAAGGCAAATGGGTCACCTGTAATTTCAAAATTATTTTTTTTACATTCATGAATGTGAAGGCGTTGGCGTTTGGTTTCATGTGTCACAAACATTTTTGCTAATAATAAGGAATTCTAAAATTGGTTGCTGAATTGCATGCTTATTGTTTGAGATGCTGGCTATTCCTATTTCTCAACACTAGACTTCAACAGTCAAACTCTATAAAAACCTGTACAATTAGTTGGATGGGCTTTGAGTAACAATACTGGTTGTTTACTACGTAGGAGAAACAATGCACACCATTAGGCTCACATAAGGTCATATAACTTCATAAAGAAAGTATACTCATGGCAGATAAAGCTGAGATTGTGGCTTTAAAGGAAGAAGGGAGACTATTGGAATTAGAAGGATCAGAGCTGAGAAAATATGTACAAGAAAGATTGATAGAAAGGGAGAAGCTAATCATGGAAAAGGAAATATAGAGAAAGAGAAGTTAGTCTTGGAAAAAGAAAAGGAAGCTAGTCATGGAAAAGGAAATAGAAAAAGAGAAGTTGGCAATCGATAAAGAAACTAGCTATGGATACGGAAATAGAGAAAGAGAAGTTAACTATACATAAAGGAAACACTTGACAATATCAATAGAGTTCACACAAATGTCACAAACAACTAAAAATATCATTGAATTCATTGTATATTTGATTATTTCGGAATAACAGTGTCAGACTCAGCTAGATCTATAAAACTAACAAAAACTCATTAAACTTTAAACTGTAGTCTGTATTAACTGTATAAAAAAAATATTTCATATGCCACGTCGCAGCCTTTCCCGTAGCTCACGAAAATCCAAATGTTACACTAAAATTAGGCAACAGAATTTCTAGATCAAGTAGACTCTAGATGTAAATTAATTACCCTTTTATGATCTAGTTATTCCACAGAGAGATTTAGATCTATACACAACTATAACAGTTGTGAAGTTTAGAAGTACAAACTGAATTTCTGTTGATATTCTTTTTGGATCGGTTGTTCTTGATCAAGAGTAACTTACAGTTATAGGCCCTGAAAATTATAATACTTAACTATTTCTAGAATCGATTACTTTTAGTACTGCATAGAGGTTTAAAGGTTTCATCTGTTATAAATGATTCATGAATTTTTTATTTATTTTTAGAGTTCAAATAATTTTGCTTGTCTTAAAAAATATTAGATATTATTATTCATCTTCTCTTCACCTAAATACAACATATTGATCTATTTAATGTCGATCCTAAATGCAGAAATTTATAACGATTACATCTAAAAATAGATAGATGCGATGACGTGGTAATGTTTAAAAAACGTAAATGTATAGTATCGAAACTATTAGAATCTAGATAGGTCTATATGGGAAAGGACTAATGACAAACGCTTGTGTGCCAGTTTTTAGTTTAGAATTTATAGCACTGCAATGGTTAAACCTATTAAAAAATGAAAACACCTACGGACTCCTCAGCTATTGGGCAAAAAAAGAACTAAATTTGTCTCTTTTTTCCATGTCAGCTATTAAATTTAAAATTTAAGTCAACTTGCGGTAGGAGTCGGACCTAATCTGCGAACGTAATTTTCGCTGGAGTCATAATGAGCGAATGGCCGTAAAAATAAGCGAAACAGCTTGTTAAAATATCTAATTTCTTCCATTGATCATAATAACTATTGTCCTCTTTATAGCATTGAATTGGTTATCACTTTTCCCGTGCTCAACATCGCCTTTCTCTGCTTGGAACTGATGTCATTACTGGTATTACAATAATTACATAGCCTACGAAAAACTAGTGGAAGAAAGAAACTACAAAATTCGATCTCTCGCCTCCTTCCTAGTCCAACTCGTTTTACTCTCCGTTTCATAAACTCTCGTTACTGCGGCATTTTTTTTTAAGAACAAAAGTTCAGTGCACTTAATCAACACCAACTTGATCTTACATGAAGTCCCCCCCCCCCCATACACACTTATTGACCCAAAGACTAAGACTGCTATATTGATCCTTACGGAAATTTGTTGTGATTACAAGGACTCTTTTCTTATATAAAGACAACACAACAGAAAAATACACATACATACAACAGACACAACATAAAGAGTTCATCAGCGACTACAGACAGGTATCTTGGTGCATTTCATGTTCCCTGATCAATGAGTGGCGGTGATAGAGTCTGACCAAGTGAGGTACGAACGAGTTTTTGTACCGCTCCGTTCTTGTTTTGATTGACAGCAGTAGCCCACTTCGCGACGACCTGATTTAGTTCTGATGGAGCGGGTGGCCGCTGTCTTCCAAGATTTTTTCGATTTTCCTTAGGCACCTTTGTTCAAAAAGCTCCTTTAAATGTGGTAATGTTGTGAGTGTAATTTTTGATGCTTTTTTAAAATGATGTTTTCTAGACGTTGCAACTTTTTAGATCAGGCGTTGCCTTGCCAACAAGTTAGATCCCCAATGCGATGGATTGATGATGTGGAGGCAGATCTACAACAGCTTGGGGTTCGGGCGTGGAGACGAAAAGCTCAGGAGAGATCTCAATGTAGGGATGTGTTAAAGCAGTCCAGAGCGCTACATGGCCTGTAGGCCTGTAGCGCTAATGGGATGGGTGGATGGAAGGAGGGAAAATCAGAGGGAATATGTGGGAAATGTCGAAAAATAGAGTCTTTGTAATACCAATTTATTAGTTCTGCGGTTACTTTCAAAATACATAAGAATGGATAAAAATGACGCTTTATACGCCCGTTTTCTGATAGTAGTATTAATTATTCTCCATTGTTTTATTATAGTTGTAGTGGATACCTTTTCAGAAAACACCGGCCACCCCGATAGCCACGTGACCCTTCCCCCTAGATGGCACCTTGTGTCCACGCATAACAAGGCAGACCAACGTGGGCACTGTCCATTCGACCGGCATCTCTTGTCGCTGTAGTGTCTGTACGTAACTGGACCTACGTCGTCTCCACTCCCTGTTTGTGCCTGGTTCTACACCATGTATTTATGGATGGCTGCGGGTAATTACATTTTATTTATTTATATTAGATTGTAATTTTAATTAGTAGTTTATATAGAATATCACTACCGCGGTTTTTGTTCATGTTGGACTATTCTTATTTTTAGAAGCCAGCATGTAGATAAATTTATTTATTGAAATGCTTACCTGTAGTATACTATACGAATTAGATCATATATAGAATGTTAAATGTCCATTTTGTTAGAGAATTACTTTGTCATTAATTTTTATGTTTCTGATGTATCATATCCCTCCTTATGTTCTGATAAGAGATGATTGGCTTACATTATTAGATTTTCTATTTGTTGATGTAGTATTTAGTCCTGATTTTGTGTGTACAACCATTTAGGCTTATTAATTATGTTTAGTTTATGCCCATGTGTAATTATGTTTTATGTTTGCCTTTGGCAGGTCTTTAATGTATAATAAACAGTTTGGAATCGTCCTACGAGTTGCCTTTGTCATGTCATTTAGTTTGTTCTGTGCCAAACCCACCACATATTGATATTTACATTAATAGGCTATGTTGCTGAACGTAAAAATTATAAATGTGTCAGACGCGAATAGCCCAAATTTTTAGTAAATAAATTACAAAAGTAATCTTCTATATATGCCTATATATATAATTATCTTCGTCGCCCAACCACATGGGACACCACGCACGCACATCGACTCTCTAACCCTCGATAAAAAAAAGTCTTGGAAAGATAACTCTTTTATTTCTGCAAGTCGGACTAGAGTTACCCCACGTAACTTTTGTGGCGACAGAGAGCAAGGGCCACAAAAAAAACTACCTTTAGATCATTTGCCCTATAGATCGCAAGGTCTTAAAGGGAAACTTTACTATAGAAAGATTATTTATGATGGTTAAACTTTACTATAGAAATATTATTTATGATGGTTAAACTTTGAGAGTGGAGGTCACATAATTTTCTTAGCTGTTAGCTCGTTTAGGATTTCACAATTGTTGTTTGTAACGCAGATAAATTCCATGAGTTGGGCAGTTTCAACTATGTGGTTGTACTGAACATCAATAGAAAATATTTGGAAATGTACTGGTTTGATTATTACTTTTGACTGAAGAATTAAACTCCATTTTTTTCACTCGCCTTTTAATTGTACTGGGAGAAAGGCTGACAACTTAAACTGGGTTCTTCTATTGAGGAAATATTTCCTTCATAACTTTTATCATCCACTTTACTAGCATGCACTTAACACATTCGTCGTCTAGAAATAAACTTGAGCCCAATGTCACTCAACAGAAAATACACGTAGTGACAGCTTCATGTGTTGGCTTCAAATGTGACAAACCTTATAGCTTGCCTTTTATCGACCCATTTTATTGTATCTTGTGCGAAATACTTTCGTTAATCTTCTAATCACTTAACTTCATTTAATTCAACTGACTGTCCGCAACTGACCGACTTTGATTAATTCTCTTTAACTTACCGTAGAGAATGACTTTCGGGATGCGATTGTCGTACATCCGGCGAACATGTCCAAGCCGGCGCAGGCGGCGTTGTCTGAAGGCTGTAAAGAAAGCTGGGTATACCTGTTCGCGCAAGAATCTCAGTATCGCACACTCTTTCTTTCCATCTGATTCATAATAGTTATATTTTTTTTTGTTTACTTTGCGTAACTTTTACTTGTAGCCCTTTTTAAAGACAATGTCATCAATTATTAAAAATAAGGATGAGTGCAGTGTTTCACATGACTATGCAAACCCAGTTGCTTTGCAACCTGCATATTTTTCCACACCTAATGCTGACCAAGCCGTTGTCCACAAGGGGTCAAAGCTTTCTTCACGTCTTCTGCGCCTGTCTTCTACAAGGACTTGTATTACTTTTAGGATGTCTTAAAATAACAACATACTACAAATACTTTGCCATGTTTCAACCTGGTTCTTTACTGTTTCATGTTACAGCTGGTTCTTCAAAAGATATAAATATTTGAAATACAACATTCACATCAGTATTAATTAGTTTCATGAATGCATAATTGAGGCCTGGACACTTCTTTGACCCCGCCTCCCTATATATTAAAGTGAATGAGATCCAATTGGTCGATATCAAGTGCCCAAGGATTGCTGTGACATGCAATATGCATCATTGCAATAACCAGTTGCGTCAAGAGGGAATGCCAAGGTTGCAGACCGCATTGTGTGACACTTACCAGGGAGTGACTTAAAAATGACTATTGTACTTACACACACAAAAAAAGAAACGAAACTGACAGAAACTACGTACCCGATAATGATTCTCCACGCCATCTTGTGATTGCTTCCCTGATTTTTTGTTTCCAATTCTTTATAATTGACATACTAACTTAATAGTCAAATCTAAAAATAACTTTGTACTAAGTCAACTCTGGTTGGCAAAAAGGAGGGACTGTAGAGACGCACTTTAGGGGACTGCAAGTGAACGGACAATTATGACGACATGAATCCAAAGCGAGACTGTAGATTAGATAGATAAAACGGACAGTTGAGGCTAGGCTTTCACAGAGGTAACATCGCTTTAACTCTTTCTCTTTTAACTGACGATACCAGCGTTGATTCCACCAGAATGTGGGAAATAATTACGGAGAGAGTTAATATAGTGACTGAGACTAGAGAGTTCCCGTTCTGAGTTAAACAGTTCTATTCTTACATAAACCTGTTGGTTACTTTATTGGGGAGTGTCTTCATCTGAACGTTTGTGGTCACGAACTCAATAGTAATACTGCGCGTACATCAACACGTAACCTATCTTCTGATCAGGACAAATTACAGACTCAAATAAGACATCTCTACAGGACTCAGTACTGTAAAGAGACAAAAGCTGAGCTGATTTGGTCATATTGCAAATTATCTTACAAATTTACAGAGGTCTAAGCACGAAGAAAGGGTCTCCGAAGAAAATCTGTCAGGATGATGGTAAAAAATGGACAGACCTCTCTCTTGATATTCTGCTAAAGACTTTCGGTTGACCGCAAAAAGAGTAGGGGTTTTCAAGGCACCCCTAATATGAAAGTCAAGGGACTGATCCTGTGGCGTAGCTAGGGATTTGGGGGACCCGGGGGGCTTGACCTTCTTAGGGGCGCTGCATTTTGACATTCGACAGCATGACATGACAGGATTTTTTTGCTTAGCCTTGGGGGGTCGTCACAGGTAAAAGTTTGAGAAATGCTGACTTAAAGATATGGAAAGTTTATTTTAAAACATTCAAAACACTACTAGAAACAGATGACAATAAAGTAGGAAGAACAAAAGAGTTCTAACGTGAGTACAAATGCAGAAAAACATTTCCTCAGAAACAAAAGTGAATCGATCCAAGCCAGATAGAAATCGCTTAAGCAGAACTTGTTGAAAGTCGCCAGTGATGGCAAGGTTCTAAGGAGCTCGTTTTTTATTAAGATGGCAGGAGAACCGTGCCACCTCTCCCTTCTTGATCTAAGTTTACATAATTTAAAACATCATTAGGTCCAAGTTGTTCTTTTTACGCTCTGGTACCGCTAGAAGTTGATGAAATAAGTTCTGAGCTCGTCTGATTACTGTATATGAGTTGGCATTGTCTTTTGTTCTGAAAAGTAGTCGTGGACTTGATTACATTTAAGGATCGATGTCTATCTTTTTTAAAGAACTTATTTACTTTCACCTTCACCTGTCACTTCGTCTGTTGGACCGTTAGGACATTGCTGTTGACGGCCGTTGACTTGTAGCACCAAACTGCTAGTACACAACTAGACCGCTGTAGGCGTTTTATATTTTAACTCATAAAATTTGAAATAACTTGAGTGACTTTTTTTGTAAACAAAACTAAATCTAACTTTTATTACAATATAAACGAATTCCACTTGAGATTAAATTAAATAAACTGGAATTTAAGCAATTCTAAGTCACAATAAACAAGGTTGCAAAGACAGTTTGTGTGGAAACATAAACTCAAAATGGGCCCCCGAAATGGCCCACCCAGGTAGGTAAAAAGGAAGGATTCATTATTTTCATAAAGAATATCAGAATGAAATTCTATCAAAGGCAAATGACAGAAGAATGGAGAAAGAAGGTTGACAGATCTTGTGTGGTGCCCCAACGGTTCAGCAGACCAAAAGATAGGAGAAGGTGAAAGTGAAGTTAGATGTGAACCTGGCTTAAATGATGTCAAATAATGATGTTAACCTGGCTTAAATGATGTCAAACAATGATGTGAACCTGGCTTAAATGATGTCAAATAATGATGTGAATCTGGCCTAACTGATGTCAAATAATGATGTTAATCTGGCCTAACTGATGTCAAATAATGATGTGAACCTGGCCTAACTGATGTCAAATAATGATGTGAATCGGGCCTAACTGATGTCAAATAATGATGTGAATCTGGCCTAAATGAGGTCAAATAATGATGTGAACCTGGCTTAAATGATGTCAAATAATGATGTGAACCTGGCCTAACTGATGTCAAATAATGATGTGAATCTGGCCTAACTGATGTCAAATAATGATGTTAATCTGGCCTAACTGATGTCAAATAATGATGTGAACCTGGCCTAACTGATGTCAAATAATGATGTGAACCTGGCCTAACTGATGTCAAATAATGATGTGAACCTGGCTTAAATGATGTCAAATAATGATGTGAATCGGGCCTAACTGATGTCAAATAATGATGTGAATCTGGCCTAACTGATGTCAAATAATGATGTGAACCTGGCTTAAATGATGTCAAATAATGATGTGAACCTGGCTTAAATGATGTCAAATAATGATGTGAACCTGGCTTAAATGATGTCAAATAATGATGTGAACCTGGCCTTACTGATGTCAAATAATGATGTGAATCTGGCCTAACTGATGTCAAATAATGATGTTAATCTGGCCTAACTGATGTCAAATAATGATGTGAACCTGGCCTAACTGATGTCAAATAATGATGTGAACCTGGCCTAACTGATGTCAAATAATGATGTGAACCTGGCTTAAATGATGTCAAATAATGATGTGAATCTGGCCTAACTGATGTCAAATAATGATGTGAATCTGGCCTAACTGATGTCAAATAATGATGTGAATCTGGCCTAACTGATGTCAAATAATGATGTGAACCTGGCCTAACTGATGTCAAATAATGATGTTAATCTGGCCTAACTGATGTCAAATAATGATGTGAACCTGGCCTAACTGATGTCAAATAATGATGTGAATCTGGCCTAACTGATGTCAAATAATGATGTGAATCGGGCCTAACTGATGTCAAATAATGATGTGAACCTGGCCTAACTGATGTCAAATAATGATGTGAACCTGGCCTAACTGATGTCAAATAATGATGTGAACCTGGCCTAACTGATGTCAAATAATGATGTGAATCTGGCTTAAATGATGTCAAATAATGATGTGAACCTGGCCTAACTGATGTCAAATAATGATGTGAACCTGGCCTAACTGATGTCAAATAATGATGTGAACCTGGCCTAACTGATGTCAAATAATGATGTGAACCTGGCCTAACTGATGTCAAATAATGATGTGAATCTGGCCTAACTGATGTCAAATAATGATGTGAATCTGGCCTAACTGATGTCAAATAATGATGTGAACCTGGCCTAACTGATGTCAAATAATGATGTGAATCTGGCCTAACTGATGTCAAATAATGATGTGAATCTGGCCTAACTGATGTCAAATAATGATGTGAACCTGGCCTAACTGATGTCAAATAATGATGTGAATCTGGCCTAACTGATGTCAAATAATGATGTGAATCTGGCCTAACTGATGTCAAATAATGATGTGAACCTGGCCTAACTGATGTCAAATAATGATGTGAACCTGGCCTAACTGATGTCAAATAATGATGTGAATCTGGCCTAACTGATGTCAAATAATGATGTGAATCTGGCCTAACTGATGTCAAATAATGATGTGAATCTGGCCTAACTGATGTCAAATAATGATGTGAATCTGGCCTAACTGATGTCAAATAATGATGTGAACCTGGCCTAACTGATGTCAAATAATGATGTGAACCTGGCCTAACTAATGTCAAATAATGATGTGAACCTGGCCTAACTGATGTCAAATAATGATGTGAACCTGGCCTAACTGATGTCAAATAATGATGTGAACCTGGCCTAACTGATGTCAAATAATGATGTGAACCTGGCCTAACTGATGTCAAATAATGATGTGAATCGGGCCTAACTGATGTCAAATAATGATGTGAATCTGGCCTAACTGATGTCAAATAATGCTTATCTAATTGATCTACTTGTTTTGTAAAGGGTCAATCTCTTTTTCTAAGCCTCAAGGAAAAAAAAATCATTTCGTAAAAAAAAACAAAAAACAATTCCTTTGGTTCAATGTCTTCTGTTTAATATACGGATTTACCGCTAACGCGATAATGCGAAAAACTACTTATTAAATTTTGCTTTAGATTATCTTCTACTTATAAGCTTATTAAATAGATTTTTTCTCTATAAAACAAATTTAAACATAGCTTTTTTTTTTTGTAAATGTAGTAGTAAGTATGACAGAACTTACTATCTTTTGCAATACTTTTTGTAAAAAAAAATTTGCAAAAAATCTAAACCATAAAAGTGTTACAAATATGGTAAATATTCATCTCCTTTACAAAGTTGCCTTCGGTGTACAATGGAATTACTAGTGAATAGTTGTATAAATAGGTGTATTTTGATGAAAAAAAACTGCTTGCATAGTTGATTTTAAAAAATTAAATTTGTAATGAAGATTTTCATGGGCCTAGAGTCACAACAGTCTTCAACTCAACTCTTTGGACAATAGCAAAAGATTGTGATAAAGCTCCATATAGATAGTCCTATCGTAATCGTACCTGAACCCTCCTCCCCCAATGTAAAAGTCTAGATCTCCGCCTATGCCGTGTGAACTGTATGATAAGGACGTTGAATGCTGCCCTTCATGTGCCCTACTAAAACTATAACAACTTTCTAATTTATAAGTTGAGACTACTGCAGTTCATCCCTTCTCTTTCACGGTATAGAAGGAAAGGCGTCAACTTTCCTTGGCTGACATAGACGAGAGCACCTGGCTGCATGCGGCGTCGGAACGAGACAGCTGGAGGTCACGGGATACACATTTGAGACCAAAAGAAAATCTGCTGCCGAGGACAAACGCAGACGACGAAAAGAAAATCTAAATCGACCACCTACGGACAATGGTTATGCTTGCCCAGGATGTGTCAAAATATGCAAGTCACAGCTGGGGCTGCGCAGCCACGGGAAATACTGTATTCCTCACTAATCTTCGGATTCGAAGACAAGCCTTATTATGGGAGCTGGGAAAGAACTTCTTCTTTTGGTATAGCTACAAATTCATGTTATATGTGAATACATAAACAATGTAATATCTAAAGATAACAACAAAAACCTATGGTCATACATTAAGTCTAAGAAAATGGAAACAACAGGCATAGCGCCATTAAAAGATTAACATAACATAATACATAATGATAATGAAACTAAAGCAAACATCCTAAACAAATACTTTGCATCAGCATTCTCAGCCCCAGGAGACAAAGACATATTACTGAATTTGAATCAAGTAGACAACATAGAAGATATAGTAGTACAAGAAAATGGAATTCAAAAACTATAAGCCAACACCAAACCAAATAAAGCGTCTGGACCTGATGGTATTCCAGCTAGATTACTCAAAGAACTAAGCAATGAGCTAGCCCCAGTGTTCAAAATACTCTTTCAGGCTTCACTTAACCAGGGGAGAGTACCAAAGGACTGGAAAGAAGCTAATGTCACCCCCTATTTAAAAAAGGAGAAAAATCTGACCCAGGAAACTACAGACCAGTATTACTTACCAGCATCACATGTAAAATCCTAGAACACATAATATGTAGCAACATCATAAACCACTTAGACAAACAAAATGTCCTCACACCATACCAACATGGCTTTAGGAAATAAGATCATGTGAAACACATATAATAGGACTAATTGATGATTTTTCTAAAGGTTTAGATAATAGTGAACAAATAGATGCTATCTTACTAGATTTTTCTAAGGCATTTGACAAAGTTCACCACCATAGTTTGCTTAAAAAATTAAAATATTTTAGCATTAATGGTCCACTGCATCAGTGGATTAAAGATTTTCTGATAGGGAGAGAACAAACTGTAATAATAAATTGCTCCAAATCAATACCGATAACAGTAAACTCAGGTGTACCTCAAGGAACAGTCTTGGGTCCACTACTATTTTTAATTTACATAAATGATTTACAAAATTGCATTACTTCAGGAAAAAAAGTCAGATTATTTGCAGACGATTACATAATATATAGAACAATAAAAACAACACAAGACACAGATATTTTACAAAGAGAATTAGATGAATTACAGAAATGGGAATCAAATTGGAGCATGTCTTTCCACCCAGAAAAATGTCAGTTGTTAAGAGTAACAAAAAAACTAAAACAAATTAATTCCACTTATCTTATTCATGGCAAACCAGTAACACAGACTAAAAACGTAAAATACCTAGGTGTTATAATAAATGAATAACTGTCATGGAATCCCCATAGTGATGAAACTATCAAAAAATCAAACAAAGCATTAGTTTATTTAAAGAAATTTCTATAAATCAAGTAAGAACATAAAACTAAAATGTTATTTAATCTTGGTTAGGCCAATAATAGAACTTGCATCCTCTGTTGGGACCCCTCAACTCAAGAAAACATTAAGAAACTGGAACAGACACAAAATAGAGCAGTGAAATTCATAACAAACGAATATTCACTTTTGACTAGAGTAACACCTTTAGAAAAATCACTAAATTTAGAAAGCCTTCAGGACAGAAGACTCAAAAGTAAAGTAGCAATTATACATAAAACACTGAACCATAATCTTCAAATACAAAAACAAAATTTAATAAAATACTCTGAAAGACACAAAGATAAAGGCAGATCCCTCGTCCCATATGCTAGGACCAATTAGTACAAATACTCCTTCTTCCCTAGTGCTATTAGAGCATGGAATGGGTTGCCTGAGCTAGCCAGGAAAACCAGTGACTTGCCAGAATTTAAGTCATTGGTAAATATGCATGACTAAATGCATAACGCGTAGGACGTAATCATCTTCTTTTTTGAAGTAACGTCTGTATTTTATAAGATAAGATAATTCAAGAGTTCCCTCCCATTTTCAAGCTGTTCTCTATTTTCAGAATCAAACAAAATTGTGCATCTTTCATAAAAAAAACATTATAAAGAGGGCATCAAAGACCACACGCACAACATTACCATATTCGAATGAGCTTTATGAACAGAAATGTCTAAGAAAAATCGGAAAAATCTTGGAAGACAACAACCACCCGCTCCATCATAACTACGTCAAGTCGTCGCGAAGTGGGCAACTACTGGCAATCAAGACAAGATCAGAGCGGTACAAAAACTCGTTCGTATCTTACTCGGTCAGACTATATCAACGCCAGCCGTTGATCAGGAAACATGAAAAGGACCAAGATGCCTGTGTAATCGCTGAATGAACTCTTTATGTTTCTGTTCTATTTATGTGTATCTTTTGGTTGTGTTGTCTATATATGAGAAAAGTGTCCTTGTAATCACAACAAATTTCCATATGGATCAATAAAGCAGTCTTAATCTTAGTCTTAACGTCACCCCTTTTATGTATGTAGCACGCAACTGCACAGTTTAATAAATACGAAAAGTTTAATATTGCTTTGCTCAAGGTTTCAAGTCACAAAACATTATTTTATGGTAGATCAGGGGTCAAACAAACCGGGTTCGGTTCCATGTAGTCCTAAATTAAATAAATAAATATAAATATAAATATGAATATATATATATATATATATATATATATATATATATATATATATATATATATATATATATATATATATATATATATATATCTACCATAGGCGTAGCCAGGGGGGTTTGGGGTTAGAACCCCCCCTATATATATATATATATATATATATATATATATATATATATATATTTATATATATATATATTATTACACACACACACATACACAAACTTTTACAAAGTTAAATTATAGAAAAAGTCCCTTAGATTTTCCATCACTGCTTGAACATGGTCAACGCATTTCAAAATCCTATATTTAGCAAGTTATGTATTTTAAACATTGGTGAAAATGGGGAATAATACAAAATTTAAAGTACTCTTGTGCTCTGCAAATATGACATACTTTTAGATCGATTACTATTGAAAAAGATGGGAAAACGCTGCCCAACACAATCCGGTACTTGTATAGACATCATATACAAGTCCGCGCTATTTTGTATTGTGTTATTTTGTTATCAGATTTCTCGATAAATAAATCACTCAGTGGTAGTAACTTACAAATATAATTTACAAATATAACATAGATTCAATGAAAATGACCTACAAACGGGAATTTCTCTGACATATGTGTGTTCAAGATATAAAAGTGTCTAAAAGCAAAATTTAACTCTCTCTCTCCTAATTGGCGATACGATCTCATTAAATAAAATTACTTTCTGGTTTTATAAACTTAAATTGGTGTTATATAAAAAGAGCACGCATTCTCTTCAAATTCTATTCCAAAAGTTTTCTGATTAGAAACATAAATGAATTTATTCATTACAAGGTAGAAGTACAAATGTGAAAAATGAACAATTCTGTCAGAACGAGGGAAAATACTTACGGAGATAAAGAGTTAAGGTCTTTATTATCAGGAGATCAGTCAGCCTTTAGCACAGCTTCTTCTCTTTCCGTAGACTTGGGTTAAACTCCGCTGTATCTTGTAAGATAAGATAATGTCAACATCCCTTCTAAGTCTAGCCTTAGACAGAGCACGAGCCAAAGTGGTGTGCAAGGTAGGGTTATAACAATACTTTGAACAATCTTAGACTTAGACTTAGACTTAGGTCCTCCCGCGCCGTTCGGCGCATAGGGCGGCAACTGTCTCCATAAAGATCTGTCATTGGCAATGTCTGAAGCCTCCTCCCACCTGGTGTCCACTGTTCTGAGGTCCTCCATGAAAGTGTGTAGCCAAGTAATACGAGGGCGTCACTGTTTGCGCTTTCCTCGTTTTGGCTTCCATGTTTTGGTGTGCGTAGTTCATTTTTACGTAGAACATGTCCCGCAAACCTCATGCGACGCTCTGTCAAAACCTCACAAAGTGTTCGACTCCCAGTTCGGCATAAGGATTTCAACAATCTATATATAATTAAGATGGGAATTTAAGATTTCTTTTTAAAATTCATACCGGTAAGTCTATGAACTACTTGGAGGTTCGCGCGCGACGCCTATAAGTCAGACAACTACTACAGATGACTAGGGGGGAAGGGGAACACGATGCAACCACACCTATAGATTATATCTAAAACATCAGAACATAGAATACTTACAATGACAACACACCAGTATCCTGCTACAAACAGCGCATCACCTGCTTGCAGAACACTACATAAACATTAGGTACAAGCTTTCTTTACGAAATTTACGCAATCTGCAGGACAACATTAGGCCCCATTACAAGCTTCATTATTCGTTAGTATCATCAAATCATTTATTAAATAGCTAGATAGATTTTAGTGTTTAAATCATTTCATCAATTCATTAGGTTCATGACATTAGGCATACATTAGCTCCTTTATACTAACAAAACTTGCATGCGCACATGAACATTTTAAGCTTAAGTTAGGTTTAGTGTATAAAAAACTTAGCAAGAACTTAAAATTTTACTGCCGCATCAGATCAAAATTAGTTTTAATGTACGAAAAAACTTAGTCATAGTTTAAATTGTTACTGCAGGCATCAGATCTAAATTAGATTTAATGTAGGAAAAAACTTAGTCATAGTTTAAAATTTTACTGCAGGCATCAGATCTAAATAAAGTTTAATGTAGGAAAAAAACTTAGCCATAGTTAAAAATGTTACTTCTGGCATTAGATATAAATTAAGTTTAATGTAGCAAAAAAATAAGTCATAGTTTAAACTTTTACTGCCGGCATTAGAACTAAATTAGGTTTAAGGAAGAAAAAAAATAGCAATAGTTTAAAATTTTACTGCAGGCATCAGATCTAAATTAAATTTAATGTAGGGAAAAAACTTAGCCATAGTTTAAAATGTTACTGCCAGAATCAGATCAAAATTAGGTTTAATGTAGGAAAAAACTTAGCCAAAGTTAAAAATGTTACTGCAGGCATCAGATATAAATTAAGTTTCATGTAGCAAAAAAATACGCCATAGTTAAAAATGTTACTGCCAGCATCAGATCAAAATTAGGTTTAATGTAGGAAAAAACTTAGCCATAGTTAAAAATGTTACTGCAGGCATCAGATATAAATTAAGTTTAATAAAGCAAAAAATAAGCCATAGTTTAAAATTTTACTGCCGGCATTAGATCAAAATAAGGTTTAAGGTAGGAAAAAAGTTAGCCATAGTTTAAAATTTTACTGCCGGCATCAGATCTAAATTAGGTTTAATGTAGAAAAAAAATTAGCCATAGTTAAAAATGTTACTGCAGGCATCAGATCAAAAGTAGGTTTAATGTAGAAAAAAACGTAGCCATAGTTTAAATTTTACTGCCGGCATTAGATCAAAATTAGGTTTAAGGTAGGAAAAAAGTTAGCCATAGTTTAAAATTTTACTGCCGGCATCAGATCTAAATTAAGTTTAATGTAGCAAAAAACTTAGCCATACTTTAAATTTTTACTGCAGGTATCGGATCTAAATAAGGTTTAAGGTAGGAAAAAACTTAGCCATAGTTTAAATTTTACTGCATGCATCAGATCAAAATTAGGTTTAATGTAGGAAAAAAACGTAGCCATAATTAAAAATGTTACTGGAGGCATCAGATATAAATTAAGTTTAATGTAGAAAAAAAAAAAAGTCATAGTTTAAAATTTACTACCGGCTTCGGATCTAAATAAGGTTTAAGGTAGGAAAAAAGTTAGCCATAGTTTCAAAATTTTACTGCCGGCATCAGTTCTAAATTATGTTTAATGTAGGAAAAAACTTAGCTATAGTTTAAAATTTTAACTACGGCATCAGATCTAAATTAGGTTTAATGTAGGAAAAAACTTAGCCATAGTTTAAAATTTTACTGCCGGCATCAGATCTAAATTAGGTTTAATGTAGAAAAAAAATTAGCCATAGTTAAAAATGTTACTGCAGGCATCAGATCAAAAGTAGGTTTAATGTAGGAAAAAACGTAGCCATAGTTTAAAATGTTACTGCAGGCATCAAATATAAATTAAGTTTAATGTAGCAAAGAAAAGCCACAGTTTTAAATTTTACTGCCGGCATTAGATCAAAATTAGGTATAATGTAGAAAAAAACTAAGCCATAGTTTAAAAATTTACTGCAGGCATCGGATGTAAATAATATTTAAGGTAGGAAAAAAACTTAGCTATAGTTTAAAATTTTACTGCCGGCATTATATCTAAATTAGATTTAATGTCGAAAAAAACTTAGCCATAGTTAAAAATGTTACTGCAGGCATCAGATATAAATTAAGTTTAATGTAGCAAAAAAAAAGCCATAGTTTAAAATTTTACTGCCGGCATTAGATCAAAATTAGGTTTAAGTAGGAAATTTGTTAGCCATAGTTTAAATTTTACTGCCGGCATCAGATCTAAATTAAGTTTAATGTAGCAAAAAACTTAGCCATAGTTTAAAGATTTACTGGAGGCATCAGATCTAAATTAGGTTTAATGTAGCAAAAAAATAAGCCATAGTTTAAAATTTTACTGCCGGCATTAGATCTAAATAAGGTTTAAGGAAAAAAAAATTAGCAATAGTTTAAAATGATACTGCCAGAATCAGATCAAAATTAGGTTAAATGTAGGAAAAAACTTAGCCATAGTTTAAAGATTTACTGGAGGCATCAGATCTAAATTAGGTTTAATGTAGCAAAAAAATAAGCCATAGTTTAAAATTTTACTGCCGGCATCAGATGTAAATTAAGTTTAATGTAGCAAAAAATTAAGCCATAGTTTGAAATTTTACTGCCGGCTTCGGATCTAAATAATGTTTAAGATAAGAAAAAAGTTAGCCATAGTTTAAAATTTTACTGCTGGCATCAGATCTTAATTAAGTTTAATGTATCAAAAAACTTAGCCATAGTTTAAAGATTTACTGGAGGCATCAGATATAAATTAGGTTTAATGTAGGAAAAAACGTTGCTATAATTTAAAATTTTAACCGCTGGCATCATATCTAAATTAGGTTTAATGTAGGAAAAAACTTAGCCATTGTTTAATATTTTAACTGCCGGCATCAGATCTTAAATACGTTTAAGGTAGGAAAAAATTTAGCCATACTTTAAAATTTAACTGCCGGCATCAGATTTAAATTAGATTTAATGTAGGATAAAACTTAGCCATTGTTTAAAATTTTACTGCCGGCATAAAATCTAAATTAAGTTTAATGTAGAAAAAAAATTAGCCATAGTAAAAATTTTTACTGCAGGCAAAGGACCAAAATTAAGTTTAATGTAGGAAAAAAACTAAGCCATAGTTTAAAATGTTACTGCAGGCATCAGATATAAATTAATTTTAATGTAGCAAAAAATAAGCCACAGTTTAAAATTTTACTGCCGGCATTAGATCAAAATTAGGTTTAATGTAGGAAAAAAACTTAGTTATAGTTTAAAATTTTACTGCAGGCATCGGATCTAAATAATGTTTAAGGTAGGAAAAAAATTTAGCCATAATTTTAAATTTTACTGCCTGCATCAGATCTAAATTAGGTTTAATGTAGAAAAAAACTTAGCCATAGTTTAAAATTTTACTACAGGCATCAGATCAAAAGTAGGTTTAATTTTGGAAAAAACGTAGCCATAGTTTAAAATGTTACTGCAGGCATCAGATATACATTAAGTTTAATGTAGCAAAAAAATAAGCTATAGTTTAAAATTTTAACTACGTCATCAGATCTAAATTAGGTTTAATGTAGAAAAAAAATTAGCCATAGTTTAAAATTTTACTGCAGGCGTCAGATTTAAATTAGATTTAATGTAGGAAA
This sequence comes from Biomphalaria sudanica, assembly GCA_036873155.1. Classification (NCBI taxonomy): domain Eukaryota; kingdom Metazoa; phylum Mollusca; class Gastropoda; family Planorbidae; genus Biomphalaria; species Biomphalaria sudanica. Next base: position 807,309 of record JAZGLO010005563.1, on the reverse strand, counting down.
AAACTTAGCCATTGTTTAAAATTTTAATGCCGGCATAAAATCTAAATTAGGTTTAATGTAGAAAAAAAATTAGCCATAGTAAAAATTTTTACTGCAGGCAAAGGACCAAAATTAAGTTTAATGTAGGAAAAAAACTAAGCCATAGTTTAAAATGTTAAAATTTTACTGCCGGCATTAGATCAAAATTAGGTTTAATGTAGGAAAAAACTTAGTTATAGTTTAAAATTTTACTGCAGGCATCGGATCTAAATAATGTTTAAGGTAGGAAAAAAATTTAGCCATAATTTTAAATTTTACTGCCTGCATCAGATCTAAATTAGGTTTAATGTAGAAAAAAACTTAGCCATAGTTTAAAATTTTACTACAGGCATCAGATCAAAAGTAGGTTTAATTTTGGAAAAAACGTAGCCATAGTTTAAAATGTTACTGCAGGCATCAGATATACATTAAGTTTAATGTAGCAAAAAAATAAGTTATAGTTTAAAATTTTACTGCGGCATCGGATCTAAATAAGGTTTAAGGTAGGAAAAAAATTAGCCATAGTTTAAAATTTTACTGCCGGCATAAAATCTAATTTAGGTTTAATGTAGAAAAAAAAATAGCCATAGTATAAAATTTTACTGCAGGCATCAGATCTAAATTAAGTTTAAATGTAGGAAAAAACTAAGCCATAGTTTAAAATGTTACTGCCAGCATCAGATCAAAATTAGGTTTAATGTATGAAAATACTTAGCCATAATTAAAAATGTTACTGCAGGCATCAGATATAAATTAAGTTTAATGTAGCAAAAAAAAAGCCATAGTTTAAAATTTTACTGTCGGCATTAGATCTAAATTAGGTTTAAGGTAGAAAAAAACTTAGCCATAGTTTAAAATTTTACTGCAGGCATCGGATCTAAATAATGTTTAAGGTAGGAAAAAAACTTAGCCATAGTTTAAAATTTTACTGCCGGCATCAGTTCTAAAAAAGGTTTAATGTAGGAAAAAACTAAGCTATAGTTTAAAATTTTACTGCCGGCATTATATCTAAATTAGATTTAATGTCGCAAAAAACTTAGCCATAGTTTAAATTTTACTGCCGACATCAGTTCTAAAAAAGGTTTAATGTAGGAAAAAACTAAGCTATAGTTTAAAATTTTAACTACGTCATCAGATCTAAATTAGGCTTAATGTAGAAAAAAAATTAGCCATAGTTTAAAATTTTACTGCCGGCATCAGATCTAAATTAGGTTTAATGTAGAAAGAAAATTAGCCATAGTTTAAAATTTTACTGCAGGCGTCAGATTTAAATTAGATTTAATGTAGGAAAAAACTTAGCCATTGTTTAAAATTTTCTGCCGGCATAAAATCTAAATTAGGTTTAATGTAGAAAAAAAATTAGCCATAGTAGAAAATTTTACTGCAGGCATCAGATCAAAAGTAGGTTTAATGTAGGAAAAAACGTAGCCATAGTTTAAAATGTTACTGCAGGCATCAGATATAAATTAAGTTTAATGTAGCAAAAAAAAGTCACAGTTTTAAATTTTACTGCCGGCATTAGATCAAAATTAGGTTTAATGTAGAAAAAAACTAAGCCATAATTTAAAATTTTACTGCAGGCATCGGATCTAAATAATGTTTAAGGTAGGAAAAAAACTTAGCCATAGTTTAAAATTTTACTGCCGGCATTATATCTACATTAGATTTAATGTCGAAAAAAACTTAGCCATAGTTTAAATTTTACTGCCGGCATCAGTTCTAAATTAGGTTTAATGTAGGAAAAAATGTTACTGCAGGCATTAGATAAAAATTAAGTTTAATGTAGCAAAAAAATAAGTTATAGTTTAAAATTTTACTGCCGGCATCGGATCTAAATAAGGTTTAAGGTAGGAAAAAAGTTAGCCATAGTTTAAAATTTTACTGCTGGCATAAGATCTAACTTAGTTTAAATGTAGAAAAAAAATTAGCCATAGTATAAAATTTTACTGCAGGCATCAGATCTAAATTAAGTTTAATGTAGGAAAAAAACTAAGCCATAGTTTAAAATGTTACTGCCGGCATCAGATTTAAATTAGATTGAATGTAGGAAAAAACTTAATGTTTTTTTTTTTTTTTCAAATGTTCTATAAAAATACTTTACTTTGTGACACAGTTTTATGTTAATAATATTTTGAATTTGTGAAATTCATGTAATTTTCTGTGAATGGTGGATTTTTCATTAGTAGGGGTAAGTGTGTTTGATCTCATTTTTTTTAATGTTAAATTATTGTCTGCAGCTTAAGATTTATTTTTTATTTCTCTATTCTTGGGCAATAAAATTGAGATATAATATGTCAATAAAAGCCATTTGAAATTGATCAAAAAATGGTCCTAAAAGTACAATGTTGAGATCTCAATCTGTCTTCGCTTTATTGGAGATCTAGTAGTAGTACTTTCCAAAACTTCGCCTGAAAGGACGAAAAACAAAAATGGATGCATGACAAGGAAACAAACATTTTCTTTTCTGTTTCTGAAGTAAAAAAAAATAAATGAAAACTTTTTTGGACTCCATCAAATCTTCACCCTCACATTTTGACTTGTCCTGCTAATCAATTCCAGAAAATTAAGAACGTTGGTGTATTTGTGTGTATGTGTGTTTAACGCCAAAAGTTATATATTCAGAGGGGTCTAAACATTCATTTAAACAATTTAGTCTCCAAGTACTCAGCTTTGATCTGTATCTGAAATTAGTAGGGGGGGGGGATCAGTTCACACATTTGGTCGTTGTTCTGTCGACATGAGCAGCTCGTACACCATCAGTCACAACAAAATAACAACAGAAGGTCAAAGAAAAGGGGAAAGGCTACCTTCTGTGGCATCTGACGTCTCGAGAGACGATCTTTTCCCATTTGCAACTTCTTGTGTGACTAAAGAGGCCAATCCTTGATACACAGCTGCGATCGTAGGTTGGGCATATATAATCACCAGGCGCCGTTGCATTTTCACCCTTCCTTCTGCTTCTGTTGTGTATGACATCTGCAATCTTTGACCCTTCCTTTATGCTCTGTCTCCATGAGGATCTGTCCAAAGCCACCTCTTCCCATTTGCCAGTGTCGATTTTGAGAGCTTCATGTCGCGTTTGCATACATCCGTATAACGTAAAAGTGGGCGAGTAGCGGCTCTCCTGCCTTCTTTTGATCGCCATACAGGATGTCCTGTGGAAGTCGACCTATTGGCATTCTACGAACGTGGCCAAGCCAGCCAAGGCGTCTGCTGCTGATAACAGAGCGGATTTCCTGGCACCATGTTCTTTGTAGCACTTCCTCATTGGTTATCTTATCTTGCCACCTTATTTTAAAGATCCGCCTTAGGCATCGGAGGTGGAAAACATTCAGCTTTTTTTCCTGCCATGAGTAGTTTGGCCATGTTTCACTTCCGTACAGCAAGGTGCTCAACACACAGGTCCGGTAGACTAGGGCTTTAGTACTGCTAGTCAACAATATGTTGTCCCAGACTCTTTTCTGCAGCCGTGACATGGTGGCCATTGCCTTGGCTGTCCTGTTGTTTATGTCTACCTACTACACGCCTTTTTGGTCCAACTTTGAATGATACTGTTAAGATTGTCAAAGTTGCCCACATGGTTTACCCTGGTGTAGTCACCGCCAATATTGAATAGCTCTTCATCTGAGAACCGATTCCTGAACTAATGCAATTTGGTAAATCATTTATGTCAATTAAAAATAGTAGTGGACCCAAGACTGTTCCTTGAGGTACGCCTGAGTTTACTGTTATTGGTGTTGAATTAGAGCCATTTATTAGTACAGTTTGTTCTCTAAGAAAATCTTTAAACCACTGATGCAATGGAACATCAATGCCAAAATATTTGTGTTTCACATGATCTATATTTCCTTAAGCCATGATGGTATGGAGTAAGGACATTATGTTTGTCTAAGTGGTTTATGATGTTGCTACATATTATGTGTTCTAGGATTTTACATGTGATGCTGGTAAGTGATACTGGTCTGTAGTTTCCTGGGTCCGATTTTTTCTCTTTTTTTTAAATAGAGGGGTGACATTAGCTTCTTTCCAATCCCTTGGTACTCTGCCCTGGTTAAGAGATGCCTGAAAAAGTATTTTGAACACTGGTGCTATCTCATTTTTCTTGTACTTCTATATCTCCTATGTTGTCTACTTGGTTCAAATTAAGTAATATGTCTTTGCCTCCTGGGGCTTAGAATGCTGATGCAAAGTATTTGTTTAGGCTGTTAGCTTTACTTTCATTATCATTGTGTGTTAAGTTGTCTTCTCCTTTTAATGGCGCAATCGCCGCTATGTCTGTTGTTTCCATTTTGATAGACTTAATGTATGACCATAGGTTTTTGTTGTTATCTTTAGATATTACATTGTTTATGTATTCACTCTGCAGCTGTCTGCTTACTTTTTTTGTGTTAGGTGTTTAATTTTTATATACTTTTTATACACTTTTTCTGCCTTAGTTTCTTTAAATTTTCAATATAGGTTTTCCTTCTGTTTACAAAGCTTCTTTAGTCTATTATTAAACCAGCATTTATTTATTTTGTTTCATGTGTATTAAGTTTGTATATGGTTTTCTATAATGTTTTTAAGACTGGTTGTTTAGTGTCTCTTTCTTTTTCTTTTGGGGCTTATATCTGCTACTGTTTTTATCTGACTGTGTATTTTTATGATCTCATGGTCTGATAGACCAGAGATGATATCTTAATCTACTACTAATCCAGGTCTTTCGGTTAAGAAGAGATCTAATGTGTTGTTTAATCTCGTTGTTTTTTTTAATGATTTGATCTAAACTTAGGTTGTGTAAAGTTTCTATGAAAAGCTTATTTATGTCCTTAAGGGTTTTGTGTTTATCTATGGTTAGTGTTTTCCAATTTATATTAGGTAGGTTGAAATCACCCATAATCCAAAAACTCCATGTTTATTTGTCTCTTCAAGTGTAGTAAACTGATTACGTAGTTCTTGCATGCATCATAAACTAGAATTTGGTGGTATGTAAATTCTGCATATTATTGGGGATATTGAGGTGGTATTAATTTTACAAAATGTTGATTCTATATTTTTGAGTTAGGTAATGTAATTTCTTCTGCTATAAGAGTGTTTTTTATTGCTAAAAAAACTCCTCCATGATTATAAGCCCTATTTTTTCTAAAAATTTCATAATTAATATTGAAAATTTCTGCGTAATAAATTTCAGGTTGTAGCCAAGTTTCTTTTTCTGCAATTATGTCTAGATTCTTGCATTCTAATAAAATTTCTAAGTCTGCTGTTTTGTTTCTTATGCTTTGAAAATTTATTACTAAGGTTTTAAGGTATCTTAGTATTACTTCTTTACTAAATTTGTTTAATGAGGGTGTTGTATTAGTTTTAGCAGATTTAACTGGAGTTGATCTGGCTAGTGGTTGGTGAGTTTGTTTTGAGATTAAAGAATAGGGAGAGCGATTCGATACAAGAATTTAATATAAAGCATATATAGCGTGTATTAGTGACAGATTGTTTTGTACTAAAGAAATGTAATTTCTTCAATAAAATACAAAAGCAAAAGCATTGGTCTGCCCGGTGTGTGTGTTTGGTGGGGGGGAGGGAATCGATCGGCTAACATACTAGAAAGGTGGCAATATAAGATTGGTTCAAATAACAATAAATAGCTTATATTGTATAGATATGTGACTACTTCTGTTAACAAACTGTGATTTCTTAAAAAAAATACGTGATCGATTCTAATGTCCCACACACACACACACACACACGCGCGCACGCACACACACACACACACTACCAATTCGACTAACACACTAGAGGACGCAGAATAAGCTAAAAATTGTTTAAATTTTAAATAATTAGTACATATGATTAACACAACAATTTCTTTACATATTTTGCAATTCTCTCCTAAAATTCGCCCGCCTAACCCCCTATGTCGACCGAGTGGTGTTTGTGTCTGTGTGTGTGTGTTGGGGTGATCTCAACGAGAGGCGCGGGAGGATCTAAGTCTAAGTCATTGCATTCCCAGGTCATTTCATCCCCTGTCTTTTCATCATATCATCATTTTATCTAAAAATTAGTAATTGTAAAAATCATGAAATAACCAATATTTAATATATTCATTTTTATTTACATAACAAAAAATGTAACGCATTAGATAAGAATAAAAATAAATTCCACTAGAAAGTATACAAATGTAACATTTATAGATATAGAGGTCATGGAAAATAGTTTTTATGTGTACGGTACCGCAATGTAAATAAATAGGCTATTGTAAGTATAGAAGAAGATTGATCAGTTCATATTGCTGAACAATATTTGTAATGCTCTTTGCCTAAAACACAATTTACAACTTCAATGTTTAAAAAAAATTAAAGCAAAACGTATATAGACTTAATAATAAAACTTTATTTCAAGGCTTAATTTGACGCACCCATTTTCAAGAAAGAGCGATTGAAAAATAAAATACAGGGAAAGATGGTCGTCATGAGGTATCAGCGGCATGATCATTAGTATCCTCATCGTTATAACTGTTAAATGAATTCCACTACTTTCACCACACCTTGGCCTTTGATGACAAGTTATCAGCGGTATGGTCATAATTATTCTAAAGGTTCTCATCTCTCAAACGATTTCCACTACTTCCAACACATCCTGGCCTTTGATCATTACGTCTTGCGCAGGATAATATTAGAATATTACACCCCCCACATCCAATAGAAGCGCTATATCTAAGTACTCACCCAGATTTACAATATATTATAAGATTTCTCATCAAGAATGCAAAATGAAATGGGAAACACAATAAACGCATTAACAACATATTAAACAAGGTTACAAAACAGTTTGTGTGGAAACACAAACTCAAAATCGGTCCCCCCAAGTGGTCCACCCAGGCAGGTAAAAAGGTAGGTTTCAATATTTTCAGGAAGAAAATCAGAATGATGTGTACAAAATTTAACACAAATCAATACTACAAATTTTCTCAGGTTTGTACAAGCACCGACTAAAGTAAGCTACTACTCTCTCAGCTCCATCTACCTTTTGAGACAAGACGGCGCCTTTTCTGCTCGCATCGGTACCCCGAAAAAATCGCGCAGACAAAATAACGCGACAAAATAGCTCAGAAAAATATAGTTCAGTCATTATGAAAGAAATACTCTAGATATCGTAAAATATGAATAGAGCCAATTTTGTTTTTGTTTTATTGTAATCATTATTTTTCAGTCATTTTGCAGTAAACACTTTAGATATCTTAAAACATAAATATGCAAACATTAAGTGAAAATTATCATAAACTAAAATGAATAATTTCAGAATATAAATTTTTTTACATTCCAAAACTTTACTTTGAAAACAGTCAAAGATACTTGTCAGATTTATATATATATTATATATATATACACACGCTTTTTCATAACTCGAGAAGCTTAAAGGCAAGTTTCGTGTTGCTTTTTTCAACCTAGACACCGCTGTTTTTTTTAACCTAGAAAACCTTAGTGATTAGACAAGGTCGCGGCGGCTCAGATGCGCATTGCATCTTTTCATTAGAATCCTTTTGTTTGTATAGTTTTTAGTTGTCATATGAGTCATGACTTCCTGTTGTTCTATTGTGACAAAAATAGATACTCCTTTAACCATTGGTGCGTGACGGGAGAACTTGGGTTGTTTTGTTTTCTTCTTTGTTAGAATGCAGTTATTGATTTCTTTCATTACCTCTTGATGAATACATTACGACATTTGTTTCCTCAGTAATGTTGCTTACAGTGGCGTAGCATACATAGCGCGAAGGGGTTCAATGAACCCGGGCCCACGACCATTAGGGGCCATAGTCTGTGGCGTAGAAACTATGGCGCTAAGGCAACGGTTCTCAACCTTTTATGCTCGACGACCCCTTTTTACAATCCCCCACTTAGCCGCGACCTCCCCTCCCCCTCGCACACACACACACAGCAATAGAAGAATAGACAATAACAATCCATTTTTTCAATGGTCTTTGGCGACCCCTGGCAAATCGTCAATCGACCCCCAAGGGGGGTCGCGACCCACAGGTTGAGAACCCCTGCAGCGGCTAAGGGGTTGATTGCGCTTGGGCCCATGACTTATCAGCTACTGGGGCCCATATGAGCCCTTGGGTATAAATCCAAAGTGAAAAAAATTATTGATTTTCTAAAGCACAAGTGTTCGGCAAAAGAAAAAGAACGTCCGGAAGCAGCAGTACTTATAGGAAAATTCGATACAATTGTTCCGTTTTTTTGTCGAGTACAAAATTGGAAGCTCAACATTCTTTAAAAAATGTTGCAACGTGAGCAGGAAGATTTTAATAAGGCTGTGAGTCTACTGGAGAATATCTACAATGAAGTAAGTCATTTGAAAAAAGACCTTGAATGAGTAAAAAAATAGGCCTATATATAAGGTTACTAAAGAAACTCAATCTTGAGGTGATGATCCAGTTTTTATTGGCTTCACACAATTTCAGAAACTTAAAAAAAGACAATTTGGTGAGCCTACCACTGAAATTTCATGAGACAGAGAGGACTTTAAAAAAAAAAACGTATATTACCGAACTATCGGTGTGATTGTTTCTCAATTACTGGACAGATTTCATTGACATGACAAAAATTGTCAACATGTTTCAGTCATTAACTCTTTCTCTCCGTAATTATTTACCACATTCTGGTGGAATCAACGCTGGTATCGTCCGTTAGAAGAGAAAGAGTTAAGATCTAGTTTCATTTGAAGTGCATACGACAAAGAGTTAAGCCTATATGATGCCACCAAGCTTCTAGTCTCATCGTAAATTTGAGCATCAGGTTTTTCCAAACATTATCCCAGCATGCGTGTTATTTCTCATTTGACCCGAGTCTGCTTGTTCGACAGAGCGGCTATTCTCGAAGTTGCGATTTTGTGAAAAATTATGTACGAAGACGTTCATGTACAACTATTAAGAAGTTGTAAGACACATTAAGTTGTAAGACACATTAAGTTGTAAGACACTTTTGTGTTTTGTATGGAGTCCTGAGTGAAACACAATAACATTATTACTTAATAATCGATTTTTCGTCACACTTTAAATTTGTCTTATTTGGGGAGGGTTAGCGCAGCCAAGGGGGTTTTGAGTTTAAAACCCACTACAAGGGGGTTTTGCAGTAAAATCCCCCTCTTCTATAGAACAAAACAAAACAACATATCGAACCCGGGCCCACGGGTACCTTGCTACGCCACTGGTTGCTTACATGTTTATATACTGTGTATGCTAAGTGTAACGAGTTAAGTCAACTAACGCTAGTAACAATAAAACAACAAATTTAAACATTAATTGCAACAACGTTTATCTTATCTTATCTTATAAAATACAGACGTTACTTAAAAAAAAAAAAGAAGATGATTACGTCCTATGCGTCATGCATCTAGTCATGCATATTAACCAATGACTTAAATTCTGGCAAGTCACTGGTTTTCCTGGCTAGCTCAGGCAACCAATTCCATGCTCTAATAGCACTAGGGAAGAAGGAGTATTTGTATAAATTTGTCCTAGCATATGGGACGAGGAATGTGCCTTTATCTTTATGTCTTTATGAGTATTTTATTAAATTTTGTTATTGTATTTGAAGATTATGGTTCAGTGTTTTATGTATAATTGCCACTTTACTTTTGAGTCTTCTATCCTGAAGGCTTTCTAAATTTAGTGATTTTACTATAGGTGTTACTCTAGTCAAATGTGAATATTCGTTTGTTACGAATCTCACTGCTCTATTTTGTGTCTGTTCCAGTTTCTTAATGTTTTCTTGAGTTGAGGGGTCCCAAACAGAGGATGCATATTCTATTATTGGCACAACCAAGGTTAAATAACATTTTTTATTTTTAAATTCGATTTATAGGAATTTCTTTTAATAAACCCTAATGCTTTGTTTGACTTTTTAACAGTTTCGTCAATATGGGAATTCCATGCCAGTTTTTCATTTATGATAACACCTAGGTATTTTGCGTTTTTAGTCTGTGTTACGTTTAGTTTAGAATGCACATTTTATAAATAGAAATTTAAGATCAAATGGAATGTCAAGTTCATAGCTATCAATAATAACAATAATAATAAGGATAATAATAGTTTGATTTCCGTAGGACTGTTACAAAATATAAAGTAGGCTCATGGTGCTATGTGAATATAACATACGTACAATCGTACATAGGAGACGAGAGTTAAAGTGGCAATTTAGCCCCACGATGACTTGCTGCCTAGTGTAAAAAGGACAAAAAAAAAAAAGCAAGACAACAACTTTACGGCCATATAACAAGTTCCCCATGGCTAAAAATGACCTTGCTTCAGGGAACTGTACCAGTAAAAAGAAGAAAAGGCAGACAGTGAAATTGTTATGCATTTAGTTTAGTGAAGGAACACACTGTAGTAGACTGGCTTTAAACGCGACATTTTCTAGTGACGACATAGGCATTGGGTTAGAGATTATTCTTGTAGACTTTAAGGGCAGTTATTGCTAGGCTCTTGAAGGGATAACATCGTTTAAAGCTACTGACTCGACTGTTACACATTATTTCTCCCACACCATTGTCGGATCATTATTTCTCCCACACCATTGTCGGATCAAGCTGAAACCTCGCACAATTATTCATTGACATAGACAAGACACGAATAAATAGGCCTATAAAAAAGTAACCAATTAGAAAATTAATTACGTTACTTGTAATTAATAGCTATTTTTTTTGATACCAACAAGGGAAACTAATCCTTCAGTATTCACAGATATGGCTAAATTTGTTGGGCTAAGTCCCCTTTAATTAATTGGTAACGCTATTTTTCCTTACACATTCTCCAATCAACTGAATACTTTGAGCAATTATTTATTGGACCTAACAAAACATGAATCAATTTTTAAAATCCTCAAGTAGTCAACTAATTAATGGTACTTAATTATTTCCTTTGATATTTAATAAGGAATTTTTTTTTACATAATTGATAAATATAGTTTTGTGTGTGTGTGTGTGTGTAAAGGACTTAATATATCTTTCTTGTTTCAAGTTCTGATTACTAGGAAACCGTTTGCGTTCTTCGAGCAATAGAAATAAGTAAGAGAGAAAAAGAAGTGAAAGTGATATGAACAAATGAGGTGGCGATGTATTAGAACCTTATGAAAAACTCAAGAAAACGAAAAGAGGAACATTTCGAAGTAAATAGACAAAATAGACAATGTCAAAGACAAAATAGACAATGTCAAAGACAAAATAGACAATGTCAAAGACAAAATAGACAATGTCAAAGACAAAATAGACAATGTCAAGGACATTAACTTTAAAATCGACTAATTATTCGTATGGTTGTGTTTATTTTTTTAAATAAATCATAAGTTGTGAAGTATTTTAAGAAACAATACGGCTCTGTCATATTTACCGTAGAATAGAATCATGGAGAAAATAATGTTTTCGATTTCGACTGATTAGCATATGGGTCAGTACCACGTGACCAAGTTCCTTGACCTTTACCGTTGCTGCACTGTTGTATTCGTAGAGCAATCTATAATTCATTGTATTGCGTGTGCACTGAAGCCCATCTAGTATTCTTAAACCGCCATGTTGTTGAACTATCTCAAAGTCTAAACTTAGCAATGGACCTGACAACATTCCATCAACATATCTCCGAGACAGCTGCCAACTGCCGCTACAAGTTGGTTTAGGACAGAACCCGCGTTTTAGGGTGGCGAATAGAGAAGCATTTATATAGCCCGCACATAAAGAGGCATCGCGCTTCATCCCACAGGCCGACCTTAGGAATTTGTTAGTCTCAATAATACATTCTGCTTTTAGGGCATGGAAAGGGTTGCCTGAATCAGCCAGAAAATTGCGTAGTAGGAGTTACGTCTATAATTAACATGCTCGACTAGATTTGAGTTTTGGACACGCGTGGGACTAGTAAACTACTTCTTTGAAGGATCGTCTGTAATTTATTAATGTATATGGCAAGATAAGATATAGTGAAACATTGATAACGGCTCTTTTGAAGTCCTTCTACAAGATCTAATTTCGCAGGGTTTGTTTTCGGTGATTGCCTCTAAGTCTCCGAAACAGTTGAGAAAGTTTTCAAATTCTTTAATAAGTGCCCACAGACATTCTCTCTATAACGCATGTCATAGTCGTCAGTTTCTGAATACTGGTAACATAGCGCCCAGGCTCCGCTTATTCCTGATGGAGCCCCTTGTTGAGAGTATCTTGGAAGACTTACGACGCTGTTACTGCAATGTCTTCACATCAAAGCACTTTCGATACTTGCAATATATGAAAGTTTCAAGCGCTACTTGAAGATGTGCGCTACATGCTAAGAATGACGCATGTATTTAAAATTGTAGATTTCCAGTAAGTGTACGGTCAGCAGTTTATGAGGTAGCAGTGTGTGTGTGTGTGTGTGTGTCTGTAAAGTGGCGTAAAAACGTAGCAGTGTATAAGCAGTGATGTTTGAATTGGAGTGTATGAAGTAGCAGTTTATGTACAGGGATGTATGAAGTAGCAGTTTATGTACAGGGATGTATGAAGTAGCAGTTTATGTACATGGATGTATGAAGCAGTTTATGTACAGGGATGTATGAAGCAGCAGTTTATGTACAGGGATGTATGAAGCAGTTTATGTACAGGGATGTATGAAGTAGCAGTTGCAGTTTATGTACATGGATGTATGAAGAGGTAGTTTATGTACAGGGATGTATGAAGTAGCAGCAGAACTAGATGAAGAAAGGTGCACAAGACACTCAAGGAATTGGAACCCCTCCCTTGTGGGAACGGAGTTGTAGGCTACATTTCGGCGTCGCCTGCCCAATATTTGGGGCGTCAGTCGAGGCTATCAATGTAGAAGTCAAATTCCCCAGGGTAGAAGAAGGTAGAGGCGTGTGGCGTCTCATAGAAATATTGTTTTGTGTGTGGAAATCTAATACAAAAAAATGTAAGACTAATATCGAACAAAGGCAACAGGAATAAGAACACAAATAATTCTAAAGCTTTAAATAACAATCGATAGCCAACTAAATTATTGAACTCATTTTCCATATATTTTATTTTCAAACATAGAGTTAACAGTACCCCCCTCCTTTTATACCATGCGATGTATTTATTAAACAAGAAAGTCACTCAAGCGTGTTAAACAACTTTCACTATGTCTTTCATCTACTTTTGTAAATCTCCAAAAAAAGAAAAAAACAAAACAAAAAGTTCCTTGTTAAAGAACGAAACAAAACAAAAAATCTATTCTCAAGGAGCAGTCGTAGGAATTTTTAACTGTTTCTTAATTTAGCTGCTGGTGAAATCATTGATTTTTTAGTCATCTTCTGGACAACGGCAGCAAGTTTCGTGCAAATTATGTATGCATCTGTTATCCATCGACTTGTAGGTAGATCTAGAAGAAAATGTCCAGCAGCTACAATTTTTTGAAACACTCAAGTCTACAGACATAATATACAAAACAGCAAACAAAAAGATACTGAGATTTTACAAAGAGAACATGAGGAATTACAGAAATGAGAATCGGAGAATGTCTTTCCACCTAGAGTAATTACAATAATTAAAAGAAACAAAAAAAAAACAACAACAACAACAACTAAAACTAATAACCCTAACCCTAATTAATAACCCTAACCCTAATCCGAACTAAAACTAATAAAAAAAACATACTAATCTCTTTCATGTTCAACCAGTTACACAGGCTAAAAAAACAAAGATAACTAGGAGGTATAATAAATGAGAACTTATCATGGAATCCCTATTCACGAAATTCCTTAAACATCCAACCAAGCATTAGTCCTTATTAAAACAAATTTTACAGCTCGACCAAAAACATAAAACTACAATGCTTGTTAACCTTGGATAGACCAATTTTAGAATATATGTTGCTTTATATTTATCATTAGTGTAGAACTCAAGAAAACATTACAAAAAATAAAATAAAATAATAATAAAATGGAGCCGTATCGTTTAGAACAAATGAAAATTTAAAATTGACTAGACTAATAATAATACTTGTCTTCGAGTCTGAAGATGAATGAGGAATTCAGTATTTCCAGTGGCTACGCAGCCCTAGCTGCGACCAGGGCCGCCTTTGGGCCACTGGAACCTATGCGACCGCAGTGGGCCTCGCACTTTCATAAAGGCCCCGCGCTAATTCTGTGTAAATTATTAAATTTGGGCCACTGGAACCTATGCGACCGCAGTGGGCCCCGCACTTTCATAAGCCCCGCGCTAATTCTGTGTAAATTATTAAATTAAACTATTTATCACTTATAACGGATTTCCATCGGCCTCCAGATTTATAAGGAACTCCTGGAAATCTCCTGGAATCATTAAAATCTTTTTAAAACTCATATAAATCTTCTAAAATATAGGCAAATTTGTCATTTTGGGGCGTCATTCAATATGGAAAACGCTAATCCTACGCGCGTAAAAAAAAAATAAAAAATAACCGGCATTATACAATACCCGTAATTGTGGAATCTGGTGAAAGAAACTTCTCAAGCCTAATGAACAATTAGCCTACTTGAAATCAACAAATCAAGATAGATTGAAACATTTCTTAATTCTTGCTATTGAGCGTGATCTATGTAGGAAACAGTAGTTTGATGATATACTGTATGACTTAATTACAAGCAAAGCTCGTAAAGTTTATTTGATCGCGATTTTGTACTTAGAAAAGAATATATAAAATGCAAAGACGATTTTTTTTTTCTAATAATAAATCTTAAATTTCACTTATTATCCGTATCCTTACCTAAACTGGGCCCAGCGCAATCCGTTTCGCACAGGGCCACGCAATGGTTAGGGTCGGCCCTGGCCGCGATCTACAAATTTTGCCACATCTTTTTTGCCGCCTACGTCTGTCCTCAACTTACACCACCACTTCAGTCAAGTACAATTTTTTTTCTATTGTTTAAGACAATAATAAAATATAATTAATTACCAATAATTTTATAATTAATTAACTTATTGATTAATTTTTGTTTTATTGATTCTTGTGTTGTCAGGTGAAAGAAATAATTGTGCAAAATGTCAGCTTGATAAGAGATAGGGTGCAAGAGAAAAAACGCGAACAATATTTTTACGTGACAGACAGACAGACAGATTGAGTAGACAGTCTGAGTTGATATAAACTTTAAAAAAAATTGAATTTTCAATAGCGCTTTTAGCTTTGAGATCTCAACGTGACAGAAGGACAGACAAACAGCACAAACACAATATGTGATCTTAAAGACGCAAATGGATGACATATAAATGATGATTCGTCATACATGTGCACCAGTTTTACCTTGTTACATACATATATAATTCATTATTGTAATGTTGTTACCTTTTCCCGCAAGCCTGGTTCAACTTTTGTTTGTATGCGCATTATTTTGCTGTAATATCGTTTGTCAGAGATCCCCAACCATGACGGTGCAAGAGAGGCAAAAACAATTGCTTTGATGAATAGGTCCAAAGAAACGGAACAGTTACAGTACAGTCAGTGAGTTATCAGGAAACATATCGGTAAAGAGACAGTAACGCTCGCTAGATCCTGACTATTCTAGTAAAAGCATTCAGTATTGGTCGTTCCAGTTAAGATCCTGAAACTTTTTAAAAAATCGACACCGTTTGCTTTGCATAACGATTGGAGCGAAACAATTAAACAAACAACAACATAATATTCATTTCTTTTCATACACCTATTATTTACAAAAAAACAACTTTAATTCCATAGTGATCATAGTCTTCGGGCTGTTTCTGTAGTAATTGAGGTTTAACAGGGCTGGGTCTTTAGCCTCACGCCAAACCGTCTGCTTTTCTCACCCGGGTTTGGGACCGGAAGGTGACAAAGTTGAGAGATCGGGTCTCAATTAAGGAAATCCTAAGCCGAACTTGGAGTTGACCACTTAATGAGGTTATGACCGAGCGTCGCATGAGGTTTGCGGGTCACGTCCTCCAACAGAATGAATTGCGCATACCAAGAGTCGCGATGACACGGAGGCCAATACGAGGAAAGCGCAATCAGGGACGTCCTCGTATAACTTGGCACCACACTTTCATGGATAATATCAGTAGACAATTTGCCGCCCAATGCGCCGAATGGTTGAATGGTTAAGCGCTTGGATTCCAAACCTTGGGTCCTGGGTTCGAATCTCGGGAACACTGAGTAAATGAATTTTAAGGAACCCCTGAGTCTACCCAACTCTAATGGCTACCTGACTTAAGTTGGGGAAAGGTATGGCGGTTTGTCGTTGTGCTGGCCACATAACACCATGCTCTTTAACCGTTGGCCAAAGAAACAGTATTTTTGTTTTAGTAACCAACATAATCATAAGGTAATTTATTCCTTTGCTTTTTCCTCAAAAAATGTTTTTGGGCCTAAAGGTAAATCCAGCACTGCATGTTCTGGTAAAAATGTCATTATATAATTTTAAAATGTTGAGGCCATCATTAAAACGAGGCGCTGGGAGGCTTCACATTCTTGCACAGTGGTAAATCCGGCCTTAACGTTCTGTAGTGTTCATGAATTGGTCACTACCACTATCCTAAACACATGTTGATAGTGTAACGAATCTAAGGGACGCCAACTCAAAGAGGAAAGGATTAATCATGTTTACTACAGGGGATATTGATGTTGTCAATTGTAGTCAAACTGAATTTCCATTTGATTGGATCAATAAAATTATCTTATCTTATCTTATCTTAAAAGATATGAAACGATCACAAAAAATATAAATGTCATTTTAGGATCACAGACCGTGTCGTTTTCTAATCTTCAGATTGTCTTAAGACCAGATGCTTTCAGAAGCCAACAGAAATGTCTTTCAGTGGCTAAAACGACCCATCCAGTTTCAACATTTATCTAGTTGTCAAATATTTTTTTCAATTTAGGGTCCTTGACATTGTATAGTTAAAAACAACATCAACAACGAATATTCTGTTTCTTTTTTTTCTCATAGTTTTAACGTTAATAGAAACTTTTTACAAAGCTTATATCAACTCACCCTGTCTGTTTGTCTGTCTGTCTGGTAAAAAGTTTGTACACGTTATTTCTCCAACAATCATTCTCGGATTAAGCTGAAATTTTGCACAATTATTTCTTACACCTGACAACACAAGAATCACTAACATTTTTTTAACAAATTAGCTAATTAACTGTTCAGTAACTAATTGAACAAGGGAAAGAAATCGTACTTGACAAATGTGGTGGTATAAGTTAGTCCCCTTGAGGACTTTATTTTATGAATAAAAAAAACGATCATGTAAACATTCACCAAGATACCACCTTTTCCCCTTCCGCTTTCACAACTGATCCAGACAAGTGATAGAATCATAGCGCATTCAGAAAGCTAAAAAACAATTAGTAAAATTATTTCTAATAACACAGATTTATTATGACTAATTCTATATAACATGCAAATATTGTTATTATTATTTCAGAAAAGAACAAGTATTCATTCTCTGGCGCTGCCAGTGTCATGTTTCGTTAGAGAGAAACAAAATTCATCGTAGCCCATTTAACAGTTTCCACTGAGGAATTTTCCGGTGATGTGGCAGGTCTGTAGCAGTACCGCCCTCTGACAGGCAACGAGGATGTTCCTAGGAACGTTGGGCCTTGAAGGTATCATAATAATAATAATATTATTATTATTACTACTACTACTATTAATACAATTACACTTAATATTAGCTTTGATTAAAAAAAATATTTTTATAAAAGTGTTTCTCTAGTTGTTTTTTTTTAAATTCGAAGGTATGTTCACTTGGACTTATGTACATATCCTAGTCCCATATTTGGCCTGAATTATCACCAACTCAAACTTCGCCCTAGCTACAAGCATTATTGTTCTCGTCTGTTTAGGTTTTACACAAGTTTGTTTATTGCAACAGAGATAGACGTTATCGATGTACTGAGTCAATGAAGTGCTTAATCGATTGTCGACTTTGATTACCTGATCTGGCATCCAGCAACCGTCACCATGGCATGACGGGATGCTCGCCCCGAGGGCTGGACGCATGCTCTCCAAACAACGACGCATTCTTACTCTCTAACACGGGGAGATTAATATTAAGTCTCATTTCCGGCAGAGAAAAGAAAAAAAAAAAGAAAGTTATATGGTTCAAACAGTAAAGCTACTCTGGTATCGATTAACAATTTTATTGACTGGATTAAAAAAAAATCGTTACGCTTAAAACTTCCATTATATACATATGATCGTACGAATCGAGTTTAAGCATTTTAAGAACAAAATTCAAGGGAAAAAGAAAGTTTGAGAGTCTTTGCATAATATAAGAACTTGATGAATTTGTCTTCAAGCAATAGCTTTTTTTTTCTTAAGTTTTCGAAGAAACGAAAAATGCAAATAAGAGAATATTGTTCTGCAGCGGCTTTTGAATGACACAGTAAAAGTAAGGAAAAGTTTTGCACAATTATAAAGTATACTGGCCAGGAGGTCAGACAAAGAGAATCCAAACAATTATAAAGTTTACTGGCCAGGAAGTCAGACAAAGAGAATCCATTCAATTATAAAGTTTACTGGCCAGGAGGTCAGACAAAGAGAATTCATTCGATTATAAAGTTTACTGGCCAGGAGGTCAGACAAAGAGAATCCATTCAATTATAAAGTTTACTGGCCAGGAGGTCAGACAAAGAGAATCCATTCAATTATAAAGTATACTGGCCAGGAGGTCAGACAAAGAGAATCCATTCAATTATAAAGTATACTGGCCAGGAGGTCAGACAAAGAGAATCCATTCAATTATAAAGTTTACTGGCCAGGAGGTCAGACAAAGAGAATCCAAACAATTATAAAGTTTACTGGCCAGGAAGTCAGACAAAGAGAATCCATTCAATTATAAAGTTTACTGGCCAGGAGGTCAGACAAAGAGAATCCATTCAATTATAAAGTTTACTGGCCAGGAGGTCAGACAAAGAGAATCCATTCGATTATAAAGTTTACTGGCCAGGAGGTCAGACAAAGAGAATCCATTCAATTATAAAGTTTACTGGCCAGGAGGTCAGACAAAGAGAATCCATTCAATTATAAAGTATACTGGCCAGGAGGTCAGACAAAGAGAATCCATTCAATTATAAAGTATACTGGCCAGGAGGTCAGACAAAGAGAATCCATTCAATTATAAAGTTTACTGGCCAGGAGGTCAGACAAAGAGAATCCATTCAATGATAAAGTATACTGGCCAGGAGGTCAGACAAAGAGAATCCATTCAATTATAAAGTATACTGGCCAGGAAGTCAAACAAAGAGGATTCAAACAATTATAAAGTATACTGGCCAGGAAGTCAAACAAAGAGGATTCAAACAATTATAAAGTATACTGGCCAGGAAGTCAAACAAAGAGGATTCAAACAATTATAAAGTATGCTAGTTGGTCCATGTATTCGTTTTTTTCTTCACAAAATATAGGTTTACTGAGACAGGATCTTAATTATTAAATAATTATGTTTTTAAACCCTTTAATATTAAGCATTACTCACCATTCGACAGCTGCGCTGGGTCGGACACTTATCCCGCATGGGGGACGACCGCATGCCAAAGGCGATCTTCTTTGGCTATCTTAAAGGAGGACGGCGTAACAGAGGTGCCCCCGTAAGCGCTATAAAGATCAACTCAGGCGCCATTTTGCCCTAACTGGCATAGAGGAAAGTAGCTGGCAGCAGACGACCTTTGAGAAGGACAGTCGGTGAGCTCTCCCAAAGGCTGCGGGACAAACATTTGAGACTCAAAGAAAAGCCATTTTTTAAGACAGGCGCAGAAGACCGAAAGAAAACTAGAATAGACCGCCAGCGGACAACGGCTTTGTCTGCAGGAAATGTGGGGAAATATGTAGGTCGCAGCCGCATTTACGTGGTTTTGTGAACTACTGCACTCATCCTTAATCTTCGGAATTGAAGACATTGACATTATTTTGTATTAATTTTGTTTTGCCACATTTTCATCTCCAACTGATTTCACTCTAAAGCAGCGGTTCTCAACCTTTTAAGCTTGGCGACCCCTTTTACTATCCCCCACTCTGCCGCGACCCCCCCCCCCCCATAACATACACAGCAATAGAAGAATACACTAAATACAATCCATCTTTTCGATGGTCTTAGGCGACCCCTGACAAATCGTCAATCGACCCCTCAAGGGGTCGCGACCCACAGGTTGAGAACCCCTGCTCTAAAGTGAGGATTACAATGGATTGGATCAGAAAGATGTATGTGTGTGTGTGTGTGGACATATCTACGGTCTAAGTGTTAGTTCACTTAGCACAGTGTTGCTGCTAGACGGAGTTGTCGTATGGGAGGGTCACTAGTTCGTGCCCTGGTCAGTGCAGTTCGCCTTATTTTGTTCACTATTTTATTTTATTAAAAATTTCGTCTCTTGAGTTGTATTTATCTTATCTTATATAATACAGACGTTTTTTCAAAAAAGATGATATCGTCCTACGCGTCATGCATATTAACCAATGACTTAAATTATGCCAAGTCACCGGTTTTCCTGGCTAGCTCAGGCAACCCATTCCATGCTCTAATAGCACTAGGGAAGAAGGAGCACTTGTACAAATTTGTCCTAGCATATGGAACGAGAAATGTGCCTTTATCTCTGTGTCTTTCAGAGTATTTTATTAAATTTTGTTTTTTGTATTTGAAGATTATGGTTCAGTGTTTTATGTATAATTGCTACTTTACTTTTGAGTCTTCTGTCCTGAAGGCTTTCTAAATTTAATGATTTTACTAAAGGTGTTACTCTAGTCAAATGTGAATATTCGTTTGTTATGAATCTCACTGCTCTATTTTGTGTCTATTTATGTATGTAATATGTGTGCATCATTCAGCGTTTCAACACATAGCATAACATTTGTATTTTCTGAGGCTTGATTGCTACCTTCTCACTGGAGAATTTTATATGTAATGCATTTCTGATGTCCGTGACGAGTACTCTATTGTTCCGAGTGTATGGTGAGCTAGACTAATAACTTGTTACAAATTTGGATCTTTAATCGCCTCCTTAAACATACACGGTATCCATTATAATATAAATAACAATACATTATTATTATTAATGTTATTATTAGATATGGTATCAGTGAAAAGTGTGCAAGAAAGTATTTGTTCCCCTTTCAGATCTTGCCATCTATGGGGCACATGATGTAAAAGTCATCTGTTTTCTGTGGCCCACCGTTAACGAGGGTGTCACGTGGCCAGCATAACGACCAACCGCCTTTACTTTTCCCCAACTAACGTCATGTACACATTATAGGCTGGGTGGACTCAGAAGCCAAACATTCCGAAACTTAAAATCCCAGTCTTCACTTCGAACCCGTGACTTCCGGTTCGGAAGCCAAACGCTCTACCGCTCAGCCACCGCGCCTACGCAATAGAGACTAAACTTTTTTTTTTTTTTTTCGAATTATTTTCTCCAGAGACAAGATTGTCTTGACTGATTGCAATTTTAACAAGTTAACGATTTTAATTGTTTTGCCAAGACAAAATGCTACAATGACAGTCAACATTTCAAAAAATAACAATCTACACATAATCAAGATGAAAAAAAAAAATGAAAGCAGTAATATTAATTATAAATTATACTTATAGGCCTAACAATAATAATGAAAAACAATAACGCCACTATCAGATCACGTGATTCACAGACAGTGATATGCATAGCGCTAGCGTGACGAACTGAAGTTATGTGAATGGTTATCAAGAAATTGTGTATTGAAACACATCATCAATAGAATAGGTACGTTTCCCCTAACAGAGCCCCTTTGTCTATCCAAACGTCGTCGTTAACAATAAAACAGGATAAACACACACACAATAGGGTTGGAATAGAACTGGATATCGGTCATGGCTGACATTGCTTCACAAGGTGACACTGGCGATCAGGCACAAAATAAAAAAAAATGCCAGCCTCTAAAATGAAACAAAAAATCAATCCGCCGAATCGATTATATTGGCAAAGACCTCGGTACAGCTAAGCGGAAACTTTTCCTTTGGGCACTTCAATTTTAAAATACTGGTAATCGCTTGTTACGTCAGTAGTCACGTTGGTATAGAAACAATAAAAAATATATTCGATTACGTTCTGCCATTTTTTTTCAGTTTTCTTTTTATTTGGAAAAAGTTGAGAGTTAAATTGCCGAAACCTTAAAAGATAATCTAGAATCTAGTTACGAAGTCATTTTTAGGATAAGAAATTAGTACATTTATACATCTGGAAATTCTATATTTATTTTAACCAAATTAACCCGAACTATTATCTGCGATGAAAAATTAGAATCTAGATCTGTCATTACAGAAGGTTTATTTCTTGAAAATCTTGCATTGGATTGAAAGAGGAAACTGGATCAACTTCTTCAATTTATAAAGGTAAGTTTACAAGTGGGGATAAAAGGACGAAATTACGAAAATACGTACTTTTGAAAAAAAAAAATCCAAACAAATAATAATTAGCATTAGAAAAGAGGCGTATTGCAATCAATCAAAATTAATTGATGTAAAAACAAGATTATTTGATATATCAAATTTAATGTCAATGATTTGTATTATTTTTTTTCTTTGCAGCGAACATTACAACTTTGAAAACAAAATGTATTTAGTTATTATGTAGTAATACAGGTCTTTTACGCCAAACTCTAGCCCTAAGACCTCCAAATGCGCTACTGGCCCTGGCCAGACGGTTATCAACTTCCCTTGAAAGTGAGGCGTCATTTGACACTATACTACCTAGATATGTGAAGTGGTCTACCACACTAAGGGGCTGTCCGTTTACGATGATCCTTGGGGCTGAGTATGTTTTATTGGGCGACTTCTGAAACATGACTTCTGTTTTCCCGGCTTGCTTATGCTTGCCCTGGATGTGGCAAAATATCTTCGGACTCGAAGACTAGCCCTATTATTATTAGCATACAGGTAACGCGAGTCTATGATAATAGAGGATGCTAGCAATAAACTACTATAACTAAAGAGATTCTTTCAGACTTTGCGATCTATGAGGGCAGAAGATGTAAAAGGTGTCGTGTTGCCAACACAACGACATACTGCCTTTACTTTCCCCGACTTTCAGGTATGCAATAGAATAGGGTGGACTCAGGGGCGTCCTTAAGTCTCAAAATAAAAAAAATCCCAGTCTTCAAGATTCAAACCCTAAACCCATGGGTTGGATAGGTAAGCGCTTTACTACTGAGCCATCACGCTAGGACAAAATAATATTTTTTTTGGGGTGGGAGGGGAGTTTGAGACTAAGAGATCAAGTCAAATCAACCTCGTTGCAAAATATTTCTTGAATGTAGGACTATTCGCGCACTTTATATCTAATATTTATGATAGAAAACTCTCTTTACAAAGCTTATATCAACTCACTGTCTTTCTGTCAGTCTGGTAAAAGTTTGTACACGATGTCTCTCAGACACCCAATCTCTGATCAAGCTGAAATTTGCAAAATTATTTCCTTTACCTTACAGCACAAGAATCAATAAAACTAATTAACAATTAGCTAATTAACTATTGGCAATTAATCCTTTTGTTTGATATCTCGAACAAGGGAAAGAAAAATATACTGAAGTGGTGGTATAAACTAAATTAGTCCCCTTTATAGGTCGCCGCTTTAAATTAAGTTTGCAACAAACAATAGATAACTATACCTCACTACTTTACAGCACCTCACTGGCAGAGTGGCTAGTAAGTCGGCTTGACCCATGAGTTCGAATTCAGGTCGTTCTCTCCCTTTTTATTTATAAATGCTTTCTCCCACCTCCACCCCCATTTAAACAACTGGTCCAGACATGTAATAGTATCATAGCGTATTGAGAAAGCTAAAAGCATAAAATAGTGCTGAATAATTGGTAAACTGCTTGAAATTATACACAATTTAAAAAAAACAAAAAAAAATTAGGCGATATTAATCAGTGTCATATTGGAGCTCAGACGGCAAGATTTTTGTTTCTAGCCCTACGCTTCTCAAGTTTCAATATGAATGTACCTATATATAATGAAGATTAGGAATTTGAATTTAGTGATTTTTAGGGCTCCTCTGAGTGCACCCAACTCTAGTCGGGGAAAATAAAAGCGGTTCGTCGTTGTAATGGCCACATGACACTCTGCTCGTTAACGCTGGACAAAGAAATAGATGACCTTAACATTATCTGCCCTATAGAGCGCAAGGTCTGAAAGGGGAACTTTTAAACTCTTTCTCTCCGTAATCATTTACCACATTCTGGTGGAATCAACGCTGGTATCGTCTGTTAGGAGAGAAAGAGTTAAAGATAATATTTAGAACTCTAAAGTCATGTCCTATTTGTGAAGAGAAAAAAAAAAAAGTAATTGTAAATGTCATCTCGCTCATCTTATAATTAATATACAAATCTTTGATACAAATTATAGATTTTTTTTTTTTGTTAAGGGTAAAGCCTCGGGGTGAGGGGGTGATGTTGTACAGTCTAGCACTGTGGTAAATTCGTTCTCTCTCTCTCTATCTATCTATCTATATATATATATATATCTGTACCTACCTACCTATCTATCATCTATCTAGAAATAGATAAAAGTTATTTCTCCCCACCACTATTCCTGCAATTTCTAAATTGATTTGCTTAGATTGCAGAGCAAACATACTTTAGTTTTAATAGGCCAACAGTATTACACTTATAATGCACTACATTGCCCGCACTCATTTACAAGGCCGCAAAACTTAATTTATAAAACGTATTTCTCATTGTGGTATCCGCGGCCTTTGTGAGTGCTCTCCAACTGTCTCTTTCAGAGCAACGCCCTGTCGGATACTTTCCTCTATTCTAGTGAGGGCGAAATGGCACCAGAGTTGATCTATATAGCGCTTTCGGGGAGGGGGCACCTCTGTAATGCCGTCCTCCTTCGAACTAGAAGACAAGCCTTATTATATATATATATAAATATATATATATATATATATATATATATATATATATATATATATATATATATATATATATATATATATATATAATCTTATAAATACAGACGTTACTTCAAAAAAAGAAGATGATTACGTCCTACGCGTCATGCATCTAGTCATGCATGTTAACAAATACCTTAAATTCTGCCAAGTCACTGGTTTTCCTGGCTAGCTCAGGCAACCCATTCCATGCTCTAGTAGCACTAGGGAAGAAGGAGTATTTGTACAAATTTGTCCTAGCATATGGGATGAGAAATGTGCCTTTATCTTTGTGTCTTTCAGAGTATTTTATTTAATTTTGTTTTTGTATTTGAAGATTATCGTTCAGTGTTTTATGTATAATTGCTATTTTACTTTTAAGTCTGAAGGCTTTCTAAATTTAGTGATTTTACTAAAGGTGTTACTCTGGTCGAATTCGAATATTCGTTTGTTATGAATTTCGGGATGGCTGCCTGATCGGGATGGCTGCCTGGTCGTGCGTTTGCGCGCTGGACTGTCGTTCGGATTTATCGATGGTCTAGGGTTCAAATCCTGCCCGCTCCCATCCTCCGTCGTCCTGTGGGAGGTTTGGACTAGGAAGTAAACTATCTTCAACTTTGAAATACATCCGAAACATGTAAAACATTTTACAAACAAACATTTTTTACACTGCTCTATTTTGTGTCTGTTCCAGTTTCGTAATGTTTACATATACACTCATGGGTATATATAAGAACACTAGTGCGCACAATATGGTGGCGGCCGTCTCACGATTATGTGGTGGTAAGGTTTATGAATACGAAAGACTTCCTAGGTAAATTTAGCGTCAATTTAATTGGAGGGAAAACGGAGATACGATGAAAAATGAATATGATAAACAAACGTCTAGTTGTCGAGGGAGATGGGACTATCGGTTAGCATAACATCAAATCTTTTATTCGCTAAGTAGAAGTAAGACTTGGGTAGCCCACATTACAACTTCATCTGGGAAACACCTCTGATAATTGTATTGAAGTCTCCAGGAACGCCAGACGAGGTCAGAGTGTAACTCGAGTCGATGCTATCGCACACACGCGCAGATCTTAAGGTATATGACATTCTAATCGCTTTGTGATGCTCTTGACAATCGGAGTTGAATGTTGAACCAAGCGGGCACTGAACACTGTTGGAACTAACTAGAGTGTTGACACTGGGGGAGGGGGGGGGCTGCCTGCCAGTTGACGTAACCAGAGAGAAGCTTTCAATGGCTTTAACTTAGCAATGGTTAGCACAAAAACACGAACGATTGTTCATTCAACAAAACAAAATGGAAGTTCCACAGATGTTTTTCTTCTCATTACGGAAAGTGTACAATACAGCGGTTCTCAATTTAATAGATGCCGTTAATATTTTTATCTAAAAAATTGTCAAAGCAGAAGAAAAGGGGAAAGTAGTGTATCTGTAATGATTGAGATTTTTGCCAATGTAAAGTAATCGAACAATCAATTTTTATAAGTATTGAGTGCGATTACGATTTCTCATTTTTTAATGCTAGAATAACCATATCACTGACCTATAAATATTACAATTTCATCATTTTCGATTTCCTTTATACAGTAATCGAACACTCAATTTTTATGAGTATTGGGTGCGATTACGATTTACCATTTTTAAGTGCTTATGTTTTGTCATTAGAATAGCCATATCACTGACCTATAAATATTACGATTTTTGCTTTGTTTTGAAGACATTCATCCTATTATTGTTATGAGGCGCCGAGGCTCTGTGGTAAAGCCCTGGTTCAAATCCTGGTGAAAACTTTGATTTTTGATTTCGGGATCTTCAGGGTGCCTCTGAGTCCACCCAGCTCTAATGGGTACCTGACATTAGTTGGGGAAAAGTAAAAACGGTTGGCCATTGTGCTGGCCACATCATGACACCCTCGTCAACCGAGGGCCACAGAAACAGATGAGCTTTACATCATCTGCCCTATAGACAGCATGGTCTGAAAGAGGAAGTTTTTAATTATATTTTTTTTGTTATCAATTGATTTGGATTCATTGTTATTATTATATTTATAGTGATCATGAGCTAACAGAGCAAATTGTAAAATTAAAATTCTCTTCTACCATTTTGTTAATTTAAAAAAAAAATCGCATTCGTGGAGAACAAAATGAATACATTGTTTTAGATTTCTGAAGAACACAATGTTGCAAAAGTTTGGACAAAATATTTTTTAAAAAGTAATAGTAGGATATTTGTTTTAAAAAATGTGATATCAACAGCATGACATTCAAACACGACTACCGAAAACTGCCGAAGGACTACCGGAAACTGCCGAGGTAGAATCACACGTGACATACTCCATTTCTGCAATTGAAATGTATAAAGTCTGAAGAAAATCAATCCAAATTGAAAATTCACAATCGTTTAATTACGTAACATGATATTAATCATGCTTTTTAAACGTTCTTTGTGACAGCCAAACAATGTCTTTGTTAAATCCCTTGTTCATGTTGAGGCCTATCTGAGTTTTATCTTAATTTAAATGCTTTACAATCGTGCTTCGCATTTTAAAATAATCATTTATGCCCCCCCCCCCCAAAAAAAAAAAAGAACAAAACAAAAAAAGTCGTAACTTATTCGAAATAGCAAATTTAAACTTTGAACTGTAAGGCATCAAAAAAAAATAATTTCTGAAGTATCTTTATTTCCATATGTTTTAAAATTTAAAGTGCTTCACACATTCACGGTATTGATTTTCATTAACTATGCTGTTTTTCTTCTTAAGTCATCGAGCCCTATGTCAATGCTTCATATTCCTGTGTTTGTCATCTTAATAACTCTAAGCAACATAAACTCATAGCCTAGCAGTAAAAATAACTTACTTTGATTTTGACTGATAAATCAACAATTTTGAAAGAGTTTTGATTGATGCCAACTTTGAAAGAAGTAAATTTTAAAAAAGTAAAGTTTCTTTGGCCAACGGTTAACCCTTAAGGTGCTGACCTTTTTTTACATAGTGCATATAAAATGGAACTACTATTCTAGTGTTTAGAGGCTAGACTACCACACGCGTCTAAAGGGTTAACGAGCAGGGTGTCATGTGTCACCAACCGCCTTTACTTTACCTAACTAAAGTAAGGTACCCATTAGAGTTGGGTGTATTCAGGAGCGCCCTAAAAATCCCGAAATTTAAAGTCCCCATCAAGATTCGAACCCAGGACCCCAGGTTTGGAAGACAAGCGCTTAACCACTAAGACACCGCGACCCCCATAACATTGCTTTTGTTTAGGTTTTAAATTAGTTTTTTTTTCAGATGCCAATGACAAAGCTATTTTGCGCAATGAATTTTAAATCTAGATCTAGATTATTCTAGATCAATGGCGTATCGACCATGGCTTGAAGTGTTCATTCGGCTTGTTCCATAAAAAAAGACACACATCGAGGAAAAAACAAGATGTGTTGACTGTCAGAATTTAAATGTTTTTTTTTTACAAAGCTTATACAACTCCGTCTGTCTGTCTGTCTGTCTAGTAAAAAGTTTGACCATGTTTTTTTTATCCCACTTGTCATTCTCGGATCAAGTTGCAATTTTGCACAATTATTCATTGTACCTGACAAGCCAAGAATCAATAATAATAACAAAAAATTAACCAATTAATTATTATATATAATTAATTATTTATGATTTGTTACTTTTTATCTCCCACTTCCCATTCTCAGTTCAAGTTGAAATTTTCGTAATTATTTATAGTCGATAACAATATACGAATAAATTATAAAAAAATAAATAAATTAGATAGCACTAATTAATTAATTTTGTTTGATAGGGCAGAAAGGGCGCTAAATCTGCTATTTTCATATAAATGGCAGTAATTAGCGCTTCTTTCCCTTAGAATAGCTTTTTCTTTTTAAACAAAAAAGGATTTTTTTTTCTTTTGCTTTTTTTTTTCTTCACAAGTTTGTCTAGCATATAGTGTGTGTATGTACAGCATGTGTCTATGTGTGTGTATGTACAGCATGTGTCTATGTGTGTGTATGTACAGCATGTGTCTATGTGTGTGTATGTACAGCATGTGTCTATGTGTGTGTATGTACAGCATGTGTCTATGTGTGTGTATGTACAGCATGTGTCTATGTGTGTGTATGTACAGCATGTGTCTATGTGTGTGTATGTACAGCATGTGTCTATGTGTGTGTATGTACAGCATGTGTCTATGTGTGTGTATGTACAGCATGTGTCTATGTGTGTGTATGTACAGCATGTGTCTATGTGTGTGTATGCACAGCATGTGTCTATGTGTGTGTATGTACAGCATGTGTCTATGTGTGTGTATGTACAGCATGTGTCTATGTGTGTGTATGTACAGCATGTGTCCAGGTTTTTCTTACAAATACTAAAACACAAAGTAATGAAATACCAACGAAGACACAAAGATAAAGTCACATTTCTTATTCCATAAGCTTGTGCAGCTCTACAATACATAATCTTTTAGAATTCTTACCTTGTGCCGTTAGAGGAATGAACGGGTTTCCTGAATCAGACAGGAATACAAATGAGTTTAAATCTCTAATTAACATGCACGACAAGACTAACACATGGACTATACGATCAATACGTACTTATATTCTGTTTTTAAGTTTTCTTCTTTTATCCATTTAAGGGTTGTTACGATAGATACGTGAATATAAACAAACTTGAAATAAGAACACTTTCCGATCATAAACAAACAAGCTTTATCAGCCATCTTGGCTACCTGAGTAGTGTCCCCCTATGCATGGGCACTACTCTTCCCTCCATATAACATTCCATCAACATGGGTGTTACCCTGTGCGGTCCGTACCTCGTAGCTTACGAAAGGAGGTCACAATATCTCTCGCACCCTTCCCCGTCTTTAGAGACGCCACTGATTAAGATCAACAAATGTAATCAGAAACTTCATAAATCATGCAACGCTATTCGCAGCCAAATATAGATTCTTATCAATTAGTATTATCTTCAAGCCTAAAAGTTTAATAAATGTTCATTACTCCTGACCGAAGTCAAGTCCGTAAAGAATTGTTCTTCCCATTTTCTCCTTGCAAATAATAACTTCTAAATCTAGGTCATGCCACAGAACAACGCTTGACACAGACGTCACGAAGATTTAATGAAATATACCAGCTTGGCACATTTTGCATTTTTAGATCACCCGTTGAATGCCAAACTCATTGAAAAAAAACATTTACCATTAAAACAATGATAGGACTCAGGTTATTGAACTAGGCATCTTTATTTTTATTTTTTTACTTCAATCACGTGCAGTTCTGGTAATTATGAACCTGAAATAAAGAATGAACTCTTGTATCCCATTTTTGAAAAGAAATCTAAAAATGTGTCAACAATGCCTTGGTAACTAGTATTAGGACAATCACGTTTGTTTATTTAACATCTCGCATTTGTTTCCAATCCTTTTAAACTAAGAGAAATAATAGTCTTCGGTTTTGTTATGGATTGAGTACGTGAGTATGTGTAGGCCTGTGTGTGTGTGTGTGGTGTATGGTGTCAATTTGAGTAGGATTGTTGCAGTTAAGTGGATTAAAAAGTGTGAACGGCTGTTGTAAGAGGAGACGAAAGATCTTCACACCGAAGTCAAAAACAGGGGCGAACTGGTTGTCAAAATCGACCCTGATTTTACTATACGATCCGGCCCACAAATGGCATGCCATTTAAATGTAACTTTTTCTTCTTCTGCCCTCATAAAGATTTTATAATGCAGCGAAAACTGAACGCATGTATGCGAAAGGAGGCTTACCTGACTTATTGCTTTTCTTGTTGTAAATAAACCTAGTCTATCGGAATTATAGGGGTGCGATGGCTGAGTGGTAAAGCGCTTGGCTTCCGAACCTGGTTCGAATCTCGGTGAAGACTGGGATTTTGAATTTCTGGATTTTTAGGGCGCCCCTGAGTTCAACCAACTCTAATGGATACCTGACTTTAGTTGGGAAATATAAAGGCGATTGGTCGTTGTGCTGCCCACATGACACCCTGTTCATTAACCGTTGGCCATAGAAACAGATGACCTTAACATCATCTGCCCCTATGGTCTCAACGGGAAACTTGACTTTACTATAGGAATTCTCATTTTGTAACAAGATATACATTTGCGCTCTGGACATATGGGCGCCCGCAGGGGGTTGAAAGGTAGTGCACGTGCACCCCCTCTGGATTCCGAGCACCTTCAAATCCATTAACTTCTTCTAAGTAGCAACTGTAGCGTTTCCACTGGTACAGTTGTAAGGATAAGGATATTAGACTAATAACAATAATAATA
Organism: Biomphalaria sudanica; assembly: GCA_036873155.1. Lineage (NCBI taxonomy): Eukaryota > Metazoa > Mollusca > Gastropoda > Planorbidae > Biomphalaria > Biomphalaria sudanica. Next base: position 776,130 of record JAZGLO010005563.1, on the reverse strand, counting down.
AAAATAATCGTTATTATAGAGAAGGAAATTTTCTTACAATGTGTAAAAAAAAGTAAAGTTCCCCTTTCAGACCTTGTGGTCTATAGCATCTGTTTCTGTGGCCTACGGTTAACAAGGGTGTCATGTGGCCAGCACAACGACCAACCGCCTTTACTTTTTCCCTAACTTAGGTCAGGTACCCATTAAAGCTGGGTGGACTCAGAGGCGCTCGAAGATCCGGAATTAAAAAATCCCAGTCTTCACCAGGATTCGAACCCCGGTCCCCGGTTCGGAAGCCAAGCGCTTTACCGCTCAGCCACCGCGCCTCCTAATGTGTGTATTACACTGCACAAAACTAGCCTAGGTTTATCAGGAATTGATGCAGGCCATCACAGTATTATACAGTAAATAGTCTGTTCGCTTGTTTAGTTTCTTTTTTAAATTTTATAATTCATGAAACAAACATTTACACTGCTCTTAATATCACGTAGAGAAAGAAAAAAAAGGAGGGGGGGGGGGGGAAAGGCGCAACTAGTTCCTTTCTTTCATAATCTGCATAACTAGAAAATAATAAGAAAGTTAAATCTAAGACTAAAGCCATAGATCCGCAACTTGCACAATCCTTGCAAAACATCCGACGGGCGCCCCTGACTATGGAGTATGATTTTGATGTTAAACATAACTCCATCATAACATGAAAAAATATACTTGCAAATTTTAAAGTTCAAGGTCCCTTTTTAGATTCACACGAGTATGTTCTCACTAGTTCGACTTCTATAGGACAAAAGAACATAGGTCTTATGTTGTTTGCTAATCTCTTGGTGTGTAAAGAGAGTTTTGGGTATAAGCTAATCCATTATTTCGGAATATGCGGCTAGTACTACACAGTTAATTATGCAACGATCTTTTATAAAACGTAAAACGGAAGGTAATCGCGCTAACAGGACTTACTGACAGTTAAAGTGCGCAATTTCTAAAAAAAAAATTTGGTTCTAGTTCTGTGCTAGTGCTAGACCCCCATCAATCGGCTGACTGAGTTTGCCTATGTCTAAGGCCGGCATTGTTGAAGTGATGCTTTTTTGTGTGTGTGTAGAAAATGGTATTGGCAATGATAAGTTTAAATTAGGAGCTGAGTTCCAACATAGTCTTCAGTTATCATTGCAATTACAAATAGAAGGATTGTGTTAAAAACAAAAAAAACAATAAAATCATAAATATACTTAAAAAAAAACAAACAACACAAAGATTATACAAAGTGTAATTGTATCCATTAGTTTGGATCAGTCGTGTCATGAAGTTTGTAATAGAACTAGACTAACAACAAATACATCTGTGCGATTAGAACTATTTTGACCAATAGCTTTTGTTTAGCGCTATTTCAGTCTTTTAGCGTTCTCAATACGCTACGGTCCTATCACATATCTGGACCAGTTGGGAACATGGGTAGGGGAGGGGGGCATTTATCAACAGAAGGAGAGAACGATCTGGGTTCGATCTCATGGCTCAAGCCTCCTCAAGTTATAGACCACTCTACTAGTGAGGTGCCTATGAAAATAGAAGATTGTATACTTTTCTAATATTTGTCACAAACTTACTTTAAAGCAACTTATATCACCGCTTCAGTCCAGTACAGTTTCTTTTCCTTGTTCAAGATACCAAACAGAATAATTAATTACCAATAGTTAATTAACTAATTGTTTTTTTTTTAAATTGATTCTTGTGCTGTCAGGGAGAAGAAATAATTTTTGCAAAATTTTAGTTTGATCCGAGATTGGGTGTGGGAGAAATAACGTGTACACACTTTTTACAAGACAGACAGAGTTGAAATAAGCTTTGTAAAAGGTTAGTTATAACATTTCGAAAACATATAAATATATTTAAATGAAAAAAATAGCCCACATGGAAATGAACCTGATGGATTAATGTTGTCAGTCAATCCAAGCAGTCCATTTCTAAGGCCACCAATACTATGGCTCATTTCATTTGTACCTCTTGCACTCTCATGCCCCTTTATCAATATTCGATCATTTGAGCTCGTTACGAGGAATCAGGGGACAGTACTCAATTTATTGATTAAGTTACGTCCCTTTCCTTAACTACCACTGTGCTATTCGTACGTCACTCTTGACTACATTGTAGATCTACGTAACTAAAGTATTACGTTCTATGTTGCCATGTCATTCCAGTATCCCCAGTTTCACCGATGACTGACCTCTTCCAGTACAGTCTTATCTTGCGTTTATTTTTAGCAATGGTCATAAGATCATCTCTGGGCTCGATTGCCACTGTCATCCTACTTTGTATTTTACTATTTATGATGCGGCCTTTGAAGGCGATACGTAGAACCTTTCTCTGGTAAATCGATTCCATGGTTAGGATCATCCTATCTAATGTTGCAGTTAAAATATCTCATTCGCAAAGCATACAAGTCTCCACGAGGAGCAAAGCAGTCAGATTTTCAAGCCAACTGCCATGTTTTTGTCTCTTCTAATAGTTTTTAGCAATTTTTAAAAAGATTTTTTCATTGCATCGCCATCACATGCTCTATATTGCCTTCTCTTTTTTTCTCTCTCCCTCACTTAATTTTATTGCTTAAAAAGAAAAACATTAAAAAAATGCAATATTTAACAAGACAATACCTCTGTTAATATGCATGACTAAATGCATGACGCGTAGGACGTAATCATCTTCTTTTTTGAAGTATTGTATTGTATAAGATAAGTTATACAAATTTAAAATAAAATAAAATCTAAGAAAAACATTTTTTTTAAAGCTCAAATTGGGTATTGAACGTGTGAAGTGAACAGCTCCAGCTTCTCGGTCGAATGGTTCTACCAATTAGGCTTGCGGGTTAGGAAAATAAGAAACGAATTATTTATTGGTACCTTTATTACAAGTAGAACTTTGATCTGCTTCTTGATCTAGAATCTAAACGTAGTGTATGTTAGATTGACTTAAAAAAAAAAAAAGAAAAGCTTAGATAATTCTATCAATCAACTTAAAGCAACTGTAAATTTAATTAACACCATTTAAAAAAAAATAATTCCAATGATATAGATCTAGATCTAGGTCTTAAATCTAGACTTAAAAGACAATGCGCAAAATTTTCCTGAATATTAATTTATTAAACTTTTGAATCAATAATACCTTACATTCCGAAATTACCCAACGCGATGGTCCTTTCAAGAACGCTATAGTCCTTTCAAAACCGATGCTGGCTCTAGATCTAATTGTAGCTCTCAAGCCAAATTTACTTTTATTTATTTTTTTACTTTAAAAAATTATAACGGTCAAGCTAGAGCAAGTAATTCTTTTTTCAACGATATATCTCAACTATTAAATTCCTAGGAAAATCGTTTTTGTTGCTGTTTTTGAGATCAGTGTTCATGCAGTTTCCATAGGTTCTGGCGTGAAGAGAGGTATTGTAAAAAGAATGTAAACTTGAAAATGAGTCATGTTTAACTAACTATTTGTAGACATATGTAAAAATGAGAATATACAGGCATAAATATATAGACTCATGTCTTGCTAAATAGGCATGTAAAAGTGTTAGTTTGTGTTTGCGAAAGTTTTTTGTATTACCACTTTTGTTCATACTTTTTTTTTTTTTTTTTTTTTTACACTTTATTTTAATGACATTTTTTTAGATTCTGAATTTTAACTGTATAAAGTTTTATAGGTGTCAGGCTTATCTGGCGCGAGGACCCCTTGGAGCGAGTAACATTGCGGGAGGGCGCAAACAATCGTTATCCTATTTGTATAATTCCTGTTATTGAAAGTGGCTGCTTCTGTTGCGCATTGGTGCGTCTCTTCCGCCGTGTCAAATACAAACAATGAAATAAACAGGAGGTAACCTTCAAACACCGGCAAAATGCCAAAACAATCAAGAGAGGTAGTCGACACTAGTGTTCAAATAGGAAACACTTTTAATCCTCGAGAAGGGACCCGTCTAATGTCCTCTGTTACTAGCCGTCTGGATTATAACTTCTTATTTTCACTGCTCTAATGAAAAGCGCCTTGTTGATAGTGTCGAATAGAGCGTTCTTACTTTTAAACAAACTTTACGTCATCGTCGCTAAGTAAAACTTTCCACCTATTCCCGAAACAAATAACTAAATCTTAATCATGTCATAACAATGTGACAAACACGATAAAACGATGGTTGTTAAATTGCCTGACCACGCATCTAATTATCTTACTCTATTACATTCCTCTTCTGTTTCTAAAGAGAAACAAACGCGACGTCATTTCCCTTATTATATCAGGCAAACCTGACAGAACAGTGTTCACTGTTCCTATTCAGGCCGGTGAGAGAGAGCTCTTGTTCGCTTTTGCTGGCCTAGAGTTCCAAGAGCCAAAGGCTCAACTCTACCTGACAGTTTCAAAAAGAAGAAGAAGAATATAAGGCCTCCTTCAGTCGTAACAACTATGGCTCATCTCGAAGACTTTTTCATGTGACTGTGGAGCCCTATTTCGGAGAGACATTCCCGTCAACGTGTATCGCAGGTTAAGGTGGCTTTCTCTTTGGTGGTAGAGAAGCAGGCCATTTTTCGTATGGCACGCTTTTCTTCCAGAGCTGAAGTCTTTTTCACTGTCCATAGCTTTATTGGTCAGTCTCTCCAAGTAGTGCGTCTATGGCTATGTCTTCCCAGTGGTCATTACGAATGTTCTCTGTGTTGAGGTCCCATTTTATTACGTCCACGTAACGGAGGTGGGGGGTGACCAGTTTTTCTTGAGTCAGACGCGATTTATCCGTAGAGAATGATTTTTGGGATGCGAACGTCCTCCATCCGGCGAACATGTCCGAGCCAGCGCAGGCGGCGTTGTCTGAGGACTGTAAAGATGCTGGGAGGACCTGCTCGTGCAACGATATTAGTATTATAAACAGAAGTTTATTAGCCTACGTCGAGCCAATTCTCTGGACGGCAGGCGAAGGAGGTGAAAAGGGTTAAAATTCAGGCCAAAAAGTAATATTTATTTTTAAGAAACATTATGCCTGTTCATTTGAAGTAACCTATGACAGATTTTTTTTTAATTAAGAAAAAGCTTATGTTAACTCTTATCTGTCTGGTACAAATTTCGAACACGTTTTTTTTTCTCCCACTTAACGTTGTCTGATCAGGTTGAAACTTTGCAAGTTATTCACTGTTCCTAACAAAACATGAATCAATAAAAAAAATTAACTAATTAGTCAAATGTAAAAGTAAAGTCCCCCTTTCAGACCTTGTGGCCTATACGGCAGATGACGTAAAAGTCATCTGTTTCTGTGGCCTACGGTTAACGAGGGCTTCATGTGGCCAGCACAACGACCTGCCGCTTTTGCTTTTCCCCAACTACTGTCAGGCACCCATTAGAGAGGCGTCCAAAGATCCCGAAATTAAAAATTCCAGTCTTCACCAAGATTCGAACTCACGCTTTACAGCTCAGACTACCAATCAGTTGGATAAGCCATGGTAATTGACGGTTGACAATACACTAATCAATCCTAAAATGTAGTAACTAGTTTAAAAAATAGAACCAATTAATAAATTTTGTTTTAGATTGCGGAAAGGGAGCCAAACCATGCCAATTTTAGATAATCAGCAGTTCTTCACCTTAGATTTTTTTTTAAAGTTATCTTTTTTGTGTGTGTGTTTTGCTTGCTAGTTTGCAGTTACTAGGGAGAGAAAACAGAACACCTGAGATGGGCAGTTTCAGTGGGATTACTTCCCTTGTTATAATGATGCTCCTAGCGTCGTCTGCTGCATTTACAAAAGATTGTAAGTAGATCTATCTTTCTATCTATCTATCTATCTATCTATCTATCTATCTATCTATCTATCTATCTGTCTGTCTGTCTGTCTATCTATCTATCTATCTATCTATCTATCTATCTATCTATCTATCTGTCTATCTATCTATCTATCTATCTATCTATCTATCTATCTATCTATCTATCTATCTGTCTATCTATCTGTCTATCTATCTATCTATCTATCTATCTATCTATCTATCTATCTATCTATCTATCTATCTATCTATCTGTCTATCTATCTATCTATCTATCTATCTATCTATCTATCTGTCTATCTATCTGTCTATCTATCTATCTATCTATCTTTCTATCTATCTATCTATCTATCTGTCTATCTATCTATCTATCTATCTATCTGTCTGTCTGTCTATCTATCTATCTATCTATCTATCTATCTATCTGTCTGTCTGTCTATCTATCTATCTATCTATCTATCTATCTATCTATCTATCTATCTGTCTGTCTGTCTGTCTGTCTATCTATCTATCTATCTATCTATCTATCTATCTATCTATCTATCTATCTATCTATCTGTCTGTCTGTCTGTCTGTCTGTCTGTCTGTCTATCTATCTATCTATCTATCTATCTATCTATCTATCTATCTATCTGTCTGTCTATCTATCTATCTATCTATCTATCTATCTATCTATCTATCTATCTGTCTGTCTTAAGATAATTTGTAAACATATAATTGTTAATATATTTAAACTACCAAATTAAGTATTAAATTAATTATTTCCACTCTCAGTGTACCTCCAACTTAGCACGAACAAAACTCTCGATCACACGCAACTCGCAGGGAAGGTGATCAACATTTTAATGGATGCGCTGAACAGTTCCACTGGCGTGAGTGACGATGAATACCAGAATATTTCCATCTCTGTTTCAAATACATCAGCAGCAAGGTGAGTTTAAGTTGGGATAACAGAACTGTTAAGTCAGTGACTACTAAACTGTCAACGGTATCGAATGACTACTAAACTTTTAAGAGTATCGACTGACTACTAAACTCAACTGTATCGAATGACTACTAACCTGTCAACAGTATCGACTGACTACTAAACTCAACTGTATCGAATGACTACTAAACTGTCAACTGTATCGAATGACTATTAAACTGTTAAGAGTATCAAATCAATGAGCAAAACTTATTGTTCATTTAGTTGGTAACATTGACGTTCATTTTAGCGTCCTTGGCATTGTATAGTTATCGTAAAAATTTCCAAAAGGAAAATTACGCGATTACAAAGTGAGATAAACACAAATCTGTAATACACAAACATCAGTTAACTAGATACACAGAAAACCCAAGGCTGAAAAAAATAAATAAAACGTATTTATCTGTACTTACAATTAGACTTGGATTTTCTCGATAAGCTAATCAAAGTCAAGGACATTAACTTGAAGGTCACTGTTGCCAACTAAGTATAAAAAAAATTGAGCTACAATTTTAACTCTATCTCAATGCGTGCTAGTTTTTCTTTGTATCAAATCTCCATTACTTCCACTAGTTAGTTTTCCGTTTGTTTTTAATTAAGTTTTAAGTCGTAGAGTTGAAGTGAAATTCTCCTTCAATGTTGAATTTTTTGTTCTATAAATGGAACAGTGTAGACAATATTTGATTCTGCAATGCTAAAAAGCCCCCCCAACCAAAAAAAAAACAACAAAAAACATAAACCTTTTGAAAAACATAGCTCATCTAAACTTCCTTTATTTTGTGCACAGGATACACCCAAAATGCTAACTATTTATCGTTTTCCCGCCATGTATGAAAATCTCCAATAAAAACATGTTAACCATTTGTATACACATTTAGTATTCTTAATCATGTCCTTACGCTACATTATATACATCTAGTATATTCTTACACCTGTCCTTACATTATTTTATATGGATTTTGTATGTCAACACAGGTCCTTCAACTGCGTAATATACATTTTTGCATTGTTACAGTGATCCTTACACTGTCATTGTGTTAGACGTTAGGTTCTATACATCCAGTGACCTCATTGATCCGTTGACAAAAGCCATATACGAGAACTTTGTCAACATCTCGAGAGTCATAGAAGTCAATGGGACATATGTGCAGGTCATCACTCTGAAGATGTACAGGAGTCTGGGGGACGCTGAACATGATTGGCACTTCCTGCGTAAGTTGATAGTTTTCGATACTAGTAAACTAGTTGATAGTTTTCCCCTCTCTTTATCATTTTTACAACTCATTATATCAGCTCACTCTGTCTGTCCGTCTGTCTGTCACACCCATTCTCGGATCACGTTGAAACTTTCCATAATTATTCATTGCCATAGACAAGAGACGAATAAATAAAAAAAATTTCACCAATGGGCTATATTGCTGCACATTCCCAAGCATGTTGTATAATGAATGTTGATAAAATGATCTAATTAATAGTAATATTTGTTATTGTAAAAAAAAAAAAGATGAGGGGCCTCGTAAACATTTATTAAATTGGGCCCCCGCCATAAGTGAAGCCGGCCCTTATCCGTTGATTCATCACTTCTATATCTGACGTACTTTCCCCCTCAAAACTTGCAGCCCTACTGTTTTTTTTTTAGTATAAGATTGTTTGGAACTTGCAACCTATTGAGCTCAGACATATAACCTACCAGATGAATCACTACGTTAAAGAACAACTTAAAGACCTACCTATTCAAATGGAAATCAATTCTCCAGTATTTAGAAATATGGCTACATAGTTGTACACGTTATTTCTACCACTTCGCATTCTTGGATCTAGTTGAAACTTTAAACAATTATTTATTGTACCTAACAAAACTTGAGACAACTAAAAAAAAAAAAATTTTCATTTTATTATTGGTAATTAATTACTTAGCTCGTTTTCGAAAAAAGGAAATAACGTCTGCATTATTGAGAGGTATGACAGTAATTGTGTGGTTCCTTCCCTTAAATAATATTTTGCTTGTTTAATGATTACTAAGCGCTCAGAGCTCATTGATCCTTCATTGTGACTTTGCGACATCAATAAGAGTATTATTATTATTATTATTAAATTAGGTTTCTACATATATTTCACTATTTCTGTACTTTTATCCAATCTGCACTTTGACAGCACTCAATGTATGCAGCGTTTACACAGACATTTGTCAACCAAGCCAAAAATGTTTAAACACAGACTTTGATCCGTTATGTGTAGGTAAGAAACGCTGTTTTATATTGTCTTCCCATCCCATGCGCTTTAACTCTATCTCTCTAAATTGACGATACCGTCGTTGATTCGACCTCAATAAATTAATCAATGTTTGATTTTATAAGCTTTGCTTTGTGTTATATAAAAGGAGCATGCATTCCCCTTTAATTCTAGACCAAATAAAACATTTTCTGATAACAAATGAAAAAAGTTTCTAAAGCTCAATCATAACAAAGTAGTGAACTAGTAGTGAGCAACTGGAAGAATTCGTCAAAACATGGAAAAATAATTACGGAGAGAAAGAGTTAAGAGATTAAACAATGAGTACCTTATTTTTTTTAAAAGTCAGTTATATATGAATTCTTCCAAGACGCAAAACAACATATAATTCTAGTTCTATATATGCCAGTGGTTTGTTGTACAACGCAATATAGCCAGTCTCTCAATAGCTTTAATATTTTAACTAACGCTAACCTTGAAAACATCCACCAGAATATTACAAGCTCTTCTTGTTTTTTTTTCTTTCTTTGTTTTGATCAGATCCACGAATGGAGCAAGTTTCTGTTAGTCTTACGCTCAAGCCACAGAATCTGTTGCTGGATGATCCATTCTTTTCTGTTTTTTACGCAGTAAGTTGTTTAAGACTCTGTATCAACCCACAATCTTTAAAAACAATATAAAAATTAATATATATATATATATATAAACAACAAAGCTTATATGAGGTAAAGAGCCGCGCAATTACTGCCATAGCCCAATACGGCAAGAGTTATCTCCCTTTTCCCACAAAAACAAAATAAATTAACTTCCACTCGTTAATTAAATAATTGTATTGTTTTTTTTTAAAATTGATTTATGTGTTGTCATTAAGATAGATAATGAGTATTTGTGCAAAGTTTCAACTGGATCCGAGAATAGACAGCGGAGAAATAACGTGTACAGACTTTGTACCAGACTGAGTGTGTTGATATAAACTTTGTAAAAAAAAAACAACAACTTCAGATTTAGATCTAGATTTCTAGATTGTAGTGACATAAGAAAACTGTCACCTTAGTGTAGCAGTGCAGCAGTTATCAACCTTTGGGTCACGATCCCGTTGGGGGGTTGAAAGACGATCTGCCAAGGGTCGCCTAAGACCATCAGAAATAAGGATTTTTGTTTGTCTATTCTAAAGTGTAAAAGTTAACATAGTACGAAGTTTTTTCCATTGCTAGCTAGCATATTACTTTTGATTGTTTTTTGTCTTTATAAATTGTAATTCGAGGATAGACAAGCCAGACAACTGAGTCAGAATGATTTCAAACATTTTGTCGAAGAATAAATATTTGTCAGTGGCGTAGCTACCAATGTGCGGGTGGTGCGGGCCGCACGGGGCACCATGTGGAGAGGGGCACCAAAATTCCCCCAGTGTGTATTATTTTCCTATTTCCCTGAGCGTTTCAGTAAAAACGACTAATTGTATGGACTCGAACAAACATAAACTACTGTATTTTAAACATGAACTAACGATTTATAAACTAGTCATGTCGCTATTTTGTTTCATCTCCTTGACTATTTCTTCCATACAATGTAAGCTATAGAAGAGTTTCAATCTAATTTACTAGATTTATTTCGGACACAAGTTACATGTTGTTGATACACTGATCAATGCTTTGTAATATAAAGAAGAAGAAGAAGATAGGCCAACCTTTTTTTACTTCATTGTTTAGTCCATTGGTTTAATCTAGATATAGAGTTTACAAATATATTACTAAACTCTAGCTCTAAACAATGGTCTTCGTTTATTCATTTCTTTATGATTCTTTATAGTTTAATTTTGGAAATAATTCTATTGTAATGTCAATATTTTTAAATAAGCTAACTTTTGTTTTCTACGATTTTTTAAAAAACTAACTAGTTAATTGTAATACTGTAACGTAAACAAAATGATCAACAGTGCTCAAGACTGACTAGTCTAGCTGACGCCTCAAAACCATTTTAAGCTCAGACGGAGAAATCGGCATCTCTGATTGAAACAGCTGACGGCATGAATCAAAGAGTCTAGAGGGTGAAAATCTGTTACATATCAAGAATCAGCAAAAGGAAAGGCTAAAAAGCTTTCAAAGGCTTGGTTTTTCCGGCAAATGTCATACGGCGAGAAAGTTCTTAGAAAGTGGATGTGTTATTCGCCAAAAAAAAAGAATCCTTATTTTGCTTCCTCTGCATACTCTTCTCAACAAGATCAAGTACCAAATCTTCATTTAAATACAAAGATGGATTCAATTATTGGTGGAGGTTATCCCCGAAAATAGAAAAACATGAGACCAGCAGAGCTCACATTCAGTCATCGCTTGCTTGGAGGGAACTTAAAGTTCCCCTAAGAGTAGGGAACAATATTGACAACAAATCCCAAGATTTGATTATGCAAGAGATGAAAACCTGGGTAGACTACCTGAAGAGAATCTTGGACATCATTCGTTTTCTCTCAAAGCAAAATCTGGCACTAGGTGGGCATCGCGAGCGAGCTGAAGAAGTGTTGGATGGGCCAAATCAAGGCAATTCCATGGCGTTAGTAAAATGACTATCAAAGTACGATCCACTCTTGAGGGAGCATGTGCTTCGAACTAAGCTTTGTTTACATACATGTCTCCACAAATACTAAATGAATTTATTACAATATTGGGGGATCACGTTAAAAACATATCATACAGCAAGTAAAACAAGCCAAATATTTCTCTATTATTTTTGACAGTACACCTTACATCTCAAAGCTGGATCAAACTTGCCAAATTTTACGGTACGTTGTCATGGATAATGACGGGGTGCAGGTCGTGAGTCTTTTATTGACTTCATCGACACAAAGGACAAGTATACTGCTGAAATCGCTGAGATGATTCTAGAGAAACTGCGTTCGGATGGCTTCGACATAATGGACTGCAGGGGTCAAGGCTATGATAATGCTGCGGTCATGAAAGGTTAAAACTACAGTGTCCAATAACGTATTCTAGAAGTCAATCCCAAAGCACTATTTATTGCCTGCTCAAATCATTCTCTTAATTTAGCAGGAATTCGAGCTGTTGAAGCTGAAGTCAATTCGGTAACATTTTTTGGTACACCAAACCCTTTACACGCCTTTTTCTCAACTTCAATACACCGCTGGGATATCCTCATCAAAATAACCGGAACTAGCTTTAAACGTTTAGTTGAGACCCGCTGGAGCGCCAGAGGAGAAGCCGTCAAGATGGTTAGGGATAAATTTTCTAAAATTATAGAAACTCTGGAGACATAAAATAGCAGAGATAAAAATTCATCGACTAGATCTGAATCAGGTGGATTATTAGTTGCTATTCAGTCTTTTAGTTTTCTCACCTATCTTGGATTTTGGGCTCCTGTAATTAACTGAAATTAATGATGCGCAAGTCTACCTTCAAAAACAAAGATTGTCTATTCGAGACTGCTCACTCAAACTAAAAACATTAGAGATAATTTTAAGTAGTAATCGAGAGGACATCGCTGAAGTCAGCATTACTTTTGCCGAAAGCGTGTGCTCAGATCTGAGAATCAGTACAGAACCTCAAAAAACGTGTTGGCCATAAGAAAAAGATGCCTGGTGAGAAAAGTGACGACTCTGTACTTACACACAAAGAAGAGCTACGAAGGGAAATTTATTCTACCTTGGACAGGATTGTTCAAGAAATAATCACCCGATTCGAGCAACTTCATGATGTAACAGATAGATATGAATTTTAGCCGCCTTCCCAGCTATAAAATCCTCAGGTCGAAATCAATCTCGATAGTACTCCTAGCGACATTGATAAAAACGAATTTCTGCTGGAGCGAAAGAGGCTTCAACGGTTTGTCACAGTTTCATTAGAAGCCTCCGAATTTCCAAAACAAAGACCTGTTGAGCTCTTGAATTTTATAAAAAAAAAATTCAGCTAGATGATTCAGTCCCGAATATCATCATCATGATTCGCATATTTTTTTTTACTATTGCGGTAAGTCTCGCTACATGCGAGAGAAGTTTTTCCAAACTTAAACTGATCAAGAATTACATGCGATCAACGATGACAAATTTACGACTCACTAATTTGGCCGTTTTGTCATTTGAACACGAGCTGGTGGAAAAAAATTGATTTCGATAAAATTATTGATACTTTTGCCAGCAAGAAAGCGCGTAAAATTCACTTGTAGTATGTTTATGTAAAAATGATTTTTGAATTAACAATATTTGATTAATGAATACATATTATTTTGAACAAAAAAGTATGGTTTTGCAATGTTATTATTTAGTTAGCTTTTTTTTGGGGGGGGGGGCATCAAGATGAGGTACCGCACCAGGCATCATATACTCTAGCTACGCCACTGATATTTGTAACAGTTTAAATCAATATAAGTTAATGCATAACGCTACTTTACGCTATTGCGGAATCACAGATATTATTTCCATGGTGAAAATGTCCCCATGTTGTGACATAGTTGAAAAGCAATTTAGTTTATAATCAACAACTCGACATTGTTTTATAGCCCATGGTATTGAACGTTATAGTCTCTAAGAGAACAGCCAATGAAAATGAATCCTGAACAAAGCACGTTAAGAAAAGATAAAATAGTGCCCCGATTTTGAAATGGTATGGTTTTGCTTTAATGGATGGCTGCCTGGTCGTGCGGTATGTGGGCTGGAGTGTTGTTCGGTCAACTCAATGGTCCCGGGTTCATACTAAATTCATACCTTGCTCGCTGTCAACCCTCGTCGTCTCGTGGGAGGCTGAAAATAGGAAGTAGATTATCTTCAACTCTAAAGGAACATCCGAAATATGTAAAACTGACAAACAATAGTTAAAGTTTTGATAGCAAATAAAAGAAAACAATGAGTCACTTATAAAGATCTTTTTGCATGTCCGACTTTCGCGGAAGGTCTAAACGACAGATTGAAAAATATATATATCTTCAAATACGTAGACTCAAAATATTGGGCGAATGAAAACATCTACCTGAAAACATTTCTTGATGGATTATCCCACTGTCTTGCCGATATGCAGTGACATGGTGGACAGGTGTTTCAAAGTCTCTTTCAAAATTTCTACTACTCATCTAAGATTTTATAACCAGCAGGTTACGATCAATTTCAGCCATTTTTTAAAATTAAAGATTGAATCACGAATCTGTAAAGAATGCCACACATTTTGCACCAGGTAGCTTTCTGAAATTACACAAACAGAACTTGCATGGCGTCAGCACAAATGCTAAGCTAAGACCAAAGCGACTGATTACAAAGCAACGAAATGAAATCCTCGTTCCTAATGGTGATGATGTGGAATGGATAGACGCGAGTGAAATCTGTGTTGATCGTCTTGAAAAATTTAGAAAATGAGATTGAAGCGCCAAAAGAAGTCGATACATTTTCATCTTTTCTATCGATACCATTATGAAAAATGTAATTTAGGAAATTGAAGATTAATTAAAAAAAAAAAAAAACACCTTTTGTGAGGTCTACCTTGTTATTTTACTAAAGGGTGGTGGTGGGGGGTTATTAAGTTGTTACCATTTGTTACAAGGGGGGGAGGGGTGATAAAAGTGATTTTTGGGCCTTACGTAATATCCGAACGTTCCTCAATTGCCTTTTTTGTTATCAAAAATCTGGCTACCAAAAACAAAAAAACAACAACATTGTGATAAAAAAAAGTGAATATTTAGATCTAGTCTATGTGTAGATCTAGATTCTAGATCTGTATAGACGTTGTGAAATAGATATACTATTATATAAAGTAGGCTATATAGATTCTAGATATATAGATCTATAATATCATATAACAACATGGCGGCCGGTCTTGTATTTAGTTAATTTAGAGATATTATATGATATATCACTCGAACACACACTATTCTTAAAGACAACCTGCACCCAATAAATCACTGTTACATAAGATCTGAACGAAGTGGTTGTCTCCTTTCCATTAGGACTAAAACGGAAAAACTTAAAATATCCCACTTTCGGTCAGAGTGTTACAAAGTCATTTGTCGTCATCGAGAAGTACATTGAAGTCTAATTCACTGTGAATGTGATAGTATGTGTTTCGTGTGTGACTGTTGTTCGTATTTTTGTATCTATTTTGTTATTGTTACAGTAACAAACACTGACAGTAATGTGGTCAACTATAGTCAAACTGAATTTCCATTTGATTGGACCAATAAAAATTATCTATCTTATTTGCCTCAACCATTTAATTACTATGCAGAGTTGAACTAGCGATCTCAAAGACACTTTCTGCATTCCTAACAAACATTTTTGTTCCTTGGATGGCAACTTTTGACAGTTTGGTATCATGGTATACAGTGCTTGATATTCCCATCTTTGTTGGCATTTATCTTATCTTATCTTACATAATACAGACGTTACTTCAAAAAAGAAGATGATTACGTCCTACGCGTCATGCATTTAGTCATGCATATTAACCAATGACTTAAATTCTGCCAAGTCACTGGTTTTTCTGGCTAGCTCAGGCAACCCATTCCATGCTCTAGTAGCACTAGGGAAGAAAGGAGTATTTGTACAAATTAGTTCTAGCATATGGGACGAGAAATGTGCCAACTCTTCTATTTTAATAAAAAAAAAAGTTAATATTCTTTTCTAAAAATTAAAACTCTTGCCATTTAAAATACATTACAGCCTAAATTTTAACTAGATTATTATGAATAGAACATAGATCTCAGTATACATTAATCAGAAAAAACTCAGAAAAAAAAAGGATCTCTGTTGATCTATTAGAGTTAGGAACTGTAGTGTAATATTTCACTATTGTCTTCATGTTGAAAATTTTTAGAAAAAGATTGACTATGTGCAGACACCCCATTAATTTTAGTTTGGGTTAACATACATCCAACGAAACATGTTATTTCCTTCCATATAAGCTATAATAGTATCAATCAGCTAATTTGAACATAGTAGAAAAGTTACACCATATAAGCTATAATAGTATCAATGAGCTGATTGACACTGATACAGTAAAGGTTCAAACATAAAATGTTATAAATTATAGCATGACAACCAAAAAAAAACAACAAAAAAAACAAAACAAAAACAAACTTGTTACATAGATCAATCTGTTGCGGAAAACTATGGCAGAAGAAAGTAACAAAACAAAAGGAAATGACTATTAATTCAGGCACCAACTACAGCAGCATGCCCAGCTTATAGCTAAAGAGGCTATCAGCGGCATCATTAGCCACATGGAGAAGCACAGAAATGCAGAGCCTATCCCTTAGTGTCCTCAGCCTGTATGACTAATGGATCAACCACAATGTCTAAGCTAAGATAAGATCACAGAATTTAATCATGTCCTAAGGTTATACAAATTGCTTTTAAAGAGTCTAGTCTGTAAGCTTGATAAGATCTTTCTAATAGTATTCATGGATTAAATATTAATTCTTATTCCTATTACTTATATTAGATTTCAGATTCATTCCAAAAGGAAACAGAAGATTTCTTAGTGCCTGAAATTGTAAGTCTCAGGTAAGTCCAAAATCTCTTAAAAGTTAATGATGCTGAACAGTGAGACAAATCTGGATCTTATTATTTTGCCTCCATATGGTTTTTGTATGATGAAATAACCTATCGTTTTTGTTACTAAAGAATGCATTATATGAGCATACATTATTAATAAAAAGAAAAACTACACACTGTCTTTAGAATGAGCTCATGTTGTGATTTCTGTAATACTTACAACTAAAAATATGGTGAGATTTAGACAGGTGCACTACATATTTTAATATCATTTGTAGCTTGGGCACTTCTTCTTCCTGGTACTGTTCCCTGAAGGAATGTTTTTGCGAGCCCTGATAATTACATACATAAATAAAAGATGAAACATTTTCTAATAAAAGAAACATCTCTTGTAAGGATGGTAACATCTTTTGTAATATGAAAACATCTTTAGTAAGGTTGGGGAAGTTCTCCAGAAGTAATGTAAGTGTGATGCATGTGCCTACGATAAAATTGTCAACACAATATCATAACTGTAATGATTACTGGTTTACATTTACCTTTTGTTTAAAATAAGAATATAAACTCTGGTTTATACTTAGTATATAGTTTTAATTTAGTTCCTGGTTTACCATAAATATTTTATACTTAGATACACCAGTGCTTCTGTATTTTAAGTGTACAACAAATAATAAGTGTACAATTAGTTTATAAACATGGCAATAACTAAATGCTCAATATATAAAGAAGTTCCCATTTCAGACCTTGTGGTCTATAGGGAAGATGATGTAAAGGTTATCTGTTTCTGTTTAACAAAGGTGTCATGTGGCCAGCACAATGACTAACCACCTTTACTTTTACCAAACTAATGTCAGGTACCCATTAGACAGGGGGTGGACTCAGAGGTCCCAAAATTAAAAATCCCAGTCTTCTCCTGGATTCAAACCTGGAAGCCCTGGTTCAGAAGCCAAGCACTATACCACTCAGCAACTGCTCAATATATATATATATATATATATATATATGTATATATGTATATTTATAAAGTTAATTGTGATTTTCATGTTTGAATGGCTAATATCCACAATAAAATCTACAAACATTGAACTTTTTTTCAGCAATTGCTCCCTTGGGAATGAAACAGCATTGTGTGTCAACTTCACCGTCTGGTTCAAGGTGAATGTCACTGACAGTATTGTCCACAACGTTGCCAACTTTTTAATAGATTTCCAGGACCACGTTGGACAGCTCATGGGAAGCTTTCAGATTGTTGGTCCCATTTGGCTATACAAAAGTCAGCAGGATATGGCCAGTGGAAACAATACGCTGTGTAAGTGGTTCCTTAATTTCTTTAGAAATTTGATACATTTCTTTGCAAAGAAAAATAATTTATTTTGCAAATAAATGCATTAGAACACTCTTAAATGCATCGCTATTATGAAAGCTTTGCTTATGTGATTAAGTATTTAATTCATAACTAATGGTTATTATATTTTAAATATATATAATATGATAATTTGCTATATTAATTCTTGACAATGTGGTAGATAAATACCCAAAAAATAACAACCAATACTACACAATTGGCCACACTAACTTCAAATGCTTTGTCGTACTTAACCAAACTGCCATACTTAACTCTACTCTGTCTCCTCCTGGACTGATACAGCAACATTCTCGAGGAATCACATTGTACTGCACTGTCCTGCCTGGTTGTTCTGAACTGAGCTCCTAACACACTTTGCCTCTTATCCAGGAAGGCTTATATGACCGTAACATGGGTCATATTTGCTTGCAGTAGTAGTACTGTCCCTTGTTAATTGACAATTGTTGAACTGTGTCAATTGCCTTAGTCACGTGTGTCAGCAGGTTGCACACACATCAACCCTTTCACTCTGCTACTGGAGCTACAGCAATATGTTTGGCCTGATAGTAGAGTTGAGGTGGGCATCCTGTTTTACCTTGAGCTTAGTATGTTAGTGCTCTAAAATGTAATAATAGAACTGATCTTTTTTTAATTTTCATTAGTTATTAACTGGTGTGAAATCATCCACAATGCTGACTTGATGTCCCACTTCTGCCACCCTGGTGAGACAGACATTCTCTTGTGGGATCAAATTATGTGTAACTGTTCCAGTAAGTCATCACAGCAATCAATGTAAAGAATAATCATGAGTTACAAAAACTAAGTTAAATTTATTGATACTTTAATTTATAAAAAAATTTTTGGACTTCTTTGTTTTTGTCAGATAGAAACATGTCCTCATCACTGCCACCTAGTGCATCGCCATCAATGGAAATGTTCAGTGTCTCAGACCATCTCCTACCAAGTCTACCTTCGGATTTTTCAAGTGCGAGTAGACTTTCCATGTCTTCGCCTTTTTGGCCAAGTGACAGTCTGATGCCACCATCTAGCCCACCACCATTGCTTAGCCCACCACCATCGTCTAGCCCCCCTCCACCATTCAGCGCTTCGTTACCGTCATTGTTACCAATAAGCACTACAGTGTCTCCACCTCCAAGTGTCATGGGCTTAGATTCATCCTTTAACTGGCCTTCTCAATCATTAATGTCCAGTAGTAGTCCAATGTCTCCACCTCCAAGTGTCATGGGCTTAGATTCATCCTTTAACTGGCCTTCTCAATCATTAATGTTCAGTAGTAGTCCAATGTCTCCACCTCCAAGTATCATGGGCTTAGATTCATCCTTTAATTTGCCTTCTCAATCATTAATGTCCAGTAGTAGTCCAATGTCTCCACCTCCTAATAGCTTGCCATCTCAGTCATTAACGTCCAGTAATAGTCCAATGTCCCCACCTCCTAATAGCTTGCCATCTCAATCATTAATGTCCAGTAGTAGTCCAATGTCTCCACCTCCAAGTATCATGGGCTTAGATTCATCCTTTAACTGGCCTTCTCAATCATTAATATCCAGTAGTAGTCCAATGTCTCCACCTCCAAGTATCATGGGCTTAGATTCATCCTTTATCTTGCCTTCTCAATCATTAATGTCCAGTAGTAGTCCTATGTCTCCACCTACTAATAGCTTGCCATCTCAGTCATTAATGTCCAGTAGTAGTCCAGTGTCTCCACTTCCTAATAGCTTGCCTTCTCAATCATTAATGTCCAGTAGTAGTCCAATGTCTCCACCTCCTAATAGCTTGCCATCTCAGTCATTAATGTCCAGTAGTAGTCCAGTGTCTCTGCCTCCTAATAGCGTGCCATCTCAATCATTAATGTCCAGTAGTAGTCCAGTGTCTCCACCTCCTAATAGCTTGCCATCTCAATCATTAATCTCCAGTAGTAGTCCAGTGTCTCTGCCTCCTAATAGCGTGCCATCTCAGTCATTAATGCCCAGTAGTAGTCTGATGCCACTACCTGTAAACAGTATGGGCTTAGACTCATCATTAAGCTTGCCATCTCAGTCATTCATGCCAAGTAGCAGCTCTATGTCTCTAGCTTCTAGCAGCATGAGCTATTATCCTTCTTCCAGTGTGCCTCTAAATCCTTCCATGTCAAGCAGCAGTTCTTTGCCTCTAAATTCTCCTTTGCCTAGCAGTAGTGCTATGCCTCTACCAAGTAGCCTTCCACCACTATCCAGTAGCTATCAAATGCTACCAACAAGCTTGCCGCTGATGTCTAGCAGCTATCAAATGTCACAGTCCAGTTTTATACAATCGCCAAGTGTTCCCAGCATTCCACCTCCATCTTTTTTAACAAGCTCACTTCCGCTATCAAGCACGCAAGCACTTTCTCCAAGCAGCATCCCGATGTCTTCTTCTAATGTGCTACAATATCCAAGTGTTTCCAGCATCCCACTCTCATCCTCTTCAGCTAGTGGTGGCTCACTTCCTCCTTCAAGCACACCAGCACTCTCTCCAAGCAGCACCTCCATGTCATTGCCAGTTCAATCGTCCTTGATGCCAAGCAATGGTCCACCACCGTCCAGCAGTGTTGGCTCAACTACTGTTCAGACAGCTAGCTCTCCCCTTTCAAGTTCACCTAGCAGCCAAGCTTCTTCTTCTCTAAAATCAACCATTTCAAGTACACCTATTGTAACCATGACATCATCAGCAACAACCACAACTACCACCACTACAACGACTACCACTACTACTACTACTACAACAACAACTACTACTGCATCAGGTAAGGCATTTGATTTGCTATAACTAAATACCAATACTTCTACATTGTTACTAAATGTATTCAAATTGTATATATGCACTTCTTTAAGTCACAAAATAAATTAAATATAGAAAGTATGCAGTCTTGTACGTTATGAAATCATCATCTTTGTTAAACTTCATTAGCATGAGACAGAAATTTAGCCTTTTTAAATCATGCTGTTTTTAAAGAGAGAGGCTACCTTGACAAGTTGAAAGAACATAAAACATGATTACCTTGTTCTCATCATAATAAGGACACCATGGGTTATATAGAGCTAGAGACTTACAAGACAAGAACTGATCACTAAAGCGAGACCAATTAATATAGAAAGCCTAAACACTGACCTGAAACTGACCTGTGGGCATTTTAGACCAATAGCTTATTGCCACATCACATGTCTGTACGACGTGACAATGAGCTATCGGTCTCAACTATCCACAGGTTGTGTCGTTGCAGGTCAGTGTTCAGGCCTTCTGAAACAAATGGTCTCGGTTAAAGACATGTCATCTTATGTAAACTTTAATGTGTTTTTTTTTCTTAATTACAATTGACCTGAAAAATAAAAAATCAACCATTGATTATTTAAAAAAATGAAAAATGGCCTACATTTATGGCTTTTGTTATTAAGCCAGATGAATTTTAATGGAATACAGAAGTTATCTGCCAAACAGAGAACAGCTATACTCTGTAGCACTTAGGATTGGAATTTCTAAATCTAACCAACTAATACATAGACATACTTTGAGTACCTTCATTCCTTAGGTTAGTTTAGAGAAATGAATGTTATTTCTTATTAATTAAACTAATTATTTTATGAGTCTATACATTATGATAGCACAATTATAAAAAAATCATCATTAATTGTTAACTCACTTTTTTTTCTTTTCCATCTTTAGATTTGTTAAAGAAACAAAGAGGTAATTTTTTCTTTGTGTTGTAATCTTATCTTATCTTAATGCATATTACAGATGTTACTTCCAAAAAAAAAAGATAATTAGATCACATGCATTAATGTGTTATATGATAATTAGAGACTTTAACTCTGCGAAGTCCTCCACTAAGTCATTGGTTTTGATATTAGTCTATTAACATTTTTATTTCAAAACATTTCAGTTTCTAGCTTTTTTTTTACAAGTGTAAACTAAACTAAATCAAATAATTTTGAGATGTTGAAGTTAAAAATATTCTCAGTAAAATGATTTAATTACATGTTTTCACAATAATATCTAAGATGTATTAATATGAATATTTTTCATTGCTATATGTATAAATCAAGATTAGATCTATATAGTGTTTAAAAAAAAAGAGTTTCTACAACTTATCCCACAGAGTGATTGGCCCTTCTATCCTCAGTTTTTTTCTCATCTTCTCCGATTTCTGTTGTCCTGAAAAGTGACAAGCTTTGTGTTCATTCCTTGGTGTTATTTTCATTGTCACATGTACTCTTTTTTCTTTTTGCCTGGTACTGTACCAAGTAAATTAGCTAACTTTTAAGATATGGTAATGTGGTTATTTTAGCATATAAACTTTAGATTTATGAGCTCACTATATGCAATAAATTATGTAACACATATATATTGAAAAGAAGTTCCCCTTTCAGACCTTGTGATTTATAAGGCAGATGATGTTAAGGTCATCTGTTTCTATGGCCAACATGTGTAGGATGTCATGTGGCCATCACACCGACCATCTCTCTCTCTCTCTATACATATAATTGTTTTTGCGTGTTAATTGAAATCAATAAGATAGACTATTGATAATAGATATAGAAGACAATTCTTTGATTCCTATTGCTGTACATCATTTGTCATTTCTGGCCCCAGTATTGAGTTTTTCTTGAAGTTTGCGTTTATTAGAATAAATAAAATGTTATATCATGGTTTGAAATGACACACTCTCATATTTAAGAAAGAACAATTGACACGTGAAAGATGGCCGCCAGGAGATAAGTTATCAGCGGCAAGATCATAGGTATTCTAATCATTCTCATAAGGATGGCTGCCTGGTCATGCGGTTTGCACGCTGGACTGTCGTTCAGATTTATCGATGGTCCCGGGTTCAAACCCTGCCCGCTCCAATCCCCCCGTCGTCCTGCGGGAGGTTTGGACTAGGAAGTAATTATCTTCAACTCTGAAGGAACATCCGAAACATGTAAAACATTTTACAAACATTTTCATCTCTGAAAAGATTTTCCCTACTTCCACCACACCTTGGCTTTGGATCATTACATCACGCAATATGCATAGGATAATATTGACATCCCTATATCAAACAGAAACAATATAACTAAATACACACTCCACATTACAATATGTCGACTTATTGAAATATATTCAAGTATGAAGAGAGTAGGGGGAACAATATTAACACTATAATAACATGTCAAAAAATGTCAAAAAGTATTGTAAATTGTTATGGTGTGTGTTTGTCTAGTTTAGGTTAGATGCAATTAAGTGCATTGAAGGGGGTAAACAGCAGTTATAAGGTGAGACATAACCACATGTTATGTAAGGATTGCATATTGAAAGCAGTAGTTATGAAGGGAGTTGAAGTTCAATTCTACATTCAATTGAAAAGTTGTAAATCTGTTAAATACATTAAATTGGAAAGTTGTAAATCTCTGTTAAATACATTCAATTGGAAAGTTGTAAATCTCTGTTAAATACATTCAAGTTTATGCTGGAGATAATGTAAAAGATAAGTTTTTGAACTTATTCAAGTTTCTGCATGTAATGAAGTATGCCTAATATTCATACAAGGTCAAGTTGGGACTAGTTGTCTGGAACTACAACCCAACACACAACCTTATCAGCAAGGGTGGCTGATTGGTAAATTGCTTGGATTCTGAAACCAGGGGCTCCAGGTTCAAATCTTGGTGAAGACTGGGATTTTTAACTTGGGATCTTTATTTCTATCTATAATGAGTAACCTGACATAAGTTGGGGAAAAGTAAAGGTGGTTGGTCATTGTGCTGGCTACATTTCACCCTCTTTAACCGTAGGCTACAGATACAGATGACCTTTACATTATCTGTCTTGTAAATCACAAGGTCTGAGAGGGAAACTTTAAGCTCTTGCTAGTGATCTTGCTCTTGAGATTTCTTTTTGTTTGCTTTCATGTCTTGAAATTTATCGTAGTGATGAGTGTGTGCTATATATGAGTGCATATTTATAAAGAAGCCCTACATTGTGGCTTTTCAAAGAGTGGGGGTGGGGGTGGGGATTGGGCTGGGAATAATGTGAGACCTATGATGTACACAAATTTATTTATTTTTTGTTCATCTGCCCACAGCGCCTTATCCTTATGGTAGCGATAAGGGTGATTCTCAAGTAGTGACAAAAGGTGGTGCTGATTTTAACTATTTTTACAATGCCATCAGCAACCCTATATACTTCTCTGCTGGGGCTCCATTTGGCTCACGCTCGGTCAGTGTGGCACATGTAAGTATTGATGACTTTTTTTTTTTACAAAGCTTATAACAACTCACTTTGCCTTTCTCTCGTAAAAAGTTTGTACACTTTATTTCTCCCACACCCTATCTCGGATCAAGCTGAAATTTGTCAATTATTTCTTTTACCTGACAACACAAGAATCAATAAAAAAAAAATTAACCAATTAGTTAAGTAACTATTGGTAATCAATTATTTTGCTTGGTATCTCGAACAAGCGAAAAAAATTTTACTTGACTGAAGTGGTGGTATAAACGGAATTAGCCCCCTTTATAGGTCACAGCTTTAAACTAAGTTTGAAACCAGCAATAGATAACTAAAAAATTTTCTATTTTCATAAGCACCCCTTTAGCAGAGTGTTTAGTATGTCAGCTTGAGGAGACTTGAGCCATGAGCTCAAATTCAGGTTGTTCCCCCACCTAAAAAATTAAAAAGTGATTATGGTAAAATTGACTCAGATGTCTTAACCCCTTATTGATGTTGGTCCAGATCTCTTACAAATAAATTACATGACTGATCCAAACTAATTGAAACAATTACACTTTGTATAAGCTTTGTGTATTTTTTTATGTTTTTCTTGTTTGTCACTGTAATCAGCTTAGTTGAAATAACTAGCACCACTACACTAACACTTGAGTTCTAACATACCAACAGGTTCTTCCCAATGGTGTCATTACTTTTGGTGAACAAGCCCGAGCCTGGAGTCCAAATTTGACAGACGTCTACAACAACAATGATGCTAATAACATTAGTGTTCTTGCTCCCTTTTGGACTTACCCGAACCCCAACCCTGTTGCACCTGGCAGCGTATTTTACCATCTGTATGAAAACACAACAACAGGAGCTGTTGATGTATTGCCAAGAGCTACCAAAGAGGTCATATAAAAGCATTTTCTTAGAATTATTTAAACTAGAATAGTTATTGATAGATCTATGGAATATGATTTAATTATAGGGCTAAATATGCAAACTAGGCATACCTGTATAGTTATGACAATGTGAAACTAGAAGACTTAATTGTATAGGCCATTCCATCTATGGAACAGCACATATATCTTGGCATTATTGAAAAACTCTTTAAGAATATTATAAATGATAATAGCTGCTGTCTTAATTCCACCCTAGGAAAGATGAACATTTTTTGGTAGCACTTAAACACACAAGGCACCAAGAGTGACCATACAGGATCAGTGTTTCTTAGAGTGATAATAAAGATGGCACACCAAGGCATAAAATCGATGAGGGGATTTGTTTTTTTCATAAATAAAATCAATTGAAATAAATAGTCCTGAAAATCCGATTTACTAGAATGAACATAATAAACAATCTATCTTATGAACCTAGATTATCTATATATTTTTTTTGAATTTATTATGCAGCAGTTTTCTATTTTTTTATCTTAAAGTATCCCTTTTGGACTTAATTTTGTGCAATAATGCTAAACATTTCTCTGTTTGCATGATCTATCATTGTGCTAAATTAAAAGGTTTACAATTCATCTATGGTGTGCCATTTTATTTTCATTTATGGCTTCTTCCCTGTTTTTTTTTGCCTGGCTGTTTAGTTAAGCTAATTACTTTCTTGTGTCTAATTTTATGCTCAGGTTCAAGAACAGTTTCCTGGACTCAGCTTCAATGCCATAAGTGCCCTAGTGGTGACCTGGGTTAATATTCAACCTTTTTCTTGGTACAACTGGTATTGTGAGGATAAGATCACCTACAAGGACCTGGATTGGTGGATAAAACTTTGTCTAACGGTACTAATGCTGAGGTGGAGAAACTGAATTTCCATTTGTTTGGACCAAACAATTATATTATCTATTTGCATATCTTGTCACATTCAAGTAGTGAAGATTGTAAATATGCCTACAAGTAACATGCACTTTGAAAAACAAAAGTGTTTATACATTTTTATTTCACAAAGTACAAAATATAAATATTGTGTGTGTGTGTTTAAAGGGAAACAGTGGTTTTTCTAATTTGAGTTTTTATTATATTTAAATTCTAGGTAAAAAGTTGTTACAGTAAACATTATACCATTTTTTGTATTTAGATGCGTAGAAACATTTTTATTTAATAAATTAGTAAATTCTTCACATCTAAACACAAAAGTGAGATAATATGAGATATTGTTTTTTCGAGATTGCCTATATACATACATATTTTGGCCAAACCTAGTATTCTATAGTGTGTAGCCGACATTTCTGATGTCACATAGAAATCTGGTGAAATTCTGAATGTTGTGAATTTGTAGAATAATTCTGTCAGAAAAAAAAGTTAAGTTATTTTTTAAAATAATAATATATTCATTATCTGTAAATCAAAATACATATAAAAAATTGTCAAAACCATTGAAGTTTCCTTTTAAGAAACTAATTTGAAAATTTTGTATATTTTTTAGGAATAGATTTCTATTATTCTATTTTATTGTATTATTGTGTTGTTTTTCTATAATTGTCACTAGGTCACAGAAAACAATACCTTCCAGGCAGTGTATGTGACAGACGGACAGACAGCTTATGCCATTGTCACCTATCTAGAAGGAAAAATGAAGTGGTCCTATGAGAAAAGTAGAACCATTCAAGTTGGTTTTGCCCACCTTGACAGCTTCTTAGATTACAGAGTATCTGACTCACAGGCAACTAAAATGGATTCCACATTGTGGAATACTGGTATGTTTGAATTGCATGACAATTCAGTCTTATCAAGTATTTCTTTATGGGGGCTACTGTAAATGAGGATCAACAGTATTTGTGTAGAGACACAATTATGTGTATAATTATTATTTTTTACTTAATATTTAATATAGAGAGTACATCGTGTATACACATTTGATATCAAAGCATTGAAGTATCTTTCTATGCAGTGGTGTAGCTGGAGAGAGGTCCAAATACAAAAGTCTTTCCGTGCCCCAAAATGCATGTCCTTAATTTTTTTTTTTACATTGCTTGTATTCTTGCTATTCAAGTGAAGTCAAAAAATACTAGACAGCATTATTCTGTATGATGTTATAGATGCCTTTGCTGCACAGAAAGCATGACTTGAGGCGATATGAATTGAGATTTGTCACTTGTGCATGATCTTGCCAATAAACATCGGTATTATTAATTTAAAAAGTCTTAATGATTATTTTTTTTTTGTAAATTTGTACCAATTTGAATTTAGATACATATTTATTAATCACATTATCTCATGCCATAATGTTGAATGTCAAAATGTAGGGGCCCCTAAAAAGATCAAGCCCCAGGCTACACCACTGTTTACATGAACAGCCCAGTTATGTGCATGAAATAGTTACTTAATTATTATATATTTAATTATAATATATATATGTATACACACATGCATATTACTAGATAGATACTTGATAAATTTATTAGTGGAGCATGCATAATGTTTCTTTGGAATCTTGTTTTTTGCAATTCATCCATTCATGACGATTGTGCTAGCTTGAAATTGACATTCGAAAATTTCAGGTGACCTAAATATATTACTTTATAAGAATAAATATATCCACATGAAAAGTAATGCAGCATTTTTTCAGTGCAGTAATAAAAGATAACCATTGGATATTTAACTTTAAAAAATAACATTCTTACATCACCAATATGAAATCTATATTTCTTTTGTTCATTCTGAAATGTGAAAATTTAGCTATTTTTTAACATTTTTAATTCTTTAAAATTCTTTTGGTTTGCTCTTAGGTCGATACGGTACTTGGATTGAAAAAGTTGGTGAAGCCAAGAGTGCAGACAGCCTTTGCTACAACTTCTACCTTTCCAATAAATATCTTATCACAAGCAGCCAACATCAGCTCTGGGCGGATGCTTTATTCAACTGTCCATATCTCTTAGGTTCCCTAACTGATGGCTTGTGGCAGAAGTATTCTGAAACGTACATAACAAGTGATTCATCTGTTTTGTGCTATGCAATCAGTTCAACAGTTAAATCACGCACATTTCAGAATAATCCACTCAATAAAGTAAGTGAGGAGATTTTAAAAGAAAAACTGTACCCATTAAGTAAAGTTTTTAACACTGATGTGTTAAATATGCTTGTGCTTGGTTTGGCTACCTATTAAGGGCACTCAAGGTTTGACACCCGCCTTAGACAGAGCTGTGCTTACTGAGCCCCTAGAGGCATCACAAAACAACTTCTCCCAGATACCCTCCCCCACTGATCCACCATAGCCCTTTGAGCATGATATAAGTTGCCCTATATAAAAGCTATTTAAAAAAAACCTAGACATTTAATCATACTTTTTCAATTAGCCCATTATAACAGTGGCGCAGTTAGGGTGGAGGGAGGGAGAATTAGAAAATTCCCCCCAGGACCCCCACTTGAAATGAGCCTCCAAATGAGTGTTTGAAATTGTTTTTTACATTAGATAATAAATATTACGCAAAATGCAGGGGCCGCAAGGAGGTCAAGCCCCCGGGCCCCCAAATGATGGTCTTAGCTATACCATTGCATTATAAGCTTCCATTTAGAAACTTAAAATATAAAGACGTTATCTTTGTTAATTATACCTACTTTGCTATTTGTTTTACTTTATTAGCGGCCCCCGAAAGGGGAAAAGATGCTATTAGTTTTGTGCAAAATGTCTGTCCATCTGTCTGTCTGTCTGTCCGTCCCATTTAGAGCTCGTAAACTAGAAAAGATATTGAAAATCCGACATCATAATATTTTAGACCATTCAAAGTTCTGATGCAACGGCTACTTTTTTTTTCTGAAAGCGAAAAATCTAATTTTTAAAATCAGTTATGCAAGCAGTTTTTTTTAAAGAAAAAGCTAATTAGTATACATTATAAGTTAGACCTAATTTAAGAGTAATAGTAATCTTGTAAACATAGTTTTCCTAAACTTTTGTTTTTGCGGAATTTTTTTTTTTTTTTTTTTTTTTTTAGGATTCGAATAAGAGATTGAGTCTTTTTCAAAACAATTAGATCAATTATGAGACATCTGTTAGGCCAGGGGAGGCGCAGTGGCTGAGCTTGGCTTCCGAACCGGGGTTCCTGGGTTCGAATCCTGGTGAAGACTCGGATTTTCAACTTTGGAATCTTTTGCGCCTCTGAGTCCACTCAGCTCTAATGGGTACCTGACATTAGTTCTGGAAAAGTAAAGGCGGTTGGTCGTTGTGCTGGATACATGACAACCTCATTAACCGTAGGCCACAAAAACAGATGAACTTTACATCATCTGCCCTATAGACCACAAGATCTGAAAGGGGAACTAGCTAGGCCAGGTTCACATCTAACTTTACATTCACTTTCACCTATCCTTTGATCTGCAGGACCGTTGGGGGACTACAAAAGATCTGTTAACCTTCTTTCTCCATTCTTATCTCTCATTTGTCTTTGATATAATTTCATTCGGATGTTCTTTCTGAAAATATTGAAGCCTGCCTGGGTTGACCACTTCGGGGTGCGATTTTGAGTTTGTGTTTCCACACAAACTGTCTTTTGTAACCTTGTTATTATTATAGCTTCTATTTAGCGCCACTTTCATCCTTATAGCATGCTCAGAGCGCTTTTGGTCCAATCTCATTTGTGGACCAGTTGGGGGGGAGGGGGTATCTAGGAGTTGGTTTTCCGTGCTGCCTTTATGAGGTCAGTAAACACAACTCTGCCCAAATCGGGTGTTGAACCTCGAGCCCCCTTCTAGGTAGCCGAGCCAAGTTCAAGCGCACTTGGCCTCTTGACCACGCTTCCCACTTGAGTTAATAGTTCACCTATAAATATGTCTAACCTAGTGATGGTAGATCTATGTTATGTACTCTCCACAATCTGAGACTTGATCAGGATAACTTACTCAACTAATTCTGATTCATTGTTACATTTAGCTGTGCTGTTACAGTTACAGTAAGAAGGAGGGAATGGCAAATGCTACATATCTTCCTCATCGAGATCCCAACGGTGGGCACCTGCTGCTGAATGACCCCTGGTTGTCCTCAGCTGGCTTCCGCAAGTCCATACTGGAAGATATCACCCCCCACCAATGGTGCTGTGGAGAGAGTAGCTCCCCTTCCTACTACTGTGAATTGTTCAATCAGGTCAGGCCTGATTATCCATTACTCCACAAATCAGAAATCATTTCAAGTAAATATAACTTTTTTTTTTTCGATCATATCTTATTTTTTATAATTTTTTTTCTAAAAAAAAAGGAAACCTCAGATTTTGCGCTCTAATTGAAATCAAACAATATAATCTAATTTTGTAAAAAAATTCTCATAAAGAAAGTTGTTCTCTTATAAACTAAAAATTTACATACATAAATATAGAGAAAGGAAATTTTATTAGAAAATATTGAGCTGTAGATACATAGATAACAGCACGCCCATTGTTATGGTGGTGTGGGGGGAAAATACTTTTTTTAGAACCACTCCCTGATAATTTTCTACCTAGTTATACAGTATAGATCTAATTATTTCATAAAATATTATCTCTATAGACTTTTTCCATCAAATAAACATTTTGAAATTCTGTTTATCAAGAAACTGTTATTTTTATAAGAATGTAAAATTGATCAAAATTATATAGAAATGAGATAAAAAAAAACTCTTTGTGTTTACTGACACGTAAAAAGTAAATAAATTCATTCAAAGTATGCTTGATCCAATTATATTTTTAAAAATATTTATTTGGTGAGGATTAACCATGCATTGTTTTTATTGTGTGTATACTTAAGCATTTATATCTTTCAATTTTTGTTTGTTTTTAATGGTTTAGGCGTTTCTTTAGAAAATAAGTTTATTATCCCAAACCCAAATACTGCAATATTACGGCAACAGTTCAAAGGGTATCAATGTCAGCCTGTTTCTCATCAGTTTTTCAATTCTGTTGGTTTCTCTATTTGTCTTTTACTTTGAACACGTCTACCCCACATGTTCATGCTTTTCAAATAAACATCTCACTTCTTCTTCTTCTCCTTCATTCTCATTGTTATGTTGGAGTGTTCAGATGACTAGACCAATACATGAGATGTACTGCGCAGTGGTTTCCAAATCAGGAAGCTCTCCATATAGTTTTCTTTCTATTGGGGTGTTTTGGGGCCAGTGTCTTATATGGCCTATTGGTAAAGAGAGCAGTTTTGGAGGACGTGGTCGTCATTCTCTGGTGATACTCCACATGGGCAGATTTCACTGGTTCCAATTTTGAGCTTCCAGTGTTGTCGCATTCTGTTGTGTCCGGTCCTGAGTCAAAAGATTAGACGCTGGTCTTGTCAGGAAAGCATATAGTAAGCGTCATCTTTCTTGTGATTTAGTTGAGAGCTCATCCATTTCTCATTTATTTTATTTACAATTAATTTCTTCAATTCTTCTGGATAGAGTGCAGAGTTTATTTGTGAGTTAGTTCTCCCACTCTTGGCGAGTGTGTCACTGAATATGTAATATTTGTCTTAATACAGCTAGTGCATCAGGAGATCCTCACATCAAAACTCTAGATGGTTATGACTACACACTTAATGGTCTTGGAGAATATATCATTTGTTGGATTCCTGAAAAAGAAATCATGTTCCAGGCCAGAACTCAGCAAGTACTGGATATTTATGGCAATGTAACCAAAGCCACTGTTTTCGTGGCTTTCGCTGTCAAAGAGGGAAACTATTCTAGACTTCAAGTTGAATTGAATTCCACTGGAACTGGTAAACCTAGTTTATACTTTATATATTTCTAGAATTTCTAAATATATTTAAAGTTAAAAGTGAAACTAAATATTAAAATTTGATCTGCCTTTTGTATATAATTGGTAAACTTGAAAATGTAACTAGAACTGGTAAAGCCAGTATATATGTAGCTATTTTTATATATGTTTAAATTAAGTTAAAAGTGAAACTAAGTAAATGGTTATTAAAATTTAATTTGATATATATATATATATATATATATATATATATATATATATATATATATATATATATATATATATATATATATATATATATATTAGGGGTGCACCGGATAGTCCCTCCGGCTCCGGCTTCTGGCGAATATCCGGCATTTTTTACTATCCGGTGCTATCCGGCTCCGGTCGGATATCACTACCGGATAGTAAACCGGATAGTAAAAATACACCTATTTAATATGCATAAAGTGGACCTCGTTCCATTACTGTCTGTTATAGAATGTATTAATGTTTATATGAAAACAAAATAATGTGCTTAAAAATAGAGCCATTATAAATATGCACCAAACATCGTTTATTATAAAGACAAGGCATGTTAATAACTTAATATAAATAGAGATGAAACTTTACATCATAAATGCGCTTTACATACAGAGATGCAATGGCTGGCACTTTTTTCAATTTGTCTTGACCTTTGAGTAAGTTAGTTAACATGTTAAAATGTTACATTCCTTGACTACGTCATGCTGACCAGGCGTCTGTCTAGCTGTGCGGGTATATCTCCAGAGGTAGAGATGAACAACTCCCACCCCCTTTTATTTGTTTAGTCCATCACATTGAGGCAGGTAACCACAAGTTAAATACGATGGACGTAGGTTTAATGTCAGCGTATAGACACTCTCTAGTGGTCACACCTTTCGAGGGAACTGAGTTTGTTTACTTAGTAGTTAATCTTTATTGGGGGGGGGGGGCTGGACTACAAGAGCCACACCTCTAAGGTAACCAGGTATATTTCTAGATGAACAACTCCCTCCCCCTTTTATTTGTTTAGCCCATCACATTGAGTTCATTGATTGACAGGTGACCCCAAGTCAGATACGATGGACGTAAGCACTCTCTAGAGGTCACACGAGGGAACTAGGTTTGTTATTGGGGGGGGGGACTAGACTTTACATTATAAATTCGTATTACATACGTAGCAGCGATGTCTGGCACACTGGCTTGTCTTGACCTTTGAGTGGTCTAGTAAACATGTCATATTCCTTAACTTCGTCACGCTGATAATCTGTCAAGATGTGCGGGTGTATCTCCAGAGGTAGAGATGAGCTACCCCCACCTCCTTTTGTTTGTTTAGTCCATAACATTGAGTTCACAAATAGGCAGCTGACCACATTAAGCCAGATGTCAACGTGTCGACACTGTCTAGAGGTCACATCTTATGAGGGAACTGAGTTTGTTTACTTGGATTAGAATTTTTATTAGAGGCGGGACTACAAGCCAAATCTCTATAAGGTTAATTTGGTATGAGTTAGTTTATTATGAGATAGGTTGTCAATCAAGGGTCTGGACCACAAACCACACCTTTTATACCATTGGACGGGTAATAAGTTTGTTTACTTTGAGTTAAGTCTTACGTATGAGTCAGGACTACAAGCCAAACAGACAAAGGGAGGGCTCAAGAGACTCAACACCCCCAACTTCTTATTTGTTTAATCCATGACAATGTATTGATAGAGAATATAGACATTGACCATTCTTAAGCCAGAATGGATTAACGCAAAATGTTAAGACATATTGAGACTGTCTAGAGGTGACTAGAAAAAGAAAAGAATATGCTGGTATGTTAAGAAACACTTGACCTCTGTAACTAAGGTACAGAGATAATTTATCTAATGCTTGACTGATCATGCCAATGTGTTATCTTTTTTTGCCTGCATACTAAACACTATTGCGTATGCCCAAGGAAAAAAAACGCGTGAAGGTCAACACCATCAACTATACACACTACACTAGGACTACATGTGTAGGCTCACTACGTCTATCTGATCAGGTTGCTACAATCAGTCGAACACAAAGTCTATTTATGTTGGGTTTTTTTTGGTAGGGGGTTGTGTGGGTGATTTTTTTTCTTTTATAGTTGGTTTTCCTAATTCTCTTAGATCTATATAACAGTAGATCTAAACATTGATAACAACAATAGGCCTACAGACTACAATTAAATCTATGCTTCGCAACATTTAAAGCTCAGGCTATGAGTAGGTATAATAGATGTTTCTGCTGTTAATAAAATATTGTTTGCCGCAAATGGATTAATAAATATATGACCTACTACGCTTCAGATTCCAACTATTAACTAACAGCTATCAGTATTAAGCCCTTGAAACCAGAACCAGAAGCAGTCTTTGGACTTAAAATTACAAGTCTGATGACCAGTTGTTGGTCAGAAATTATTGAACACATACATCCAACCACCATACAAGCCAGATGAGAGATTTACATTAGTAACTAGTTAAATATATACTAACATATTTTACATTGACCCTCCAACACACAGCCTTTATAGTTGGTGGCCTCATACATACACACAGACACGCTCATGCTACACAGATTAATTTATGTTTATAAATACTGTTAATATTTAATGAATCAATCAGCAAAAGAGTTTAAAACAATAAGGTATATAAAAGGAAAAAAATAATACCAACAAATATAGGTATGTTATTTAACAGTTTCGTAAAATGCTCAGCAATACAAGCTATTTACAAAACACTTAGGTATTCGGCTCCGGCTCCGGCCGAATATCAAATTTTACTATCCGGTCATATCCGGCTCCGGCCGGATATCAAAAAGTACTATCCGGTGCACCCCTAATATATATATATATATATATATATATATATATAATTGGTCTTATTAAAATATAACTAGAACTGGTAAACCCAGTATATATTTAGCAATTTAATTTAAGTTAAAAGTTAAACTAAATAAATGACTTCTTAATTAGAGAACTTTGGGCCATCTATTTAAATAGATAAATTTATAAATTTGACTTATAAATGTAACTTAACTAATGCTTTTTTTTTCTTTTAAAGGCATGGTAATAATAGCCAATGGTCAAGATGTAACAAAAGATTTCTATGGCAATCAAGATTTCAATACATCTTTCAGCAGCTCTATCAGTGTGGCCCGGTCAAACAAGGAGAATAAAATAACTTTGATTGCCGTTTTCCCGTCATGTTAGTGAACTTTCCTTGTTATATAGATATTAAAAAATATATATAAAGGGTAGACATTTTAAAAAAAACTTTTTTGGTGCTACTCATTCAACAGCTGTGTCAGTCCATTTGTTTCTCGGTGTAAAGAATTTAGAAGTTTCTTTGAATGTTCCAACATCCTACAAAGGAAAAACTCAAGGTCTGATGGGTAACTTTAATGACAACCCAAACGATGACTTAAGACTGCAGAATGGCACTGTTCTCAGCCCCAACAGCACAGAAAGAATTATATTTGAGAAATTTGGACCTGATTGTAAGTCATATATATATATATATTTTACAATACAAGCAATAGAAAAAAGAATACTAAAAAAAAAACACAGGTTATCTAAGGGGCACAAATGCTAATTACTGCCATTTATTTGAAAATTAAATTATTTAGCTCCCTTTCTTCTCTGTAAAACAAAATTAATTAATTAGTACTAAATGATTACATAACTTGTTAAGTTTTAGATTGATACATATATTGTCATCGACTATGAATAATAATGCAAAATTTCAACTTGATCTGAGAATTGGAAATAGGGAGAAAAAACGTGTCCAAACGTAATAAGGGGATTCAAATATACATCCACCTCTCATTAAGTAACATTTATTTCCCTTATTTCTATATTAAACAAAAAAATTTGCAACAATTAATTAAATAATTGGTTAATGTTTTTGATTGATTCATGTCTTGTCAGGTTCAGTGAATAATTGTGTGCAAAGTTCTAACTTGATCCAAAAATGGGAAATAGGAGAGAAAACATGTTCAAACTTTTTACCAGACAGACAGAAAGATTGAGTTGATATAAACTTTGTAACAATATTTAAACAAGAGGGAGGGGGAGGATAAGGAAAACGAAAGAGGAGAGGTAGAGACAACTAAGATGTGTGGGTAATTTTGTATGTGTGGGTAATACTGTACTAATGTTCATTTTTGAAAATGATTTTCTGTGATTTCTTTCATAATCAACCAAGTAATATGCTTGCATTTATACTTTAGGTTAACCTTTCTTATATTAAACAATCAACTATATATACACCTATATATAAGCCTATAACTGTACATAGTATTAGGAACTTCTACCTTATGATACTAATAACACTATCTTCAAAGATATTAAGTTCTTATTCTTTGGAATGATTCTGCTGATGGTAATTAAGTGTGAGTTAATGGTTGTATTGTTTAATTTTATCATCAAGGGCAAGTCACCACCAGCAACACAATATTCAGTTATCCCCCTGGGGAGACAGCACTGACCTATCAACATGCAGGTTTCATACCTCTGTTCAAAGAGGACATTGATCTTGCCAAGCTGAAGGAGGCTCAAGCAAAATGTTCTGGCAATGATGCTTGTATCTTTGATTATGTTCTGACTGGGAATGAGGTGTTGGCTAACAACACGAAGAATGTCATGAATGAGGCCACAGTGATTCAGTCAATCCAAGGTAAAATTTCAAAGTCTTAATTGATACACTCCAAACAGGGCCCTTAATTTTTTTTATCCATCACCTTTTGTCTGCCTTTCTTTCCTTAGACTGGTACAGTTGTCTATAGGAAGGTCTTAAACGAGTCCTGAGGTCCTACAGTCTTAGCTTGCATTTTTTCTATTAATGGTCAGAAGGATATCATGGGGGTCCATTTTCTATTTTGATCCTGTTTTGGATTTCCTCATTAATGATGCAGTCTTTGTAGGTGATACCAAGATTCTTCTAATGCATTTTGATTCCATGCAAAGGATGCTCTTATCTATTTCTGGGATTTCAAGCATACAGGAATTCTGCCTTGACCAAGGAAAACGCCAGATCTTTTTGTTTTGTCGATTGCTATGCCTTTGTCTTTCAAAGTTGTCTTTGTGGGCTATGCAATCTGCCCATCATTTCTGGTCTGATTTCTTGGTCTGGAACAAGATCTCTGAAATATTCAAAACTAAAATTGCTTAGTCTGGAGGTTCACATCCCACTGATGATGTAGATTGAGGAATTGAATGGAATGGGTTGCCTGAATCAG
Source organism: Biomphalaria sudanica (assembly GCA_036873155.1). NCBI lineage: Eukaryota > Metazoa > Mollusca > Gastropoda > Planorbidae > Biomphalaria > Biomphalaria sudanica. The sequence goes on along the minus strand of JAZGLO010005563.1, from coordinate 739,214 downwards.
CCAGGAAAGCCATTACTTAGCAGAGTTTAAGTCATTGATTAACATGCATTACTAGATTGACACATGAAATTCTTAGGACATAATTATCTTCTTTTTTGAAGGAATGTCTGTAATGTATAAGGTAAGATTTAGGACATTCCATAGTGCTCATATCCCTAATAGCTAGCTACCTGATGTTTGGGGGAAAAAAAAAAGGTTGGTCTTTGATCTGGCCACATAGCACCTGCATTGTTACACATTGATTTAAAAACTAGTTAAATTTACTTAGAGAGAATCAATGGGCACAATGGCTAACTCAACCCCCTCCTCCCTTCAGGTGTATCTAGCTCCTCCGTGATCAAAGATGAGCACATTTTGTATTTCCTATGAACTCAAAGAGATCACACTCCTTGAAGGAGCTCTTAAGGGTGTCTTTATAGCACTTGTATTGACCCCCCCTGGGAGCACTTTCCTGCACACAATTCCCCTTACAAAAGTCATTTGGGAAGGCGATTGTCTGGCATGTGGACTACACGTCCATGTCAAACTCTTTAACTAACAGCTTTGATCTGGCCCAATAAACCTGCACAGTTAAACATTAGCTTAGAAACTAGTTAACTTTACCATGAGAAGATCAATGGGCACATAGGTTAACTCAACCCCCCCCCTTCTACCTCTATGGGTAACTCTTTTACAAAGAGCTTCATTTTTTTCAGCCAACAATCTGCCAGTCTTAACAGTCCTAAGTGGTCAGCTCAACAGCAAGAGGCAGTGGGAAGTAACTCATAGCAAACCTGCCACCTTAAATTTTTTGGCCACTGATGCTGACATGGACAGCATCACTTACAGATTGCAAGAAAGCCACAGTTCACTTTCTATTGATTCTAAAACTGGCAATTTAACTTACACACCAGACATGAATGCTCCAGTGACTATAGGGTAAGATATTGTTTTTTTTTTAAATATATATTTTATATTTTTTTTTATATATAAGATCCACATGTGGGATGCATGGTCGAGAGGCCAAGTATGCTTAAGCTTAGCTTAGCTTGGCTACCTAAAAAGGGGCTCAAGGTTCGACACCCGACTCGTGCAGAGTTGTGTTTACTGAGCACCTAAAGGCAGCACGGAAAACCAACTCCTAGATACCCCCTCCCCCCCACTGGTCCACAAATGAGATTGGACCAAAGCGCTCTGAGCATGCTTTAGGCATGAAAGTAGCGCTATATTAAAGCTATAAATATATATACCTATGAAGGGGGCTCGAGGTTCGACACCCGACTCGAGCAATGTTGTGTTTACTGAGTGCTTAAAGGCAGCACGGAAAACCTTCTCCCAGATACCTTCTCCCCCCCCCCCCCCCCCCCCCCCCCACTGGTTCACAAATGAGACTGGACATAGCGCTCTGAGCATGCTATTAGCATGAAAGTAGTACCATATAACAGCTATAATAGATTTTTTTTCATAAGAGTACTGGTTAACAAAAACAAAACTAGACTTATGGCCAATTACTTGCTTTAAGTTAAAGACAGAATCAGTTTAAACATGTACTCAAAATTGACATTATTTATAACTATGTATACATAAAAATAATAATTCTTTCAATATCTTATAAGGCATTTGCTTTTGATTCTGAGGGCCAAGGACTATAGTAGTATTGCATGTGACACATCTGATGCAGACAGCGATTGTCTTTCCTGGGGTTTATTAAAGTAGTTTTTTTTTGTTGTTGTGAAAAGTGCTTTTTTTTTGTTGGGCCTTAAATGCGTGTACTCAAACCTTCCTGAGAACTCTCCAGCTGTCACATCTTGGCTTCATATTTTACCTTATAATATAAAGACATTACTTTAAAAAAGAGGACTATTACGTCCTATGCATGCCCCTAGGTCAATCTAGTCATGCATGTTAACTAATGATTTAAACTCTGCCAAGTCACTGGTTTACCTGGCTGACTCAGGAAACCCATTTCAAGCTTTGATAGTAGTAGGGAAGAAAGAGCACTTATACAAATTAGTCTTAGCATAAGGAACTAGTTCATTCACAAGTATCAGAAAACTGTTTAAGAATGTAGGCTTTGTAGTTCATTTGTTTCAAAGAGAAATTGTTTGTTTAACTCTTAAAGTGCTGAGATGTTTTACAATGAGCTCATACAAAATGGAATTACAATTCTGATGGCTAAACTACCACACATGTTTTAAGGGTTAACTCATTGAATTGTGATTTATATTGGAGAATTTATTCTCGCTGCAGTTATGGATTAAATGTTCTGAATAATTATCCCTGGATATGTTTGTGATTTATTCTCTTTGAAGTCAAGTTATATGATACTACTAGGACATCAAACCATTACAATTAATCATTACAACTGGACTACAATCAAATCAAATAAATCAACAACTTCAACAACATTATTGAATTTGATGACAGGGCATAAAGTCAATAGCTTCCTAATGCATCTCATGTCCTTGGCATAGACATATTTGTTGTTGCTTTTTGACTTGAGAATACAAGAGTTTATGAGCTAGGAAGGTTTTTTATATCTCATTGTTAATTCCCTCACAAAATGTGCTTCAAATCCAAAGCAAATTAGCTTGACAGAGCATAATGATCTTTGTGATAAGTGACATACATACCATCAACATATGTCCCTTGACTTTCATCGTATGTATGCTGTGACAGTTTGCATAATCAGATCCCTCAATGAATGTTGAATTGTGTAATTTTGAAGAATGCGAATGTCGTGAAATGCTGGGCTCTTGCCTCCTGAAGTACTCTTGACACGTGACAAGACAAATACTATAAACTCACTTAAGTCCGTTTCAGCAGACATATATAAAGTTTATTTTACTACAATAATAATAATACTGCACTCCTTGTTAGTGCTACAAGTCAAGAAATAATAAACAATCATATCCGCATAACAGCGGTATCAAATATATCCAACAAATCATGTCCGCATCTCACGGGGCAACACTGTACAGAATAACTAATAAAATAACATGTCTCAAAAGGAGCACTGGCAACAACTGCCCAAAAGTTACTTTCTAACTCAAAATTACAACTTGACTTTTCTAAGTCGCTACTGTCCGCCCGGTCCAAAAAATAACACTTGACTTTTCTAACTGACTTGACTAAACTTTAAGTCAACTTTATTCATTCTACTTCCTGTTTTCTACATCAGGAATTCCATGTGTCTTTTAAACTCTTAACATGACGTGAACTTAAGATCATGCAATGTCAACTAAGACTGTGACACATAATGATCTTTGTGATAAGTGATATACATACCATCAACATTTGTCCCTTGACTTTCATCGTAGGGATGCTATGACAGTTTGCATAATCAGATCCCTCCATTTTTCCTGTCAGCAGCTGTTCTTAGCAGGATATCAAGAGAGAGGCCGGTCCATTCTTTTATGTTGTCCAGCCAGATTTTCTTTGGACGATCCTTTCTTTGTGCTTCCCCTACTGTACTTTGAAGGATGACTTTAGGTCGTGAGTCATGTCTTACCATAAGGGAAATTTGGGAGAAGGTTTCCGTGGTAACCAAACACAACTCTTCTCAAGTCGGGATTTGAACTCAAGCCCCTGTGATAGGAATCCAGGTGGTTTGTACCTCTTAGCCACACATACCACTTATCTTTGTCATAAGTGATCTAAAGCTTGATCTTTGTGATAAGTGACATAGTTATCTCGAGTGCAGTGTCTCTCTACAGTCATGTCTACCTAATGTATCCTTTATCCTATTTACTCAATAATTGTTATGTTTTCACAAAAATTAAAAATAAGAAATGTCAAGAAAATCTTTAGAAAAACTTGTGTACGCAACATCACTTTATACATTAAATTGTAGTATAATTTTTTTTATAAATTTTATTCTCACCAGTGTCCAAGCCCAAGATTCTAAAGGGGGACTATCCTCTATTGAATATGTTAATGTAGTTGTCTGCCCTGACTGTAGCAATCAAGGAACTTGTGACAGAAGCAAAACTCAGAAAGAAGAAAAAGAAAATGGAAGATTTGTTCTCAATGTTTGTTCATGTTGGCCAGCATATGCAGGTTTGTCTCAGATTTAACTCTTTCTCTCTCAATTATTTACCACATTCTGGTGGAATCAGTATCGTCAGCTAGGAGAGAAAGAGTTAACAAATGTTGTTCTTGTGATAGGAAACATTTTATTTAAAAAATGGATTTCAATACACTTGGACAAAAATGTTAAGCCCTTTTGAAGTTTTTTTTTTCTTTATAGGCATTTATTACATTGAAAGCTATAATTTTAATTTGTTTTTTAAATAGTGGCTGAACAGTTTTCAATTATTGAGTGGTTCATTCATTTCACAGTCTATTCATAACTTATATTACTATAATAATAATTTAATTTATAGAGCACTATTAACAAACATAATGTAGGCTCAAGGAACTGTGATACCATTACAAACATAAACAAGGGTAAAAATGACTTTATGTAAAGTTTTGAGCAGATAGGTCTTACTGTTCTTCAATGGGAATAGAATGAGTTATAATCAGTCTGTGACTTTGAAAATATAGATTAGGCCAGATAGCAAAATTTTGTGTGGCTATGTTACCTACATTTTTTAAATAGAAAATGCTTTAAAAAGCCTTCATCTACCTTTTTTTTTTTTTACCTTTTTGGCTTTTAAAACCTGTTTCAGAGCATTTCTATCCCTTTTGAACAAAATTAGGGCATATCTAGAAATCAATTTCTTTAGACTATGCATTTAGACTTTTGACAAGCGCATTGTTTGTTTGAATAGCTAAATGTCAATGACAATGTCTTAAAAACTGGTAAACATTGAGGGTGATTGAGAGGCCATCACTAAATGAATACACTTTCAAAATCAAGATGTTATTAATTTATTTTTATTTGTTTGTTTTAACAGTTAAGTCCATCAGTCCAACAATGTTCATTTAGACATGTTACTAGGTTTTATGATCAAGATTTCAAATATTTTTTTTTTAAAGAAATGATAATATCTTAATTTAATAATACAAGCTTATACATTTGATTTTAATATAATATTAATGGTTTCCACCTCATTCCTAATGAGAATTAAACCAGTCTTCACCATTTTGTTCGAAGAGTTGCAGTCACCTTTTTAAAGCACAAAACAATGGAATTAGTTTATCATTTAAATATACTTCATTTTTTAACTGGATATGCAAGAGAATATTGGCTGCTTGGTCAGGATGGCTGCCTGATCAGGATGGCTGCCTGATCAGGATGGCTGCTTGGTCAGGATGGCTGCCTGGTCAGGATGGCTGCTTGGTCAGGATAGCTGTTTGGTCAGGATGGCTGCTTGGTCAGGAAGGCTGCCTGATCAGGATGGCTGCTTGGTCAGGATGGCTGCTTGGTCAGGATGGCTGCTTGGTCAGGATGGCTGCCTGGTAAGGAAGGCTGCTTGGTCACTATGGCTGCTTGGTAAGGATGGCTGCCTGATCAGGATGGCTGCTTGGTCAGGATGGCTGCATGGTAAGGATGGCTGCTTGGTCAGGATGGCTGCTTGGTCAGGAAGGCTGCTTGGTCAGGATGGCTGCCTGATCAGGATGGCTGCTTGGTCAGGATGGCTGCTTGGTCAGGATGGCTGCTTGGTCAGGATGGCTGCTTGGTCAGGATGGCTGCCTGGTAAGGAAGGCTGCTTGGTCAGGATGGCTGCTTGGTCAGGATGGCTGCCTGGTAAGGAAGGCTGCTTGGTCAGGATGGCTGCTTGGTCAGGATGGCTGCTTGGTCAGGATGGCTGCTTGGTCAGGATGGCTGCCTGGTCAGGATGGCTGCTTGGTCAGGAAGGCTGCCTGGTAAGGAAGGCTGCCTTTCATGCAGTATGGATGCTAGACTGTTGTTCGGACTTCTCTATGGTCCTGGTTTCATAACCCTGCCCGCTACCTTCTTCAACTCTGAAGGAACATCCGAAACATGTGAAACAAGAAACAAACAATATTTCTTTTCTTCTGTTATGAAATCCTTTTTTTTTGGTATCCTCAAGTCATCCTGATCAATTAGGCAAGAATTTAGATGACCAGGTTAACTTGTGATATCTGATAGCTTATAAAACTGTGCAGTTTAAATCTTAATCTACAGAAATTTTGAATTCATTTGGATTTTACAACCATTTAAAGGCAGCTTGGACACTTTCTGCAGATATCCAGCCCCCCCCCCACATGTCCACATAAAGACTGTATGGTGCATTAAGCATACTTTAAGAGAATGGAAGAAGCTCAATACAAAAGCTATAATAATTATAATAATAACAATAACAATTTTGTTCTTATAACTTTGTTTTTTTTAAAATTCTGATTGGCTCAAATCATGCTATAAAAATTGTTAACTCTACACTCATTGTTCAGGTGCCAACTGTGATTCTGATTATGATGCCTGCAAAGATCAACCTTGTCTTGCTGGCCAGACTTGTACTGATAGAATAGCCAGTGACCAATTCAACAGTACAGTTGGCTACACCTGTGGCTCCTGTCCAACTGGTTTTGAAACAAGAAATAATGTTTGTGTTGGTATGACTAAACAGTTTAAACTAACATCACTTAATCATCATTTTTCAACTCTTTCTCTAATTACCAACAAGAAAATCATTAAAAAAATATACTTTAAAAAAAAAAAGCTCATATTAAGCATACTTATATTAATTAGTTTGGATCAGTCACTTGTAATTAAATTTGTAATACATCTAGAGTCTAGACTAACACTAAAATAGCATAGGGGGAACGACCTGAATTTGAACTCATGGCTCAAACTTTCTCAAGCGGACATGTTAACCACTTTGCTAGTGGAGAGCTTATGAGCATGGAAGATTGTATAGTTATCTTCTGCTTCTATAGAGATTGGGTTTGGGAGAACTACCGTGTACAAACTTTTTACCAGACAAACAGACAGAGTTGATATAAGCTTCGTAAAAATACCTCTCAGTGAATCAAAGGAAAGTCTATTGTCCTTTTAGTCCACTGTGCTTTGATCAGTGAAAATGTTCTTTCAACGTATTACAATTGTCCCTTGAAAATGAAAACACCTGTTCATGTAGGAGTTTGCCACAAAGGTTGCCATCATCTTCCTTCTATATATGAGTGACTGTGTGTAAGCCAAAAGCTACAAATAATTATAGGTTGAATTCAGTTAATGGTTAAAATTAACCAGCAGTTATCAGCAGAAGGAAATCACACAATTTAAAAAGAGCGACATGTTCTTCTTTAGCCGCATGTCTTTTAACCCTAATAAAATGTATATTTACCTTTACCTATTCTTTAGTCCATTGGACCGTTGGGGCACTATGTAAGACTCGTTGACCGTCTTTCTCCATTCCTCTCTGTCTTTTGCCTTAGTTAGAACCTCTATCAATGGCAGGCCCGTCCATTCTTTTATGTTGTCCTCCCATGCTTTCTCTGTCTGCCTCGTCTTCTTTTTCCTGGTACTGTTCCCTGAAAGAAGGTCTTTGGAGCCTTGAAGATCTTGTAATATGGCCATAGATTTTAAGCGTGTGTTTTTTTTACATATATTATTAGAGGCAAATGTAAGCATTTTTGAAATACAAAAGCGACAACTAGTGTTGACAGATAATCTCTGAAATAATTATAATTTACTTATTAAACAAAACAAGTAACAAGTTTTATCCTTTGATTGTAATATAATATCTCAATCTGTATCCACCATGGCAGATAAAAATGAGTGTTGGGGGAACGTAACTGTACCAGTGTGTCCTGAGAACTCTAAGTGTGAAAATACTGTTGGCTCATACAGTTGTTCATGTCTACCTGGTTATAGAGTTGATCCTAAGAACAGCAGCATCTGTAAAGGTTAGTCACTTTAAAAAAAAATATAGAGTATTAAATTTAGAATATTTTTCTTGCAAGGGAAGATGCAGAAATACAAATAGGTTATTGTCACTCTTAAGAATTAACAAAGATGAGACATAATGATATTATTATGTCTATGCACTTATGTTTGTAAAATGTTTTACATGTTTCCGGTGTTCGTTCAGAGTGGAAGATAATTTACTTACTGTTCCAAACCTCCCACAGGACGACGGTGGATGGCATTTGGCAGGGTATGAACCCAGGACCATCGACAAGTCCAAATGACAGTCCAGCACGTATACTGCAGGACCAGGCAGCCACCCTATTCAGACTGTTGTCCCAAAAGTCCTGAGTTTGAACCTTGTTAGTCCCCCCCCCCCCACCAAGAGGTTTGGACTAGGAAGAAAGAATGTCAGGAATTTATCAAATAAACAAGACTTCTTGTCATTACAATCAGATAAGCTACTAGTCTATACACTTATAAGATAATATTTTAGTCCTTTGCATCAATACATACGTCTCCTACTTCATAGAATCAAGAAACAAGTCCCATATAATAGTGAGATAATCAACAAGTCTACAAAAATCAAGAGATATGTGCCACTACCTCTTAGAATCAAGAAACAACTTCTAGTGTATTAGAAGTCTAGATAATTTACCACTCTAGAGAATCCACTTTGTTGTGAAATAATCAAATAGTCCAAACAATCATAGGCAAGGCTACAACTCATTCATTTTATTTACACATTAAATATGTTTAGCCTTAAATTATTGAAGTGAAATTGGAACCAGTGAAATCTGCCCATGTGGAGTGTCACCAGAGAATGCTGACCATGTCATTCAAAACTGCATTCCTTCCCAAGAGACACTGGTCCCAAAACACCCCAATAGAAAGAAAACTATGCAGAGCTCTCTTATTTGGAAACCACTGTGCAGTTCATCTCATATGGTGGTCTAGTCATCTGAACATTCCAACATAAAAATGAGAACGAAGAAGAAGAAGAATTGAAGTGAGAGAACAAACAAAGAACTAAAACAAGTGAAAATCGTAATTTCTTCGGCTCAAATTTTTTATTTCTTATTCTAGAAACAATTTCAACTTTTCAGATGTGGATGAATGTGCTGAGAAAACTGCCAACTGCCAACAAGTGTGTGAGAACACAGACGGTGGATTTAACTGTTCCTGTTTACCTGGCAACACTTGGGACGTGGTCAAAGGAATCTGTAAACAGGGTAGTGTACACACGCTTGTTGTTTTTAAATTAATTTTTCTTACAATATTTTATGGTGGGCTGTAAGTGAAAGAAGTGTACACACTATTTTGTACTCACTGAGAAAAAACTTTATAAGTATTAAAAATAAAAAACTTTATCATCTTGACATTCCATTTCATTCATCCTGTCTCCTTCAGCACTCTTAGGTTCAATGACCTGTTTCTACAGTCATATCTTACATACATTATTAGCTGTTTACTCAACCATCCATCCATACCAGTGGTGGCGCTGTAGCCCATGAGGGCTTTGGCCTGCTTCAACACATCCCTCCTCAGATCTTGGTTCACTCAAATAAGTACTAACACTAAAAGTCAATTAGCTTGTCCATACACAGTCACTCACATTACACTTCTAGTCACTCAAATCAAACACACTATCACATTTCCATCATTAAAAACGTTCAGGCACTAGTTAAATATACATATAATTTCTCTGTCTCACTAATAATAATAATGGCAATGTCTTTGATTCCGAGGATCAAGGATGAGTGCAGTATTTCACATGACTCAGTTGCAGCCTGCATATTTCCACACCTCATGCAGACGAAGCCTCTGTTTGCAGACAGTCTTTTTAAGTGTTCTTTCCATCTTCTACGCCTGTCATCAATACAGGCTTTCTTTTGGGTCTCAAATGAGATCTCTTCAACTGTTCCTTTCAAAAGCCATCTGCTGACAGCTATTTTCCTTTATTCCAGTGAGGGTTAAATGATGCCTGAGGGGATCTTAATAACATTTACAGGGGGCACCTCTGTGTCATTATAAATAATATAAATTAGTTAATTATTTTTAGTTAATATTAGTTAATATGTTCAACACAACAGACATTAATATTAAAAATATAGTAAAAGCTAAGAGTTTAGGTTTAAAAATAGAGAAATTAATCATAGCAACATTGCATAATAATATAAAGATGCTGCAGAAAATAACTTGTTCTTGTTTTTATCAAAAGCACAACTTTAAACTATGACCTAATATACCAGGCTTCATATCTTCCAGACATTTCCAATGCTGCATTGTGTACTAACAAAACTTGCAACCAGATTTGTACTGTGACATCAGGAGTGGCCTCTTGTGACTGTTACACTGGTTATACCAAGAGTAATGACATTTGTGAAGGTTAGGTCATTTTCAGCTCCGTAGGTTCACCAGGTTGCAAATGTGATGTTTAGAACATGTTGTAATTATTTAATGCAGCATGCCTAGATTATATTCTTTATTCTTGAAGCTGATTTTGTAAGCATTACCTAAATTTGATACTTTAAAGTTCAGAAATTATCTAATTATCAGAAATTATCTAATTATTAAATTGATAAAAGAGAGAGTATGTGGGTAAAAGCAGCATTTTAGCATTTAGTGTGTTCCCAAACTGTATGACCATTTTGCAACCTGGCCATTATTTACATTATTATTGAGTTACCCATGTGTGAAATGCCTGGCCATTTTGCAGTTTGGCCAGCCAGTTTTCAAAATTGCTATGGATGATCACCCAAAGTCTGCAGTCGCAGATAGTATTAAAACCTAATGATAATTACATGATTTACAAACAAATCTGTCAAATTATTTTAATTAAATCAGTGTTTATGTCATTACTTGTTGCAACAAGATGAACATTTATGGCATTTTTAAGTACACAGCAGTTTGTTCTTTTTAAATCTGCATCGATTTGCTGTCTGTATAATAAAAAGAAGTCATTGTGGTGACAGTGACAGGATATTTCTCTTAAAAAAACACCAGACATTCAAGTCAACTGATATTACACAGGAATCTACTGCTGCACTGTTTACTGGACTGCCTTGCTTCAACATATAGAGTATTAGCTAGGGATTCCCTGGCATTTTGTGTAGTGGCTGGCCAAAGTGTAATAAACACTTTTATTTTCAAGTAAATTGGGTATTGGCCACACGCCTCTGCCATTCAGTGAAATCAATCTGGCTACTCTCCTGGATTGGGCCATAACATATATATATTTGTGTGTGCATAGGACAAAAATATTGTTAAAAGAACAACCTGTAATAGTTATAGAATTAGTCAATCCTATTAATAAACTCCAGAATGCACCATTATATTATACACTTTACCTAAGTTGTGTCAGATGAATGTCAGATAGATAAACTGTATATTATACTTTCAATCATGGTCAGATCTAGTTAGTGCTGATGCAGCAGAAAGCTAAACTGTATATTATACTTCAGATCATGGTCAGATCTAGTTAGTGCTGATGCAGCACAAAGCTAAACTGTATATTATACTTCCAATCATGGTCAGATCTAGTTAGTGCTGATAATAAATAAATGTGAGAACAAATTGAAGACTGATGATAGAGATAAACGAAACCAGTCTCATGAGTTTTATGTTACTTTAGGGTTACTTCTTCTAGGATTTAAATGTAAAACAATGTCATGTATTTATGAGTGCATGTTTTGATATTATCCTCAGATTTAAATGAGTGCACCCTAGCTAATAAGCCATGTAGTCAGTCTTGTCAAAATCTTGTCGGCTCATTCCTCTGTTCCTGCTATTCAGGATATCAGTTAGGAAGTGACAGAGTTTCATGTCTCAGTAAGTAAGAATCTTTGACAGAAAATAAAAAATTGATTTGACCCCAGTTTATTATCAGTCTCCCAGAGATCCATTTTTATTTTTTCATGAAATCATGTAACATTAATCTAACAAGGAAGTCATGTAACCAGCACAACAACCAATCTCCTTTACCTTTTACCAACATAGGTGTTGTTGTGTGGATTCTAAAAAACCTCCAATTCAAAAACCAAGTTTCTGTTGGGATTTGAACATGAGACCACATTTCAAAGCCTAAATGGTTTAATGCTCAGTTGCTATACCTCTTTACTGAAACAGAAGACGTTGACATGATCTCAAGGCCTGAAAACAACCTTTTACTTTACTTCTATTTAGCATTAATATCTTTACTAAAACCTCCAATTTAAAATTCAAGTTTCTACTGGGATTTGAACACTACGACACCTTAGTTGCAAAGCCGAATTGCTTACCAATCAGCCACCATGCCTCTTTACTAAAGCAGTTGATGTCGCCATGAAAAGAGCATTTTACTTTACTTTTATAAAGATTACTTCATCATCTATTTATTGTATTTGAAACTGATCTTCCACAGAATGTGATCCACCATATTATGGCACCAACTGTTCAAGTATGTGTGTCTGTAATGGACATGGTACATGTAACAATGTCAAGGGCTGCGAATGTAATGCCGGGTGGAAGGGAGACAACTGCAACCAGGATGTCAATGAGTGTGACGTGAGTGCGGCTTGTCCCTTAGGCCAGATCTGTGTCAACACATTAGGATCCTTCTCTTGTGTTTGTCCTTCTGGCTACCAAATGGTAGCAGGCCAATGTCAAGGTAAATGGCAGTGTTATTGCTGTAAGGCTAAGGGAAGTAACTTAAGTAAAGGGAGTTAAGCCTGTTTCATTACACAATGAATATGAAAGGCTGACTAGACAAACATATACATCAGCATTTGAAAGGCATACATACTTCAGTGGAACTTTATCATTTTTCGTCAACTTTTAGTGGAAGCTGCTATCACAACAAAACATGTTCTGGCCTCCTCTAGGATAGTGCACAATTAAGTGAATATAGTGCTCATCTCAGCTCTACCAGGATGGTTGTGTAATGGGCAGAACTATAAATAATGTTTTACAAAGTATAATTGTTTTTAACTTGAGCTCTTACTTAACTCTTTCTCTCCTAACTGACAATACCAACATTGATTCCACCAGAATGTGGTAAATAATTACGGAGAGAAAGAGTCAAATAAGTTTTAATAAGGTCAAATTTCATTGGATCATTCAGTCTTATAAATATAAAGAATGCAAACATCCATATGACATACTAGTGTTCCATAGCAACAGAATTGATAGAAATGTTTAAGCTTTCATTTCATTTCTTCCTGGCAATAAATAATCTCCAAATTGTTTTTTTTTCTAACAGATATTAATGAGTGTCTGAATGTATTAGATAATACTTGCGACTTAGCAGTAGAAAATTGTGTGAACAACAAGGGCAGCTACTCTTGTCAGTGTCTTAGTGGATTGACAAGGAATTCTAAAAATGTTTGTGAAGGTAATTTATCTCCTTTTGTTTATATTGTAGGGTTGAAAGCAACATAGTTCTCACACTGTTCTCATCCTATTTATATGTTGCTGAGTCTAAATAGCTGGAAGTCTAAATTTAGATCAAATCTGTATTATTTTATTATTATTTAAAAAAAACAAAAAACTATCATTTTGTTAAATTTATTTAGATTTAGATAATTATTAAACCTACTGTAAACAAAATTTTTAAAATAATAATTCTAATAATCTGTTAAAATATTGATAGATTGAGCCCAAATGTTAAGTAGTAGTGCATTGGTTATCTACATATTTTGCCACATCTAAAAAAAAACTATAGATAACTTAATATTTATATGTCTTAGTTTTATACATATTTTTTCTCCTCAAAAAATAACATTAAAAACTCTTAATGGAAAGTAGATTTTATAATGAAATTTATACAATTTTAAGTACATATTTTGATTAAAAATTAACATTCTGTCACCATTAAGAAGTACATACAAGTCTATTTATAAAGCGCTGCTTATGAGTGTCTATGTGTTTTGATCATGTGTGAATGTTGTTCGTATGTGCATGTATATCGTGCATCTATATTGTTATTGTACAGTAGTAGCGCTGAGGTTGTCAATTGTAGTCAAAATGAATTTCCATTTGTTTGGATCAATAAAGTTATCTTATCTTATCTTATCCAATAATAAAAATATATATATAAAAAAAAGGATACATAAACTTTATTTAATGACATTTTTCATCTCTCAAATATTTGATTCTCTAAATTAGGATTGTCAAAGGTTAAATTTTATAAAAGTATTTAAAATTGACCATTGTAAATTAGGTACTTCGTAAAGCTTAGACAAAATATTATAAAACTATCTCCTCCAGGTTATCAACTGAAAATTAACATCCACACCATTTATGGTTTTTAAATTATAATCTATATGTGATCAGTTGTGTAAAGATACGTCCATAAAATAATATATTGTTATCTCCATAACAAGCCCCCTTTTCATGGGATGACTCTCAATCATACTTTAGACAAATATTTTAAACACATTTTTTGTGCACATATACTTTTAGCAACTAAATACTTATTTCTGTTGTAATTTCTAGAAATAAATTTTGAATGTTAAAGCAGACAATGACATTTCACACCATAGTCTAGCCAAATGAATGTTACAATGCTTTTTACTTGGACAGATATTAATGAGTGCTCCACATTGACGCACAACTGTGAACAGATCTGTGAGAACACGTTTGGAAAGTTCAACTGTAAATGTAACATTGGCTTCACTCTGAACAACGACAGAGCTACCTGTGTCAAAAGTAAGGGGCATTAGTTGCATTCATATTTCCTTGGGTACATTTACCATTCGCTGTTTAACTAATCACTTAACTCTTTCTCTCCTAACTGACGATACCAACGTGGATTCCACTGGAATGTGGTAAATAATTATAGAGACAAAGAGTTAACTTGAACATGCAAGCCACTTAAAGCATGTAAACCTAAAGTTACGTTCCCCTTTCAGACCTAGTGATCTATGGGGCTGATGATGTAAAGGTCATCTGTTTCTATGGTCCATGGTTAGCATGGGTGTCATTTGACCAACACAACAACCAACCACCTTTACTTTTCCCCAACCAATGTCAGGTACCCATTAGAGCTGGGTAAACTCGAAGCACAGGCAGGATGTTTTTCATAGAGACCATTTTTAAAAAAATTGAAGAACATATTTTTATATAAGTTTAACTGCTTTGTTTTTATATATTTTTATACAAGTTTAACTGTTTATATATATATATATATATATATATATACAAGTTTAACTTTTTTTTTTTTTATATATTTTTTATAAATTACATCGATATTGTTATAAATGTCTCTCTCTATGTTAACCTTGTAGAAGAGACTGATGTATGTGCTGGGTCCAACTTAAACTGTAGTGACATCTGTACAATAAACCTTGACACCAAAACACCTTATTGTTTATGTAAGCCTGGATACAGCCTTCAAGGAACAGAGAAGTGTGTGGGTAAGGTTAATGCTGAATCTTAGTTTCTGTTTGTTTGTTGTCGTTTTTTTTAAGTAAAAGGCAAAAATCAGTAATACATTGTGAAATTTAAAAAGAAAACTATCTCTGAAAGATTTGTTTATGATCTTTGAGTTGAATTCAATGAGGATTTATCATTGGTATTGTGACATCTTCCAGGCTTATTACATTTTAGTTTAGAACATTTTTTTTGTCTGGTTATTGTATTAGCTAAAAATGTATAAGGAAACAGCATGGAAGAGATTAAACTATAAGGAAACAACATGGAAGAGATTAAACTATAAGGAAACAACATGGGAGAGATTAAACTATAAGGAAACAGCATGGAAGAATTAAACTATAAGGAAACAACATGGGAGAGATTAAACTATAAGGAAACAACATTGAAGAGATTAAACTATAAGGAAACAACATGGAAGAGATTAAACTATAAGGAAACAGCATGGAAGAGATTAAACTATAAGGAAACAGCATGGAAGAGATTAAACTATAAGGAAACAACATGGGAGAGATTAAACTATAAGGAAACAACATGGGAGAGACTTAATTTAACACACTAATATCTTTCTTTTGACATTAAACTGGTGCGATGGCTTAGAAATACTTACATGTAATAGATCTAGCCTCTTATAATATACCATTTATTTATAACAGAATTGTTACTACTTTCTGAGATACTTCACACAAGACACAATACCACTCTGATATTTTGCATTTCCAGATATCAATGAATGTAATTTCCCTAGTCTTAACCTTTGTGGTCAGCAAGACAAGTGCAACAATACTGATGGTGGTTACACCTGTTCTTGCTCTGATGGATTTAAGCTGAACAATGATGGACGAACATGTCTTGGTAAGTATAGTAGAGACATTTTTGTGAACATTTATTTCTTTTTGAAGAATGTGATAAAAATGTAGCTTGTCTTCATAACATCTTATAGTATGTGGTCAAGGTAAATGGGGAAAGGAATGTGCCAAAGACTGTGCTTGTAGTACCGGAGCTGACCGATGTGACCCACAGAAAGGATGCATTTGTAAACCTGGATTTACTGGTATGTTTTGTGCATTTAAAAATTATTTTTTTTATTGTGATTGACATTACTGATTTGTGTATATATTTTTATGCACAATATTTGTACAAAATGGTGGTTCCGAGAATGAAGATAGAAAAATGTAGTTCTGAATAAAAATTTTTTGTGGTGATGCAAGTTCCTGTAAGTGTGGGTTCATTATATTGTACTAATATTTCTCAAAGTTCTATTGTCAAACAGTAAGACAGTTCCAAAAAATTTGCCAATGGGAAGAAAAAACACTCCACGGAAAATTCCCGGCTTTATTAGATGGTGACAACATTGACAATACTGCTTCTTTAACACACTTCAAAGCATGTCATCTCTACCCTGAAACAGAAAGCTTTGTTACAGTAATACAGGACAGAGTAATAAGAACACAAAATTACAAGAAGCATATCCTAAAACTCAATTTTACTAACAAATGCCAAAAATGTGGAAATGTGGGTGAGTCAATTGAACACATAATGGCAGGGTGCTCATCCTTATCAGAATCTGCCAAACTAGGTTGCCATAACCAAGTTGCAAATTAATATATCAGCACTTGGCTTTGACACATAATTTGATCAATAAGGACTCTACTCCTTATTACAGATACTGGCCACAAGAGGTTCTCAAGTCTACTGTTCATTTATTATACTGGGATAGGCCTATTTTGACAGATAAAATGGTAGATTTTAATAGCCCAGATATGCTGTTCATTGATTAAAAAAAAAACGCTACCATTATTGAAATCGCTGTACCACTGTCTCATAATTTAAGATAAAAATGAAATGGAAAAACTTGGAGAATAAGCATTTATGGAATTTATCAAAAATAATAATATACACCATTGTTATATCAACCTAGGGGATAATGATAACTGACCATACCTTCAAGGCCCTTAACATTCCTAAGAAGATACTTGTTGCATGTCAGAGGGTGGTACTGCTACAGATCTGCCACATCACCAGAAAATTTGTCAGTGGACACTGATAAAGGGAATTTTGTTTCTCTTTAACATAACTCAACCCTGGCAATGCCAGAGAATGAGTACTCGTTCGTTTCTAACATAATAATAATAATAATCATTATCCAGGAAGAAATTTGTTTTACAATTAATGCATTAAAAAGAACACATTATAACTACAGAAACAAAGTCTACATTTGTAATAGTTTCACTCAAATGTTACATGTGAAATATTTATATTAGATAGATCAATCCTATTCAATGATTTTTTTGCCAAGGGAACTAATGAGTTTTTATGTCTGTTTGTTTTTGTAAACAGTATCTTGCATCTTCTTTGTGTGAGGGTAAAAAAAAATCAAAATTATTTGTATATGTGGGCAAGGGGAGCATGTGTTTGTGTGTGTGTGTGCGTGTGTGTGCATGTGTCTGTGTGTGTGTTAAGATCATACAATATTTCAAATCATTTTGCTTTTAATTTATCTTAAAAATTGCACAGACTTGTATACCCTTTCAAGGATCATTACCCAATTAAAAATCTAAATTACTGGCAATTAATATGTGTCTTGACTTTATTGGTTTCAGTTTGAGAATACATGTATATAGATAAGAGACCAGTATACTATGTGTTTCAGTTCTCAGCAAGAAATATTTAAATACATTGTATTCATTTCTATAGGAGACTTTTGTGAGAAAGATCTTGATGAATGTAAAACTGGACTGCTGACCTGTGGCATTGCTGAGATGTGTGTCAATACATATGGCAGTGCCATCTGCCAGTGTCTAAAAGGGTACACCCGTGTTAGTGGAAAGTGTCAAGGTAATTACTACAAAATCAACATTGTTTCATTTAATGATGATTGTTTATACCGAAATGCAAAGCTAAGTGATTGGTTCCCCTGATGAGGAAGTGAAATCTATGTAGGGAAAAAATTTAGAAAGGTCTACTCATTTGTACTTGTAATATTGACCTCACAGCAGCTATGGTGATAGCTTCAATAAAGCATTGTAGAAAGGAAATCTAACTGTACCAGTTCCACCTTTACCGCCTTAGTTTTTTTTACCATTGGGACTTCACATATGATCTTTTAACCCTTTTTCCTTTCTTTCTTTTGCCTTAACTTAGAATATCTTCCATTGACAGCTCCATCCATTCTTTGATTTATTACCAACATATTCTAGTTTTGTCATTGTAGCACCAAATATCTGGTAGATTTAATATTTTTTTAATGGGAATTGTGGTGTGTGAGCTGTAAAGCGCTTGGTGTCCGAACCAGGGTCCGGGGTTCAAATCCTGGAGAAGACTGGGATTTTAAATTTCGGGATCTTTGACCACCTCTGAGTCCACCCAGCTCTAATGGGTACTTGACATTAGTTGGGGAAAAGTAAAGGCTATTGGTTGTTTTTGCTGGCCACATGACACCCTAGTTAACCGTGGGCCACAGAAACAGATAACCTTTACATCATCTTCCTTATAGATTGCAAGGTCTGAAAGGGGAACTTTACTTTTTTACATTAATATTTTTAAACAATAAATATGAATCTTTAAAAATAGAATTTGGCTTGAGACATTATGTTTTGGATACCTTGTACATTTCATGTAGAAAACAAATTAAAACTAAACATTTGGCACACAACATGCTCTGAGCATGCTATAAGCATGAAAGTAGCGCTATATAAAAGCTATAATAATAACTATTAGGTTATAGACAATCATCATGAGCGAAGGCCTGTTCCAAGAGGGTAACAGATAGCCTATATATGATTTGGAAGAATTGTGGTGCCATGATGTGTACATATAGAAGATCTGAAAAGTGAGATTTCTAATGTCATTCATATGTTTCTGTCAAAACGTTACGCTGAGGTCAGGGTGTATTTATAGTTGGAGGATCTGGAAAATATCTGGCACAAAATATATACAAATGATGTTATGATCCCTGTTTGTATTTCTATCTACCAGATATTGATGAATGTACTACTGGAGCACACAATTGTGAACAAATTTGTCTGAACTATGTTGGGGGTTTCAACTGCACCTGTAACACTGGTTACAAGTATGAAATATCCACCAACACCTGTAATGGTAAGGGTTATGACTCTTTTGTTCTGATTCGTTCATGTAAAAAGTCAGATTATATCCAAAAAAAAAATACATTTTTAGATATGACCCCCTAGAAAATTTCTCAACATGGGCTTATATGGGCTTAAAATAGTTATAAATAATTGTTAATAGATACACTTAGGTAGACCATTTTCTCTTTTTTTACTTTGGTAGATAAAGTGTTAGACATAAGAAAAATCTGGAATGATTGAAAAAAATTAAGTATACAAAGTTGAATGCTATCTTATCTCTAAGAAATAAAAGACTTTTCAAGCACTGGTCTGCATTAGTTGTGATGGCTGAGTGGTAAACCACTTGGCTACCAAACCGAGGGGGTCACAGGTTTGAATTTCATTGAAGACTGTGATTTTGAATTGTGGAATTTTTAAGAAGCTCACCTCTAATGGGTAACTAACTTTAGGACATTAAATATTGTTGTGTTCCAATTTTCAGACATAGATGAGTGCAGTCTAAAATTAGCAGGCTGTGAGCAGACTTGTGAGAATACCAATGGAGGCTACCTTTGTTCATGTCAGAGTGGGTTAAAATTGAATGTAAATGGAGTCACTTGTGATGGTAATATTATTTTATTTAGTATACTATATCCATTTACAAAGTTATAACTATTCTTTTGTCTTTTAATAATAATATTGTTATTATCTTGGAGAAAATGTATCTACATTTAAAAATGGATCCTTGTTGGACAGGGGCACAGTGGCTGAGTTTTAGTTAAGCGCTTGGCTTCTGAACTTGGAGTCCTGGGTTCGTATCTTGGTGAAAACCAGGATTTTGAATTTCAAGATTTTAGGGTGCCCATCTACGCCCGAGTCCACCCATCTCCAATTTTGTACCTGACTTTAGTTTAGGAAAGTAAAGTCGGTTGGTCGTTATGCTGACCACATGACACCTTGCTTATTAACCATTGGCCATAGAAACACATGACCTTAACATCATCTGTCCCATAGATCGCAAGGTAAGGCAAACTTTTCTTGTTTAACACAGTGTCCAAATTAGAACTCTCCTAGATCTAGTAAAGTGTAAAGTTTTTTGCAAATGTAAGCTATCAAGAAAGCAAAAACTAGTCTCAGCTTGACTTGTGGGTATGAAAACCAATGAATATGGTTGGAAGATGTAGAAGGGCTTTTAGATCCTGCCTAACTCAAGGTTTGGTTCACCCTTTATCATTATATTTTGAATAGGAATAATGGAGGGTTGTGCTTCCATGTTTCCCATCCTACGGCCTCTCATGGCACATGAACATCAAAGCTAATTTATCTAAAGTATAAAAAAAATAAAAAAAAAGAATTTGTCACTCCAAAAAAAAAAAGGCAAATAATAATCACATTAAGTCATAATTATTAAGTATTGCATTTTGTTGTAAATTTCCTTACATGTATTCTAAACATGAATTGTGTAATACAAGAAAATATTTCTTACTTCCCTTGTTTTTTTTTATTACATTCACATTTAGTTCTTGTGTTAGACACATTTACAAGTAAAGAATCATGGGGGTGGGGGTGGAGAATGCTCTATCTTTTGCTTTAGTGTTGACATTTCCTTAAATAAACATTATCTGTATTAAAAATTTATATATACTAATTTGATATATTTTAATATAAATCATAAATCTAATTAATAACAAAATTTTTTGAAGATCAAGGATGATAAAAAAATTCTACTTGACCACACAAACCCCGCTGCAACCTATATATTTTTACCACATCTAATGCAGACAAAGCCTTTGTCAGGGTTAGATCTATTTAAGTTGCCTTTTCGTAGTCTACACCCTGTCTTTGACAAGTGTCATTTTATGAGTCTCAATTGTGTGTCCTATGACTCTCAACGAGAGATATCCAGCTCTCTTTCAGAGGTCATCTGCTGCCAGATGCTTTCTTCTATGCCAGCGCAGGCAAAATGGTGCCTGTTTTGATCATTTATTTTCACAGCAACTTTGTTTACATAATAATCCACAATAATAATTTACTTAAGCTAGTGATGCACAAGAATGTTTTGTTCTGTGATTGACAATGGGCTCTATGACATATGATGTAACATTCTGCCATTTTTTTAGATTTGAACTTTGTAAACAATGCATTCTACAGAAAAGTTACTTATAATAATGTTCTATTCTAGTACAGTTATCTTATGGTATCAACCCATGTCAATAAGATCATTATGAATACCTCATAGAGTCCATAACCACCACTTTTTATTTAACTGAATCTGTTGTTCTACTTTTCCTCAGTGTCTACCAACTGCACTACAAATAATTGTACTTATAAGTGTGCGGTTGTGGACTCATTTGAAAAATGTTTCTGTCCAAGAGGAACAACTATGAATGGAGTTGTTTGTGATGGTAAGCTGACTCTAGTTAATTTGGTCCAATAATGTCATGAATGTCATAATGTAATGTAATGTCATAATGTCTTTTGGTACAGGATGCTGATTGTGAAGGTGCACTGAAAACTGAATCAGAAACCCCATTGATAACGATCCATGCTGAGCATTACTCCCTTAGAGCATGTGAAAGGAAGCAGTAGTGAGTTTTAAGGTTGCCTTGTCCCCGTACAAGTACAGCCCTAATGCCACACACAAACCAGTCCTCTCTCTATCAAATCCTTGTCCCGATCGTCTTTCATGC
Organism: Biomphalaria sudanica; assembly: GCA_036873155.1. Lineage (NCBI taxonomy): Eukaryota > Metazoa > Mollusca > Gastropoda > Planorbidae > Biomphalaria > Biomphalaria sudanica. The sequence goes on along the minus strand of JAZGLO010005563.1, from coordinate 717,246 downwards.
AGAACACAACATTTATACAGAATGTGGTCTACCGTTTCTACGTCCTCGATACATTTGTGTGTCATAGTTTTCTTGAAACTGTCCAAAGTAGGCCCTAACCAGACTGAAAACCAGACTCAGAACACATGCACTAGCCTGTGCCAGCTTAAGACTGCTGCCATTTGGCAACAATGGACAAATATTTAGAAGACTTATGGCTTAGCTGTTGCTTTTATCCAAAGTGCTTTAATTATGGCACAAATATTTTATATTGAATCATGTATAACATGCATGATAATTTGCCTAGATTTTTCCACCAAATTATGCCTAAAAAAATGAACAGAAGATAAATGTTCATTGCCCTAACTGTATAAAACATGAACTAAGTTATCTTATTTTATTTTTTTTAATGTCTAAAGATATTGACCTTTGTAAAGATAAGCCTTGCTCAGACACCTGCCTAGAAACATCTGATAATACAAGTTTTGTCTGCAGCTGCCCATCTGGCAAAAAACTGGCATCTGATGGGATCACCTGCACAGGTTAGTATTGTCAGCATTATTAATATACATAAGCATACATCAAAACAAGATGATTATTTTCTAAAAAAAATACTTTAAAAAAATTAACATTCGTTTGTTGGAAAGCAGTCCATGGAATCTATGGAAATTGTATACAAGACTTAAAAAATTCTAGAATGTACCCTCTATTGCAAAACAAGTTGAACCACTGAGAGTCGTTAGTCATTTTCAGTTCATTATTCTCAAGAAAGTTTGTAATGTTGATGGCAAGAACAAAATCATTTAAAATTTGTTTGGTCTTTGATCTTTGCATACATTTTACCTCAAAATTCTGGCTGAAGTACATTTTGGAATGGATTCAATTTCAATAATGTAATCATTAAGCTCTGATCTTTTACATGGAGTTATTAAACTCTTATATTTCTTTTTTTTTTGTTGAAGAGTCTGTTTGCTATATAATACTGGCTGCCTGGTCGTGCGATTTGCGCTGGACTGTCGTTCTGATTTATCGACGGTCAAGGGTTCAAACCCTGCCCGCTCCCATCCCCCGTCGTCCTAGGGGAGGTTTGGACTAGGAAGTAAACTATCTTCAACTCTGAAGGAACATCTGAAACATGTAAAACATTTTACTTGGAGAATAAAACAAGTTTGCTACAAATATGTAGTTTGATTACAGCAGAGGATTTCACATTTTTTTAACCCGAGAAACCCATTATATAGTAAAAGCTTGCCACAGACCCCAAAAAGCAACATAAATGAATATTCTATAATTAACTAATGTAAAAACAACATTTTGTTTATTGAGATTATGATTTTGTTTAAAATTAAATTAAAAAAAAATATTTGACTTGGATTATGTTGATGAAATTTTTATGAATGTATTTATGCGTGGCTCAACAAGAGCACAAATGTCAAATCTATTTCTTTTATTTGTTATGAGGCTTATTACCATAAAAAAAGAAGAGGGTAAAGCAGTCAACAGCTTCTTTACAATGACCCTTAATGCAGGATATACATTTGGAGAATGTTTTTGTAACAAGCATTTGTGATATCTTTGTAATTATTTCAATAAGCATTAGTGGGCAGTAATGTGATTGGGATCCCAGTTTGTCCCCAGATAAAGGGTACAATATTCAGTTGGGAATATCCAAGTAATTTTTTTTTCTTAGATTTTGGTCGTCAACCAATAGTACTTAATAAGCATATTAAACAGTAGTTGGGGCGAGTTGATTATAATTCAAATTATCCAGTCAAATAAACTGGCTTTAGGCGAAGTTAAAGTTATTTTAATTGTATACTATTTCATCTTTCTGCGGACTTGCTTTGGTCGTCTTGGGTCTGCAGACCATAGTTTAAGAACAAATGATTTAGGGAACAAATTGAAGGAGATACACTTAACTACAGTACAGTAAAGAAAGTAAAGTTGAAAAGCTTGATATGTTGTTACACAAGTGGTCACTTGATATGCTGTTACAGCAGTGGTCACTTGATATGCTGTTACAGAAGTGGTCACTTGATATGCTGTTACAGCAGTGGTCACTTGATATGCTGTTACAGAAGTGGTCACTTGATATGCTGTTACAGAAGTGGTCACTTGATATGCTGTTACAGAAGTGGTCACTTGATATGCTGTTACAGAAGTGGTCACTTGATATGCTGTTACAGCAGTGGCCACTTGATATGCTGTTACAGAAGTGGTCACTTGATATGCTGTTACAGAAGTGGTCACTTGATATGCTGTTACAGCAGTGGCCACTTGATATGCTGTTACAGAAGTGGTCACTTGATATGCTGTTACAGAAGTGGTCACTTGATATGCTGTTACAGTAGTGGTCACTTGATATGCTGTTACAGAAGTGGTCACTTGATATGCTGTTACAGAAGTGGTCACTTGATATGCTGTTACAGTAGTGGCCACTTGATATGCTGTTACAGAAGTGGTCACTTGATATGCTGTTACAGAAGTGGTCACTTGATATGCTGTTACAGAAGTGGTCACTTTATTTGCTGCTACAGAAGTGGTCTCTTGATATGCTGTTACAGAAGTGATCACTTGATATGCTAATGCAGAAGTGGTCACAGTTTGCTATTCTGGAAATTAGTCTTGATATGCTGTTGTGGTAAGGGACCCTTGATATGCTTTGTTGAACATCCTATTAAAGTTAGTTTTTTTCCACCGCAGATTGCATTGAAGGAACTTATGGAGACCGCTGTAGTTCAAATTGTTCTTGCACGGCATCAAACACTGATTCTTGCAACAAGGTGTGTGGCCATTTTGATTTAGTGATAGAAATTAACATTGACCGATCTGTACATTTGTACTTAAAAACTTTGGAACAATAATAATCTTTATTATCCATAAGGAAATCTGTCTTACAATTTGTGCATTACACCAAACAAAACATTTTAACTAAAGAGAACCGAAATGTACATTTACTTCAATTAGTTAGATTTATATAATGACTTTATTATTTAAAGCAAGATTTTAAAAATATTATTATTTAAACCCTTGAGTCAATTTATTACAATGCTTTTTTTAACTTGCTCTGTATCTTTCATGGATTTCTGCAATCCATTTTTTCATCTACTACTTCTCATCCAATTGTCATCAAATTTTATGTACACGCTCATGATGGATGACAACACACGCATCAATAAAAAAAATGAGCCAATTAGTTTATTAGCCATAATAATTTAATTTAGTTGTCATATTATATATATAATATAAAAGCAGTATGCCTAGGGAGATAAGATTTGTGTAGAGAAATTGATTTCTTGGCTATAGGGATAAAAAGGTTATGTAGAGAATTAGATAAGTATTGAGAGATAGCTTTAGTAAAAAAAAATGAAATGTTAATGGAAAGATGACATTAAAGAATATGTAAATGATAAGATTAATATTATCATTTAAGGAGTTGATATTTTATAGCCCACCTTTCATGCTATAGTACAGTTCCCCTTTCAGACCTTGTGATCTATAGGGCAAATGATGTAGACTTCATCTGTTGCTGTGGCCTATGGTTAATTAGGGTGTCAGGATTTTGTGATTATACCATCACAAAAGAGATACAAGACACCAATAACAAAGACAAACAGACACAAACACTCTTTTGTTCCCCTGGCAATCAATTCATTAAATAAGAACAATCTTATATAAACTTTGTCACATGTAAATTATGCGTGAGTCTGGTGTGAATGTACACTTTGGTTTCTTATAGTTATGTTTTTTGTTTGGTGTAATGCACAAATTGTAAGACAAATTTACATACGGACAATAAAGATTATTATTATTATTATTATTGTTATTATTATTTGGCAAGCACAACAACCAATCCTCTTTACTTTTCCCCATCTAATGTCAGGTACCCGTTAGAGCTGGGTGGACTCATGCGCCTAAAGATCCCGAAATTAAAAATCCCAGTCTTCACAGGGATTCAAACCCATGACCCCTGGTTCAATAGCGCTTTACTGCTCAGCCACCCAGCCTAACATACTTAGTGCATTTTGGTCGAATCTCTTTTGTGGCTCTGCCAACTTTAGGTACTCAGCTGGAGTTGTGATTGTAACTTGAGCTCCGTTAATATGCAGCCAAGAGGTTTATGCCACTCTATTAGGCACCAGTGTAACTTGAATCTATTATTAATATATAAAACAAAATTTGTTTATGTAATGAAAATCAAATTTTTTGATAAGACACCAAATACAGGAATTTTGTTCTTTTCTGCCTTATATACTTTGAATATAGGAAACTGGTGCATGCAGTTGTAAGGTTGGATGGACAGGTACAAAATGTGAGACTGATATTGATGAGTGCTCCCCATCTCCATGTCAAAGTATATCTAACTCTCAATGCGTAAACACCAATGGAAGCTACACTTGCAAATGTAATGCAGGATACTATACTAATGACACCCAGTGTTTAGGTAAATGTGCTTTTGTTGTTTTCTCTCTATAAGCATTGGACCTGTATTAAGATGTGTGCTTAAAAACAAGGGATGATTGCTCTAATGTGGATTGTTAACACAGTTATTCCCTCATAATATTAATTTTAAAAAGTAAAGTTCCCCTTTCAGACCTTGCGATCTATAGGGCAGATGATGTAGAGGTCATCTGTTTCTGTCACCAACAGTTAGTGAAGCTGTCGTGTGGCCAGCACAATGACTAACGCCTTTACTTTTCCCCAACTATTGTCTGGTATCCATTAAAGATGGGTGGACTCACAAGTGCCCCAAAGATCCCGAAAGTAAGAATTAGTTTCACCACACCAGGATTCAAACCCAGATGCCTGGTTCAGAAGCCTAATGCTTTACTGCTCAGCCACTGTGCCTCCATATTAATTGAATTTAATGTTAATTTAACTCATTTCATTAAACACTGGAGACAGAAATATATAAAGAAATATGTTTTGATCAGTGGGAATGACTTCTTTTTGTGACTTTGAGTCCTCCAATCTAGTTTCACCTTTCTTCTACTTGAAGCTTCTCTCTGGGAGTTTGTTTTTGGGCTGTGTATTGAGTCCTCCAATTCTGACATCCATCTTGGGCTAATGTCTGACATCCATCTTGGGCTAACGTCTCTCATCCATCTTGGGCTAATGTCTGTCATCCATCTTGGGCCAATGTCTGTCATCCATCTTGGGCTAATGTCTGACATCCATCTTGGGCTAATGTCTGTCATCCATCTTGGGAAAATGTCTGTCATCCATATTGGGCTAATGTCTGACATCTATCTTCGGCTAATGTCTGTCATCCATCTTGGGCTAATGTCTGTCATACATCTTGGGCTAATGTCTGTCATCCATCTTGGGCTAATGTCTGTCATCCATCTTGGGCTAATGTCTGTCATCCATCTTGGGCTCATGTCTGACATCCATCTTGGGCTAATGTCTGTCATCCATCTTGGGCTAATGTCTGACATCCATCTTGGGCTAATGTCTGACATCCATCTTGGGCTAATGTCTGACATCCATCTTGGGCTAATGTCTGACATCCATCTTGGGCTAATGTCTTTCATCCATCTTGGGCTAATGTCTGTCATCCATCTTGGGCTAATGTCTGACATCCATCTTGGGCTAATGTCTGACATCCATCTTGGGAAAATGTCTGTCATCCATCTTGGGCTCATGTCTGACATACATCTTGGGCTAATGTCTGTCATCCATCTTGGGCTCATGTCTGACATCCATCTTGGGCTAATGTCTGACATCCATCTTGGGCTAATGTCTGTCATCCATCTTGGGCTAATGTCTGTCATCCATCTTGGGCTAATGTCTGACATCCATCTTGGGCTAATGTCTTTCATCCATCTTGGGCTAATGTCTGTCATCCATCTTGGGCTAATGTCTGACATCCATCTTGGGAAAATTTCTGTCATCCATCTTGGGCTCATGTCTGACATCCATCTTGGGCTAATGTCTGTCATCCATCTTGGGCTAATGTCTGTCATCCATCTTGGGCTAATGTCTGTCATCCATCTTGGGCTAATGTCTGTCATCCATCTTGGGCTCATGTATGACATCCATCTTGGGCTAATGTCTGTCATCCATCTTGGGCTAAGGTCTGTCATCCATCTTGGGCTAATGTCTGACATCCATCTTGGGCTAATGTCTGTCATCCATCTTGGGCTAATGTCTGTCATTCATCTTGGGCTAATGTCTGTCATCCATCTTGGGCTAATGTCTGTCATCCATCTTGGGCTAATGTCTGTCATCCATCTTGGGCTAATGTCTGTCATCCATCTTGGGCTAATGTCTTAAGTTTTACTTCTGCTCCTGTTCTACTTACAGTTTTTTTTATATGCGATGACAAAGTAAAGTAAAGTTGACAACACTACAATTAACAACTATATAATTGTGTGTCTTCACCACAGCTTGTAGTTCTGGTACATATGGTGAAGAATGCAAGAACCAGTGTGAGTGTGACCTGAGCCACAGTACCTGTGACCCCAGCAATGGCACATGTCTCTGTAGTCTAGGATGGACTGGGTCCCTGTGCAAGGATGATGTCAATGAGTGTGACAACAGAAGCAATCTTTGTGTTACAGAGGGCAGAGCACATTGGGTAAATGTTGAATGTAACACTTTGTTCTAAATGTAAATAAAACTTGGAAATTTGCATTATTAAAGTAAAGTAGACATGAAAGCAGAGTATCCTGGGTAAACATGAAAGTATCCAGGATTAATAGAAGTATCCTGGGTAAACATGAAAGTATCCAGGGTTAATAGAAGTATCCTGGGTAAACATGAAAGTATCCAGGGTTAATAGTAGTATCCTGGGTAAACATGAAAGTATCCAGGATTAATAGTAGTATCCTGGGTAATCATGAATGTTTCCAGGGTCAATAGAAGTATCCTGGGTAAACATGAAAGTATCCAGGGTCAATAGAAGTATCCTGGGTAAACATGAAAGTATCTAGGGTTAATAGAAGTATCCTGGGTAAACATGAAAGTATCCAGGGTTAATAGAAGTATACTGGGTAAACATGAAAGTATCCAGGGTTAATAGGAGTATCGTGAGTCAACAGAAAGTAACCTAGGTAAACACTTTAGGTAAATAAAACAAGAGTGTATCATACTATTCAATTAAATATGAAGAATGCAATAGGAACTTTTAAAATTTATTAAAGATTCTAAGTCTTTAGTTTTTAAATATTTTTACTTAAATTTTTTTAGCATGAATTCTTTCTTTAAAATAACACCATTTCCTTGAATTAAAATAAATACAAATACCTATAAATGCTTTTGGGTTTCACCTTGTCTTTTTGACGCATTCAGTATGCCACATTTTTTATCAGTAAATATACTGTCTTATTCTTTTCCTTCTGGATAGCTTCTTTTGCAGTCTTGCTTTACCATGATGTCCTTTTGAGCTCTGCAATAAACTGAATGATGCTTGTTATAACTTATGTTGAGGAGAGTCGTGAATAGTTACCAAGATGGAGACATTCTTGTATCTTTTAAAGTAGAGATCGGCCAATATTTTAAGCTTACAGATTGAATGCTCATTAAAATGCATGTTTTTTTGTTTGTTTTCTCTCTACAGGGCTGTAAAAATTCTCCAGGGACTTACAAATGTGATTGTATTGCTGGATATCAATTCAATGGCACAATCTGTACAGGTGATCAGACTAGTTATACACTGTTGTTTTTTTTGTGTGTTTTTTTTTACAGAAATTCACCGCTAATAGCGGAAAAAAAAAGTCATTCCTCCCTCCCCCCTTTTTAATTTTGTCTTTTGGCCTCCTTCAGTTGAACAATAATTAGGGCTCATCTCGTGGAACATTTTTTCATGTAGCAATTACACACACTGTCACCATGTATCACAGGTTAAGGTGACATCCTGTTTGGTGGTAGAAAAGCCAGCCATTTTTTGTTTGGCACCCTTTTCTTCTAGAGCTGAGGCTGATTCTTTTCACTGTCAATAGCTTTCTTTGTCACCGGCAGGAGGTTTAAGCTAAAACAAAATAATTTTATTTCTGCAGTTATGTCTGAAAAGTACCATTGAAGTTCAATAGGGTCAAACTGGAATTCATTATCATTTCTTTTCATTTTCATTATTACTTATTTTCTTTTTTCTTCTGACAGTCATCCAACAAGCACTTTTTTTTTAGATAATTACAATTACAATTTAGTAGTCATCCAACAAGCACTTTTTTTTATAGTTAATTACAATTACAATTTAGTAGTTGTCACCGCTGTATTTTTGACATCATAAATGTCACTGTGGTTATGTTTTGATGCTGTGATATTATTGTCGGTTTATCTATGTAGGCGTGGTGGTGACATTGGGTTCATATTATAATTCACAGAATAAGGAAATGACACTTGATGTAGCAAACACAAATAAGTTTAATTTACGTAATAACGCCACATATTGAATGTTTCAAAATAACATAGTTGGTTGTAAAAATAAGTGTGTTTACTTTAAGGTGTGAATCTTAAATCTTTGAAATTTAGCAATACAAGTTTTGACTAACATGACATAGATCATTATCTAAGTCATTCTGATTATCTTGAATATATCTGGACATAAAATCAGCAATAACATTATCTTTCCCTTTTATTTGTTTTATTTCAAAATGGAAATCAGCTAGGATCATGGTCCATCTTGTAATTCTACTATTAGTATTTTGCTTTAACATTTAGAGTGGTTAATGGTTAGGGTTATTTCATGCTGGCGTTCTTTTTCTTTCTCTAAGTTTTCTTGTTCTTTCTCTCTGAGTCTTCTTTCATGTAGCCTTTCTTTAAATTGCTTGTCTTTTTCTAATCTAATTCTGTCTTATTTCAATTTTGATGAATGCTGCTCTATCATCTTCTTTTAACTTTAGTTTATCTACTATCTCTATTAGTTTTTCATACTCAGCCATTTTCAAAGATTCAAATGAGTAATATAGTTTATTAATAGATATGTGTGCACTAGGTAGTTGTTAATGAAATATTGTACAAGAAATAATTATAATTGCTCAAATATCAATTACAGATAATAGTAGATATATATTTTTTTTTCAGCAATTGACTTTATGAGATTTCTTAAATTATTCTTGGTACTTTGTCTGGTTCATAAATATGCATATGTAATACTGGTCAATTATGTGTTCACATGTATTTTTAGTATCTCCACGTGCGATGTAAAAATTTATTGCAACAAATAATTCACAATTATGTGAGCCTTATTAGTCTGATAAATAGTGATCAATGTAATATGTTAAGTTTCTGCTTTTTCACTTATCAGTGTCCATACAAATAGTATCAAAATAGTTAAATGTGCTCAAAGTATATATTATATTATATACAATCAATCTTGTCACAATCTCAAATAAAAGTATATCCCATAGTGTATCAAGAGTGTAGTGTAGTGTTGATAATTATAAAAAATAGGTTGAAATAAGAAGTAAAAATAAATATATATATTAATAAGTAATTAGACAAACATAAATACACTATAGATAACTAAACAGTCTGCTTTAAAGAGACATTACAAGATAGTAGAAATAGTAGACAAAAGAATTACAAAGAGAAATAACTATGACGCAAAAAGAAAATTAAACAAATGTCAACAAGACAATACAAGAGTTTAACAATATGATAGATACATGACGAAATACAACCTTGACTAGTACAGCTATACGATCAAGTGTTTACTTTATCTAAAGAGTCCCTACCAATACGTGGATGCTTACTTTGGAAAAAAAATATAAATGCTCAGACTCAATAGATAATTAAATTTAGTCCCTAAAGGTCAGATGTATATATAAATACAGATGTAAACAATGAAAAAAAATTGTGGTGTAGTTCAAAGAGAACTAATCAATACTCATTAATACTAAAGGGTAATTAAAGTTACTTCCCTTAAATATTCACTTGATGCTTGACTTGTCCAGAAAGTTCCGGTGATGCTCCATGTAAAGTATGTCACAAATACAGTTCATATACGTTTGAACAAAATAGTAATCCACTTGTTAAATCCACAGTACAATGTTAAATGATACGGTACTCAAGTCCTTGAACAATAGTAATCCAATAAATACTTCATATGTTTGACAATTCGTATAGTTGACAGGTAATCCAATAAATGATTCATTTGCTTGATAGGTAATCCACTGTTTCGTACAGTTGCTGAAACAAATATAAATAACTAAAAATGACTCTTAAGGTAGTGACGGCAAGAGAGGTCTAAGAGTAAGAGCTCTCTCTTATTAAATGTGCTGTTAGACAGCGACAATATGAGTGTGTCATTAGAATTATGACGAGCACTTGACGTAGATGATCTTGAATATGTCAGCTACTTTGACTGACCATATATCAGCTGTCTTGAATGACTTGTTCTACATTTTCACCCACACCGGTTGTACTATCACGGTTGTCTAGTTTCACCCACACAGGCTGTAGTATCCAGGTTGTCTCAGCATATCATGTTTGATCTCTTTAGATTAGGATGTTAAAGTGACTTTGAACAATGCTGTGCTCCTAAAGCTATCTCAACTGGGTTAAAAGTACAACCACATAAATCAGGCTTCCAGATAAATGACACTTAGGACAGTAGTCAACTGGAAAATATGTCGAAGTTGAAATACTGCTTAAACAGGAATAGTTCAAATTGTTCATTTCATCACAGATGAAAAAAATAGCTTGCTAATGGTAACTGTGTCATGGCAGGTCAATATGACATGTAGTAGTAGATCTAGATACCAAGTGTGTAGTCAAAAAAATGTTATAAATTCTAGATTAGTTGCACTTCATGTAAAGTTCAATCTTGAAGTACCAGTTAAAATAGTAGGCACAGTTAACTTTTAATTTCAGCTCTGTTTTCTGTTAGACTACCTGAAGATAATAATAATGTCACTCTTGGATCACGTGAATCTCACTTGAAAAATTGTGTGCTGGTCTCAATAAATGTAGATCTAGGTCACCTCTTAAATGTTGAATGTGTCGTTGAACGACACCAAATGAGAAAATAGTAGAGTCAATAATCAGATCTTAGCTTTCTTGCTGGTTGAGTTGCGCCATGATTTGTGTAAAAATATTTTAATTAAGAGTTACTTTTTCCTGTGTTTACTAAATAGTTCACTTGCCAACTTCAAAAAATTATCTGTATAAATGTTACTGTAAGTAACTGTAGTAGTAAAATACTTCTGACAGCAATAGAAAAAATTCTTGACTTGTTCCTCTGGTGCTCATAAATCTGTTAAGTTAGCAGTTCTGACACTTCTGACAGTGGAGTTCCTTTAGACACTTTGGACACTATAAATGCCGTTTTCTGGCTCTTCTGACACTATAAATGTTGTTTTCTGCCCACTTCTGACACCATAAATGTCACCGCTGTATTTTTGACATCATAAATGTCACTGTGGTTATGTTTTGATGCTGTGATATTATTGTGGGTTTATCTATGTAGGCGTGGTGGTGACATTGGGTTCATATTATAATTCACAGAATAAGGAAATGACACTTGATGTAGCAAACACAAATAAGTTTAATTTAAGTAATAACACCACATATTGAATATGATACACAGTTCAATTCAGGAATGACCAATATTAATCCTCTATAGAAATATGGCGAATAGTAGTCATCCAACAAGCACTTTTTTTTAATAGATAATTACAATTACAATTTAGTAGTCATCCAACAAGCACTTTTTTTTTAGATAATTACAATTGTTATTTTGTAGACCTTTTCAATATTTCTTCCACTCCATTCTCCAGACCTGGATGAGTGTGCTGCCAGCTACAGCAATGAATGTAATGGCAGCTGTACCAACACTGAGGGAAGCTACACTTGTTCCTGCAGTGCAGGCTACAAGCTGGCTGCTGATCTGCGAGCGTGTGATGGTAATACAACTTGTTGACCCTTTTTTTACTTCGTTGGTAATATGCTAGGTATTTTGGTAAATAAGCTCAGAAGAAAGATGTGTATTTTTTTTATGCAACCAAATTAGCGATATCAATACCATAACCTGTAATAGCCTTATCCCTGTAGGGTTGTTACCCCTCCTTAACCTGTAGGTGTGTAACCCCTCTTTAACCTGTAGGTGTGTAATAAAGAGTTAAGAGTCAAATGAAGTGTAATCAAAAATGTCTTTGGTTATTATCAAACTTTGCCATCCATTTGTGCTTTCCTTTCTAGCTTCTGGCTCAGGCAACCCATTCCATGTTGTAGAATTAAAACTGGTTTATGAAACAGTTGGAAGGGGGTAGATACCACAGAATGAATGTTTGTTTGTGTGTGTGTTCTTTTATCAGAAGTCAGGAGATAAACCAATCAAAACCAGAAGGATTTAAAAACACATTGTATTTAAAAAATGATAGTCTAGCATTAAAATTTTAATGAAATGAATTCCTGGGCATGAAACTTCCCAATGCTGCATTTCAATTGGGCAACTTTATAGCCTTGGGCATGCTGTATAACGTCATTCTGAAAGAAACAATTACTTTACTTGGTCACTGACTTTGTAAAATCTGATCTTATTTGTTATTTTATAAGATTACTACATCTACCTGGAGGTGTAATGGTTGAGCGGTAAGTGCTTGGCTTCTGAACACAGGGTCCCGGGTTCGAATCCTGGTGAAGACTGGGACTTTTTGAATTTCAGGATATTTGGGCACCTCTGAGTTGACCCAGCTCTAATGGGTACCTGACATTAGTTGGGGAAAAGTAAATGTTGTTGGTCCTTGTGCAGGCAACATGACACCCTCGTTAACCGTAGGCTACAGAAACAGATGACCTTTACATCATCTGCCCTATAGACCTCGAGGTCTGGAAGGGTAACTTGACCTACTTTACTACATCTACCAGTAATCAGTGTACTGTAATTCTTTAAATGTCTAATGTGCTTATGTCAATACTAAACAGACATAGATGAGTGTACTGCAGGGACCAGTGGCTGCCAACAGAAATGTACCAATGAAGTGGGCAACTTCTCCTGTTCATGCAACACCGGCTACACTGTGGATGAAACTGACAGGAAAAAGTGTTATGGTAAGAAAAGAAGGCTAATGTATCATTATTTACTTAATACCTAATAGTTATAGTACAGAAGGATCCTAGGTATCGCATTTAGAAACCACATCACAAACAAAGAGATTAGAGACAGGCTTACTGCAGGGATTGGACCCCATGATGACCTGCTAAAAATGCAAGCTAAAAATCTATGGCCATATCACAAGGTCTTCGGGGCTCACAAAGACTTTCCTTCAGGAAACAGTACCAGGAAAAAGAAGAAGAGGTAGACAGAGAAAGTGATGGGAAGTCAAGATAAAGAATATCGGGCCTACCATTGAAAGAGATTTTAATTAATGCAAAAGACAGAGAGGAATGGATAAAGATGGTTGACAAATCTTGCGTGGTGCCCCAATGGTCCAACAGACTAAGGGATAGGTAAAGGTAAAAAATAGTAACAACACTTTTATCCACAGAGGTTGTATAGTAAATAATAATTCTTTCTGATGTACACCACTTTTAAAAGAATAATTTAATGAAAGTCTAAAAGCAATAAATCAAACACTCTTTTACAATTTTGGTTGCTTTTTCTGTTATTTAAATGCTTTGATTTAAAATGAAAACTTTCTCTTGACCTGTATGCAACTGAATTTAGTCTGCAAGAAATGCAAATATAATTTTGAAGAGAAAATGTGGAAAAGAAAAACTAAGTAAAAGTTATTCTTATTGGAAAGAACTTTCAGTGTTTTTGCAGAGTCTGCTTTTTGTAGAAGTTTGCTAGTAGAATTCTGTTTATATGATTCTGCTAGTTGTACAAGTCTGTTAGTTGAAGAAGTCTGTTTTACAAGTATGATTGTCATACATCAGCCATACATCAAACCCATTAAGAATGTTGTATGAATTGTGACAAGGGTTGTTGGGCCCTTTTTCCACCTCCACAAGTGCAATGAACTTGGCACCTCCTAGTGGGTTGGATTGCTTCCCTACTGGCCTATTCGTCTTCACTAACAAAACATTGCCAGTTAGTTTTCTGGCATGTGTTGTTTTGGATCACTATGTTCTATGTATGTAAACATTCTGTTTTTTTCTTTCAACTGTTTTTCTTTGTATCAGTTTATCTACTGTTAGCCATGTTAAGTTTGTATTTTCAAAGTTTACATTGTAAGTTAACCTATAAGTTACCTTTCATAACTGAGTGGTCTCAAGTAATTTATAATTCTCTGGTAAAACAATAGGAAATTATCTTCATGTTTTTTTTCATAGTCAATCATTAATCATCTGTCCTAATATATAAATGAGAAAAAACTAATATGTTTTCCTGCACACCAAAATATACTTCCATTGTGGACATGTACTCTAGTGAAAGCGAAGGCTCCATTCTGTCAAGGGTGCAATAATAATAATAATAGTAATAATCTTTATTGTCTGTAAGGAAATTTGTCTTACAATCTGTGCATTACACAAAACAAAACATAACTAAAAAAAAAAAATGTACATTCACATCAGATTCACTCATAATTTACATGTGAAAAGTTTATATCAGATTGTTTCTATTTAATGATTTGATCGCCAGGGGAACAAAAGAGTACTTATGTCTGTTTGTCTTTGCTATCTGTGTCTTGGATCTCTTTTGTGATTGTAAAATCACAAAATCCTGACCCAAAGGGGGAATTTTTTATTTCTAGAATCTTTTAAGCTTTTTTTTGGATGTTTGTCTTAAACAGCTGCCCAAATGGGGTTTGTTTTTTTGCCAATGACTTTACCAGCAGCATTTAAAATGGACTTAAGTGTGTGTGTGGGGGGTGGTGGAGCATGGGTAAAAATACTGGCTCATTGATCAAATCCAATTTGAAATACTACTCAATCAATTACATCCTAAAACCTATGTTCAGATACTTTCTTCATCTTGTTGACATGTAAAATTGATTATTTCTATTTTTAGAAAGTGCAGGCTTTGACTATCAAGTAAAAGTAGAGGCTAATGATGTCAGTGAGTTCATTCTGCGAGAAACCAAGGGGGTGGAATACTTGAACCTGAAAGCTAAATACGAAGCTGCTGTAAGTTTTAATACTTCATAAATACAACTTTTTTTTTTGTTTTACATGTTTACATGTATATCTTAATTGTAGTTCATATCTGAGTTTAACCGTTTTGTACAAGATGTTGTAGTGGAAAATTAAAAAAAAAATTTTTTTGGGTTATAAGATAATGTTTAGAGCTGTGTAACTGTTTGTTCAGATTGCTTTTTTTTTTCTGATAAATATTTACGATTGTTTTTTATTATTATTTCCAGCTAAACGTCACCATCAGTCAATATGTTGAAGGGTTGAAAGATGTTTCTATCTATAGCATGAAGTAAGTCACATTCAAATGTTACAATTAATCTATACTTAGTCAAAATGTTCATCTAATAATTTAGAACTGCTAAAATCAGTTATTTTGAAAATATAAATTTTACAAAGTAAATTCTGAGTTCTCTTTTCATAATCAATAAAACAAAATATGTGAACAAGACCTGTTTAACCCAAGCTAGAATTCTCTTCTAAGAAGCTGTACTATAGTCTCTTAGCCAGAAAAAACATGACTTAGCAAAGTTTAAATCTATTATTAACATTCAGGAATAGACCAACATTTTTACATGTAGGATGTAAATATCTTCTGTTAAGAAGGAATGTCTGTAATTTATTAACATTTTTATAACATCTCAATGTGAATATTGAAATCACAGAGTATTTAACTAAAAAGCTTGCCAAAGTGTAGTTCTTGTACTCTAAAAAGGGCAAAGCTATAATCATGTTTGTCATATACTCAAGAAAAGGCAAAGTTATGATCAAATATTTCAGATGCTCTAGAAAGATGTTATTATGTTCATATATTTCATACTAGAAAGAACAAAGTTATATTTATATACTCTAGAAAGGGCAGCATTATCATTGACTTTACAACAATTGTGGATACAACAGTGACCCAGAATGCAGCTGGCAAGATGGTGGAGGCTATACTTAGCATTGCAGAGAAGGGCTTAATGGTGGATGGTGTTCTACAGAATGCCTCAGTTACTATTGGCAACATTACAGGTAACAAACATTCACACATATGTGTATGTTACAGATTTTATAATCTACTCGCGGGATATGACCCGCAGGCCTTAGTTTGGGTATTAATGATCTACTGTATTTACTGGATTTAGATCTATGTCAAGCATGGCGTATGTTCCCTTGACATTAAAAAAAAAAAATTATGAAGGTAGAGTGTGAAAATGAGTACCAGTTTAGCTGGCATATTGATATCAAATATAAAATACTGTGAAAATGGGTTTGCCCAATTTGTTAAAAAATTTTGTTCTTTTATAGAGATAAATTTAGGCACATGTTTAATTTTTAGGGACTTCCAGTTGGGGTTGGCAACCATGGCAAGTTTTATCAAGATTAGTTAAACGGTTTTGATTTCTATGCGGGGACATACACATACACACTTACATAGTTTTTACAGTCTACTTTCTATATTAGATGTTAATGTAAACAGTTTTCTCTTGTATGGTCCGTGTCCTGCTGTAACTATTGCTGGCCAAATTAAAACCCCAAAACACTCAACTTTACTTCCTCATGATAATATCTTATTCTCTATCAGTCGTAAAATGACTATGGCTCATGTCCTAGAGGGATAGAGTTGAGCAATCAGCTGTGGTCAGAACATTGTCACACACTCAGCCATTCCTCCTCCCTCTCCATGGCTCCAAAGGAATGGCTATAGCCAATACAGCTTAGGGTCAGCAGCGTCACAGAGTCTGTCTTTGTGCTACAAGCTGCTTAAGGGTCACTGGCTTCTGATTTTTTGCTCAGGATTGACGCCCAAAGCCTTTCTTATGTTATAGTTTAGCCACAAGAAGGTTTGGATTCAGAGTTTTCTTTCTCCTAGGTGGTTAGGAAATCATGGTTAATGAGTTCATCCTGCTCCAAGCTTTACGAGTTTAGGCGCCAGTTTGACCCTCCCCCTATAAGTGATAACAATTCCACCTGGCTCAGTATGAGAGTCATAGGTCAAGGCCTGGAATTGGTCTGGTTGGTCAGTGGTTTTATGAAGCACAATTGGAAGCATAAGTAATGGGGATACTTACAACCACCATCACTTCCAGCAATAGCAACCCTTCAGAATCATCACACAATAATGCCTATAATATCTTCCTTTTTTTACAAAGCTTATATATTTGTCGGGTACAATTTTTTTGTACATTATTTCTCCCACACCCATTCTCAGATTAAGTTAAAAGTATAAACAATTATTTGTTACACCTAACATAACATGAATCAATAAAGGAATCGGCCAATTTAATTAATTTATTGTTGGGAATTAATTATTTTGTTTGGTACCAAAAAGTGAAATAAATACTGCTTATGAGAAATGTGGCTGTAAATGTGGAGTTATTTCCCTTTTAATGTTTGTACACTTTTCCCTACCACTCCCCATTCTCAGATCAAGTTGAAATTTGTAAAAAATATTTATAGTAGATGACAAATCAATAAAAATGTTAACCAATCAGTTAATTAATTAGTGGTCATTAATTAATGTTGTTTTATACACAAAAAGGGAGCTCATTCCTTCCGTATTGACTATATGGCAGTGATTTTTATGGTTCTTTCCCTTAGATTAAGCTTTTTTTTTTTTTTTTTTTTAATATTTAAAAAAACAGTTTTGGATGTTATCTACCAGAAATACTGTAACAATGCTGTTTTCTGTTACCATAGTTCCTCCAATGAAAGACAAATGTGTTATCCTCAATGCTCTGGGTGGCTGTGAGGGAGACACTGAGTGTGTTATCAATGAGCAAGGAGAAGCTTACTGCAGGTAGGAGCTAGTCATTCTCACAGATTGGAGACAGTCATGTGTGAAATATTTGTCTTTTAATTAATTGAAATGTTATTTTATCATTAATTTGGGTTTAAATGATAGATGACTTTGAAAAATAAGTACCGTACTATAGTCTTATTCTTATTTATGAATATTTCTGGATCATTAAATTATTATTTTTTTATTTATTTGCAGAAAAAATGATCGCAAAAGTGAGTAATTTATAGTTAGAAAATATATATATTCTTATCATGACCTTCAAGCTTCCATTTTTTTTTTAATTTTACTTTTTTGTTCGATTTCTCACTTTACACCCACTTACTAAAATGTTTTTAAAATGAACCTTTATGACCTTTGACACCTCTAAGCACCATGGATGTAGCTGATAGTTTGTTGGTCATCAACTAGCTAGAATTGAAGAACAAAATACAAAAGTAAAACAACAAAAAACAATTAGATTGTCATCCCATGTGACAGAAGTTGGATTAGATCCTCTCTTTTAGAGTTGGCAGAGGATAAAAAGTGCTTGAATTACAGTAGCATCCTTCTGGGGGAGATTTATATTGTGATTGTATTACCTCTCAGTCTGAAGCTAGTCCCTTTTTCTCATAGAGTAGCACTATCTCATTTCCTATTATCATGAAAATGCCTGTGGACTCATCTTTTCATTTAAGATCCCTGTGGACTTATCTTATTGAAGATGCCTGTAAAGTCATCTTATTGAAGATGCCTGTGGACTCATCTTTTCATTGAAGATGCATGTGGTCATCTTATTGAAGATGCCTGTGGACTTATCTTTTCATTGAAGATGCCTGTGAAGTCATCATATTGAAGATGCCTGTGGACTCATATTTTCATTGAAGATGCCTGTGAAGTCATCTTATTGAAGATGCCTGTGGACTCATCTTCTCATTAAATTTGGAAAATGAAACTGTGGTTTTAGCGATGAAATAAAGAAAATAGTTAAAAGGGCATAAAATAGTTGAAAGTGCATAAAAATAGTTGAAAGTGCATAAAATAGTTGAAAGTGCATAAAAATAGTCAAAAAGTGCATACATATTTCAGCTGTCTCCTGTGTCTCACCACTTGCACCAAGTGGCAGAATCGGATAGAGACAACTATAGTTGGTTTCTGGCATGTCTTGAAACATTCAGACTATGAAGATTATTATAACCAAACTCCAATCACCTTCAGGTGCTGCTGGGGGATGAAAGGTTATTTAATTATACATTGCCTGAATCAGCCAGGAAAACGATATAACTTACTGGAGTTTAGTCTAATTAATAGGAGGCGGGCGGTGGCTGAGTGATAAAGCACTTGGCTTCTGAACCAAGGGATCGAAGGGGTTTGACTGGGATTTTAATTTGGGGATCTTAAGGATCATCTGAGTCCACCCAGCTCTAATGGGTACCTGACATTAGTTGGGGAAAAGTAAAGGCAGTTGATCATTGTGCTGGCCACAAGACACCCTCATTAACCATGGGCCACAGAAACAGATGACCTTTACATCATCTGCCCTATAGATGGCAAGGTCTGAAAGGGGAACTAGTCTAATTCACGACTTATCATAGTTAAAATCTAATTAACTTAACATGCATACCAAGGTTAACACATGAATACTCTTAGGATGTAGAAATATCAATAATTCCCAAGATGAAATACTTTACATTTGATTGAAGTTACATAATGAAAGAAAAATCCTCAGAAAAATTGATGCTGCCATACATGAGAAAACTGGATGAAGGATTAGCACCACCCAAGACATATACCAGCTCTATGAAGACCCCCTCCATAGTGACAGAAATAAAAGGGAGCAGTTTATGTTAGGCAGGCCACCTTGAAAGTATGCCAGAGAACAGGAGAAATGATTGTCCGCTGGCAAAAAACAAAAGGCAGGCGCCCCAAAGGCCAACTAGGAGCACGGTGGCTGTATAACATAGATGCAGATCTACAACAGCTTAAAGTCCAAGCATGGAGATGTAAAGCACAGGATAGATCGGAATGGAGAGATATGCTAAAGCGGGGTAGGGCCCCCTTCATAGGCTGTAGCGCCACTGGGATGGATGGATGGAAGTTACATTATCTCTGGGGGATGGGGAGGGGGCTTCACTGCACAAGTGATGACTTTCATCATTTTAGTGTGTGGGTACATGGAAGCTCAGGAGCCAGGCTCTCTACAGCCAGGCTACATAGTATTCTCTTTTTCTTTAAGTACACTACATCCAGTTTACAGCTGTTTTTGATGAACCTAGTCTCGATTCATCTTAATCTAACACAGTAACTGTCATCCATTGTGCATTATGTCCATTGCAGTGGAAGAGTAACATGATTGTCAGATAATGAACTTTTTTTTATTATTTCTCAGACATTCCTCTTATTGTGGGACTGAGTGTGGGACTACCGCTGGGTGTCATCTGCATAGCAGCCATAGTGGGCTGCTTGTGGTACAAGAAGAAATACACAGCGCAGAGAAGGTATGTTGTTGAGATTGGTGTTTTGTCTTTTTGTAAGCTGTTGAGATTGGTGTTTTGTAAGTCTTTTTGTAAGCTGTTGAGATTGGTGTTTTGTAAACCTTTTTGTAAGCTGTTGAGATTGGTGTTTTGTAAGCTGTTGAGATTGGTGTTTTGTAAGCTGTTGAAATTGGTGTTTTGTAAGCTGTTGAGATTGGTGTTTCTGTTCTCTTGTTCTAACTATTTTAAATTCCTCAAATATGCCTCTTCAAATCAAACTGCAGTGCCTCTTCAAATCAAACTGCAGTGCCTCTTCAAATCAAACTGCAGTGCCTCTTCAAATCAAACTGCAGTGCCCCTTCAAATCAAACTGCAGGGCCTATTCAAATCAAATTGCATATCTTAAAATTAAAATGGAAAACTAATAATTTAGAATTTAAAAAAAGTTTTTCTCAAGTATGTATGATTGTCTTAATGTATGTTTGTTCTAACGTATGATAGTTTAATGCATGATTGTTAAGATTGTATGATTGTTTCATGTATGCTTTTTGTTTTTTCCCTTTTTGCACTCAAATGGATTTAATTTGACTACTTTTTCTACAAAGTTGAAATTAATAACTCAAAACTGATTATTCACTTTAATAACTCAAAACTGATACTTCAAACCCAAAAATTGAGTCTTATAATGCAAATTATTTTCTACTTCCAGAATTAACGTGAAAGAAGCAAACTACATGGACAGACCTACAACACCAAAAGAGAGTTTCAGTGGATCAAGGCCATCATCTGGCACACATGCTGTGTCAGCCTGGTCAGAAAAAGAACAACTGGTTACTTAAAAAGATAAACATTTCTACAATTTTGTAACCAAAACACAAATGTTGCTTTGCCCCCTGTGATATTTGCAAATTGGCTTCTACAAACTATATGTTGCAATCTTATTTTTTGAGTATTTATTGTTTGAGACAATGAGAATGAAATTCATTTTTTTAGTGACTTAACTCTTTCTCTCCTAATTGACGATACCATCATTCATTACCTCATTAAATTTAATTAACGTGTCATTTTATAAACATTGTTTTATATATAATAAAAAAAAAAGTAAGCATTTCCCTTTAATTTTATACCAAATAAAACATTTTCTGATAACAAATGAAAACATTATTGAAACTTAACCCTAACAGGGTAGTGAAATACAAATGAGCAAAAGAATAGGACGTTGGAAAATAATTACGGAGAGAAAGAGTTAAAGCATATTGCTCAATTGTTTGTTGCTGACTATGTATAACAAGAATATGATCTGCATCTAGAGATTTTTTTTTGTATATTTTGCTATCACTTAGAAAAATGTTTTTCATGTTTATATTGGCTGTTAATTAACAAAAAAAATGCAAGTCATTTTAGATAAAAAATATTGAAGAATATTTTATATCATTAGCTGTTCTAAAATGTAATCTTAAGTGTAATATTTTTAATATTTGAATGTATTCTTAATTTAATGCTATGTAATGCATTTTGTTTAAACCCATATATTTTTTTTTGTAAACTTTTATTCATAAAGGACTTACAGTCTTTTCAACTGAGATCAGTTTAGATCTAGACGATGTGATGCAATATATTTTATTATTTCTATATTTCTCTACAACTTGAATTATTTCTTATCTTATTGTATTCCATGTTTTGTTGATGCAAGTCTCAATCGGTGATGACCAACATTTATTCCGATGCGCGTGTCACAGGCCATTGCAGAACCTGTTCTTCCTTTTTCTTGTCTTTAATATGCAGATTTCCTGCAATTAAATTAGAAGGACCTGATGGCAATTCGTCCTGGGCCAGAAGGATGTCAGTTGGGCAACACTGGTCAAGATATTCCTAGTGCCAGCTGTTAGAACAGCGTGGCTTATTTTTATGTTAAATTTGGGGAATTCAAAATAACAATTTTTATTAGGAGGCAATGGACTTGAAACCTGTGTAGCCCTGATTCAATCTTCGGTCTGGTCATACAAAAATAGTCCAATAAAAAACAAAAAATACATTGGCTGCCCAAAAGAATTATTTGACAGACAGTAAAATAGCAATAAAAAGAAACTTGTGCAAATATTAGAGTTGAATTTATTCAATATACATGGAAAACATGACTTCAGTCAAATATAATAATTTTTTATCTTGAGGTTTGAGAATTACATCATTTTTGACAATCTTATTTTTTAAGCTTTTTTGGCACATAAATTATAACATTTGTACACTACTAACAAACATAGATATTACAGTTTTAAGTTTCATTGTTTTAATGATGATTTTCCATTTAAAAAAAATAAATTTTCATATCACTATTTCTATTAGTTAATTCTAGTTGGTTGTTTGGCTTTGGTAAATAAATATTCTATGTCTTCAGAAAAGTAAGTCTTGGTCTAAGTACCTGGCCTCAGTTACCTACACAACATTAAGTTTCGTGGCTGAATTGGGGACAACTGTGTTAATTATTTTGTATTCGAGGCTCATTAGTTGTCTCCCTCTTGTATTAAAAACATAGACACTGCAAATATTTAATGACGATATCAAGAATGCATTATGAGATTTTGGAACCAGTACTTTGAATGCTTATTATTTCTATGTTTAAATAATACAATTTTATTTTGGTCAGTGACATAGGTCTAATCTATATACTTGTGTGGTAGGTATTGTAAAGTTCAGTTTCAGTTTGATAAGCTATTATTTTTTATATAAAACTTTTCCAAACAAAATAAGTTCAATATTTGTAAACTGTTCAAAGATTTGTTTTTGTTATTTAGAAAAAAATAAATAAATAAAGTAATGACCTCATTATTGAGACAATTTTTTTTCATGTGTACTATAAAATCAATGTTTGACTATGTTTGTTACAAGTATCTTAGATATGATGTTTGTTAGAGCAGGGGTGTAAATCCTAGATTTCAGTATGTGGTGGCCCCTTTTGTTTTTGTTTTGTTACAGTGGCCAACACGTTGGCGAAGGACAGACGTGATATAAATGGAGGAGATAATGTTTCTGTTCCGAAAAACGAATAAAACTTTATTAAAAACTGTTCCGGACAACTAAAAAAGAAACAAACGTCAGCATTGTAAAGGAAATGCTGTCACGGAAATATCAAGTAAAAACTATGAATCAAATTAGCATGATGTTGTTTCCCCTACGCTAATAATAAATATAAAACTTGTGTATTTTTGATAGACGTAAAGGCCCCAACTAATTTATAATTTAAATAGTTGAACACAAGAATATAAGTATTTTTTGTTGAAGCATTAAGAGTTATCATTAAAAATAGTATCAAATATCAGAGTGATTATAATCGGTAAGATCAATGAGACAAGTAGCAAAACAAAATTAGTACGTAAGTAGAAATTATGAGTACACAAAAATTTTTATTTTTTTTTACTCAGGAAGACACTAAAAAAAAACACACTTCTTAATCAATATATTAGAACAAGAATAGAAACTCTATCTAATCTTTCCATTCGAGGTCAGAACAAACTGCCTGAACATCTGATGACGACACTATTCCGTCTAATTCTACTAATAAAATCTTATCACTCTTATTATTTACAGACGTTGTGTAAGCATAAAGGTGATGACATAATTGTCCTATTAAGGCAATTTGTTCTGAGCTCGAATGTTACAGTGCACAACACGTTGCTCAGGGACTATCAGATATATTGGTGGCTGGTGAAGCCTGGTTCAAATGTATCCTATGCTTATTTATGAACTGATGGATGTAGCTTAGACTCTTATTGCCATTCAAGCATGGAACAAGTTGCCTGAATCAGCCAGGAAAACAATGAATTGAATGAGATAACTAGACTAACACATAGATATATGGAGAATTTAATTATCTTCTTTGAAGATTTACTGCTGTTTAAAGAAGTCTAAGAATTACTGCTGCTTAAAGAAGTCTAAGATTTACTGCTGTTTAAAGAAGTCTAAGATTCACTGCTGTTTAGAGAAGTCTAAGTTTTACTGCTGTTTAGAGAAGTCTAAGTTTTACTGCTGTTTATAGAAGTCGTAAGATATTTACTGCTGTTTAGAGAAGTCGTAAGATTTACTGATGTTTAGCTAGGTGTCGAATAGTTGAATTGTAAAAACAAACGTTTAGGTCCACAAGATTTGATCTTACAACATTCACCACTTCTATGTTCCTAGTTTGTACAGCCTCAAAGCTTGTCAACATCTATTGTGTAACCCATCGACTTGGTCCTAGTTTGTACAGCCTCAAAGCTTGTCAACATCTATTATGTAACCCATCGACTTGGTCCTAGTTTGTACAGCCTCAAAGGTTGTCAACATCTATTGTGTAACCCATCGACTTGGTCCTAGTTTGTACAGCCTCAAAGCTTGTCAACATCTATTGTGTAACCCATCGACTTGGTCCTAGTTTGTACAGCCTCAAAGCTTGTCAACATCTATTATGTAACCCATCGACTTGGTCCTAGTTTGTACAGCCTCAAAGCTTGTCAACATCTATTGTGTAACCCATCGACTTGGTCCTAGTTTGTACAGCCTCAAAGTTTGTCAACATCTATTGTGTAACCCATCGACTTGGTCCTAGTTTGTACAGCCTCAAAGCTTGTCAACATCTATTGTGTAACCCATCGACTTGGTCCTAGTTTGTACAGCCTCAAAGCTTGTCAACATCTATTGTGTAACCCATCGACTTGGCCTTAGTTTCAGACGTGAGTTCAGATTTTTAAAGCCTAGCCCAACTCTCTTGCAGGACTATTGAAGCGGACACGGATCGAACCCTTGACCTTCGTAATGACAGTCCGAAGCGCATACCACACGACCAGGCAGACATTTGTTTTATGTAATTTTTACAAAAGCAGGGGTGGATGAATGATGTCTTAGATAATTTGTAGATCTTACAGTCAGATCTTCGGGATTTTTAAACTTAGTTTACAGTTATCTTCTCTTTTACGTTGTGATTTTTCTACATTCTACAAGCGATAAAATGCAGCGAATGGAAAGCGATATGTGGAAGTATAGTGGCAATGTAATGGAAGTTAAGAAAAAAACTTATAAAAATAGATGTTCAAATAAACATCAAGCCTGGAAGAGATGTAGATATTGATTGTGTACGTGTAATAAGCCCATGGTAAATATTATTTATGCCACAAGGCTACACCGTATGTCCAAAATACATATAGAACAAATCCAGACCTCTACTGTCTTACGGTTATACCCAAACAGTTAAATTATACCAAATAGTTGGGGCACGACATGGCCTAAATTGTGCCGATGGGCAAAAAAACCCCAAAAATATTAACCCAAATAGTTGAAAGGTTTCGGGAGTCCATAACAAAAATCAGGCAACGGTGACACTTGGGCAGCTTACAGCACACAGTACTACATCCTGACAGGTTTCTGCTGCTGATCACAGCTTGTATCGTGTGTATGCAGTTTCTATGGGGAGGTGGGAACTGCTGTGTGTGGACGTTAATTAATGTCCAGTCTTTTATCTCATTGAGTTATTGTCATGTCTTATATCTCAATTAGTTAATGTCCAGTCTTTTATCTCATTGAGTTATTGTCATGTCTTATATCTCAATTAGTTAATGTCCTGTCTTTTATCTCATTGAGTTAATGTCATGTCTTATATCTCACTTAGTTAATGTCATGTCTTTTATCTCACTTAGTTAATGTCCAGTCACTTATCTCACTGAGTTAATGTCCCGTCTTTTATCTTACTTAGCTAATGCCAAGTCTGTATCTCACTTAATGCCAAGTCTTTATCTCAATTCACAGTCTTTATCTCACTTCGCTTATGCAAAGTCTTTATCTTACTTAGCTAATGCCAAGTTTGTATCTCAATTAGCTTATGCCAAGTCAGTATCTCACTTAATGCCAAGTCTGTATTTCACTTAGCTTATGCAAAGTCTGTATCTCACTTAGCTTATGCCAAGTCTGTATCTCACTTAATGCAAAGTCTGTATCTCACTTAGCTTATGCCAAGTTCGTATCTCACTTAATGCAAAGTCTGTATCTCACTTAGCTTATGCCAAGTTCGTATCTCACTTAATGCCAAGTCTGTATCTCACTTAATACCAAGTCTGTATCTCACTAAATGCCAAGTCTGTATTTCACTTAATGCCAAGTCTGTATCTCACTTAATATCTTATCTTATCTTATCTTATATAATACAGACGTTACTTCAAAAAAGAAGATGATTACGTCCTACGCGTCATGCATTTAGTCATGCATATTAACCAATGACTTAAATTCTGCCAAGTCACTGGTTTTTCTGGCTAGCTCAGGCAACCCATTCCATGCTCTAATAGCACTAGGGAAGAAGGAGTATTTGTACAAATTTGTCCTAGCATATGGGACGAGGAATGTGCCTTTATTTTGTGTCTTTCAGAGTATTTTATTAAATTTTGTTTTTGTATTTGAAGATTATGGTTCAGTGTTTTATGTATAATTGCTACTTTACTTTTGAGTCTTCTGTCTTGAAGGCTTTCTAAATTTAGTGATTTTACTAATGGTGTTACCCTAGTCAAATGTGAATATTCGTTTGTTATGAATCTCACTGCTCTATTTTGTGTTTGTTCCAGTTTCTTAATGTTTTCTTGAGTTGAGGGGTCCCACACGGTGGATGCATATTCTATTATTGGCCTAACCAAGGTTAAATAACATTTTAGTTTTATGTTCTTATTTGATTTATAGAAATTTCTTTTAATAAACCCTAATGCTTTGTTGGATTTTTTAATAGTTTCATCAGTATGTGGATTCCATGACAGTTTTTCATTTATTATAACACCTAGGTATTTTGCGTTTTTAGTCTGTGTTACTGGTTTGCCATGAATAAGATAAGTGGAATTAATTTGTTTTAGTTTTTTTGTTACTCTTAACAACTGACATTTTTCTGGGTGGAAAGTTATGCTCCAATTTGATTCCCATTTCTGTAAATCATCTAATTCTCTTTGTAAAATATCTGTGTCTTGTGTTGTTTTTATTGTTCTATATATTATGCAATCGTCTGCAAATAATCTGACTTTTGTTCCTGAACTAATGCAATTTGGTAAATCATTTATGTAAATTAAAAATAGTAGTGGACCCAAGACTGTTCCTTGAGGTACACCTGAGTTTACTGTTATTGGTGTTGATTTAGAGCCATTTATTATTACAGTTTGTTCTCTCCCTATCAGAAAATCTTTAATCCACTGATGCAGTGGACCATTAATGCCGAAATATTTTAATTTTTTAAGCAAACTATGGTGGTGAACTTTGTCAAAAGCCTTGGAAAAATCTAGTAAGATAGCATCTATTTGTTCACTATTATCTAAACCTTTTGAAAAATCATCAATAAGTCCTATTAGTTGTGTTTCACATGATCTATATTTCCTAAAGCCATGTTGGTATGGGGTGAGGACATTAAGTTTGTCTAAGTGGTTTATGATGTTGCTACATATTATGTGTTCTAGTATTTTACATGTGATGCTGGTAAGTGATACTGGTCTGTAGTTTCCTGGATCAGATTTTTCTCCTTTTTTTAAATAGGGGGTGACATTAGCTTCTTTCCAGTCCTTTGGTACTCTGCCCTGGTTAAGCGATGCCTGAAAGAGTATTTTGAACACTGGGGCTAGCTCATTGCTTAGTTCTTTGAGTAATCTAGCTGGAATACCATCAGGTCCAGACGCTTTATTTGGTTTGGTGTTGGCTAATATTTTTTAAATTCCATTTTCTTGTACTACTAAATCTTCTATGTTGTCTACTTGGTTCAAATTAAGAAATATGTCTTTGTCTCCTGGGGCTGAGAATGCTGATGCAAAGTATTTGTTTAGGATGTTTGCTTTAGTTTCATTATCATTATGTATTATGTTATGTTCATCTTTTAATGGCGCTATGCCTGTTGTTTCCATTTTCTTAGACTTAATGTATGACCATAGGTTTTTGTTGTTATCTTTAGATATTACACTGTTTATGTATTCACTCTGCAGCTGTCTGCTTACTTACCAAGTCTATATCTCACTTAATACCAAGTCTGTATCTTCTAGTTAATGCCCAGTACTCTATGTGACTAACTTCGAGATGAACCATGGTTGTCCTACGCCTAAGGAGGCTAGAACATTATATCCAAACTTTGCCGGTGACACATATATTCTGATAAGTGACAATATTTTGAAAAAAAGAATAAATATATAGATTTATATAAAGCCTACAAACAGAAAAAAAAAATCTTTAAAAAAGCAACAACAAAACAATCAATAATGGCGACACGCTTCTCTACTTTCTGACGTCATTCTCCAATTGTGTCACCACATTCATCAAAGCGTAGCCCCATCGTTCAGTTGGCACATGCCACGGCACAAAGACACGCCACTTACTAGAATCTAATTTAATGCCCTGTGGGCATAATAAAAAAAAAGCTTTCATGTTTTTAACTTTCTTAAAAAATAAGTCAGAAAGTAACAAATATTTTCTAAATTTTTCCAAAATCTTTGTTATTTTATCTTATAAATTACGGAATTTCCTTCTGCATACAAATTTGCTTGTTTTTATTACCTTGCAATAGTAGTAATAGTAGAATGTGATTATTTTATGGTCAAAGACTTTGTCAAAATTATATATATATTTTAACGAAACAAATAGCAGATTACTTATTCAGAATTTTTGTGTATTTTTAAAGGCATTATAAGGACAACAGCGGTCTACGATGAAATGTCCTACATGAAAAAAATCATTGAAAATATTTTAAAAGCCTTTTTTTCTTCATGAATAATTTACTCAGCCAACGTGATTTCTGCTTGCCTTTTATTTAGCAGCAAATCAGTGTCGAATTCTCAATAATAGACCCAGTTTTCAGAAACGTTTCAAGGTTTTTCAAAGAAGTCGTCTGCTAATTGTTACACTTCTCTTCCGCTTCTCTCCCTTTCGTCCAGCAAACCCTTCTCCCTTGGTTTAAAACTCAACCACATCACGATTGATGGATCAGTTTAACAAGGTCTCTCAACTCTCTGGATTTCTGTGTCGACCCATAGATTTTTCTTCTATTTATATGGTGATTTCCATTGATTGGCTACGCCGCCTTATAAAAAGGCCTAAGGGCATCAACAGTCTGTAGATCGATGTCCAATGTCTTTAATTCGTCACAGCACTCTCCCAATCAGTTCACACCTTTCCCCCCCCTTTTTTTTTCTTCTGTTTTATATTGTATTTCTCTGCCACAATATTGTATTAACTTGGAGTCCTTCCCCCCAACCCAGATCAATCGGCAGCTTATTCTAATACTTATACAATATACATACAATCAAATGATCGAAGACCGAGAGGCTTTACAAATCAAGAGTGATGACTTAATCGATGATAAACATAATGAGACTAATTATAGATGAAAGACAGATCGATGAGTGGCAAATACCATAAACTAAACCAATAAGAACTATTAACTGATCGATAGTCAATAGAGCGACAAATTAACGCGTTGTTAGTTGTAAAGTGTAACCACAATCTAGACATTAGGCTAATAAAACTTTACTGACTTAGTGTAGAATGTACACTAATAAAACTTAACTGACCTAATAAAATACTCAGAAAGGCACAAAGATAAAGGCACATTCCTCGTTTCATATGCTAGGACAAATTTGTACAAATGCTCCTTCTCTCCTAGTGCTATTAAAGCATGGAATTGTTCGCCTGAGCCAGCCAGGAAAACCAATGACTTGGCAGAATTTAAGTCAGTGGCTAACATGCATGACTAAATGCATGACGGGTAGGACGTAGTCATCTTGTTTTTTCAAGATAAGTGGAATTTATTTGTTTTAGTTTTTTTTGTTACTCTAAATAACTGACATTTTTTACTAGGCGGAAAGACAAGCTCCAATTTGATTCCCATTTCATCCAATTCTCTTTATAAAATTTCTATTTCTGTATCTTGTGTTGTTTTTATTGTTCTATATGTTACGCAATCGTCTGCAAATAATCTGGCTTTTGTTCCTGAGATAAAGAAATTTGGTCAATCATTTATGTAAATTAAAAATAGTAGTGGACCTCAGACTGTTCCTTGAGGTACACCTGAGTTTACTGTTATTGGTGTGGTTTAGAGCCATTTATTATTACAGTTTGTTCTCTCCCTATCAGAAAATCCTTAATCCACTGATGCAATGGACCATCAATGTCAAAATATCGCGTTAATGCTATTGATGTAATGGAACATGCCTACAATGAGAGAGAACAAGTGAAATATAATAATAGCTTTAAAAAAAAGCTTTTATTATTTTGAATAAATCATGTAATTAATTGTTAATAGATCCAGACGAACAATAATAAATCTGTGTGATTGGAAATATTTTTACCGATTGTTTTTGTTTTGCGCAATTTCATGCATTTAACTTGCTTAATGCGCTACGATCTAATGTAGCACCCCCCGGGGGGGGGGGGAGAGGAGAATGAGGGGGTATTTGGGAGGTGTTAGTAGTGCCGATCTAAACTGTTAGCCAAGCGCTTGTAAAAAATATAAGGTTTTATAGTAGCCTTTCGTTAGTTTCAAATGTTTAAGCGATGGACTAATTCTCTACACAAGGCTTATTTCAAAATGAATCAATTACGACTAAGTGATAAATTTTTTCGATCGATTCGTGGTTTGCTAGTGGGCAAAGAATAATTAGGCCAATTGATGTGACTTACAAAGGGAGAACTAACGGGAACAATTTCAGCCCCCCCTCCCCCTCCCGACATCGTGAGTTGATTTAAACATTGTAACAAGCAAAAAATGGAATACTTAAAAAAACAAAAAAAAAACAAAGCCAATATGAAGGGATCATTAGACTTTTGAGAGGCGCAGTGGCTGAGAGGTAAAAAGCGCTTGGCTTCTTGCGTCCCGGGTTCAAATCCTGGTGAAGACCGGAGTTTTTAATTTCGGGATCTTTGTGCCCCTCTGAGTCCACCCGGCTCTAATGGGTACCTGACTTTAGTTGGGGAAAAGTAAAGACGCCTGGTCGTTGTGCTGGCCACATGACACTCTCGTTAACCGTAGGCCACAGAAACAGATGACCTTTAAATCATCTGCCCTATAGATAATAAGGTCTCAAATAGGAACTTTACTTTTACCTATTAAACTTTTACTCTTTGACTTAAAACTTATTTAAAAAACAAAACAAAAAAACAACAAAAAGGAACCAAGTAGCGGTAATATGAAGATTAACTCCAAGGCCACGAGAAAATGTTATAATTAGACTTATGGCGGATTCGTTTTTATTTAGTTGGCACGGAAGTTCAATTTTAGGAGATTTAGCGTCCTTGACATTTTTTTATTTTATCGTCAAAATGTCCAATAGAATTCTTGAAATTATGACATCTCCCAGCGCCTCCGCATTCTAATCTCCGGCACTGACCCTAAGAACCAATGAATAACGTATATGTTTTATATCAGCCTATTACCTTTCTGTAGTCATAGCAAGATTCAGCAACACTGAAACTAATTTAAAAAGAAAGCTAAGAACTTGAACCGAGTTAAAATGTTACACGAGTTGAACGCAAGTGCAGCAGACGACTTCTTTAATCATCTGACGTGTGAAATTGGCGCCTTTTGATTTGGAGTCCAAGGCTACGCTTGACTGAATAAGCGGCAAACATTTGAAAAAAAAAAAGGAAAACATTTTAAACCGTTGATTGCGACAGTTTTCTTTTTTTTTTTATAAACTTTGGAGTAAATGATTGTACGTTACGATTTCTTAGAATATGTGTTAATGAATGTTTTATTTACTGTTGCTAGGCAGTTAAAAGACAAGATGGCTGCGCTCTGGAATGTTGTCTCGATGGTTCAAGTCCCACGCCGTCCTGCTGAAAGTATGTAATACTGTTAACTTCTTAACTCTTTCTCTCCTAACTGACGATACCAGTGTTGATTCCACCAGAATGTGGTAAATAATTACGGAGAGAAAGAGTTAAGGAACATCTAAAACATGTAAAATAATTAAAACAAGACAAGCAACTCATTACTTGCGTGATCTGTAACAAGAAGCATGGGTGAGATAACTGCGTTGAGTATTTATTGTAATGAAGTTGCATTCGATGTATTGTAATGGTCTTGTATTCACTGTATTTTAATGATGTTGTATTCAATGTATTGTAATGATGTTGCATTCAATGTATTGTAATGATGTTGAATTCAATGTATTGTAATGATGTTGAATTCACTGTATCGTAATGATGTTATATTGAATGTATTGTAATGATGTTGAATACACTGTATTGTAATCATGTTGTATTCACACCAGAGTCTACTTCCCATCTATCCTATTTCGTTACTATCTTAACCTTGTCTCAAAGTGTCACGACATAGATTAGGCTTCATTCGGGTAGATGTTGATGTAGATGTTGGTGAAAACTGGAGAGGACGACCTCCACAAATTGTCGAATTTACACAAAGTGAAAAGTCTACACAAAGTGAAAAGTCTAAAAAAAGTGAAAAATTTAAACATAGTGAAAAGTCTAAACAAAGTGAAAAGTCTAAACTAATGAAAAGTCTACACAAAGTGAAAAGTCTTCAGAAAGTGAAAGTTCTTCACAAAGTGAAAGTTCTAAACAAAGTCAAAAGTCTACACAAAGTGAAAAGTCTAAACAAAGTGAAAAGTCTTAACTAAGTGAAAAGTCTTAACTAAGTGAAAAGTCTAAACTAAGTAAAAAGTCTTCACAAAGTGAAAGTTCTAAACAAAGTGAAAAGTCTACTCAAAGTGAAAAGTCTACACAAAGTGAAAAGTCTTCACAAAGTGAAAGTTCTAAAAAAATGAAAATTCTAAAGTGAAAAGTCTACACAAAGTGAAAAGTCTTTACAAAGTGAACGTTCTAAACAAATTGAAAAGTCTAAACAAAGTGAAAAGTCTAAACTAAGTGAAAAGTCTAAACAAAGTGAAAAGTCTAAACTAAGTGAAAAGTCTACACAAAGTGAAAAGTCTACACAAAGTGAACTGTCTTCACAAAGTGAAAGTTCTTCACAAAGTGAAAGTTCTAAACAAAGTGAAAAGTCTACACAAAGTGAAAAGTCTAAACAAAGTGAAAAGTCTACTCAAAGTGAAAAGTCTTCACAAAGTGAAAGTTCTTCACAAAGTGAAAAGTCTACTCAAAGTGAAAAGTCTAAACAAAGTGAAAAGTCTAAATTAAAGTGAAAAGTCTACACAAAGTGAAAGTTCTAAACAAAGTGAAAAGTCTACACAAAGTGAAAAGTCTACACAAAGTGAAAAGTCTAAACAAAGTTAAAAGTCTACACAAAGTGAAAAGTCTTCACAAAGTGAAAGTTCTTCACAAAGTGAAAAGTCTACTCAAAGTGAAAAGTCTAAACAAAGTGAAAAGTCTAAATTAAAGTGAAAAGTCTACACAAAGTGAAAGTTCTAAACAAAGTGAAAAGTCTACACAAAGTGAAAAGTCTACACAAAGTGAAAAGTCTAAACAAAGTTAAAAGTCTACACAAAGTGAAAAGTCTAAACAAAGTGAAAAGTCTACTCAAAGTGAAAAGTCTAAACAAAGTGAAAAGTCTAAACAAAGTGAAAAGTCTAAACAAAGTAAAAAGTCTACACAAAGTGAAAAGTCTAAACAAAGTGAAAAGTCTACTCAAAGTGAAAAGTCTACACAAAGTGAAAAGTCTACACAAAGTGAAAAGTCTAAACAAAGTGAAAAGTCTACACAAAGTGAAAAGTCTACTCAAAGTGAAAAGTCTACACAAAGTGAAAGTTCTAAACAAAGTCAAAAGTCTAAACAAAGTGAAAAGTCTACACAAAGTGAAAAGTCTACACAAAGTGAAAAGTCTAAACAAAGTGAAAAGTCTACACAAAGTGAAAAGTCTAAACAAAGTGAAAAGTCTACTCAAAGTGAAAAGTCTAAACAAAGTGAAAAGTCTAAACAAAGTGAAAAGTCTAAACAAAGTGAAAAGTCTACACAAAGTGAAAAGTCTAAACAAAGTGAAAAGTCTACTCAAAGTGAAAAGTTTACACAAAGTGAAAAGTCTACACAAAGTGAAAAAAAACAAAACCTCGAGGAAACCTTATTGCTTATTTTATATTATTTATTGTTTTAGCTAGACATCAACACGTGATGGCAGCGTTTCGAATTTCAATACTTCGTGACGTCATTCCGAAGTGCTGACCTCACATTCAGCCATCTTGTTCTTATAATAGTGTCCGCTGCACATTAACAAAAGATGACATCGCCGCGGAGCCTTCTGGCCATAGCTCAACATTACTTTCTATGCCTTGCTACCGTTACAGATCAATACTATTGATTTGCGAATCTATTTCGGATGCAATAAAATACATTCAAATTATACCCCCTCCCCCACTCCGCCCCTTCCACATGACTTATCAAACAAGAGAGCAACTACTCTGTAATCAATATCATGACATTAATATTATTTATTTTCATTTCTTGCTTCTAAATCCTAATTGAAATAGAAACCAAACAATGTTACTGTATCGCTGCCTTGTCTTTTGGTATGTGCTTTAGAGTCTAGATTGTACTGAGTTCGAACCATGCCCGCTGTCCCCCCCCCCCATCGTCTGCCCAGGGTCTACACACAAATCTTGCCCAGGGTCTACACACAAATCTTGCCCAGGGTCTACACACAAATCTTGCCCAGGGTCTACACACAAATCTTGCCCAGGACCTACACAAATCTTGCCCAGGGTCTACACACAAATCTTGCCCAGGGTCTACACACAAATCTTGCCCAGGACCTTCACATATCCATTCCAGGGTCTACAGTCTACACACAACTCTTGCCCAGGACCTACACAAATCCTGCCCAGGGTCTACACACAAATACTGCCCAGGACCTACTCAAATCCATTCCAGGGTCTACAGTCTACACACAACTCTTGCCCAGGACCTACACAAATCCTGCCCAGGTTCTACACACAAATCTTGCCCAGGGTCTACACACAAATCTTGCCCAGGACTAACAAATCCATTCCAGGGTCTACAGTCTACACACAACTCTTGCCCAGGACCTACACAAATCCTGCCCAGGGTCTACACACGAATCCTGCCAAGGGTCTACACACAAATCCTGTCCATGGCCTACACACAAATCCTGCCGAGGGCTTATACTTAATGAGATCCGCTACTGTTTATGCATTTTCGTATCATGATTATTATACCATAAGTATCCCACGGCCTTGGTAAGTGATCTCCAGGCTCCAGGTTTCTCCTTTCTAAATCAGCTAAGTTAAGTTTGTACCTTCGCTGGTCTTCAAAGCGATTCCTTGGGGCAATTTGGTTACATCGACAGACGTAGACGACGAAAAGATAATCTGGATGTGGGTCACGGCTGGGGCTGCGTAGCCACTGGAAATACTGCACTCCTCATTGATCTTCCGACTCGAACACAAGCCTTATTATTATATTCTGATATCGATAAAGTTATAGAAAATTTATTGTTACTGTCCATTTCATCGTCCTTGACATTATCGTCATAATGTCACGCTGACCTATATCATTTAAACCGTTATTTCGCTATACATAAGAGTACGGGTCGTGGTGGCTGAATGGTAAAGCGCTTGGCTTCCGAACCGAGAGTCCCTGTGTTCGAATCTGGGATTTTAAATTTCCGGATTATGAGGCCACCTAACACTAATGGGTACCTGACTTTAATCGAGGAAAATAAAGGTGGTCGGACGTTGCAATGGTTACATGACATCCTGTCTAGTACAAGTTCTTTCCCTTTTTCGATACCAAACAAAATAATTGCCAATAGTTTATTAACTAATTGGTTAATTTTTTTAAAATTTGATTCTTATTTTGACAGGTACAAGAAATAATTATGCAAATTTCAACTTGATCCGAGAATGAGTGTGGTAGACATAACGTGTACAAACTTTTCCCAAAACAGACAGACAGACAGACAGAGTGAGTTGATGTAAGCTTTGTGAAAAGTTGAACTAAGCTTCTAAGCTCCTTGGATGACAGAAATGATCGTCATCGAGTTTGCTGGAGGAACTTTATATTATTAAATATTTTATACCATATCAACTTAAACTATAACAATAAATTTTAAAATATATGTAAGAGTTTCGAGAGAACAATGTGCTCCCACAGTGTGCACAAGGGACAAACAATTTCCTGTATTTTGAGTTTAAAAAATGCATTTTCCCGCAGCACACACCCCATCGTAGTGAAAAGCCGTTTACTAAAGATGGATTCCATGTCGAGGATAAATCATTTTAATTTGAAAATTTAACAAGCAAAAAATTAAAAAGAGCTTCGACATTAAAACTACATCTACCGATAAAGTACCAATAATGTACAAGTTATTTCCCTTATTCGATTTCAAACAAAAGAATTACTTACCAATAGTTTATTGACTAATTAAGTATTTTCGTCTATTGATTCGTGATTTGTTAGGTACAATAAATAATTGTTTAAAGTGTCAACTTCATCGGAGAATGCGTGAGGGAGAAAGAGCGTTAACAATAATTTAAGGGGACTAATCCCAATAAATTTAGCCATATATGCAAATACTTAAGTATTAGTTTACCTTGTTGCAATTAAACAAAATAATGAATTACCAGTAATAGACTGTCCTAATTAGCCACTTTTTATTTAACGATTCGTGTCTTGTTTATGTCAATGAATAATTGTGCGAAGTTTCAGCTTGATCCGAAAATGGGTGTGGGAGAAATAACATGTACACACTTTTTCACCAGCCAGACAGACAGATTGAGTCGATATACTCTTTTGTAAAAAATCGGTATAATATAATTACCACCCGGTAGTTTAAAAATGTGTATCTATAAATTGGGCTATAATGTAAATACAACAGAGGGATTGTATCCCTTGGAAAAAACATTGTCTTCGCCCCCCTCTCCCCCCTTTTCTCTTGTTTTCCCTTCTCTCCAAGCTTTAGCATCCTGTTTTATCTAAACTATACAAAAAAACAAACAACTTAGACTTCTTGAGCGCTTCCACCAACGATGCTTGCGCTCCATCATGGACATACGGTGGCAAGACCGCGCTACAAACAGCGATGTCCTTGCGAACGCCGGTATGGACAGTATAGAGGGACTTTTTTAGGGTCCGACAGTTACGCTGGGTATGGCACTTATCCCGTAAGGGAGACGAACGTATGCCAAAGGCTGTCTTTTTCGGTGAGCTAAAAGGTGGTCGATGTAATAGAGGCGCCCCAAGGGAACGCTTCAAAGACCAGCTTAGGCGTCAACTTTCCTTGGCTGACATAGAAGAGAGCACCTGGTTGCATGCGGCCTCAGAACGAGACAGCTGGAGGTCACTCACAAAAGCCGCGGTATAAACATTTGAGACCAAAAGAAAATCCGCTGCCGAGGACAAACGCAGACGGCGAAAAGAAAATCTAAATCGACCACCTGCGGACAATGATTGTGCTTGCCCTGGATGTGGCAAAATATGTAGGTCACAGCTGGGGCTGCGCCACGGAAAATATAGCATTTCTCATTCGAAGACAAGCATTATTATTATTATCTAAACCTGTTCGCGGCATACAACTGGTTAATTTTTTGCTGTACCTAACCCAAGTGTGCTACCTCTAAAAAATAAAAAATTTTAGGGTGTCGTTTTACTTAGGAACAGTCAGCGCGGCTGCGGGTCAAACATTTGAATATACAGCCATGTACATGGATATTTTCTGATTGTCAATAGCAGATCAAGTGGCTTGTTCTATTTTGAAGTGGTCTCCCATTGCCCATGCTCGTACTGTCAAATCTAAATATTTATGAGCTTCCTGATGTCACGTGCATGCCCTTTCTAATGTAACTTCAATGCACGAGATCTCACATAGCGGGGCAAAATAAAAACTGCTATCGGAAATTTAAAAATAGAAATAAAGTATTTCTAGAATTCACGCTACAGGAAGTGTGGATAAGCTAGGCATTCTAAAGCTATATGAGCTTCTTTTTTGGGTTTAATTCTTAGCGCAATACTCTTCTTCCCCACCCCTTGTTATTTATAAGAAATATCATAATAATCTCAGAAATGAAGTATTTATATCCGTATTGAAAATCATACGTGTGGGTCGGCGCAGGGTTAGGAGTAAAGGGGAAATGGACGAAAAATATATTGCTCGGTTAGGTGACAGTTAGGTCAGCAGTGTTGCCCCCCCCCCCCCTTTTCCTATATTTTTTTTTTTTCAACATTTACCTTATGGCTTTTTATTGGCATGTACAACTTCGGGAACGGTTGTTATAGGTAACGAGTGCAATGCAGTTGCGCTTCATGTCTTCTTAGAAAAGAAAGCCGCCATTTAAAAAACCAAAATAAACGTTTTATATTCCCTTGAGATATCTTTTTAAGTGTCGATCTAAGCATTTTTTTTATAGATGGAGGTCCTTTAATTAGAGATTACCCACTATTTTAGCTTTTCTGGTGATGGACCTTAGTGGGAAGCATGGTCGAGAGGCCGAGTACGCTTGGACTTGGCTTGGCTTGGCTACCTCTGAAGGGGGCTACAGGTTCGAGACCTGACTCGAGCGGAGTTGTGTTTACTGAGCACCTAAAGGCAGTAAGGAAAACCTTCTCCCAGATAACCCCCCCCCCCCCCCCCCCACCACTGATCCACAACTGAGATAGAACCATAACGCTCTGAGCTTGCTACAAGCATGAAAGAAGCGCTATATAAAAGCTTTAATTTTATTTTAATTCATTTTTACAGAATATAGGAAATATTGATTGATATTAGCTAGGTTTTTTTTATATTAAATGTATGTTGGGGATTTTTCCTAAACAATGCCAAAGTTGTTAAATTGAACTTCACTGTCGCTAACAATATAAAAAAGAATTGCGCGTAAAGTTAACAATATCACAGTGCGAAGCAGTTGATCTTCGTATCAACACTCCTTTATTACAGTTAATTAAATGCCTATTTGTTTTAAGTTTGAAACAGAGTGAAAGTATAATGCTACTTTTTAAAAAATTGAAACCATTTTCTGCTATACAACAGAAAAGCTTAGAATATTTGATACTGCATGGCTAAACAGAAATGATATAGTACCTTTTAAGAAACATAGCATATCAACACTCCCTTTACATACAGTGGCGTAGCTATGGTGAGAGGATCGGAGGGGGGGGGGATAATTTGAAAGTCCCCCCCTGGCCCCCACTTGAGGGGGGAAGCCCCCAACTGAGTGTTCGTTTTTTTTTGTCTTACATTAAATATACTAAACATTACCCATTATCTCAGGTCACGATGTTTAATGTCAAAATGCAGAGGCTCCTAAAGAGATCAAGCCCCACGGGCCCCCAAATGATGGAAAAATTCCTAGCTACGCCTTGTTCACATGGCACACCGAATATATTAAAACGTTAGTTATTTGTATTTTCTGCCATTTTTTCGACAATCTCCAAATCTGATAACCATTTTTGCACTTTTAAGCAGATTAAAATCTTATTTCGAAGCTCTTTTCGCTATTAGCACAATGTTCTTTTTGTTTTTTTAGTTGGCAGCGGTGATCTTACAATTAATCGTCCTCACCACATTCTCCTTCCCCTATCGCTTAGTGCAGTGATGCACAACCTAATTTTACCTGCGGGCCATTATAATTTCCAACACTCATCTCGCGGGCCACATGAACGAAAAGTTATAAAATAAAATGCAATTGCTCTGAAACTATTTTGGTAGAAACCTATGGAGTTGACACTTAATTATTAGGTTATTTGACAATTATTTTTTTTTTGTACGCGGCAAACAATACCTTCATTTCTCTACTTCAATGTGAGCAAAACCGGCTCATTTTGTGGTCTCTTCTCCATGGATCCTTCAATATCTAAGCATAGTATTTGGCAATCGTTTATTCGCGACTCAAACCAAGAATGCCACCATATTTATTTTATACTTCCGTTTTTAAGTTGTTTTATTTAACAGCCAGACACTTTCTTTACAAACTAAATATGTTGGCTTATTATCATGTTCAATAACAAAAATAGTAAAGATCTGCTAACTTGTCCTGGTAGATTCTAGATTCAGAGTCCCATTTTATAAACACACAAATGTTAAAGTTCATGGTACCAATCCATCAGAGAAAAAGTGAGGGTCCAAACGTAGGTAGAGATACATTTTTTCAACCTTTTTTTTTTTGTTTGGAAGGTAGATTTCTACACATAGTGCCGACATTTCGGCGGGCCGGATGGAACCACGTCGTGGGCCGGATCTGGCCCGCGGGACGTAGTTTGGACATCGCTAAAATGATAGTTCTCCGTATTCAGAAAATTTTCAAAACTCTCACTTATAACTAAGTAAACCCTAAACCTATATATAAACACACACAGACACAAACACAAAAGAATATTTTTTTTCTTGCATTCTATGTGTCGACATTCTCCGTCGAGTGGGTGGGCGATCCCCCCTAGCCCCCCCCCCCGATTCGCCTTTGATTTCTCAGAAGCTAATTCTACCGTAGCCTTTTTTTTTTCTCTTCGCCCATAAGATGAATCTAAAACACGGTGCAATTTTACGACATTGAGCCTATTGATTGCGACATCTAAATCAAATCCTAGGAGTGGTTACGGTCTAAGATTTCGTTAAGCGTCTCCCAGGGCCCCCTCTCGAGTTAGCCCCTGCACACTGAACATATTGTATACCGTTCTGTGGGGATCGGTGCACTCCATTTTCTCGTGTTTCAACGGATCCTGATATTTGACGGCAAACAAACGGACGCGTATTCAAGCAGAAGTGAATTCCCCAAAAAGTCACGTGTGTCTGTACGACTACTTAAATGGTCGGATGACTCCGAAAGTGAAGTCATACATGGACGGTTTCTTTCATTTCTCCTTCAATTGACGAAATCCGTGATCCAGCCAGAAGCTTTGTTCTTCGTCTACGTCTGCGTATTCATTTAACAGAGAATGCATCCGAGAAAAAAAAAAGTTCTTTTGAAAAGAAAAAAAACCCGAAAGACTTTAAACAAAAAAAAAAGGATAGGTGGTTGGGTGGACGAGAATGTGTGGAATGAAAGAGATTGTTGTAATATTTATAGCCATTATCTTTGCAGGTGGCGCTGTAGTTTTCCTTGTTGCGTTCATAGATCTGTTTACGTATCTGTGACCTAGCCACTCCCGGAAGCTGAGATCAAGGTCAATGTCAGGGCCTCGTTCACAATATTTGGACTCATAAGCTTAAAGTTTTTTACAAAGCTTATTATAAACTCGGTCTGGTCAAACGTTTGTGCACGTCATTTCTCCCACACCCATTCTCAGATCAAGTTGAAAATGAGCACAATTATTTCTTATTCCTAAGAAAACAATAATCAATACAAAAAAAATTTACCGATTAGTTAATTAACTATTGGTAATTAATTCTTTTATTTGTAATGAAATTGTAATTAACAGATAAGGTGGTATAAGTTGAATTAGTCTCCTTTATACTTTGTGTAGAGAATTTGGTAACAATAACACTAGATAACAATTAACCTTTAATATTCAATAGCACCTCGCTGGCACAGTGGCTAGTGTATTGGCCCG
This sequence comes from Biomphalaria sudanica, assembly GCA_036873155.1. Lineage (NCBI taxonomy): Eukaryota > Metazoa > Mollusca > Gastropoda > Planorbidae > Biomphalaria > Biomphalaria sudanica. Next base: position 675,570 of record JAZGLO010005563.1, on the reverse strand, counting down.
AAGAGGCTTGAGCTCGAGTTCGAATTCAAATCGTGCATTTTTTTAATAAAATGCATTTAAAAGCGACCACGGTAACATTTACGCAGTGATCAGATACCCCATTCTTTCTCCCCCCCCCCCCCCTTCCCAACTGGTCCAGACGAGTAATAAGATCAAGGCGCATTAAGAAAGCTAAAGCATGAAATTTCGCTAAAGTTCCAGTGATGTCCAATGTAATTTGACCCGTGGGCCATTTTTATTTCTGACAATCATGTCGCGGGCCACATCAATGAAAAAATATAAAAACCAGAACATTTTTTTAATTAAAAACCCGTGGATCTAGGACTTAAATTAGATAATGGGATCTTTTTTTTTAAAGCTTTATTTCTCTATTTAAAATATTGGCGACGTTGTAGCTAACTTTACCACCGACTCATTTTCTTGTCTCTTTTTGGTAAATATTACCATTGATCCTCCAATCTCTAGGCATAGTTTAACAATCTTTTATTCGTGGTTCAAAACCAACAATGCCGCAATAAGTTTCATTATGCCTTTTATATTGTAGTTTGTTTTTTTAAAACAGCCACACTTTCTTTATATAACAAGCATGTTGGCTTAGTATCATGTTACATAACAAAAGTAAGATCCGCTCACTTTTCCTAGTAGATTCTACATTCGGAGTCCTATTTTATAAATGCACTAATGTTAAAGGTCATGGTACCAATCCATCAGAGAAAAAAGTTAAGGCTGTGACCTAGGTATAGATACATTGTTGAACCGTTGTTTTTTTTTTTTCTTTTTGGAGGGGGATTCTCTACTCTTTCTTCCGACGCTTCGGAGGGCCGGATGGGACCACATCGTGTGCCGAATGTGGACCGCGGAACGTATTTTGGGCATCACTGCGCTAAACAATAACAATTGGTAGGAATATTTGTAATCGTTCACATTTATTTTTGTTAGTCTAGATCTATTACAAATGTAATGAAATGACTGAGATCTATTACAAATGTAATGAAATGACTGAGATTTATTACAAATGTAATGAAATGACTGATCCAAACTAATTGATTTAGTTACACTTAATACATTTTTTGTTTAAAGTATTTTTTTTTCCTTGTTATCTCTTATTACTAGGAAAGTATAAAATATTATGATATATTATGATAAATAGTCAATGGCTTTAGACAGCTTAAGTATAGTGCTAATAAAAGTATAAACAAACAACAACTTAGTATAGATGTAAATAAAGTAATTCCTCCGACAAAAAGTTTGTACATCTATTGAAAAATATGCACAAGGTAGGTTACTCTCTGAGTATCAATATACAGTCTCTAAATATAGCATCTCCAGTAAACGTTTTATCTTCCATTACCACAGTAAAGAATAAGGACAGTATTTCCAGTGACCACGTAAACCTAATTTTAACCCGCATATTTTGCCACTCTCGAAGCTGAAAAAGTCGTTGTCCACCGGTGGTCCATTTAAGTTTTTTTTTTTTTATCTAATGCACGTCTACAGCGCTGGTTCTTTTTTTGGGTCTCAAATACGTGTCTTGCGACCTATCGGAAGACACTAGCTGCCAGATTTAAATATAGTGTCAATCATCTCTAGACATAATTTCACAACACTCTCATATTCGGTTAGTTTGAAGCGCCACAAAAACAAGCAAAATAGAAGAATCCTTTTATAAAAAACAAAGCTTATCTTAGGGGAAGAACTCAGCACTTACAACTGAATAATGTAGAAGTTTTCCCCTTTAATCGATATCAGACAAAATAATTGATTACCAACAATTAATTGTTAATTGATTAATTTTTTACTTGTTCATGTTTTGGAAGATATAATAAATAAGTATTTAAAGTTTCAACTTGATACTATGATGGGTGTGGGGGAAATAACGCGTACAGAGCTTTTACCAGACAGACAGACAGACAGAGTTGATATACACTTGTCAAGACTCATTTCTTCTCTAATATACGTATGTGTATTACTAAATGTACCCAAGTACTGGGCAATACCACAACGACACATACAACGATAGAACAAATATTCAGAATGCCAACTCACAGACATATAACATGCTATAATACAGAATCAGTTCAGACATTTGAAGTATCCAGTATCAATTAAAAATATATCAGCTTAATATTCCATAGACTGAATAGTGACAACACAGAGAAATAATTAGAGTCTACACTTCGACTATATCTATATCCTCAAGTCCAACTGTCCTGGACTAGGAACAAAACCACACTGCCCTATTATGAGTTACATTATTTTCAACAAAAACATCTCACCAAATCAAAACAACCCAAAACAATAACAGTTTTGAAGTCAACAACCTGAATTGCCCCCCTTCTCCTCTACAGTAAACAGGAGACCCAGGCTGACCAGAACTCAGTCCTGACAACATTTTAAAAAAAAAGCTCTGCTCAATCGGAATACAATAAAAATGTGCACAGAAAAGACAATTTGGCAACATCTGGCTCCGTTAAAAGACACCTGGAATGCTCTAACGAAGACATTGTCCTATAACTTAGAGCAAAAGTTCTCCTTACCTTAACCTTTACCTAACCCTTAGTCTGTTGGACCGTTGGGGCACCATGCAAGACTCGTCGACCGTCTTTCTCCATTCCTCTCTGTCTTTTGCCTTAGTTAGAGCCTCTTTCAATGGCAGGCCCGTCCATTCTTTAATGTTGTCCTCCCATCTCTTTCTCTGTCTTCCTCTTCTTCTTTTTTCCTGGTACTGTTCCCTGAGTGAAGGTCTTTACGAGCCCCGAGGATCTTGTAATATGGCCATACATTTTTAGCTTGCGTTTGTTTTTTACGATAGTTAGCAGGTCATCATGGGGTTTAATTGCTGCTTTAACCCTGTATATTATACGAAAGTTTATTGCAATGTTGAAATGATAAATGCATTTTAAAGCAGAAGGGCATAAACATAAAGGCACATTTCTAATTCCTTATGCTAGGACGAATTTGTACAAGTGCTTCTTGTTCCATAACACCTTGAGATGAACGGGTTGCCTGAATCAGCCAGTAAAACCAACGACTTTGCATAGTCTCTCATTAATTGCATGACTAACAAATAGATACGCGTTGGACTTAATTATCTTCTCTTTTGAAAGAGCCTCTGTAAAATATAACATGAGATAAGCTGCTTTAAAACTATAAATATAATTTAGATGTGCCTTTAGAGTAGACATCTGTCTGATCTGTGACAAAATAGTGTAATAACTCAGGCGCAAGCAACTCGACGAAAACGGAGCTAGAGATAATAAGGTTGTTTATTGCCCCGATCTCCGTCTCGACAGGTCTGGAAAACCAAAATTTCTCGACCTGTATGGTGACATGTATGCACTACGCAAGACAGCAGGGTTTATGTCCTGGGCTTTTGCAAGAGAAGATCTGAACCTCTCAAGCCCTCACTCCAATGGAGTTTGACGATAATGATGATGATGATGATGATGATGATTGATTGATTGCACCGATGACAACGAAAAGATAAAAGACAAATATAGAAAATAGTCAACAATCAATTTTCTTCTTACTTACCATCTCAGCTACCATCTCAGCTTTCTTCTTATCACCATCTCAGCTTTCGTCATAGCTACCATCTCAGCTTTCGTCATAGCTACCATCTCAGCTTTCATCATAGCTACCATCTCAGCTTTCGTCATAGCTACCATCTCAACTTTCATCATAGCTACCATCACAGCTTTTGCGATAGCTACCAACTCAGCTTTCTTCTTATCTACCATCTCAGCTTTCGTCATAGCTACCATCTAAGCTTTCGTCATAGCTACCATCTCAGCTTTCGTCATAGCTACCATCTCAGCTTTCGTCATAGCTACCATCTCAGCTTTCGTCATAGCTACCATCTCAACTTTCTTCTTATCTACCATCTCAGCTTTCGTCATAGCTACCATCTCAGCTTTCTTTTTAGCATTCATCTCATCTTGAGGAGAACTCCGTTGACACACTCAAAACATTTTGTATTGTCCAGTCTGGTATAGTGTAAAAGATAATGACCATCTTCTGCGTGCCTTTTCTATGGGGTGTAAGGCAGGGTTATCACAATATTTAGGTCACAGCCGAGTCTAAGCGATACCATTCGATACAGAAGGCCTGAACACTGACCTGCAACGTGACAACGTTTGGGCAGTTAAGACCAATAGCTAGTGGCCACTTCGTACAGACCTGTGACGTGGCAACGAGCTATTGATCTATACTGCACACAGGTTGTGACTTTGCAGGTTTGTGTTCATGCCTTCTTTAACAATGGACCTCATTCACCAATCGTAAACATTCACCAATCGTAAACATTCACCTATCGTAAACAAACAACATTTAGCCGCGTGATTATATCTTCTATACAAATTATGTCATCCATAGTGGCTGTCACGTGATACATATTTTAAATTGTTTTAGCAATATTCTGACGTGGCTAAATGTGTTTATTTACGATTGGTGAATGAGGTCCATTGGTCTCGGTCAAAGCAGCTATTTGATATACTGCACTTTAAGTTATCTAGGGTACCGAAACAATCCGATCAATTAGATCACTGTAGTTCTCTTCTCGTGGTTAAAATGAAAACAATTCTGACATATACACGTATATACAACACTCTGTATAGCTGCTCTTTAGATCCGCGTTTGAGCAGACCTAGCCTCGGTTTCAAAACACGACCTTGACACTGAGATTTATAAGTGTCGGTGATCTTTTGACATACGAGATAAAAAACTGACAAATGTTCATTACAATCGAAGATATTGTGAGGAAATAAAGAGTTGTGGGAGGGGGTGGATAAGGTAGCCAAACTTATAATGCGTGTATTTTTTTTTTACAAAGCTTATATAAACTCACTATGTCTGTCTGTCTGTCTGTCTGTATAGTAAAAAGTTTCTCCCACACCCAATCTCGGATCAAGCTGAAATTTTGCACAATTATTTATTTTACCTGACAACACGAGAATCAATTTAAAAAATAACCAATTAGTTAACTATTGGTGATTAATTATTTTGTTTGGTATCTTGAACAAGGGAAAGAAATCGTACTTGACAGATGTAGTGGCATAAGTTCAATTAGTCCCATTGAGGTCTCGAGCCCTGAGTGAACATTTGTTTTTTGTTTATGAATTGAAAATACGATCATGTAAACATTCACATTCTTTCCTCGCCCTTTCCCAACTGGTACAGACAAGAGATAGGATCATAGTGCATTGAGAAAGGTAAAAGTTAAACAAAAAACAATTGATAAAAAGGTTTTTAATCGCACAGATTTATTATATCTAGGTCGACTGCACATATAATTAACAACATCAATAAGTCCAAGCGACTGTCCTGCGCGCAAACCGCACGAGCAGCTCAAAATAAATCACCAATTAGGAGAAACTGTGGCAAAGATCAAAGCAATAGCCCATTAAAGATGATCTTTTTCAGACATGCAGGCGGTGGAAAGGCCGCACCCTCGCAAGTCTACATCCACCACCACAAGACGGTTAGTGGCTTATGCCCCAGGAGGGACCACAGATAAGATTAAGATGAATAAATTTCGAAGACAGACACGCGCCTTTTATTCATATATTTCTGAACCAGATATAATGTTATAACAATAAAGTTATAATGAATCCTTAGAAAAATTTAATAAACACACAATGCAGCATAAGTAGTGGCTATCAAATTGGGAAAAACAACTAATAGTTTTGTTTGGTCTGTTGTTCGTCCGTCCGTCCGTCCGTCCTTCCACCCCGTTCAGATTTCAGAAACTAGAAAAACTTTTGAAAATCCTATATCATGATATTTTAGATCTAGTAAAGTTCTGATGCAACGGCTTCTTTTTTTTCTAACTTATTTTTCAAAAATAAACTATGCAAGCAGTTTATTCAAAAAATACACACCATTTCTACAGCTATTTCCTATTGATTGTATAGAACACGGGAGCAATAATAAGTAAGGGTGAAAATATCACAGTACATTATTACAAATTCTTATGCTGCTTTGCCGTTTAAAATTTTTTTTGCAAAAGTAGTATATTGCTAAATTAAGTTTTTTTCCGTTATACAAGATTCATGCACTTATTATAAATCAGTGATGCCGAAAATACGGCCCGCGGGCCATATCCGGCCCGCAACGTGGTTCCATCGAGCCCTCCGAATCGTCAGCACAAAGTGGAGAAAATCCTCCCTCCAAAAAAAAAATAAATAATTAAAGGTTGAAAAATGTATCTTCACTACTTTAGGACTATCATATTTTCTCTGATGTATTGGTACCATGTCCTTTAATGTTTAAGCGTTTATGAACTGGAAATGAATCTACCAGGAAAAGTTGGAGCATTTTTCCTTTTTTTTTTTGTTGAGCATGATAATAAGCCAACATCTTTGTTTTATAAAGAAAGTGTCTGGCTGTTTAAAAAACAACAACAACATTTATATCAGCATTATAAAATAAATATGGGGCACCCTTGGTTTCAACCACGAATAAAAGATAGGTTAACTACAACTAGACATTGGAGGATCGATGGAAGTATTCACCAAAAAGAGACAAGAAAATGAGTCGGTTTTCAAGGCACCTACACTGTCGCTAAAATTTAAAGTAGAGATGAAGGTCTTTTCTGACGTGTACAAAAATATAATCGTCAACTATCACATGAATGTATTTACTAAATCCAGGGTGTTCTGGTAAAATAGTCTCAGAGCAATTTCATTTTTTTTGTTTTTTTTTTAACTTTTCGGTGATGTGACGAGACGAGTGTTGGAAATGAAAATGGCCCTCAGGCCGAATTAGGTTGGGCATCACTGTTATAAATGTTACAGAATAAATTCAGTATGTATATAAGTCAAATCTAATTTTAAATAACATTTTCTCAAAAAGGTATCTATGCCTCAGCATTCTTTCTTTTGCACAAGTACAAATGCATTACACTCTTGCATACCTATAAATAAATTTAAATATTAAAAAATTCTATGTTGAAACGAAACATAATGTTCTATGTTTAAGTGTGACTCGTCTTCCTCATTGCAATATATAGTTCTGTGGCGTTCTAAGAAAGTTTTTGTGTGTGCTCCAAACATTCGCATTCATATAAAAAAAATTATATTGAGTCAGAAAATGTGTATCAAAGGCAAAAGCGGCAATACATTTTTGTAAAGAATATCATTCTTTTCAATTCGGTGACCTAGAGGTAAAGTGCTTAGCTTCTAAGCCGAATAGTAATGAGTTTAAAACCAGATGAAGACTTTGATTCTAGGACGGGCGATGGCCCCGATACTTGACAGCGTGGTTGTTAACCACTGGTCATAGAACTATAAGTACATCACAGACCACCGAAATAAACCGCATTACGTTATTCATAGTTCTATTAAATGTCCACTTTTCCTGCGTGTTCCGAAATGACCCAAATCTCATTTTCTGTTTATCTTATCTTATAAAATACAGACGTTACTTCAAAAAGACGATGATTACGTCCTTCCCCTTTTCATGTGGCAATCTAGGCATGCATGTTAATCAGTGAATTTAATTCTGCCAAGCCGTTGGTTTTCCTGGCTGACTCAGGCAACCCATTCCATTCTCTAATAGCACAAGGGAAGAAAAAGCATTTGTACAAATTTGTTCTAGTATATGGAACGAGGAATGTTCCTTTATCTTTGTGTCTTTCTGAGTATTTTATTAGGTTTTGTTTTTGTATTTGAAGATTATGATTCAGTGTTTTATGTATAATTGCTACTTCTATCCTGAAAGGTTTTTAAATTTAGCGATTTTACGAAATGCGTTACTCTAAATCCTATAATCAAATGTGAATACTCATTTTTTATGAATCTCACTGCTCTATTTTGTGTCTTTTTAAGACAAGATAGCTCTGACTCTTGACGCAAGTATCTTTCTCTCTCTCTCTCTCTCTATATATATATATATATAATTCTCTTTATGGCTCAAGAGTTGGACACCAAGTAATGGAAATATAACTATATTTCTACAAGTCGGACGGACTAGAGTTACCCCTCGTAATTTTAGAGGCGAAAAAAAAGAAGGGGGGGGGGAGAACAAGTAGTATTCACCCGTCACTAAATAGCAGGGCCGGACTTAACCATTGTGACCAAGAAGTCGTGGAAAGAGAACAAGTATTCTACTCTGTATTCGCCCGTCACTAAATAGCATGGCCGGACAAAACCATTGTGGGCCCAATGCGAAACGGATTTCGCGGGGCCCAGTTTGGGTCGGATAATAAGTGAAAATTAAGAGTTTGTATTAGAAAATATATTCGTCTTTGCATTTTATTCATTCTTTACTACGCACAGAACTACTACACGAGCCTTTCTCAATAGCAAGAATTACCAAATGTTTCAATCTATCTACAGGAATTGTTGACCTCAAGAAATTCTTCATTAGTTTAAGGCGCGAGAAGCTTCTTTCACTAGATTTCACAATTTTGGGTATTGCATAATGCCATTTTTTTATCGAGCGTAGGATTGGCGTTTTCCATATTGAATGGCACCCCACAATAAAAATTTTTGTCTACATATTTTAGGAGATTTGTATGAGTTTTCTAAAGATTTTAATAATTTCCGGATATTTCCAGAACTTTTTCGTATATTTTGCAATTTCAGGAGATTTCCAGGAGCTCCTGGTAAATCGACAGGAGGCCGCGGGAAATCTGTTATAAGCTATAAAATGGTTTAATTTAATAATTTATACACCTAGAATTATCGTGAGTCCTATGAAAGTGCGGGGCCCACTGCGGTCGCATAGGTTGCATTGGCCTAAGACCGGCCCTGCAAAATAGCGGCGTATCGTACGCCACAGGTACTAGTTAATTAGAAATCAACAAACTTTTGAGATTCGTAATAATATACAATGGTGTTAGTTGATAGCTGGTTAATGTATGGATCAGATCGGATGGGGAGACTAAGGGTCTGAGCACCCTTATGGCGTTGAGACCCCTTTTATTTTTTCATATTAAATATTTCTATCACATTACTCTATTTCTATTTGTAGTTTTCGGGGTAGAGATACAAGGAAAGAGATCGTACCACACTATCTCTTTATTGCATTTGAATACTTATCAGTGTATCTGTCTTGCTTAGCTGTTTGTTCTTTTATTGTTCGTACTTCTTCCTCCTGTTTATCTGGGAACATCGGCCCTGAAACGTCATCAATCAAAACATATTTTATCTCTTCAATATCCTTGTTTCCCAGCCCTAATCTCATAACTCCCAGTGTTAAGTTCAGGCGCGTTGAAACATGCTTGGACGCGCTGCAAATCCACGGAGGCCCTTCCCCCCCCCTCCCACCTGAACGCATTGCCTGGCAAATTTTTTTATATTTATCCACCGTCGCCTAGCAACGCTACAATGATTGGCGGCTTGATCTGGAGCTGAGAGACGGCCTCCCGTCTTCTCCCTCTCTTGTACTCTCTCACATTTTTTCTTTCCATTGTTCCTCCCCCTCCCTAAATTCCCCACTCTCCCTCCCAATGCGGTGTTTTTAAACGGGTTTCCAAGAAATACGGAAATTGATATTAAGTAAAGCTAACTTCGTGTGCACATTAAAAAAAAAAAAACACTTTTGGTTTTAGATTGGAAGCGGCATCGTGTCCAACCACTCTGGCCAAGAAAATACGAGCAGACGACATTAGCTGAAATTCAAAACTCCAACGCGCGTATTTTAACCAGTTGTCAACAATAGGCGACTGTCTGTATCAAAGTGAACATCCTTTGCGACGTGTTTACTAGGTAAGACGAATGTATGATATAACTTATTATTTTATTTATTTACGGTACATTTTCACACAGAATTAGAGCTCATTTATGTTGCGCAATCTTTCAGAAAATTAGAAGGAATAGTTCGCGTTCGTATTAGTGTTACTCCGCTTGGGTGGGGTTATTTGTATTCGCTAGAATGAGTAAACTATAAAAGATATCCGGACGTGAGATTTAGTGGGTTTTTTTTTGCGTGTGAGTCCCCTAACATCAGGTTATGTGAAATCTCTAAAATTGGAAGAGTGAGTGGCGCCCTTTTCACAAGGGAGACTGCAGGCATCGCAAAACTTTTTGTTTTAGCTTTTTCGTTGAACCGAGTTTACAGGCGTAAATAAAAATCACAAGAAAGTATAATATAATCATATAACTTGGAGCGTTCTCAATCTATCGTTAAATTTTTGTTCCTTCCCTTTTTGTTTGCAGCTTTCTGATTGTTGTTTTTAACATCGGCTGCTATTTCTGTCTATCTCTCCCCCCTCTTTGTCTATCTTCCCTCCCCCTCTTTGTCTATCTTCCCCCCCCCTCCCGTTCTCTACCTCTCCCTCCGCAACTCTCTTTTTCTTTTTTTACAATTTTTTTAAAAAAATGTTTCACTCCTACATTGCGTCCCCTGTCATTTTGTGACACTCTTTGATTCTTCTCTAGTTCTCTTTCAATCACTCGAATTTCTCTTTTATTCTCGTCTATCTCTTTCACTCATTTTCACCATCTCTCTCTCTCTCTCTCTCAGTTCCCCTGTATTCTAAATTTTCTTTCAATCTCTCTCGTTCTCTTTCTCTTTCTATCTTTTATCAATTTTCATTTCTTTTTCTGCCTTTTTTTTGGGCTGATATAATCTGTACTGGTATTGGCAGTGAAATTTAATTTGTTATCTAAGACAGTACAAATGTATCAGAAATATTAGGGAACAACGACCATTTTTATAGAAAAATTTCAATCTCTATTTAAAAAAATACTTCCATTGTTATCTAAAAGTCCACTATTGCCTAAAACTTGAGTGATTATCTAAATTGTGAATTACTACACAAAACTTGAGTGATTATCTAAATTGTCCATTACTACACAAAACTTGAGTGATTATCTAAATTGTCCATTACTACACAAAACTTGGGTGATTATCTAAATTGTCCATTACTACACAAAACTTGAGTGATTATCTAAATTGTCCATTACTACACAAAACTTGAGTGATTATCTAAATTGTCCATTACTACACAAAACTTGAGTGATTATCTAAATTGTCCATTACTACACAAAACTTGAGTGATTATCTAAATTATCCATTATCACACAAAACTTGAGTGATTATCTAAAAGCCCATTACTGGCTAAAACTTCAGTGATTGTGTAAAATGTCAATTATTGCCTAAAACGTCAGTGAGTATCTAAAATGCCCATTATTCTTTCACCTGACAACACAAGAATGAATTTAAAAAAAACACAATAGGTCCAATTTTATAGATTGTCGTCCGAGGCTTACCACAAATATAATTATTAAATTACATGACTGAATCGAAACTAATAATTTTTTTTATTTTTTGCTTGTTTTAAATAAAAAAAATAAACTCCCAACTTTTTAACATCCAATGTCCATGATTGTCGACAATGTTCACAAGTAAACAGAGACAGCAACTCATAATCTTCTATTTTCTATCGGTCTAGTAAAAAGAAAATTATGCATCTCCCCGCACACCATAACTAAATAATATTTAGTTTGTTATATAGTTTATTTAGATACGTACCTGAAGTCAATATCGCGGCCATCAACGGTAGGAAATTTTAAAATGTAAAAGAAATTAGTTGGCATGTTGAGAATACATATCAATGATGCAATTCTTGTTTTTGTATTTAAAGACTTATATACACTTTCTCCGCCTGTCTGTCTGGTACACATTTTGTATATGCTTTTCTCCTATTCTTCCCATTCTCGGATAAAATTGAAATTTTGTATAATTACTCACAGCCCATGGCCATGCATCGATCAATAAAGAAAAAAGCTATTTGATATAACAATTAGTGGTAATTAATTCATTGTGTTTTATATAGGAAAAGGAGATTAACTTGCAGTATGTATATATGTCTGTATGTGTGTATCTGTCTGTCTGTCTATCTATCTATATGGTAGTTATTTTGCGGTTCTTTCCCTAGATAAGCTTTTTTTTAAAAAAAAAAAAATTGTGTGTAAAATATCTAAAATTTCTAAATCGAAAAATCTTCCGCACACTTTTACGACATTATTAGCAGCCCCTGTTTCATGCCGTTTTTTTTCGATTCTCCTGTCTGTGTGTATATGTAGTTATTATGCTTCAAATCATAAAATCTTGAAGTGCTTTTTAATATTCCATTTCACCTTCAACTCTATAGTTCTCGGCATTGCTGATATCCTGTTTTGTTCTTCTGAGAAGTAACCCTTTCGTTTATTTCTTTCTAAACTAAATGATCCAACTGTTTTACTTAAAAATACGCTTATTTAAAAAGCAATATTTAAAACTCTTGTGCAGTTTTAATGATGATTCGGATTCAACAGCATCTAAGTAAATTAAAAGTTCCCCAGTCCGAGCTTGTGATCTAATGGCCGTCTGTTTCTGCGGCTCACGGTTAAGGTGTGTGTCATATGGCTAGCACAACGGCAAATTGCCATTACTTTTCCCTAACTAACTTCAGGTACCCATTAGAGCTGGGTGGACTCAGAGGCGCGCTGAAGATCCCGATATTAAAAATCCAATTTTTCCCGGTTTGGAAGCTAAGCACTTTTTCCAGAGAACGAGAGAAAGAGACAGAGAGAAATAGAGAAAGAGGGAGAAAGAGACAGAGAGAAAAAGAGAAAGAGGGAGAAAGAGACAGAGACAGACAGAGAGAGAGACACAGACACACACACACACACATACTCACAGAGACAGAGAGAGAGAGAGAAAGAGGGAGAGAAAGAGGGAGACAGAGAGAGAGAAAGAGAGAGACAGAGACACACTCTCACAGAGACAGAGAGAAAGACAGAGAGAAAGAGAAAGAGAGAGAAAGAGTGGAAACGAAAACGGCTCTAACGACTGTCCTAGACATTTAACAGTTGATGCACATATCTGAGAAAAGAATAACTAGCTCGTTGGCCACACCGGGAGAAACTCTACCCTGACCATTACAATTTTTCAAAGTATACAAAAATTGTTTAAATTTGGTTCGAGTACTAAAAAATATTTATCTTGAGCAGACTCTACGTCTGCGGGAATGGGACTCAAATATTTCTGGCGTCGGGCCTGGCGCAATGGCTATCTGCTTAGAGATCTGACAGGTACAAATCATACGCTGAGGACTTACACCGTGGGGTGATAGGCCTGTACATGTTCAATTGCCGTTACAGTATACGTTGTCTTTACATGTCACTACCGATGTCTTATGATTAACACTGGCGCTTCTTAGAACTATTCGCGCGCACACACACACAAACCTCAAACGCACGTACAGTGTATTACAAAAAAAAAATTGTGGAAGTACGGCGCCCCATCCCCCCACACGTACCCCCAGCATTATATGGCCCACTTTATCTTGGCCGATCCTAAAAATCAACAATCCTGGACCGTTTAGCAACCCGAGACCCGAGTCATAAAAAAAAAAAAAACGCGTTGCCTAATCGCAAACAAACATTTGCCATGGCGACCGTTGAGTCACTTTGTTGATGGTAAGACATAGTGCTCTTATTTTCTGGGTTGTGGGGAAAATGGGTTGAAAAGAATGCTGTCTAGTTATTTCCAATTAAAAAAACAACATTTTCCACAAAGGCGTGGCCTCTGATTGCGCCCATTGTTTCTATCAAAAGAGGCGAAAGTGTGTGCGTGTGTTTAAGGTTTTATGCAATTTAGCCAGGCTTTGGCAATCGTTGCTTTTCAGTGCATTCGTATTCAAGCCTTTGTGAGTAAATGCTCCAGAAACATTGCTAGGGTATCAGATACCTGGAAAAGAAGAAAAAATGAGTTTGTACCTATTCAAGTCAACACTCTGGCTGTCTAAAAAGGAGGGACCTCTCAGTACTGTGAGTAACAGTACTGGCCATCAAATTGTAGAATGCTGGTCACCAAAATGAAAAAACGGTCTGAAAGGTCCGTCTGCTGTATTCTCGCTACTGCTGGGTTGGTGTGTCTCAGCTTCGACTATTGAGTCGCGCGACACATTTAGTACGTAACAAACCTAACTATGATGCACAGACTTAAGTCCTAATTCAGCAGACGAAATAGCGTTTAATAATACAAAATAAATACTGCGTGTTCTTCAGGCGTCCAGTTACAAATCACTGGTTAGATAAATAATTACGTCTAAGTTATATAAACTCAATCCAATGTATTACAAGGTACAATTACACCAGCATCACAGCGGGTAGTAAATAATAAGTCCATTAGAATAAGTATATCTCGCACTAAGTATCATTAAAGTACTAATTCCATCAGCATCACAGCGGGTAGTAAATAATAAGCCCATTAGAATAAGTATATCTCGCACCAAGTATCATTAAAGAACTAATTCCATCAGCATCACAGCGGGTAGTAAATAATAAGTCCATTAGAATAAGTATATCTCGCACTAAGTATCATTAAAGTACTAATTCCATCAGCATCACAGCGGGTAGTAAATAATAAGTCCATTAGAATAAGTATATCTCGCACTAAGTATCATTAAAGTACTAATTACATCAGCATCACAGCGGGTAGTAAATAATAAGTCCATTAGAATAAGTATATCTCGCACTAAGTATCATTAAAGTACTAATTACATCAGCATCACAGCGGGTAGTAAATAATAAGCCCATTGGAATAAGTATATCTCGCACTAAGTATCATTAAAGTACTAATTACATTAGCATCACAGCGGGTAGTAAATAATAAGTCCATTAGAATAAGTATATCTCGCACTAAGTATCATTAAAGTACTAATTCCATCAGCATCACAGCGGGTAGTAAATAATAAGTCCATTAGAATAAGTATATCTCGCACTAAGTATAATTAAAGTACTAATTCCATCAGCATCACAGCGGGTAGTAAATAATAAGCCCATTAGAATAAGTATATCTCGCACTAAGTATCATTAAAGTACTAATTACATCAGCATCACAGCGGGTAGTAAATAATAAGTCCATTAGAATAAGTATATCTCGCACTAAGTATCATTAAAGTACTAATTCCATCAGCATCACAGCGGGTAGTAAATAATAAGTCCATTAGAATAAGTATATCTCGCACTAAGTATCATTAAAGTACTAATTACATCATCATCACAGCGGGTAGTAAATAATAAGCCCATTAGAATAAGTATATCTCGCACTTAGTATCATTAAAGTACTAATTACATCAGCATCACAGCGGGTAATAAAGGCAACTCTAATCCATGTGTAGTGCTCCAAGTACCAAAGAAAGACTAACTTGAATTGAGTTTAGTCATTCTCACTTCCTTTTTCTATATCAGAGGTTTTCTCCTGTTTTCTCCTGTTTTCACCTGTTTTCTCCTGTTTTCTCCTGTTTTCACCTGTTTTCTCCTGTTTTCTCCTGTTTTCTCCTGTTTTCACCTTCTTGACACAAGTGAATGAAAAACACTCAAATGTCAAATGAGGCTGTGACACTGTGACGAGACAAAAGCTGAGCTGGTTGGGTCATATCGAGGCTCTGACACTGTGACGAGACAAAAGCTGAGCTGGTTGGGTCATATCGAGGCTGTGACACTGTGACGAGACAAAAGCTGAGCTGGTTGGGTCATATCGAGGCTGTGACACTGTGACGAGACAAAAGCTGAGCTGTTTGGGTCATATCGAGGCTGTGACACTGTGACGAGACAAAAGCTGAGCTGGTTGGGTCATATCGAGGCTGTGACACTGTGACGAGACAAAAGCTGAGCTGGTTGGGTCATATCGTAAGGCACGGCTCACTCTGAAAAGTTCCCCCTTCAAGGTACAGTGGAGGGAGCACGAAGAAAGTGGGCATCCAAAGAAAGGCTGGCTGGAAATAGACCGGCCTTTTTTTCGGATATCCTGCTAAGAACAGCTGCTGACCGGGAAAAGCGGATGGATTAGGTTACGCGAACTGTCACAGGCACCCCTACGACGAAAGTAAAGTGACAGATGTTGATGATACTGATGATTAAGCATATAATCGTATATAGACCTGATTAAGGCCCTACCCTATTTGAGATATGGGTATCCACTGTCAGCGCGAAATATAGTTTTCGGATACCAATGAGGTTTAACGGATAAACAATCATACAATTAAGAAAGGCTCTAGGTGGCTACCTAGTTTACCTATGCCGAAGGCCAGCCCTGATAACCTGATAACCGGACCAAAGGTTTGGAACTCACTCCCCATTGATCTCAGACAGACAACATGCTACACCACTTTCAAGAAGAACATTAAGACCTATCTGTTAAAAACTTTTTTAGATTAACTGTCATTTGAGCTTTCATGTCAGTGTTTGTACTGTTATCACAGCGCCTTGAGCCTACATTTTGTTTGTTAACAGCGCTTTATAAATAAAATGATGATCTTATGTAGCCTATACATAAATCATGCACTGGTCACGCATAGGCTTATTTATAATTCGACATGCCAACTTTATTGAGTAAGGTCATTTATTTGTGAGCAGGTTCGTAAAATAAAAAAAGGGGAGGGAAGTTGGAACACGAACTTGCTTGCTTATGTCCCCATTCATTGCTAACACTTTCCTACGATGTGAAGTCTACTAGCTAATTTTTTTTTCTGTAATATGCACATTAAATTAAAATCGGATACATTTCTCATGTAATTTTCCATAATATGCACATTTAATTTAAAAATGATCTGTAGTAAAAATCAAGAAACATTTTTTTCCCCCCAACTTCAGCTGAAAGAGATCAAAGGGAGATTACTGCATTAAAGAAACAAAATGAAGTCAGCCTTTGGTTTTGTTCTCTTGGTGGCATTTACGCTGATATATTCAGTCGAAGCAACATCCACAAGTAAGTCAAACAATTAGCAATCAATTTGTAGATCAATTGTTTTGTTTTAAATTGAACATTTTGTCTCTTCTTATAAATTACGCATGTTGCTACAAATTAGAAGATAATTACGTCCAACGCTTACATTTATTGACGTTCGTTATCTTAGTTTCGCAAAGACCAGTTCACAAGATATACATAGATCATATCACACATCTACAATCAGACAGGGGCGTAGCCAGGGTGGGGAAAGGTGGTGGAGAATTTTAAAATACCCACGGGCCCCTACTGAGGGTGGCCATCACATGAGTCTTTTACATTAAAATAGTACGCAAATTGCAGGCGGCCCCCAAATGATGGCGAATTCCTAGCTACGTCAGGTTCAAACTATACAAAGAGACCCACCCACTTTTGGCACGATTTTCATAGATGAGCAGTTTTTGGTTGGAATCTCAGTAAATTTCCCCTTTCAGACCTTGCGATCTATGGGGCAGACGATGTAAAAGTCATCTGTCTCTGTGGCCCACGGTTAACGAGGGTTTTATGTGGCCTGCACAACGACCAGCCTCGTTTTATTTTCTCCATCTATTGTCTGGAACCCATTACAGATGGGGGGGGGGGGACTCAGATGCGCCCTAAAGATACCAACATTCATAATCCAAGTCTTCACCGAGATTCGAACCCAGGATCCAGGTTCGGAGTCCAAGCGCTTTATCACTCAGCCACTGCACCTCCGGAATCTCAGTGAAGATTGGAATTTTAAAGTTCGTGACTCTTAGTTCGTCCAGTGCACCAACCTATTTAAATGGGCCCATGATATTTGTTGTAGCAGTAAAGGCGATCGGTCGCTGTTTTGACTACATGGCACTCTTGTTAACCGTCGGGCATAGATAGATAATGGTCAAGGGCTCGAATCCTAGTTAAGACTTGGATTTGTACTTTTGGGGATACTAAAGGCGCCTCTGAGTCCACCCAGCTCTAAAGTGTACCGTTACATCCTCTTCACTCCAAGCTTGCTTCGGTTGTACCAGCAGCTGTATCAGTGGTCGTTGAAGATGGTGATGTCGCATCACTAGTCACTAGACGCTGGTTAACCAGGGTGATATGTAGCCTGCACAGTGACATCTAAAGGACCGAAAGGGGTACTTTACTTTGTTTAGATACATCGTAGATGGCACTGTATACATACTTCAAACTATATATTTAAATCCCTTCGGACTTTATATAGATCTATATTAACCATACCCAACTTTACGAGGCCAGTTCTAATGCTGTGTATTTACGATTTTTCAGCTGAAAGTACTACGACTTATACAATGGAAAATACGACAGAATATGAGAATACTACTGAAGAGACCACACAGTTCAACACGACTGAGAGCACTGATACAACAACAGACACAACCCTTAGTTCTAGTACAACAACAGAGTCGTCTACAACAACTCCAGCAACAACAACAACAACGACAGCAACTACAACAACACCATCTACAACGACCACTGATACAACTACTGTAACAACCATAGCCAGCTCAACAACTACAGCAGCGTCCAGTGATGCAACCTCGCCATCTTCAACGACAACTGCTATAACTATAGCAATTTCCACATCACCTGCTGATACTGCATCAACAGATTCAACAACAACTGCACCAACAACTTCTTCATCATCGACTGCAAGCGGTGTATCTAGTTCTACAGATTCAACAACAACTGCGGCAACAGCTTCTTTAACATCGACAGCAAGCAGTGTATCTAGTTCTTCAGGTTCAACAACAACTGCGCCAACAGCTTCTTCAACATCGAGTGCAAGCAGTGTATCTAGTTCTTCAGGTTCAACAACATCTGCGCCAACAGCTTCTTCAACATCGAGTGCAAGCAGTGTATCTAGTTCTTCAGGTTCAACAACATCTGCGCCAACAGCTTCTTCAACATCGAGTGCAAGCAGTGTATCTAGTTCTTCAGGTTCAACAACATCTGCGCCAACAGCTTCTTCAACATCGAGTGCAAGCGATGTATCTGGTTCTACAACACCATCAGTGACAGAAACATCGAATTCTGATTCAACAACAACCACTTCAGCCACATCGACAACATCAACATCAGCCACAACTACAACTACATCAACAACCACAGCATCAGGTATTGTGTTTTTTACTTTAATTATAAATTATATAATCTAGGTTTAACTATTGAACTCTGTGATAATCTAATGACCAGAGGTTTAATTTCAGCCTAGGGCACACTTATGACACTAGAGCTAGTGCATGAACGTACATATTAATAGTAATCTTAATAGAGGCAAGTCAACGAGGGTTAAAATATCATTAGTAATGACAAAAACTCAGACAGTGACTTAAAACTTTCACACACAAAGTTTAGACCATAGTTCCTCCAGTCCTTCGTGATAAACCTTTATCCAGACCAAAGACATCTTTCCCAGTGTTACTGTAGGTCCACAATACAAGTCTCACACAACAGGAAAGACAACTCAGGGGTCAGAAATCTAGAGAAGAAAGAAGTGGTCAGAAGTCTAGAGAAGAAAGAAGGGGTCAGAAGTCTAGAGAAGAAAGAAGGGGTCAGAAGTCTAGAGAAGAAAGAAGAGGTCAGAAGTCTAGAGAAGAAAGAAGGGGTCAGAAATCTAGAGAAGAAAGAAGGGGTCAGAAGTCTAGAGAAGAAAGAAGGGGTCAGAAGTCTAGAGAAGAAAGAAGGGGTCAGAAGTCTAGAGAAGAAAGAAGGGGTTAGAAGTCTAAAGCAGAAAGAAAGGGTCAGAAGTCTAGAGCAGAAAGAAGGGGTCAGAAGTCTAGAGAAGAAAGAAGGGGTCAGAAATCTAGAGAAGAAAGAAGGGGTCAGAAGTCTAGAGAAGAAAGAAGAGGTCAGAAGTCTAGAGAAGAAAGAAGGGGTCAGAAGTCTAGAGAAGAAAGAAGGGGTTAGAAGTCTAGAGAAGAAAGAAGGGGCCAGAAGTCTAGAGAAGAAAAGAGAAGTGGTCAGACTTCGTGAGAAGACTATAATGCTCTTGAATGATGAAAATTATGAACGACATTTAAACTGGAGATCATTGCCACTGCGGTCCGAATAACCATGTTCTTCTACCCTGTCCTTTGTAATTTAAAAGCATTCTCATTTGTTGTCATCAAAGGTCACGATAGGTCAAAGGTCAAATCAAACATACGTTCAAGAATACGTCATAATACATTTGAATACGTTATAATCACGTTCAATATACATGTTATGTATCATTACAGCAACAGCTAAATTCGACAGTCGACTCGAGATAAACGAAACATGGGTCACTGATCTCAATGATACAACCACAACCAAATATAAAAAATTATCAGAAGATCTTAAAAAGAGCGTAAGCCATGTTTTCATCTAGATCTATATTTAGTTAGATTAAAACTAGAAATGGTTGAATTTTCGACACTGTTAATTCACTTCATCATAGATCTCTTCTAAGTTACTTCTAACATATATTCTTCATTATATTTTTAACTAATTAATTTTTAATTGGGAAACACGTGGTATTATTCAAGGGTTAAATGTATAAATTGTAAAGTATATAAAATCTCCATCATCAGCGTCTGTCCTTTGAGTTTCGTCCTAGGGGTGCTGTTAGGGTGCTGCTAGGGTGCTGTTAGGGGTGCTGTGATAGAATAACACAGTGATGCCCAACCTAATTCAACCCGCGGGCCGTTTAAATTTCCTACACTCATCTCGCGGGCCACATGACCGAAAAGTTCCAAAACGAAATGAAATTGTTCTGAAACTATTTTGGTAGAAACCTGTGGGTTTAATACTTAATTAATATTTTATTTTTTTACGCGTCAAAAAACAGCTCCATTTCTCTACTTAAAATGTGAGCAACAGTGTACATAGCTTTACAACCGACTCATTTTTTTGGGGTCTCTTTTTGTTAAATATTCACATGGATCCTCCAATCTCTAGGCGTGGTTTAACAATCTTTTATTTGCGGCTCAAACGAATAATGCCGCCATATTTATTTTTTAATGCCGTTTTTATGTTGTTTTATTAAAAAGTCACACTTTCTTTATACAATAAATATGTTGGCTTATTAGCATATTCAACAAAAAAAAGTAAAGATAGGTTCACTTTTCATGGTAGATTCTACATTCAGAGTTTCAATGCATTAACACACAAATGTTAAAGATCATAATACCAATCCATTGGAGAAAAAATGAGGGCTCATACGTAGGTAAAGATACATTTTTCAACCTTTTTTTTGGAAAAGAGATTTCTACACTTTGTACCGACGTTTCGGCAGGCCTGATGGAACCACGTCGTGGGCCGGATCTGGCCCCTGGTCCGTATTTTGGGCATCACTGGAATAACAGAATCTCTCCTTTATTCCCGGTCTGCAGCTGTTGACATAAACATTTACACCAGCAAGCTTTACTTTGGAGGGGACCCTTTTTTCGTGCTCACTCCACTGGACCTTGAAGTATGACTTTTGACATTGAGTCATGTCTTGCAAGCTTTCATCTCTTCACAGCATTGAGGAATTTATTCTTCTTGCCAGCCAGAGTGTTGACTTGTAAATCAAAAACTCATTAGTCTTCTTTTCCTGGCATCTGATACCCAGCATTTGTCTGTAGCATTTACAGTAGAACGTCGTTTATCCGACTCAATTGGGACCGGACACCGTTCGGATACGCGATTGTTCGGATAACCGAAAACCGAAGCGATCCATGCAGTATATGCAACCGGACACTACAATTGTAACGGGATATCCCTCACCTTGGGTTTTTCCGTCACTTTTCGCCTCGCGCGAAACAACTGTTGAGCATTGCCTGTTCGAAAACGTATTCATACAGTATATGTGCATTACAGTACATGTGGTTGATAAAAAAAAAAAAAAAAAAAAAAAAAAAAAACTGGTCCGGATATTTGACACTCCGGATAATAAACGTTCGGATAAACGACGTTCTACTGTACTCTCAAAGGCTTGGATATTTCTTTCAGCCCCACCATTATTGTCTAACTTTCACAACCATATAAGAGTACTATGGCCACTAGCAGTTTTAATTTTTACTTGGAAGCTGATGTTACTCTTCCAGATTTTCCAAAATGTGCTTATGGCTGTTATCTTATCTTATCTTATATAATACAGACGTTACTGTTGATGCATTTGACTAGAGTAACACCTTAAGTAAAATCACTAAATTGAGAAAGCCTTCAGGATAGAAGACTTAAAAGTAAAGTAGCAATTATACATAAAACACTGAACCATAATACAAAAACAAAATTTAATAAAATACTCAGAAAGACACAAAGATAAAGGCATATTCCTCATCACATATGCTAGGATAAATTGGTACAAATGCTCCTTCTTCCCTAGCGCAATTAGAGCATGGAATGAATTGCCTGAACTAGCCAGGAAAACCAGTGACTTAGCAGAATTGAAGTCATTGGTTAATATGTATGGCTGAATGCATGACGCGTAGGACGTAATCTTCCTCTTTTTTGAAGTAACGTCTGTGTTATATAAGATAAGATAAGATGTAAAACTTAAACGCTTAAACGTGTTTTTATCACTTTAATTTACCCTCTTGTTATGTTTGACCCTGGCTATTTCAACGAGTCAACTTCTGTTGTTTGACCACTGAACGGTATGCAATATCTCGTAGGCTACAATATCTCCATCAAAAACTACTGTCTTGTAATATCTGTAAGTCCCATTAAACTAAACTTTTCTCTACAGTAATTACATTTATGCATCATCATCATCACTCCCTTGCGTTCCTCGTGGAACATAGGGCCTCGACAAAAACACGCCACTCTCCACGGTCTCTTGCTAGTTTTTTTGATGGTTTCCCAGCTTTTTCCGGTCTTCTCTGCTTCTTCAAGTTCACTGCGTCGACATGTTCTTTTTGGTCTTCCTCTGCGTCTTCCCTGGGGGTTCCACTCTAAGGCCTGTCTAGCTCTGTTGCTGGTATCTTTTCTAAGGATGTGACCCATCCACCTCTACGTCTTCTTCCCTGGAGGTTCCACTCTAAGGCCTGTCTAGCTCTGTTGCTGGTATCTTTTCTAAGGATGTGACCAATCCATCTCCACTTCCTCTCTAAGAACTGCACTTCTATATTTTTCTGTCCAGTGATTACATTTATGCATGGGCGTAGAATTTTTCTTGGTGGCTGGGGAGATATTTATTAAGAGCGAAGTAAACGATTCTCACAAATAGTCACCAGTTTAATAATGAATCAATATTTTAAAACTTTTATTTTTTTGTTTTTTTTTACATTCTTTTAAATCATTTTCTTGTTATATATATATATATATATATATATATATATATATATATATATATATATATATATATATATATATATATATATATATATATATATATATATATATCTATATCTATATATATATATATATATATATATACACACATATATATATATATATATATATATATATATATAATATATATATATATATATATATATATATATATATATATATATATATATATATATATATATATATATATATATATATACATATATATATATATATATATATATATATATATATATATATACATATATATATATATATATCTTTCTACTTAGTTGATGGAGTTACTGAGTCGCACAATAAGTCAGCTCATAGACATCATAATCAACGGTTTCAGGTAAGTTCAATTAGTAGACTATATAGTCATGTCATTTTAGCGAGTTGATCACATTAATTATTAATTAATATCTTTTTGTTCCTCGTCCAAATCTACATCGACTTGTTTCGTATAAATGAAAAAAAAATAAAAATAGGTCAATGCGAATGACATACAGCCTTAACCAAAGCAGTGTTTCTCAAACTTTGAGCTCTAGCGCTTCCCTTAGTAGCGATTGGGGTCTGGGGAAGGGCGTTGCAAGATTTGGGTCCGAGAGGGTTTTAAAAAAAAATGTAATGAAAAAGAAAACAAAATATTTATTTGAGTATTTTTGTTTATTGATTCATGTTTTGCTAGGAAAAAATATGATTTAAACTATCAACTTGGTCGAAGAATGTGTGAGAGGAAATAGCGTTAACAATTGATTAAGGGGACTAAACCCGACAAATTTAGCCATACATGTGAATACTGACGTGTTAGAATCCTTTGCTGCAATTCAACAAAATGATGAATTACCAGTAATTAATTGTCCGATTGACTACTTTTTAAAAATTGATTCATGTCTTGTCTATGTTAATGAATAATTGTACAAAGTTTCAGCTTTATCCTAGAATTGGTGTGGGAGAAATTACGAGTACATATTTTTTTACCAGGCAGCCAGATGGATAGATTGAGTTGATATAAGCTTTGTAAAAATGAAAGTGTAACCAAAGAGCAGGTAACTGTGGTTAACTTTTGGTGTGAAGTTAAATAAAAGTGTAACCAAAGAGCAGGTAACTGTGATTAACTTTTGGTGGGAAATACAGTATGTAAATCACAGCAACGTGCAACATTATATTCTACATCTACATCCTCGTCAAGTGGCTTAGCTAGGACCTTGCCATCAATTTGGGGGCCCCGGGAAGGGGGGCTTAACTTTTTTAGGGGGGCCCTTGCATTTTGCGTAATCTTTAATATTTAATGTAAAAAAACACTCATTTGGCCCCCCCCTCGTGGGGCACGGAGGATTTTCAAATTCTCCCCCTCCCACCCTCACCCTAGCTACGCCTCTGCCTCGTCCTCGGGGACATTCGTCATTTTACAAAGCTTATATCTATATCAACTCATCTGTCTGGTACAAATTTTGTACACGCTATTTCTCCCGTTTCCCATTCTTTGGTCAAGCTGAAACTGCGGACAATTATTCATTGTCAATGACAACACATAAATCAAGAAAAAAATTTATTATGGTTTAATTAGTGCTAAGTAGTTAATTGTACCTTAATAGAAAAAGGTATATAAACCTTGCAGTATTAAGAGATATGGCAGCAATTAGGATTCACTTATATAAGCTTTGTTTATTTTGTTCTTATATATATATATATATATATATATATATATATATATATATATATATATATATATATATATATATATATATATATATATATATATATATATATATATGATTTTGCTTGTTAAGATATGTCAGACTTACTTGTGCTCCTTCACTTTCAGTAAGGGAAGTATTATCGTGGATTTTACAACACTGGTCGCCTCGTCAGCCAGTACTACTGCAGGCAGCCAAATGGTGGAGGCCTTGATGTCTATATACCTGAATGGAATCAATGTGAACGGCACACACTATGGTGCGAATGTCACAGTGGGAGGACTGAATAGTAAGAGGCATGCTTTAATAGGCCTACATATATGTCAGGCTTGTCTCGAGTCCCAAGATTAATAATATTAATAACTACGACTCCCGATGCCGTCACTGTGAGAGCGTCGAAACAGTGTCGCATATCTTGTACGTGTGTCCCCAGCTCCTAGAGCTAAGGGGGTCGTGTCTGGACAGTAACTCGACTTGTATGGTGGCTACGAACGGCCTATTTTTTTTTTTGCCAGTGCTTTATGGGATGATTAGTTTTTCCTATTCTGTTTTTTCAATAGGAGTTCATCTCAGGTCCTAGCAAAGTAAGTTCTTATCGGACAATGCCCCTTACGAACATAGTTGATCCTGTCTAGCTGTCCCAACACCTCCTTTAACTCTTTCTCTCCGTAATTATTTACCACTTTCTGGTGGAATCAACGTTGGTATCGTCAGTTAGGAGACAAAGGGTTAATTTGGGCGTTTTAGAAACTTCCTGACTCCTAGTCCTATGCTACAAGGGTCCAAACTATCGTACCATTTTGACTTGTTCCATTCACAAATCCTTCCTTTTGCCTCTCTCGTGGGAGTGCCGGCTCTTCTGATGGTTCAGCAGGCGTTCCTAGCCTCGCCAAACTCGGCTCTCTCGTTTCCTTTGAGTCCACATCGGGATGGAATTTTTTGCAGCACCATACGTACCTCGCGTTTTTCTTTCTAGGCTAAACAAGTTGGGCTAGCAACGAACAGGATGCGAGTATGCAAAACCGTGCTTTATAAGCGTCGTGGGATTTAGAAAGTACGTTTCCGGAGACAACGGAATTGCATTAAGCCGACCCACAGATGACGGGCTTTAGGGCCCTGAGAATAATGGTCATTGACGACCTCTCCAAATGCAAACATGCAAAAAAAGATACAAAGTGAGTTAATAAACGTTGATTAACTCTTTCTCTCCGTAATTATTTACCACGTTCTGGTTTAATCAACGCTGGTATCGTCAGTTAGGAGAGAAAGTGTTAAAAAATAATAGACAATAAAAACATTAACGCTGAAATCAGCGAAACAAAGCAGAAAGAGAAAATTTTATTATAATCACTGTTATCTTCTTTCTCAAGTCATAGTGCACTTCTATTAGGTATACTGTTGTTATGTTTTTTTCATCTCTAGTTACTGCTGACACTAACAAATGTGACATTTTAAATGCACTTCAAGCGTGCAAGTCTAATACCACCTGCACTATCAACAGTGATGGTCAAGCGACTTGCAAGTAAGTGCACTTGGAGCAAAATTATGCAAATGTCAAGGGTTGACAAACCTCGTTTTCGATTCGACCAGAAATCTTAGTTTTCTGCAGCTAAATAAAAAGTAAAATGTAGATAAGTTATTAGACGGGAAGGTGGGTTGAGTGGTAGAGCGCTTGTCATCCGAACTGGGGGTTCTTGGGTTCGAATTCCTGTGAAGATTTGGAATTTCGGGACTTTTTGCGCCCCCCCCTGAGTCTACCCATCTCTAGTGGGCACCTGACATAAAATGAGGAAACGTAGAGGCGGTTGGTCGTTGTGCTGGTCACATGATATCCTCAACTGTCGGCCACAGAAACAATGGCCTTTACATCATCTGCACCCATAGATCGCCAGATCTGAAAGGGGACTTTACTTTTACTTTGATAAGTCATTATCAAGCCATGGAAAACTATCGTAGGGATTCACTTTTACGCAGTGTCATCCGGTAATACTTAGATTTATGTCTAGGATTTACTGAAGTCTCTTATTTTAGTAAAGCATTTAAATTTAGATCTATACAGATTTACTAGTTAAGTAATTATGGGGTTAAATTGTGTAGGACGTAACTCTGTTGAGCATTTGTTTTTGTTTCAACAGAGTAGCCTCCTTCTTTGCTTTAATCATAGACATAAATAAATATAGACTGGCCTATAAAAGAGTTTTATGAAACGAAAATTTGTGACTTGCAATTTTGTGTTCTTATTATACAGCAGTGTAGTTTTTTTTTAATCTCCAAGACTGAAGATCATGCAACTTTCACAATTCGGAAATCCGACAACAATAGATATACATGTTTTCAAGTTATATGAAGTTATTTTCTTTCTCCAGTCTATATTGATCATGGCTTTAATAACGCTAAAATTAAGTGCAGATAATTAGAGTATTATGAAGCCTTAGTCTCGACGAATTTGTTATAACACAACAGTCCCTTTGTGTCATATACTATTTTACCATATCTCTATTCAACTCGTAACTTCATAGAACCTAGAAACCTCTGGGTGGCTGGGTGTAATAAACTGGACACGGATCTCGACAACGGCTATAACGATTTTCCTTGAAATTCAAGACTTGGTTTATATCGTTGGGAAAAGAATTACTAGCTCGTTGGCCTCACTGGGGAAAAATTCTAGTTCGACAGTTAAAATTTTTCAAAGTATAAAAAGAAATAAATTTAAATTTGGCCTGAGGAATACAAAATGCTTATCTTAAACGGGCCATACGTCTTCAGGTATTTCCGCATGTATTCATAAAAGAATGCAATTACTAATGTTCAGGAACATCTTGCGAATCTTCTTCTATGTCTAGATCTAAAGGCCTATCATTAAAATATTATTAGCTCTAATTGCAGGATTCTTTCTCAAGTGGAAGTGGCGGGAAGGTATTTTGGGGGGGGGGGGGGTAAAATGGTCCATTTAAAAAAAAAATCTAACATTAAGAAAAAAAAACGCTCTATAATTCGTATAAAAAGGTATTGTCTTTTTTAAAAAAAGTATTTTTGAATGCTTTTCTTTTTTATTTAAAACACTTTTCTTATCTTTCACAGCGAAGATTCGTCTGATGGTAATTATTTGTTTCAGCTTTTGTATATTGTGTAAAAGTTATGGATTACCGAGAACATTTTAAAACTACAAAGTGAAATTATGGTTTTCAATAAATGATTAAATTTGTAAAAGCAGACACTTATTAGTTATTATATACACGATCTTCTGAAGATTATTTCATTTTAGAACAAAGTATACTATAAGCTATTTATTTATGTATCTTGTTTTTGCCATAATAAATGAATTG
The DNA here is from genome assembly GCA_036873155.1 of Biomphalaria sudanica. NCBI lineage: Eukaryota > Metazoa > Mollusca > Gastropoda > Planorbidae > Biomphalaria > Biomphalaria sudanica. The sequence continues at coordinate 647,555 of JAZGLO010005563.1, read as the reverse complement.
TTATGACTTTTTGGTTCTGTAATTTAGCAGTGAACGTGCCTCTGATTATCGGCCTTTGTGTGGGTATGCCCCTTGCTCTTCTGTGTATTGTGGTTTTGGTACTGCTCATTGAATACAGAAAGAAATATCTGGAACAAAGGAGGTAGGCAGAGTGTTTACACTAATGTAGATCAGTGGTTCCCAAACTTTTTTTGTCTTGTGAGCCCCTTGGAACTCTTCGTAGACCCCTGGGGGTCTATATAGACCACTTTGGGAATCACTAATGTAGATCCTACTTTATCAATGACACTGTATGCTTTAATGAAATACGAATCAAATGTGATACAGACAATATAGTCAGCGGGGAAGACATACTTATGCGATTATTTATTGATATGTTTATTATATGTCAAATCTAGATCTAACACTAGACCTTAAGTTATGAGCTAGCCTGGAAAACCAGTGACTTAGCAGAATTTAGGTCATTGATTGATATGCATGACTAAATGCATGACGCGTAGGATGGTCTACTAGGACGTAATCATCTTCGTTTTTGAAGAAGCGTTGTATTATATAAGATAATAGATAAGATGTAGAGCTCTTGAAGATCTAGTCTAGATATACTTCTAGATCTAGGATGTAGATGCTATCTATATTAGATTCACGTAAAAATACAAGCAACGCTTATGTGAAATTGAAGCAACTATAAATTTACTGTTATCACATAATTATGGTATACAGCTGACTACACCATGTCGGCTTTAGACCTAGATAGATTTGTAACTATGTAGTTTTTACTTTGAAAATTTATAACGGTCTAACTAGACTTCTCCACATGTGGCCAAGGAGCGATAAACATCAACTGTAAAATTTCTAGGAATATAATTAGAGCTGTATTCGAGATCAGCGTCCACCCGAAGGAGTGACTTGACTGGAGCTATTGTAAAAAATAATGTAAAAACCTTGCCTACATTTGGTGAAATCGAATCTATTTTTTAAAAGGCTCTGCTCGATTTAGAAATTTAAGCTCCAGCTTCTATGATGGGAGGCCAACATGTTTTTCCACTGCGCTATTCAAGTTATTATAAAAAAAGAAGGATTATTACTCCATTGTTAGTTTAAAATTTGACAAACAGACAGTGAGATGATATAATCTCCATAAAAAACAGGGTAACGATATAAACCAGTAATAATATTACAACAGTTACACACATTTGATATAAGAACAGGTATTGCTAAAATGTATACAGCTATGTTATTTGCTATACAAGCAGCTAAGCAACTAATTTGGGTCATAATACAAAAAAAAAAAAAAAAAGAAATATACCCAATTTACTGATAGGGTTTCAACTGCTTTTACATACAATACAGGCATATCAGTATCATATGTTTAATGACTTATTATTCATAAATAATTGTTTTTGTGTTTTTTTTCACTTAAAAAAAGGGTTTTAAACAAACTGTTTTTTTATTTAAAGAATCAATGCAAGAGAATCCGACTACACTGATCGACCTTCAACTCCAAAAGATGGCTTCAGTGGTTCAAGGCCTTCTTCAGGGAAACATTTATTACCGATGTCTAAAGAAAAACTGCTGAATTAACAAATTGTGTGCGAGAGTATTTGTTGACCTTATTTTAAAAAAATATAAACAGGTTTTATTTTATTATACAAAACAAAACAATATATATATTATCTCTCTATAAACGCCTTAAGCGTGCTCAGTCACACTAATATATACAGACCGTCATATGGTTAATTCAAGAAAGTTTCAAAGTTGATTATTTTAATAGATTATAGATTGTAGACCTACATAAGTATATCCAAATTTATTTTTATTTTTTTTACACATTTGTCTAATTAATCATATCTAATTGAGGCAATCTAGGAAAATCATGCAAATAAGCAAAACTAAAAAATAAAAAGCAAAATTACACTATGTAAGTAAAATAATAACATTAGAACTCCACACTCGTGGACTTACGAAAAAGCTCCAAATCTTGTTAGCATATTTTATAGTCAAAAAAAGTATCTTTTTGATATGCAAAGGTTTATTATTATGCATAAGGCCTTTCACCATAATTGTATAAGTCTTGCCTTTGCTCTGAAACGCTGGTTATCGACATATATATACTATCCAGATTAAAAATGGAGAGGCGTGCTTAATTTCGCATAATTTCTGGTAACTCCTCTATTGTTGTAATCTTAACCTTAATCATCCTGCCTCTCAACACAGAAGCACTGGATTCATTTTTTTATAGAAGAATTACATTTTCTTGTTCAAATTGAATTTATTTCTCGTCAATAAGATAAGTAAACGGGGAAGGTTATTTTTGATTCGTAAAAGTTTGCACAATCATTTTTTGACTTACAAAGAACATGGGATTGTGGTCATAGAAGGAAACATCGCTTTCATTTCATAAATATGGAAAATTGCTCATGATTATTAAGAATTAAAAAACATACGTTCCAGCTTCTTAAATAATAGGCCTTATAGTGTTACGAGTGGGCTTTGAACGAAAGATGCCTGTTAGGAAAAAAAATCATATTCCAAACAGTATATAAATAGTATATTGATGTTACTATTTTCCCTGTAAGTTACAAGTACGTTGAACAACGTATGTCTCTGTATGTATCTATGCAGTAAATAGAACGAGTTTAAATACTTGTCATTTCTTCCTTAATGTTGATGACACGAGTCACAGCACGCCACTGCATATTGACTACCGGGGTTGTAATTGTTTGCATGCGAGATCCCATAGACCAGAAATGGTCTAGTGATTGGCTCGCTTAGTAACTGCGTTCGTTATATTTCGCTAGGTTATGCTATAAAACTTGGTATCTAGTGCTGCCTTTGTACGTGTAATATGTATGTATAATATGTGATTTTTATAGTTTGTATTGTATCATTGCCTGAGACATGTTTTATCGAACAGACGAATATCTTGTTTGTATTATAAATATTGTTATTCGCAATGCGCTGCACCAAAGTTTTATGGGTTACAAATAAACAAATACAGATAAATGACATATCTAACTTCCCTTTCAGAACTTGCAATCTAAAGGGCAGGTGATGTTAAGGTCATCTGCATTTTTGGCCAACATTTAACGAGCAGGGGGCCATGTGGCCAGTACAACGCCCAACCGCCTTTACTTTCCCCAGCTAAAGTCAGGTACCCATTAGAGCTGGGTGGGCAACTTAAAAATCCGGAAATTCAGAATCCCAATCTTTACCGAGATTCGAACCCAGGAACACAGATTGGTATCCAAGCGCTTAACCACTTAGCCACCGTCCACCCAAAATGACATATCTAATGTATACATGTTTTCAATATCTTTTCAACCAAGGCAAGATATATATATATATATATATATATATATATATATATATATATATATATATATATATATATATGACTGCAGGTTACCAACCCTAAGAGTCACATATTTATATGAGTCTATCTTAGACTAGTCTATCTATTGTCCAACTTTTAAAATTTCCATTCCAATCTATTTTTAGCCATTGATTAATCCGTCCATCCGATACTTGTATTTTATACTTGATTTTTATTAAGCCTGTTTATTTTTCTTTGATATTTCGTTGTAGCTTGTATTTAAAAGGACTCACTTTTCCTGGAGTATTTTTTATTTTATTAAGTATTCAGTGTAATTTAAGCATTGTAATGGAATGCGATCACGAGTATAAGGTGTACAATACTACTTGCTTTGGGTTAAACGGATGTTAGTCGAACTAAATGCATTTTCATATACTTACCTGGCACAGGTTAAACATCGACCTGTGAGCGTAGGTATGATACTTTTCATAATCCATAAAAATGGCTACCATACATTTTGTTCTCTACTAGTTATGTATGGTAGCCATATCTATAGCCTTTTTGAAATTATCATTTATTTATTTATAATTAAAAATATTTCCAGCATATACAAAGTTTGGTTCCATTTTAAATAAAACCTGGCATTCATTCGTTTTTTAGAGCAACAAAAATCACGGTATAAGATGCATAAATAAGGAAATTCCATTAAAGACCCCCCCCCCCCCAGTTATTTTTTTGTTGTAGTATTATTCGTGTTATCCGCTAGCTTATTATTATTGTACACCTGGATGTATTATTTGGTTAGTTTTTCTTATTTCTTATGTGTCATACCTTATAAAACCAGAAAGAAACTAGCACAGTCTTTGACCTGACCGTTAATATACAAGAAAGAAGTCTATGTAACAAAGTAACTTTTTTACCGTTTACTGTAATGCACCCCCCCCCAAAAAAAAAAAAACAACAGTCACTTATACCGTACTGTAATGCCCAAAATAATCTTACTTTACCATTTTTTTAAAACGATTACTGTGATACTTTTTACTAATTTTTTAATTATGTTACGATGCAACAAACAATCATGTAACAATTGTTATTTTATAAATAGTATTTTTTATTGTATATTTTAAGTATTATTTATTTACATGAGATTTGGAAAACAAATTTATTTGAGTTATTTATTGACTGAATTGTGTATATATACTTAATTGGATGAAAACAATGTGATACTATTTATAGAATTATAAACAAATAATAAAGCTATCTCGATTATTAGATCTATTGTGAGTTCTCTATGGCTTAAAAGGCAAAATAAAGGTTATTGCAATTAGAAAGATTAAGAAATATTACTAAATGTTAAAGAGAGATACGGAGACAGAGACACAGAAAGAAATAGAGAGAGAGAGAGAGAGAGAGAGAGAGAGAGAGAAAGATCTTCATTACATTTTTTATTCTAACGTCTGTAATTAATAAACTAAGAAATATTTCCAGCATAATGAATGATTAACAGTGCTGACTCTATCTCTCTCTCTTTCTCTGTCTCATGTTTTCTGTGTGTTAAATTTAGAACATGTTCCCAAACTACGAATAAAAAAATTGATTTGTGAACAGAAACATTTGCGCATGCGTACTGTGGTTGAGGCCTAAATAGCCTTTAATAAAAAAAAAAAAAGTTAACATTTCGACTAGCCTGTTTCAGTCGTGGCCTCAAAAAGGGGGGATAATTAAATATGGTGATAACTAAATACCTCGACGATATTTGCAAAGTGTCTTACATGTTTCGGGTGTTCCTTCAGAGTTAAAACAGTAACACAGACTAAAAACGCAAAATACCTAGGTGTTATAATAAATGAAAAACTGTCATGGAATCCCAATACTGATGAAACTAAATAAAATAAAAAAAATAAAACAGAGCATTAGGGTTTATCAAAAGAAATTTCTCTAAATCAAATAAGAACATTAAACTAAATTGTTATTTAACGTTGGTTAGGCCAATAATAGAATGTGCATCCTCTGTTTGGGAAAAGAAAACAAGAATACATTAAGAAACTAGAACAGACACAAAATAGAGCAGTGAGACTCATAACACACTAATATTCCCATTTTATTAGAGATGCTCTTATTATAAAATCACTCAATTTAAATTTAAGAAGCCTTCAGGAGAGAAGACTTAATAAGTAAAAATTATATATGAAACACTGAGCCATAATCTTCAAATTCAAAAACGAAACCTCATAAAATGCTCAGAAAGACACAAAGATAAAGGCACATTGCTCGTTCCGTATGCTAGGATAAGTTTGTACAAATACTCCTTCTGCCCTAGTGCTATTAGAGCATGGAATGGGTTGCATGAGCTAGCTAGGAATACCAATGACCTAACAGAATTTAAGTCATTGGCTAACATGCATGACTAGATTGACCTAGGTCCTAGTAAAACGCGTACGACGTTATCATCTTTCTTTTTGAAATAAAAAAAAAAGATAATCTTGTTAAAAGTACGCAATAAGCCAATAAATCAAACGAAGACTTTTCGTTCTGACTAGAGAAAGTAAACCAATCCACCCCACTGTAACCGAGTACCACAGGATTTGCATAATTCCTGGAACTGAATAGTCAGAGAAAAGGGATTCTCAAGAAGCCGTTCGTGTGCTCATTCGTAGAACGCTTGAATACAACTCTAATTTATTTGCACTATTATTGCTTTTGTAGCTAAGAGACTATACCAGCGATTCTTAAACCACAGGGCACTCCCCTAATGGGGTGGGCATTTTGTGTGTGTGTGTGTAATGGCGAAAACGTTTGTTGCATTCGTTTTGACGTTATATATTCATTTTCATAAAGCGATCTTCAAAATCAACATTAACAGTTGGGAAAAAATGGCACTGGATAAAACCACAAGGAGAACGAGAGTAAAGGAAGGGTTTGTTGTTTTGTTTTACATGTTTCGGATGTTCCTTCAGAGTTGAAGATAATTACTTCCTAGTCCAAACCTCCCGCAGGACGACGGGGGATGGGAGCGGGCAGGGTTTGAACCCGGGACCATCGATAAATCTGAACGACAGTCCAGCGTGCAAACCGCACGACCAGGCAGCCATCCACGGATTACAGATGCCATACACAACAGTAGTAGAAAGAAGGGTGAAAATGCAACGGCGCCTGCTGATTACAGATGCCCAACCTGTGACCGCAAGGATATGCCTCTTTAGTCACACAAGAAGTTGTAAAGGGAAAAGATTGTCTCGAGACGCAAATGCCACAGAGGCATCTCATGGTTACTGTGGCTAAAAGACTATACCAGCGATGATTAAACCAAGGTTGTTTTTTTTAACGGCTAACACTTTAGTTGCATTCACTTTGACATTACATATTCATTTCTGTAAAAATGATCATGTAACTAGAGCATTATTATCACTGCTTATCACCTTATTTACGACTGCTTTTTATTGCAGAAGACGGGATTCTACCCTACAGTTAATTTGCAGACGATTGCATAATATATAGAACGGTTTATAAGAAAGCCCACAAGATACAGATATTTTAATAAGAATAAGATGAATTACACAAATGAGAATTGAATTGGAATATTTTCTTTTCACCCAGAAAAATGTCAGTTATTAAGAGTAACAAAATGAAAAACTAAAACAAACAAATACCATTGGCTCTAAATGAACACCAATTTCAGTAAACTCAGGTGTACATCAAGGAACAGTCTTAAATCAACTACTATAGATTAGAGACAGGGTTGCTAAGCCAATTGGACACCAAGATAACCTGCTAACTTCTGGAAAAAAAAAATCGCTCACTAAAGCTCTATGGGATTCTACCCAAAGTTTTCACATCAGTGTCGGGGCATTGTTTGGCGTCCCTTTAGGGTTCGAATAAATACTTTTGGCTTAGCGAAACGATCGCGCTCATTACAAACGCTCGTGCGCTAAATGAGCTCAAATCTCTTTCACACTTTCAGCATCGGCTTTTCTTGAATCTTTCTTTACTAGACGTTATTTGAACAGCACTTTTTGCTTCTATGGTCAAACGTCGTTATAGACACCAGCTGAATGCATTTCCGCAGGACCGTAAATAAGAAAATTCATGGAAGAATTGTTGGCTTTGTTGTTAGAGCTTATAGCAGTGGTCTTCAACCATTTTTGGCCTACCGCTCCCCTTTTCGTATTTTTTTCTTTTAAAAAAAAATCCGCCAGCGCCCCCTTCTAAGAAAGACACTTATAAGGAAACGTGAGAATGCAAATTTGAACAGAAAAAGTATTTATTAACTTTTATGATGTCAATAACACTTATCCCTTTGCTAGTTTCTGTGATATGAACTGGACGGACAGACGGACGGACAGACTAAACAAAAACTAACAGAATTATCACAGTGAAAGTACTGGTCTATTAAAAGTTTGAGTTGAGGGAGGATCTTTTGTTTCACACAGTACGAGGAGATTAGGGCTCTTTGATCCCATTGGGCTATAAACTAGAGACCGCATCACAAGCTAAGAGATTAGAGACAGGGTCACTACAGCGATTGGACCCCACGATGACCTGCTAACTATTGTAAAAAAAAAAACGCAAAACTAAAACTCCATGGCCAAATTACAAGATCTTCGGGGCTCGCAAAGCCTTTCCTTCATGGAACAGTACCAGAAAAAAGAAGAAGAGCCAAGACAGAGAAAGTGATTGGAAGACAACAGAATGGACAGGCTTGCCATTGAAAGAGGTTTTATCTAAGGCAAAAGATAAAAGGCTAAGGAGAAAGACGGTCGACAAATCCTGTGTGTTACCCCAACGGTCAAACAAACTTAGGGACAGCGGAAGGTGAATGCGACTTACGACTTATAAATAATGGAAACAATTTTCAGTGTATAAAAGGCGTGTCTCTAGCTAAAGGAAAGAAAGGCTTATGTAAAGAGTAGACTGAATTGCGAAAAGATTATGTCAATTTCTATAGTAAAGCGATATGGAGAAATATGGTGGGGATCACATGGAACATAAAGAAAAACGCTTAAAATGAAAAGGTGAATACATGAAGAAGATTTAAATCGAATGAAAAATAAACAATGTCAAGGACGCCATTGTGAAAGATTACTGTTGCCAACTAAAATGTTTACTTTGTGCTGTAAGCGAATATTCTTCTTCTTCTACACCTTGCGATATATAGGTTAGTTAGATGATGTAAAGGTCATCTGTTTGTGTAACACGGTTAACGAGGGTGTCATGTGGCCAGCACAACGACCAACCGATTTTACTTTCCCCCAACTAATGTCAGGTACCCAATTGAAGCTGAGTGGACTCAAGTGCGCCCTAAGGATTCCGAAATAAAAAATCCCAGTCTTCACCAGGATTCGAACCCGGAACCCCTACGTTCGGAAGCCAAGCGCTTTACCACTCAGCCACCGCGCATCCAAATCATTCTGTTTTGAAATATGCACAAAAATATTATAAGGGTTACTAAAATACTTGGCTTATCAATATCTACGTATTTTGTACACCGAATACACCAAAAAAGGGCGTGCTGTTTAAGGATTAGCCGCCATGTGTGATACTCATGAACAAAAAATCAAGCAGACGCCAAGTCACGAGCCTTACTCATAAAAAACAAAAATTTCTAACAAAGACCTTTTCCGAAACAAAACTATTAGCGCTTAAAGTCTTTGTCAAGAAAGAGTAAATGTGTTCGCAGATCGATTGATTTAGTAGATTGGTATATTTAGGTATCTTGATGTTACATTGAATTAACTGTTCACCTGTACTGTGAGCAATAGACATTAAGACATAGTGTCATACATACCTTCTAATGTCTGATTTAGAAATGGTGAGGTGAAAGACTATTTCAGAGTTAGAAATAAAATATTTGATTAGTAGGGCAGCAGTAAATGAAACTCTCTTTTACCATTGGATAATTTTCAGAATGCCATTTAAATAAATATATGACCTGAATATGAACTTACATTGAACTCTCGACCTAATTTAGCTCCCACAATTAGTATAAAAGGCGGGGAAATTAACAGAAACTTCATTCTAACAATGTAGCAGTCCCACTGTAGCGGGAGGTGATAGAATCAGACATTAGTGAAGAGCTTGCTATGTCACAACGCTGAAACAGGGCGATGTAGTTTGTGTTCAATCAAGACTTGATACATTCCTATGTTGAATTTGAACTTTTAAAATTCTTATTTTGAAGATGGACCCACTGGATGATGTTGAAGTTGGAAGCAATAGAGTGAATGGGTATTTGAAAAAAAAAATTCTGAAATTTTGTATTTTAGTTCATATGTTGGATTATCGAAAAAAAATATAGCGCAACATGTTGGTTAAGGTAAGACTTTAATATACAATCGATGTCTATATCTATATACAATCTATGTCTATATCTATATCCTTACCTCTATATCCTATACTCTTATTAAGCGAGCAATTCTTGTATGCATGTATATTTTATTGTATATACATTTAAATGCTCGTATTTATTTCAAAACATAAAAAATAAAGGTAGAAAAATGCTAGATTATGGAAGAACTAGTCGAATTTTTCTTAGACACTATTAAAGTACAAATTAAAATCGACGAATATTTATGAATTGTTCTTTAACATTTATTTCGTGAAGACACACTATTTCATGTGGTTACGAAGCCCCAGCTGCGACCTACATATTTTGCTACATTCAGCGCAGACTAGCCATTGTTTATATTTTCTTTTCGACTTCTACGTCTGTCTCCGGGCAGTGGGTTTTCTTGTGGGCCTCAAATGTGTATTCCGCCACCTTTGTAAGTGATCGCAAGCTGTCTTCTCGTTGATCTTTAACTCTTTCTCTTCGTAATTATTTACCACATTTTGGTGGAATCAACGCTGGTATCGTCAGTTAGGAGAGAAAGAGTTAAAGCGTTACCGTGGGGCTCCTCTTTTACGCCGACCGACTTTCAGCTCACTCAGAAAGACTATACAGGATAAGTGCTCTGCCCATCGTAACTATCGGTCCTCTAGAAGTCCCTCCATGCTGTCCATAACGGCTTTCGCAAAGACATCGCTGTTTGTAGTGCCGTCTTGCCACCGTATATTCCCAGTTTAGATAGCTTAGTATAAGAATGGTAATATTTTATTTTGTTTTAATCTATTACAATATATATTAACCAACATTTCTGTGGCATTTTACGTCTCGAGAGACGATCTTTTTCCTTTGCAACTTCTGGTGTGACTAAAGAGGCCAATCCTTGATACACAGCTGCGATCGCAGGTTGGGCATATATAATCACCAGGCGCCGTTGCATTTTCACCCTTCTCTCTGCTTCTGTTGTGTATGACATTTTCAATCCGTGACCCTTCCTTTATGCTCTCTCTCTCCATGTGGATCTATCCAGTGCCACCTCTTCCCAGCTGCCAGTGTCAATTTTGAAGAGCTTCATGTCGCGTTTGCATACATCCGACATTTACATAATTGTTACATTGTCCATGTTCTACCCATATGGTTCTACCCAATAACCTAGAGATTTTGTATCCTGTGATGTTTCGTACCATATGAATAATTGCAATATAAATATCAGAATGTTTGAGAAGGGACCCTGCAAAGGCTTTCTTCCAGGCCTATAATAGGCCTATAGTTTTACGCAAAAGATGCTGTGTTGCAATTTTTCTAGACCAGTGATGCCCAAAATACGGCCCGCGGGCCAGATCCGGCCCGCGACGTGGTTCCATCCGGCCTGCCGAAATGTCGGCACAAAGTGTAGACAACCCCATCGAAAAAAAAAAGCTGACTTATGTATCTTTACCTACGTTAGGGCCCTTAATTTTTCTTTAATTGATTGGTACCATGACCTTTAACATTAGTGTGTTTATGAAATGATAATCTACCTGAAAAAGAGAACGGATCTTAATTATATTTTTTGTGTGGATTATGCCAATAAGCCAACATTTGTGATCTATAACAAAAAAAAGGTGGCTGTTTCCAAAAAGAACAAAATATAAACGTCATTATGAAACAAATATTCTTGGTTTGAGCCGCGAATAAAAAGATTGTTAGACTACGCCTAGTAAAGGATTGTTGGAAATATTTACCTAAAAGCGACAAGAAAATGAGTAGATGTCAAAGCTAGCTACAATGTTGTTCTTTTTTATAAGTACAGAAATGAAGCCATTTTCTGACGCGTGAAAAAAAAATCCATTCAGATATCCAATTCCTTAATGTAAGTACTAGCTCCACAGTTTTTCTAATCTAATAGTTTCAAATTCAGGTAAATTTCATTTTTTTTTGTATGTGTACATTTTCGTTCATGTGGCCCGCGACACGAGTGTCAGAAATTAAAATGGCCCGCAGGTCGAATTAGGTTGGGCATCACTGTTCTAGACTGTAGGAGGACTTTAGAGACTTTGTGTTGTAACACAACAAAATAGCAATCCTTGGAATTGGAAGTCGTTACAATAATGTTTCCAAAATGAGTTCGGGTAAATATCTTTCCCAAATCAATTCAATCGAGCGAGGCCCGGTCACCTGGTACTCTAGAATTATCTATCTATCTATCTATCTATCTATCTATCTATCTATCTATCTATCTATCTATCTATCTATCTATCTATCTGTCTCTCTGTCTGTCCGTCCGTCCGTCCCTCCGTCTGTTTGTCTATCTGTCTGTCTGTGTCTGTGTCTCTCTCTCTTTCTCTGTGTGTGTGTGTGTGTCAAAGTAATCCCAAAAGTCGCTTATTAACGAAATAGCCATCATCGCTTCACATTGAATGACTGATTCACTCAGCACTTATTCTTAGACTTATTGGTTATTGGCACTAACCCCCCCCCCTTTTTTTTTTCGTTAACGTATACTTGGAATAACAAAGAACATTCAAAATCGTGTGGCCACTAGGGTCAATTTCCCCATCATTAATAATTTCAGTTTTATCATAGACGTTTTTGATCTTTTTAAAAAACAACAACTTTGTTTTCAAGAAAAATAGCGAAGATTTATTTGTTATGTTCTAAATGTTGAAGGATAACATACCAACATAAAACACATTACTCATTGAATCACACGTACTACTACCTTACACCACATTACAGCTAAGGGAAGATAAGCCTGTATAAGGAATTTGTTCGTTCGCTAAAAATGTTGAATTAACAATAGTCTGTAAAACCTTTTTTTATTTATAAGTACTTGGATAGCTTGGTGGCAAACATGTCGGCCTTTAATTGTAGAGGCTCAAGTTTGATTTCAGATTCAAGCAAACATTTTTATCTTGAAAAGAAAGCACCCTTCCTAACTGGACCACAAAATAATTGGATGAAAACGTACTGAGCATACTACAAGCATGAATGTTTTAGTACTGTTAGGTTAGTCCCATTAAAAATGAAAACGTTAGTCTAGACAAGTGGACTTCAACATTTTCTGGCCTACCGATATGCATTTGTTTTAGAGGTAACTAAAACATGTTCTGCTTTGCCGTTTTTTTTTTAAATTGTAATTATTCATAAATATTATTTAATTACTCTTTGGATATTGCTACATGATTGTGAGGCCGACTTGGCTTCATAACTTCCTCTGAATATTAAAAGTAGAACATTGGAATACCTTTTATCTGTTAGCAATTCACTAAAACTGAAGAAGATACTTCTTCACATATACTAGCGAGTTTTGGTAACGACTCAAAATCTGTACTACAGGCTTTGCAAAGCCCCGAACCATGGCCCCCCAATATCAACACTGTCATTATGGCTTCACATAAAATTAAACAACGCTATGGCACTCCTGTAATAATGCAGTGGGTACTGAGTCACATAGGTGTGACTGGCAACACAACTGCAGACTCTTTGGCCCACCAGGGAGGGCAGATTCCACCCACTGAACAGGCTGAAAGCTTTCATCAAGCCCTGTCTATAATACAAAAAAACAGAAATGGAAAAGTGGTTTGAGTGCTGGGACAAGTCCCAAAAAAGCCCGTGGAGTCTGGGAGCGCATGAGGCGCCCTGACCGCACTTCCCCTTGGTGGAGGCTGTCCAGGCCTGAGCAAGATATTATAGCATAGTGCAGGACAGGCCACTGTCCTGTTGGCTCATATTTCTCACGGCTATAGCCAAATTTTGATTCACGGTGCCCCCGCTGCGGGGAAGAAGAGGAAACCGTGCCTCATAGTCTGTTTGACTGCCCCAGACTTGCTGATCTCCGTCTCAACAGGTCTGGGAAACCCAAAATTCTCGACCTGTATGGCGACATTTATGCACTACGCAAGACAGCAGGGTTTCTTTCCAGGGCTTTTGCAAGAGAGGATTTGAGCCTCTCAAGCCCTCACTCAAATGGAGTTTGATGATGATGATGATGATGATGATGGTGACGACCGACTTTGTCTAATGTTTTTTCTTAAAAATGGTTACACTATTCTATTTCAATATTAGCTTTACAGTTTTTTAAAAATTAATGATCACATATCAATATATTGTTACGATTCTCTCCTAATCAGGCCTTCTGTAAACACTGCTAAATACAACACAGCACATCTAACGCATCAAGAACTTGACAACAAGAGCTCTGGTTAATCTGGTACTTTAATAATGACTGAATAAGTAGATAACAGCCAATACTAGACAATTGGCAACAAACACATCAACAACTAAAATGTTACATTTGCACATCACCGTACAAAACTCTACTGTCTCTATCTCTTCCTGGACTCTTACATAGCACTTGAGGACTCAACCAGGACCGACTTCATGGTCGACTCACAGTCCCGGTCTCCGGTCTTGAACTGCAGCATTCTTACACATTGTCTCTGGTCCAAGCAGGCTTTCGATCACACGACCATAACATTGGTCATATTTGCGTGTAATCGTAGTACTGTCCCTTGTCCATCGCCTGAGTTCACGTGTGTCAGCTGAACCTACAGTTAACCCTTTCGCGCCTCCTATAGGGTCATAACAATATTAACATATGTATATAAAATAAACTGTAATCTTAAAAGCGTACTACCTAGTTTATTTATCGAACGATTAACGTTTTCGTGCGCAAGACCTAAACACCACAGATATCATTCGATTACAGCAACAGAGTCATCAGTCATTGGCCTCCTTTAGACATGAAACGACAATGGTTAATCTCGAACACTTTTTCATATGGTTGTGGAGCCTGTTTTGGAGAGACACTCCCGTCCACATATATTGCATGTCAAGGTGGCTTTCGCTTTGGTGGTAGAGGAGCTGGCCATTTTCTGTGTGGCACACGTTTCTTCAAGAATCGATGCCCATGTTTTCTCGCTGTCTATAGCTTTCTTCAAGAATCGATGCCAATGTTTTCTCGCTGTCTATAGCTTTCTTCAAGAATCGATGCCCATGTTTTCTCGCTGTCTATAGCTCTCTTCAAGAATCGATACCCATGTTTTCTCGCGGTCTATAGCTTTCTTCAAGAATCGATGCCCATGTTTTCTCGCTGCCTATAGCTTTCTTCAAGAATCGATACCCATGTTTTCTCGCTGTCTATAGCTTTCTTCAAGAATCGATGCCCATGTTTTCTCGCTGTCTAAAGCTTTCTTCAAGAATCGATGCCCATGTTTTCTCGCTGTCTATAGCTTTCTTCAAGAATCGATACTCATGTTTTCTCGCTGTCTATAGCTTTCTTCAAGAATCAATGCCCATGTTTTCTCGCTGTCTATAGCTCTCTTCAAGAATCGATACCCATGTTTTCTCGCGGTCTATAGCTTTCTTCAAGAATCGATGCCCATGTTTTCTCGCTGCCTATAGCTTTCTTCAAGAATCGATACCCATGTTTTCTCGCTGTCTATAGCTCTCTTCAAGAATCGATACCCATGTTTTCTCGCGGTCTATAGCTTTCTTCAAGAATCGATGCCCATGTTTTCTCGCTGCCTATAGCTTTCTTCAAGAATCGATACCCATGTTTTCTCGATGTCTATAGCTTTCTTCAAGAATCGATGCCCATGTTTTCTCGCTGTCTATAGCTTTCTTCAAGAATCGATACCCATGTTTTCTCGCTGTCTATAGCTTTCTTCAAGAATCGTTGCCAATGTTTTCTCGCTGTCTATAGCTTTCTTCAAGAATCGATGCCCATGTTTTCTCGCTGTCTATAGCTCTCTTCAAGAATCGATACCCATGTTTTCTCGCTGTCTATAGCTTTCTTCAAGAATCGATGCCCATGTTTTCTCGCTGTCTATAGCTTTCTTCAAGAATCGATACCCATGTTTTCTCGCTGTCTATAGCTTTCTTCAAGAATCGATGCCCATGTTTTCTCGCTGTCTATAGCTTTCTTCAAGAATCGATACCCATGTTTTCTCGCTGCCTATAGCTTTCTTCAAGAATCGATGCCCATGTTTTCTCGCTGTCTATAGCTTTCTTGGTCACCGTCTCTCTCGTTTAAAGCTTATATTAACTCACTGTCTGTCTTTTTGTCTGTCCGTGTGATACAAACTTTATACACGTTTTTTTCTCCCATTTCCCATTCTTAAATCAAGTTGAAATTTCACAGAATTATTTATAGTCGATGACAATACTCAATACACGAATTAATCAATTATTGGAAATTAAATTAATTTTGTTTGAAATAAAAAAGGAGTGAAACCTTGCAATATTGAGAGATGTTGCAGTGGTTTCGCAGTTCTTCTTGTTAGATAAGCTTTTTTTTTTAAAAAAAAAGACCAGGCAGACAGATACACAGAGTTGATAAAAGCTTTGTAAAAAAAAACAAACTATTTTTGAAAGCATTAAAAAGCAAAAGAAGCCGAGCCACGAGACTTGAGGCACAAGATAGGAGACTATAAGACACATAATGTAAGACATGAGATAAGAATATGAGACACGAGAATGAGAATCGAGACTTCATACACATTTATAACACAAAAGACACGAGGCATGAGACACGAATCATGATACGCGAGGCATGAGACACAAGGTTTGAGACACAAGGCATGAGACAAAAGGCATGAGACACGAGACATGATACGCGAGGCAAGAGACACAAGGCATGAGACACAAGGCATGAGACACGAGACATGAGACCACCTTTACTTTATTTTGTTCGGGTAGTTTGAAGACGCATGTCTTACCATCCTTCAAATCACCTGAACAAAAGTAAGTACATGGTGACACACACCACTTAAGTTGTTGAGTCTGGACCAATCAGAACTCTGAAGACAGAACATAGAATCTTCTTGGTGAGAGTATCTATTCTAAGGTAAGCGACTTCCTAGAAATGCTTTTTATGTTTATTTTAAAACAAAAGGTACTTCTATTTATATTATGGCATAAGATAACTATCATTTATTGACTAATTGTATGAATTTAAACTTCAAAGGACTTACTATCATAAAACATTTTCCCCACATCACGTGACTCAATAGATCGACATACCAATTAATATGTAGGCTATCTATAGGGATATCGATATGGTGTCGATGCACTTAAAGTAAACTATTTTCGATAAATCGTATTTAGTTATAATGTGTAAATGGAGTGCTTTTGTTAATTTATAAAGACTTGGTAGTAAACAAATTTTATTTACCACTTTTAAAACACAAACTTTTATAATAAAATGTAGGCTAATTATACTCTCTCTGATTAGATCATGTTATAGGCTTTATCATACATTTGAATTTCATTAGTTCTTTCAAAGTGAATGTAAACCGATTGGCTGAAGTAAAGAAAGGATATAATCTTAGCGAAAATCAATGTTTGTTTGAGGTTATGAGTCACATCGAAAGAGAGAGAGAATGGTGGTAGGTAATATAATGGTATAAGAAAAAAAAAACAATACTAATAGTAGTTATAACTTTGACATTTTTTTATTATTTTTTTTTTGCAATTCTTTACATTATAACAAAGCTTAATCAACTCTGGTATATCTTATCTTATCTTATATAATACAGACGTTACTTCAAAAAAGAAGATGATTACGTCCTACGCGTCATGCATTTAGTCATGCATATTAACCAATGACTTAAAGTCTGCCAAGTCACTGGTTTTCCTGGCTAGCTCAGGCAACCCATTCCATGCTCTAATAGCACTAGGGAAGAAGGAGTATTTGTACAAATTTGTCCTAGCATATGGGATGAGGAATGTGCCTTTATCTTTGTGTCTTTCAGAGTATTTTATTAAATTTTGTTTTTGTAATTGAAGATTATGGTTCAGTGTTTTATGTATAATTGCTATCTTACTTTTTAGTCTTCTGTCCTGAAGGCTTTCTAAATTTAGTGATTTTACTAATGGTGTTACTCTAGTCAAATGTGAATATTCGTTTGTTATGAATCTCACTGCTCTATTTTGTGTTTGTTCCAGTTTCTTAATGTTTTCTTGAGTTGAGGGGTCCCACACGGTGGATGCATATAAGTCTTAGTTCTAAGCTAGTTCTATGTTGTAAGCTAGTTCTAATCTATTTCTAAGCTAGTTGTAAGTCTTAGTTCTAAGCTAGTTCTAGACTCTATAGCACATTTTAAGTCTGCCATGTTAGCGCTGCTAAAGAAATATAGGCTGTGACGATGAGACGAAAGCCTTGACTACGTTTTGATCAGTAGCTTCAAAGAGATTACTAGAACTTCCTTTGAAGCAGCTGATTACAATGTAGTGAAGGAATAACCACTAAACGAAGGCAGCAACATGTTGATGACACCGAGAAAATGTAACTCTCAAAGCTAAGCGAAAAGAATCAGATTGGGTAAGTTTCAACTCATTCATTTTGTTGCTGTTGGTTTCATTTTTTTTTCTTTCATAATACCTTTATTCAAGTCATAACTTTATGGAAGTTGGAGGGCGGAATCTGAACACTGATCTAAAAAAAAAAATAATAATAACCGCCTCTAACGATTTTTTCTAGAAATTTAACAGTTGATTTATATTTTATATTGCTGAGAAAAGAATTACTAGCTCGTTGGCCAAATGGGGAAAACTCTAGTTTGATCGTTATAATTTTTTAAAGTAACAAAAAAATAAATGTAAATTTGGCTTGAGTTGGTAGATTTAGATCTAGAGCCACAGTCGGTTCTGAAAGGACAATCGCGTTTTTTTAAAAGACTATCGCGTTCGGGAAATTTCCGAACGTAAAGCATTTGAACAGTTTAATTTAATAGATTAATATTCAGGAAAATTTTGCGCATTGTCTTCTAAGTCAAGATTTTTAGGCCTTGATCTATATCATTGGAATTATTGAAGAAAAAACAACAGTTGTATGTTATAATTAAAGTTGCGTTAAGTTTATTGATAGATTATCTAAGCTTGTTGTATATCTTTACGTAAATATAATGTAAATTGCGTCTAGATCCAGATCTAGAAGTAGATCTAGTAGTAGATCTAGTAGTAGATCTAGTAGTAGATCTAGTAGTAGATCTAGTAGTAGATCTAGAAGTAGATCTAGAAGTTCTAGTAGTAGATCTAGAAGTAGATCTACAAGTAGATCTAGTAGTAGATCTAGAAGTAGATCAAGTAGTAGATCTAGAAGTAGATCTAGTAGTAGATCTAGAAGTAGATCTAGAAGTAGATCTAGAAGTAGATCTAGATCGAAACTAGATCTTAAGAGTCTACGCCTAAAAACTTACTAATAAATAATTGATTTCTTATACAATGCCTGATGGCCTATTGGGTAGAATCATTCTATGAAGAAGCTGGTAGTGTCAACATCACACATTCGATATCCAATTTGAACAAAACTTTATTTTTTAATTAATTTTTATATATTTTTTTTATAGTTTAATTATGTTTTTTTTTAACTTATCGTCATAACCTGTCCCTTGACTATTGCAGTAGGGGGTGCTGTGACTGTTCACGTAACCAGACCCCTACATTTTTCTAATTCCACATCTGTTCTTAGCAGAATATCAAGAGAGAGGCCGGTCCATCTTTGTACAATGTCCCTCCCTCCACTCTCCCCTGAAGAATGACTTTAGACCAGTGGCGTAGATATGGTGGTGGATTGGGGGGGGGAGAATATGGAAATCCCCCAAAATGAGTGTTCGAAAATTTTTTTAAAATTAAATATTAAATAAACGCCATTATCTCATGTCATGATGCTAAATGTCAAAATGCAGGGTCCCTTAAAAAGGTCAAGCTCCCGGGCCCTCAAATGGTGGCAAATTCCCAGCTACGCCACTGCTTTAGACTGTGAGTCATGCCTTACAATGTGAGCAAACCAAAGACAGTAGAAGACACTTGCTAGTTATTTTCCACAATCTGTCAGCAGAATGGTATCTGGCATGATTTAGAAACGACTAATTGTTTCTATTTAATGTGTCTGTAGCTAGAGGTATCAAGTTCGAGTCCCAAAACTGGAGGAGCATAGGACTGAAGTGTATGTCCGGTCACTCGAACTGCTTGAGCGCCATGACACATAACATCGAATAGCCGAGGTCATAGCGCTCTCGACTTATTCTCAATGGGAGGTAAATCGCGCGTATAATGGTAAGTAAAAAAAACGGTGTGTAGCTATATGCATACATTTTTTTTTTAAAGAATAGCCCTTACATTTCTATAACGTATGTTGATTAACATTAGTTGAGACTGTTCTGTTTTCTTTGTGTTCGGTATTTAAAAAATGGGCTATAGTAAGCGCTATACAAATACAGAATAATGTCTTGGTCTTACAAAAAGCAAGGTGATCACCATACTGTAATTATTCATTATTCCTGGCCATTTACATTGTCCATTGGTTCCAACTACAAAATCCTTTTTTTTAACGAGTTCAATATGAGTCAAAGTCTCAAGAAATCAACAATCCTTAGGAAATCTCAGGATTTGTGGTTTTTATTGAGCTTTTTTTATCCTAAGAATCTTTGGGCTCATAAACCCTATAATTCTATAATAAAAAGAAGACATACATAATGTTATAAACAAAATATCTCTGCAACCAATGCAAGCAAATTTATATCAGAGATGGTCATTTATGGAGTGGAAAAAAAAACAACATAAATAGCTCGTTTATATTTGGTGTACAACTCAGGGCGCCCCCACACCGTCAAAAAAAAAATCCCGAAGTTAAAAATCCAAGTCTTCAGTTTGGAGGCCTTGCAATTAGCTACTGCGTCCACTGGCACTGGTATAGACTGTGGCTACCGTTGATATGACCCCATTAACTTAACTTAATTTTCGGGTTTATTAACTTCAATTGGTAAAAAGGGCATTGCATGTATCTATACCACTTATAATATTTTCTAATAAAAACGTAAACGTAATTGAAGTTTAATCGTAACAGGGCAGCGAAATACAAATGGGAAAAATGAATAATTCATCTGAACGCGGAGAATAATTACGGAGAGATAGAGTTAATTAATTTTTTTTTCTAAATCCATGTTTAGCTTCCGATAGTATTTCATGTAAAAGAAAAGAACAAAGAACAATAATCAACGTTTAAGGGAATAAAATAATTTCCGCGTTATCTTTCTTTGTTTTTTATTTATTCATCAGGAAGTCTCTTTCGAAGGCTGTGGAACCAAGACCAATCATTATAATAGGCATGAACACTGACCTGTAACGACGCAGCCTGTGGGTAGTGAAGACCAATAGCTCATTGCACGTCACAGGTATGTACAATGTGGCAACGAGATATTGGTCTCCAATCCCCACTGACTCGAAGACATGCTTTAATTTTTTTTTCGGATTAATTCCGAAAGCTATTTCTAGTTGAATAAATTACACTATTATTGGTGACCTACTTACAGAGTTTTTGCCTTTTGTTTTTAAGGTAGACACTTTTCTGTTTTCTGTGTACTATAGAAAGTTTTTTTTTTTACTTGGATTCGAAGCAACAGCTGTTTCAATTGTGTTAATGGAATCGATTTTAAACAATAAATACATTATCTTTGTGTGTATATATCTGACATTTCGATACCAACAGGTTTCTTAATCAAATGAAAGTCGATACTTTTTTTTGGTCTCTTTGTCTCGTTAAAATAATAGAAAACCCAAAGTTACTTTTTAAATACGTGAGTGGAATGGGTTGAAGACAATACAAAGGCCTACATTATCTTTTCTTTATCCGACAGGAAATGTTATTATCTGAATGATATTGATCTGACATGGTAGATCAACAATTATTTCCCCCAATAACACCAGCTGCGACATCGTGTAGTAGCTTACATCCTTTAAAGTTCCTTTAAAAAAACAACGAACGATAACTTTCGGTGAAAACAAAAGAGTTAAGGTTCTTGAGTTGTTCGATTCCTTTTTGTTAAATTCATGAAAAGTTATTGAAAACATAAACGCATTCCTTGCGTTTCGATTACACTAGAAATAAATATGTGACGCTGTTCGCTGGCGTTGTGTGATAAAGTACAATACTGTATTTGTAAACGATAGATTTCGTGGCTCATCGCCTAATAGTTCTCCGGGACATTAGAATTAGTTTTAAAAAATACAAAAATCCTCTTAAAAATATTAATAATTTAATGAATCTTAGAATTAATAAACTCAGACAAAAAACCAAAGTTAGAATATACATCATAACAATCGAATATTCCAATACCATTAGAGTAACGCCACTAGTAAAATCACTAAACTTAGAGACACTTTAGGACAGAAGAATAAAAAGTAAAGTAGCTATTTAACAATAAAAACACTGAACCATAAATTAAAAAATTGAAAAAAAAAAAAATGAATTACGTAGAAAGACACAGTGGTACATTTCTTATTCCATACGCTGGGACAAATTCACACAAGTGCTCCTTCTTCCCTTGTGCTTTTAGAGCATGGAATGGGCTGCCTGAGTCCGCCAGAATTTAAATCATTCATTCACATGCATGACCACATTGACCATTGACACGCGTAGGACGTAATTATCGTCTTTTTTTTTTTTCAAGTAACGTCTGTAATATATAAGATAAGATAAGAATTAAATTCGATTTCAAAACCTTATCCCCAAGATTAACTTTTGTCACATTTAAAACGTATAGAATTTCGTTTTGTCTTAGAAGTTTTCTGAAACTAGTTTCTGCAATGGTTAAAAACAATAAATATATAAAATAAATAAAATAAGTACGAAATGCAAATAAGAACTCTGCATTCAGTTTAATAAAAAAAAACTAGTTTGACCTACTTTTTCACCTTCAGATATCACTTAGTCTGTTAAACCGCCGGGGCTCCACATAAGATCTTTTCACTGTCGTTCTCCATTCCTCTTTGTCTTTTTTTTTTTTTTTGTTCTATTTTTAGTACTTTCGAAATGTGTGTTTCTTCTGGCAATGTAACCACGTTGTTTATTGTTTAAACGACCTTGACACCTTTTGTCACTAGACAAACTCGGAGCCAAGGCACACAGTGAAACCTTCAGAAGTGAATGCAACCTGACTGAACGTCCCACGAATTTGACTCTAACGGATGGGAAGCGAACCCAGGATGTTCAGAGTCTGTTCCTCGCTGAAGTGTGTATTCACTGCATTATCCAAGTTATCTCCCTTTCAGCCCTTGCGATCTAGCGAATCGATTTTGATTTTCAGAAATCGTTGGATTAATTGTAAATAGTATCGGGGATTCTCATAATATACAAAACAATGGAAGGTAAAATAAGACGTTCCATGTTGCCAATTAAATTAGCTAAAGCAGAGATGCCCATCCTAATTCCCCGTGGTGGAGGCTGTCTAGGCCTGAGCAAGCTACTATAGCACAGTGCAGGACAGGCCATTGTCATGTTGGCTCATATTTCTCACGGCTATGGCCAAATTTCGATTCACGGTGCCCCCGCTGCGGGGGAGATGAGGAAACCGTGCCTCATATTCTGTTTGACTGCCCCAGACTTGCTGATTTCCGTCTCGACAGGTCTGGGAAACCCAAACTTCTCGATCTGTATGGCGACATTTATGCACTACGCAAGACAGCAGGGTTTCTGTCCAGGGCTTTTGCAAGTGAGAATTTGAGCCTCTCAAGCCCTCACTCTAATGGAGTTTGATGATGATGACGACCTTAATTCGATCTGCGGGCCATTTTAATTTCCAACGCGCGTGTCGCGGGCCACATGACCGAAAAAGGTACAAAAACAAAATGAAATCGGCCTGAAAATATTTGATTAGAAACTTACATTAATTAATTGAGACATTGGAAATTTATCTCTTATTTCACTCGTTGGAAGAGACTTCATTTCTTTAGTTACAATATGAGCAACATTGTAGCTAGTTTTACCACCGATTTGTATTCCAATCTTTAGATGTAGTTTAACGGTCTTTCATTCGCGGCTCAAACCAAGAATATATGGTATTCGGGCAAATGCCCGATGGGCCGGTACCCAAATGGGCTGTTAGGGCCACCGAAAGGACCGCATGGATGCAACTATGTATTACATTTTTAAAAGGTTTTATAATATTCTTTTATAAAAACATTAGTCTTCTATGAGTTGATGTGAAACTTAAAATTTAAATTTCCCTCTAAGACCTCGCGATATATAGGGCAGAATTATTTCTTCTATAGCCATAGCGGCATAGCCGTAGTTGTACAGTGATGAAATAGAATTTTCAAGGGGAGACAATGTCTGTTAGTCAAGCATAAAAATTGAGTGACATAATTGTTTCCCTTTGCATAGGGACTTAGCGTGGAAACCTTTTTGACTTGATAGGTCTAAAGACACATTTAAAAGCTCAAAGGCTGCACAAAATATGTCTTAATTTCTATTCTCCAGGTTTTTTGTCCAGAGAATAATCAGTGAACAAGTTTATGAATTCCAAGTATAGCAACCAAAAAAAAAAATCTGGGAGGTTGTTATATCTCTATTTTTAGCGAAGAAGTAATTATAATTGTATACAATATTTTCATCTTTTTTCGGACCCCTTTCAATCGTCATTCGCTCCCTTGGGGTCCGTACACCACAGTTTTAGAAATACTGGTTTACGAGACGTGGAATAATTAAATTAGCATAAACAGAGCGACTTAGTTGGTTTTGTGTTATTGCAGTGGTTCCCAAACTGTGTTCCGCGGAACTCGGGTGTCCCGCAAGACCTAAATAGGTGTTCCAAGCAGGACCTGAATAGGTGTTCCAAGCAGGACCTGAATAGGTGTTCCATGCAGGACCTGAATAGGTGTTCCAAGCGGGACCTGAATAGGTGTTCCAAGCGGGACCTGAATAGGTGTTCCAAGCAGGACCTGAATAGGTGTTCCAAGCGGGACCTGAATAGGTGTTCCAAGCAGGACCTGAATAGGTGTTCCAAGCAGGACCTGAATAGGTGTTCCAAGCGGGACCTGAATAGGTGTTCCAAGCGGGACCTGAATAGGTGTTCCAAGCAGGACCTGAATAGGTGTTCCAAGCAGGACCTGAATAGGTGTTCCAAGCAGGACCTGAATAGGTGTTCCAAGCAGGACCTGAATAGGTGTTCCAAGCAGGACCTGAATAGGTGTTCCAAGCAGGACCTGAATAGGTGTCCCAAGCGGGACAGGCCTTAGGCCGATTCGAAAAATTGCTACAATTGGGCCCCGCGCCTGTCAGAGGCCCTGCAATTTACTCTAAGCATATCACCATCATTCATGGCTCTTGTCATAAGCTTTAAAGATGTAGGACTTACAGCGTTAACATATTCAGCGTACACTTATCTTACGATCGACGTAACTTTAATTAACCCACTGGAGCCTATTGCGTTTGACTTGCGTCCTACGCATGTTGTATAACAAATGTTGATTTAAGATCTAATTAATAGTAATAGTTTAGAAGCGGGGCCTTACATCCATTAAATTGGGCCCCGCAATTCGTAAGGCCAGTCCTGGTTCCATGAACTACTCAAATAATGAACTAGTAGGCCACCACGTGAAATCATCTCTCTAAACCAATTCTCTCCCACGATTACTTTTTAACTCTTTCTCTCCTAACTGACGATACCAGCGTTGATTCCACCAGAATGTGGTAAAATAAATACGGAAAGAAAGAGTTAACATGCTTGTTCATGTCTAAATTTATAATAAAAAAACTGAAATCGTTTTGCCTTTAGTCATAACAAAAAGAGAATTTTCTTTGGCTAAGTTCTGGGTGTGTTCTTCTGAAGTTGACTTCCGGTTACATGTTGAAAGAATTTCTTTTCTTTTTATTTTTTAGAAAAAATGTTTAGACATAGTTTAGTTGTGTGCATGGACTGTATGACGCAAACAGTTGCTTAGCAACAATGGTCGCAATTGGGAGTTACTGCATTTTACAAGGGCCCACAGGAGCCACTGAAAAAAATGTTTTTTTTTTGCTTCTAAGAAAATAAACAAGAATTGATCATTATGACATTATTACTTGTACAATGTCGTAACTGAAACTGCGGAATGACATAATTATTTGTAAAAAAAAAATACTCCAATCTTGATAGTGATTAATCTTCAAAATTGGATTCCATCATAAGAAACTGCCAGTTGAAACTTTATGGGATTCGTGAATATAAAACTACTGGCCACACTGCAATATAAAACTTACAAAGACTAAGACAATCTGACAAAAAAACATAGTCATAGCTCCCGGAATTAAAATCAGAGTGATGCGCTCCCAAGTCATGGCGACATTCTTGTATGCTTGCAAAACTTAGCGCTTCAAAATGCTAAAATGTAAGATTCAAAAACTATACTTTCTTATTTCCATTAATAGGAGATGCTTGCACTGACCTAAACATACCCCATGGATAGGAACAACAGTGTTGGTTACAATCTGGAAGAACTTAAACACTGAACTGCTATTCTTACTTACTTAGGACTTAAATACCCCCGCACGTTGGGCGCATTGGGCAGCAAGCTGTCTCCACCTGGTGTCCACTGCTATGAGTTCCTCCGTGAAAGAGTGGCGCCAAGTTATACTAGGATTTCCCTGTTTTCTCCATGTCATCGCAACTCTTGGTATGCGTTATTCATTTTGTCGGAGAACATGTTGTCCCGCAAACCTCATGCAACGCTGTGTCGCAACCTCACTAAGTGGTCGACTCCATTTAGGCACAGCATTTCCTTGATTGAGACCCGATCTCTATAACTGGATCCTAAAATCCTTCTTAGCCATCTTTGTTGAGTCACGTTCAGTCTATTTTTCAATATCGGCAGACGACTTCCATGTTATTCACTGCACTTTATTAATGGAGCCCAGACACTCAAAACCACCTACGTTACATTCGTAGGATTTGGTGACTAGAATAATATTGAAGAGAGAGATTTTAAACTCAAAACCATCTCGAGGGGTTTTAAACTTAAAGAAGGGGGTTTAATAGCAAAGCCTCCAAGAAGTGGATTTTAAACTCAAAACCCCCCTTGGCTGCACTGAGGCAAGTGATGGTTTAAAATTAAAATCTCACCTAAAATAAACAAAATCAAAGCAAAAAATCAGTCACATTCATTTTGAGATGGGGGAGGGAGGTTGAACCCCCGAGAACTCCCCTGGCTACGCCCATGCCACAATCACCCATCTTTGTGTAGCTTAAGGGAACATAAACATTAATATTTTCCTCATGAGAGGTGATTATAGTTATAGGACATGAAACCGATACATGAATACACAAGTGTCTTTCTCTCTTCAGCTGGTATATGTCTCTTTGGACCAGTGTGTGCTCAACATGTACTATCAACAGTAGACAATTGACAGGTAGATAGATATATAATAGATAGATAATAGATATAGATTATATATATAGATATAGTTATAGATATAAATAATAGATATAGATAATAGATATAGGTATAGAATATAGTTATAGGTACAGAATATAGATATAGGTATAGAATATAGATATAGAATATAGATATAGATAATATATAGATATAGATAATAGATATAATAGATATACATATAGTTAGATCAAGGCTAGTGGTTCCCAAACTGTTTCGGTAATTGGGGGGGGGAGGTACTATATCAGTTTCCAAGGTCAAAGGGCGCACAAGCACACAAAACTACAAATCCAGTCGAATGGAACCAATTTACTTCGGCTCTATTTTAGAAGTTTGACCCCTACGAGAAATATATGCTGTGGTTTTGTTATTAGAATATTAGATGTAAAATGTAGATGTAGAACTATTAATATAACTCACATTCTGCGGTTCGACCACACAACATATATTGAAGTACAAAGAATAACTTACTAATGCTTAATTAATTTCAAAATATTTATATTATTTATATTTAATTCACGATTAAGGGACACAGTCCAATCTCTACAGTCCTAATAGATCTAATTACAATGTCTTGCTTCCGCCAGAAGAGTGAGTCATCCAACTGTCGTTTTTTTAATCCCATAAATTCTACTTCCGTTCAAATAAAGTTCTATTTATAGTCGCGTCGCTCAAAGGAAATCCCCGATAACATTACCCCCCCCCCCCCCATTTTAAACCTATATCACTATACATTCGTTTAAAAAATCAGGATAGTGATGGTCTGATACAACTCTGAACAACGAATTAAACGGACATTTACTAACATATAAAAATAACTTACTGAATCTTAGGGGACTCTACATTTTCTAATTATATATCGGAAAACTGAAAGATGTAATTTTTTTTTTCAATTTAAAACTAATATATTTATTTGGTTCTATATCTATCAATACTGTATAATCTATTTTCACTATTCGATATCAAATAAAATAATTAATTACCAAGAATTATTTGACTAATTGAGTATTTTTGCTTATTGATTCATTTTTTTGTTTATTACAATAAATAATTGTTTAAAGTATCAACTGGGTCGGATATTGCATGAGGAAGAAATGGCTAAACCCAACAAATTAAGCCATACCTGTGAAGACAGAAGTATTAGTTTCCTTTGTTGCTAATGTAGTGGAGTGGATACCTTTTCAGAAAACACCGGCCACCCCGATATCCACGTGACCCTCCCCCCCTAGATGGCACCTTGTGTCCGCGCATAACAAGGCACACCAACGTGGGCACTGTCCATTCGACCGGCATCTCTTGTCGCTGTAGTGTCCGTACGTTACTGGACCTACGTCGTCTCCATTCCCTGTTTGTGCCTGGTTCTACACCATGTGTTTATGGATGGCTGCAGGTCTTTAGTATATAATAAACAGTTTGGAATCGTCCTACGAGTTACCTTTGTCATGTCATTTAGTTTGTGTTCTGTGACCAACCCACCACACTAATAAACGGAATAATTAACTACCAGTAATTAATTTCTAATTTGTTACTTTTTTTTATTGATTCATGTTGTCAATGCCAATGAATAATTGTGCGAAGTTTCAGCTTGATCGAAGCATGGGTGTGGGAGAAATAACGTGTACATACTTTTAACCAGACAGAGTACGTTGATAGAAGCTTTGTAAAAATGGACACACAATTGTGTTTGGCTTATTCCATACATTGTCTCTTTCAGACCTATTGCTGCGTGAGCGGATAACACACGATTTATACCAGTCTTCACACTAATGCCGGAGATCTGAGTGTTGCCTGTCAATGTCTTCTGACCTGAATGACCACTCCCGTAACACTGTTTATGTCGCAGTAGGGAAATTAACTTGTTTAGATCACCAATAAAACTTTCCAACACCAATGTACTACTTATATTTTAAGAATTAAGACACAAAATTTTAATAGTTACTTCATTTGTTATAGATCTAGTACTGTTCAATTTTTATGCGCACCAAAATTGGAACATGAAAAATATTATTAAGATTATCAGAAACTATGAACTGCAGACTATGGGATTCTAGGTATAATCACTGTCGCTACAAAAGTAGAGGATGCGTATATATTGGTGGCGTTGGTTTGACTAACGACCTGATACCACATGATATGGAGACTTATAAATGTTGATATTATTACATTGTTAGAATTAATATGTACTCGATGACCCAATAATAAGACTTGTCTTCGAGTCCGAAGATTAATAAGCAATGCAGTATTTCCCTTGGCTACGCAGCCCCAGTTGTGACCTAAATATTTTGCCACATTCAGGGCAAGCATAACCATTGTCCGCCGATGGTCGATTTAGATTTTCTTTTCGCCATCTGCGTCAGTTTTGGGCAGCGGATTTTCTTTTGGTCTCTAAGGTGTACCCCGTGGCTTTTGTGAGTGACCTCCACCTGTCTCGTCCTGTCTCAACCACTAGCGGATCCAGAACTTCGGAGTGGGGTGGGGGGGCGATTTATTTCCAAACCCTAACACTGATGCCCAGTAAACCCTAACCCTATGCATAAACGTGCGTACAGCATATATATATATATATAAATATGAAACTAAAAAAAAAGAAAAAGCAGTGTTTCTTAACAAAAAAAAAAGTCATGTTGAGGCCCCTCTCTTGATAGTTTGGGGTTCTGGGGGAGCACTGTAAGCCTCCTCATTGGGGTTCGGGGCTTTGCCCCGAAGCCAAAAACGCTTTCTTTGTATTTTTCACTGCAGAAACGCATACTCCTGACATCTACAGCTCATTACTAATCAGTGGGGTTCGGGGCGAAGCCCCGACGCCAAAAGCGTTTTCTTGGATTCTTCACTGCAGAAACGCATTCTCCTGACAACTTCAGCTCATTAGTAATCAGTGGGATTCGGGGCAAAGCGCCGAAGCCAAAAGCGTTTTCTTGTATAATTCACAGCAGAAACGCATTCTCCTGGTATCTACATCTCATTGTCGTGCGCGCTTGAAGTTTCCTTTGCATTTAATAGTGGTGTGTTTTAGCGTATAGAAACTAGTTTCTTTTAAGTGCGTTTTGTTGTCTAGAATAGTGTGTGTGTGTGTGTGTGTTTACGTCATCCTTAGTTTCCGCAAGAGAGAGAGAGCTGCTTTTGTGAGCTGGGTAGCTGGTTTTTTGGTTCCCCTTGTAAGGGTACGTAAGTACATAGTTTTATTAAGTAAGCTGATCTTTCGGTACGGGTGTCGCTATTGAAAAGTTCTTTCTTGTAGCGGCATCGCTAGATCTAGGTATTCTTTTCGTTTCAGGGTGTTAGGCTGTGGGCTATGTCGTCTTTCTGCCCTTGGAGCTGTGTAGTAACTATCGGTGTTGAGGTGTAGGGAGTTGAGGTTCTGTTGGGCGACGAGATGGAGTGTGAGCCTGAAGGTGTGCTACGGAAACTTGTTGGTGTGACATTAGACTAACTATTACTAAAATGCTAACTTCAATGATATTGATGTTCATGTAAATATGTTAGAAAATTACAATTAAGTATAATTAAATATTGTTCCTGTTGACAACTGTTTTTATTCACTAAATGTTTAGTTGAATAACTGTTATTCAATGTTTCTATTTTACATGCTATTACCTTTAGGTTCTTGTGTTACTCTGTTCAGGCTGGGCATACGGGACCGTAATATCACACCCTAGCTAATCTGAAATCCCACCCTGACACTCATTACTTATCAGTGAAGCCAAAAACGTTTTCTTACATTCTTCACTGCAGAAATGCATTCTCCTTACATATACAGCTCATAAGTAGTCAGTGGGGTTCGGGGCGAAGCCCCGACGCCAAAAGCGATTTCTTGCATTCTTCACTGCAGAAACGCATTTCCATGACATCTACAGCACATTATTCATCCTATTTAAAAAGGAACTTTTGAAAAAAGTTTTACTTGAAAAATATTCTAATGTGAATGTATATGCCTTTACTACATTGCAAATAAAACTATTAGAAGATACCCCACATATTTAGATTAAGGCTTTGAGGATTGCCGCCGAAAACAAAAGTTCGAAAAATAATATTTATTTAAAAAAAAAACTCATTTGTAAGTTATACATTTATTTCAATAGGCATGTTTGTAACTTTGTTTTGTTACAAAACTATAATCTAAAGCTCTAAAATAAATTTCTGAAGTGGGAGGAGAAATGAAGTGGGCCAATTAGATTTTACTCTAAATTTTTTTGCAATTTTAGGATTCAAGCATAAATTGTGAGCTATAGTCCCAAATTTAACGAGAAAAAATGCAGATTGATAAAGATTGAAAAAAGGCGGATTGGAAAAGAATATTTGTGATGAGAACTCATCTCAATCGTTATTCTTCTACTGAGACTTTGGTATGGATTCCAAATTTTCCAAAGCAAAGTCTTTCGTTAAAAAATTATGATTAAAAAAAGATGAAATAACATAAACTCTGTCGCCATATTTAACTTTTCTGTTTTGAAACATCGCGTTTTCGTCTGGAAAAAGAGGGGCGGTAGAGTGAAAAACGATTAATCCTCGCTCCTTTTTACAATATTTCCTAATGATTGCATTTGGCATTAAAGAATAGGGGTGAGGCGACTCTATATAAGAATTTAATTTATAGCATATATAAATAATATTAGTGACAGATTTAAAAAAAATGGTGATATCTTAACTATAAAACAAAACAAAAAAAGTATTGTTTTGTCCGATGGGCGGAAGGCGATTGCATGAATCGCCCCTCCCACTAATTTTTTTTTTTTAATTTAAAAATGACCATTTCGAGTTTCGTCTGCCCACAAATAAAAAATAATAATCTGCAGTAAAAATTTATTTCACGACTGAGGCACTAAAAACGCAGTTCCTTCCCCTGTTTAATTAAAAAACACTGAATCAAAAAAAAAAAAAAAAGCGCATAACTTTGTGTGTGTGTAATTGAAAGCGCTAGAGTTCACAATTGATTTCTTAGAAGTCCGCCGCTAGAGTATTCAAACTAAATGAACTTCACGTCTGCTATGGGAGTGGTGCGATAGAAGATGGACACGGTTGCAGCCATCCCAATACATTACTGCTTTTTTTCTTTTTCTTTGTTTGTAGTTTGGTTGACATTAATTTGTTTATTATTTCTCTTTGTGCTTTTAAAAATTTCATTTTGTTGACGTTGCGTTACTTTTGTTGTGTGCTACAATACCTCCATTTAACTCAAAAACTTGACATGGATCTCAAAAAACGACTTCAACGATTAATCATTTAAATTTGACCGTTATAATTTTTAGAAGCAAAAAAAATCTGGGAATGGGGCGTGGTAAAAAAAAAATTCCTTTTTAAAAAATCTTATATATTGTATAATGGAGGTATTGTTTTTAAAAATGTTTTTCTTTTTTCTTTTTTTTTTTACAATGACAGGCAACAAACATATGTGCTAACAAAGACAAACCAGATCCGGTTTAAACCTTCCCTACACTAGGCCATATAAGCTCTTCACTAAACGTAAACAGTCATCACGCACCAAGATACGATCCAAACCCACTAAGACACCACGCCAAGACGAACCAAACAAGCATGCCCAACGTGAAACACGATAGACGCACAGCCCGAAATTTAGTGCTAAAACGGTTAAAACGTTAATGTCCCTTAGGCTTTTATGTTAGCTACGTGGGAGGCAGTGGAGAAACTAGAAGGGGATTTAGCTTTAGCTACCATTGAGTCCGCCCAGCTCCGATTGGGTAGATATCATGTTTTACCTTTAACCCAAGGCTGAAAGTGAAATTAGAAACAATATCTGTAGAATATTGCGATCTATAGGGCTAATGAAGTTAAGGTCATCTGTTTCTTTGGCCAACCGTTAACGAGCAGGGTGTCACGTGGCCAGCACAACGACCAACCGCCTTTAATTTCCCCAACTTAAGTCAGGTACCCATTTGAGTTGGGTGAATCCCGATAAGATCCCGATATTCTAAACCCCAGCCTTCACCGAGATTCGAACCCAAAACCTCAGGTTCGGAAGCCGAGCGGTTAACCACTCTGCCACAGCGCCCTAGTGTTTAAGTGGGAAGACATATTAGGAACTCTATTTATTACGTAAACCCAAGCGGTGTTGCACTGACGAATCGCCAAGACCAGTGCCTCATTTGGTTGTAGACTGTCGAATAGAGAACAGCGCTGGCAGAAGAAAACGCGCAAGAGAGAAAAAAAAATCAATCCAACAATGTTTAGTCCCTTAGCTTCCGAACCTAAGTCCTGGGCTCGGTGAGGAGATTTTGATTTTCGGAATTTTTTTGGTGCCCCTGAATTCACCTGACATTATGTCGTTGTGCTGGCCACATGACACTCTGTTCGCTAACCGTCGTTAACCGTTGGCCAAAGAAACAGATGATTAACTTCATTAGACCTATAGATCGCAAGGTCTGAAAGGGAACCTTACAATACTAGCGACAGGATATAGTGAAGCATGAAAATTATCCCCTGTGCTTCCCTTATAATCACGGTTTCAGCACTTAAGTTCACAGCTGAACTAAGTACCCGTAGGCCTGTACTAAAGTATCGTTGTCATTGAATTGTTATTACTCGCATAGATACTTTTAAGAACAAGTAATTATAATTACAATGATTAAAAACGTTTAAGAGATTCTAGAACAAATTGGTCTCAAATGTGTATCTCGCGGCTATTGTGAGTGACCTTCAGCTGTTTGGTTCTAAAGCCGCATGCAACCAGGTGCTCTCTTTTATGTCAGCTAAGGACTAAGTTGGTCTTTAAAGCGTTTCCGTGGGGCACCTCGGGGCACGAAATCCAACTAACAACTGTTAGAAACACATAATGCTATAATTAAGACCAACTACAATACATCATATTTAATCAAATAAGATAATATTTAAGTATGAAAATACTGACACTGATCACTGTTATAAAAGCTCTTACTCAAACTTTATGACCAGATCACAAGGTCCTCAGAGTATTCAAAAATATCTTTTTCAGGGAACAGAACTAGGAAAAAGATGCAGACAGAGAATAAAGAATAAATTAATGCGAAGACAATATCAGAGAAATAAAAGATTCTATGGAAGCGTGGTCGAGAGGCTAAGTGCTTGAACTTGGTTTGTCTTGGCTACCTAGAAGGGGGCTCGAGGTTCGACACCCAACTCGGGCAGAGTTGTATTTACTGAGCGCCTAAAGGCAGCACGGAAAACCAACTCTTTGATACCCCCCTCCCCCCCCCCCACCCACTGGTCCACAAATGAGATTGGACCAAAGCGCTCTGAGCATGCTATAAGCATGAAAGTAGCGCTATATAAAAGCTATAATAATACAAAGTCAATAGACGGATTGAAACGGAGAATGACAAAGAAACAGAACATAAAACATACATAAAAAGAATTGCGCACCATCGATTTAAGTAAAAAATAATATTTGGCTCTGCGCAAATCATAACTTTCATTGAATCTGTTGTAACGGTTCACAGTCTTGAGATTGAGTTGAAACTATTCGGGAGTTGTTAGATCTATAGTTAATAGTTCGATTGGTAAAACATTCAGCATTAGAGTAAACTATTAATAACTACTAGTATTAGTAGTATTGTCAGCAAGGTTTAGTATTCGAATTAAGTTGAAGTCGAGCTAGTTGCGTTGTGTATTTCTCAAGAGTTGACAAGAGCTCTTTTTATAGTTTGATTGGTAAGAATTTCAGTTAGAATAATCTATTTTTAGAAACATTCGTTGGGGAAAACTAAAGGCGGTTGGTCGTTGTGTTGGGTTTATCTTTATGACAACCTCGTTAACCATGGGCCATAGAAACAGATTATATGAGCCGTAGACCACAAGGGGAATGTTACTTCCTCTCATCTGTTTCTGTGGCCCACGGATCTAGGGGTAGTCATGTGGCCAGCACGATGACCAATCGTCTTTACTTTCCAGTAATTATAGGGATTGTGTTATGGTTGTTTGTTTGTTGTTTTTTTTAAAAATTATTTAATAGTTTTGCATGTTTTAATATAATGTTTAAACCTTTTATAAACGTGATTGTATCATAGTACATTGAATATGTTTCAGTATCTACCTAAGTCCACTGTAGTATCTGAATATTAAAGATGGGCCGAAAAGGTAAAACTTCTTTTTACATGTGATTGGCAGAATGTTCTGATACTAGACTCTTTAGTTGGATTGTCGCGATTCACCATGGTTAATATCGGGTGTTTTTTCCCCTCTTTTTTAGCTCAGCCAAAGAAGCCACCAAACGATACGGACACACATACCGCAGTCACACATACGGGTTGTTCATTGCATGTAAATGTCTTTGGTTTATAAGTATGGTTTTAACTCTTCAAGACCGTAATGACGCTGACAGCGACCAGTCTCGCGGCCGTGCTAACGTAATGACGCTTCTAGCGTCCGATCACTATTTCCCTGTTTACTTCTTTTTCTTTTCTAGTCCACGTTTTTAATCCCTTAAATGGTTTAAGGAAACGCTAGAGCGGCCATTTTGAAAGTTATTTCCTTCTGATACTTTGTTGATCGAAGCTGTTTTTTATTGTTCTAAATATTTTTTTTTGTAAGTGACTAGTGAATTTTTCGTTTTTTTTTGCATCAGACATCATGGCTGACAGACCTTCTTGCCGTTTTACTGCTGATCAGGCTCTAAATATCTTTTTAGATACGAATGATAGTGACATGATTGACTTAGACTTAGACTGTCTTAAGTCTTTTTTTACTTAAGAGTAAGAGTTAGATAGAGGTTCTAGAGCTAGAAAGTTATAATGAAAGCCAGAGGAAATCAATCTGGACCTTGGAAGCTATTTCATTAGCCTTAATCCTTTTGGCCAGGTAAGATATATTTACTTGTCTAATAAAATTTCGCAACTTAACTTTTACAAGATGTAGGGAGGTGAACAAAAAAATTTTTTTTTGAAAAAAAAAATTTTGCTTAGTAAATCATGAAAGTACTTGATTGGAACTGTCCATCGATGTAAAAATTATGACTGTATGTTTAATAGTTAGAAAGTTATGATTTTTTTTGTGTCGTTTTGGCTTAACATAGGTTGACATGGAAAAATTGTGATGAGAGCGTCTCGGTCGCTTAGCCAGCGAGACACACCCCCCGCTCAAAAAGTTAAAATTTGGAATTGAGTTTCGTAGGGGATAAATCTACTTATTAAATAAGAAATTTAATAGTAGATTTAGTATTCATAGTGAATTTCTAGCTCACAAATCTGATTTCATTTGTATTTATGAACTTTACTTGTTTAAAATGTAAATATTGATGAAATAAACAAATTATCGGGTCTAGATCTACAAGAAATGTCAGAGAGGCGGGGACAAAATGGCGGTGTTGTGATGGCAGAAAATAACAAAATATTTAAAAAGTGGGATCAAAATCGTCTGAAACAATTATTTTTCAAATGCGCTTTCAAATTAATGCGACGATGATTAATTCACAAAAACTATTTGAATATATCCAGAATATTAGGCTTTACATTACCTCAAGTGGTTAAAAATTGATGACGAAATTTCCTTAACAAAATTCACAAAAACTGTAAAAATCCCATAGCCCACAATGATAACCGTATTTTCAAGTTTTTGGGCGATGCGACGGATAAATCGCGATAAAACTTGGTAGAATTATAGCCAGGCATGATATCTACCGTGAAAAAAAAAATGAATGTTTGATGACTTTCCTGGACCCTGTATTGCTAAAAACAAAAAATGAGTATTTTTTATTATAAATATAAAAATGACAAATAACTTTAAAAAAAAAACTTAATTAAGCTTTATGTAGGCCATTGTCTAAAGTAACCGATAACACAAGTTTAAAACTTCTCACGTTTCATTCAAAAGTGTAATAAATTTGCAAGTGTGGCTTATGTGAAAAAAAAGTCAAAAACGCAATCACAAATTTATCGGTCATTTTTTCCTTTTTCACTTCCGGGTATTTTGGGCTCCCTACAAGATGTGCTTCATGCGTTCTTTTGTATGTTGTACTATGAAACATATGGTTGGGATTTAGGTTCAGTGACTCATGACTGGGTTTAGGGTTAGGGTTTAGTGTTAGGTTTACTGCAGAGCGTGGACTACGAGGTATATTAATTTCAATATTTGTGTCTTTATACTTTGTGTAGAGAATTAGGTCATTGATTAAAGATTTGAAACTATAATAGACCATATAAAACCTCCTGTTTTCATAAGCAATTCGCTGGCACAGTGGTTAGTGTATTGGCTTGAGGAGGCTTGAGCCATCGAGCTCTAATTCTAATTCAATAACACTTTGTTTTTAATTACATTTTAAAAAGACATCATGGTAACATTTAACCAGAAGGCCCCGTCTTTTTCACTCTTCCTTTTCCCAAATGCTTCATCATTGGGTATTTAGAAACCTAAACACATAATATTAATCTAACAAAGAAAATTAGAAAAAATATTTCTAATCGCACAAATTTATCCGCTATTAGTTTTGTGTGGTCTCTGTGTCGGTCCGTTCATCCATCCTACCTTCGAATATAATTTAAAACAACAATTAATAAGAAGGGTGTGATATTATACAAGTGAAGTGCAGATGTTAAATGCACTTATGTATTTAATTAAGCAAATTGAATATTTTTTCCTTGAAACCTGCCTTTTTAACTTCCTGAGCGGGTCACTTGGGGGGGGGGGGGCGATTTTCAGTTTTTGTGTCCACACCTTGTTATTGTTGATTTTGTTATATTTCAAATTTAATCAAATGACTGATCAAAACTAATTTATATAATTACACTTAGCGTAAGCTTTGTTTTTAAGTATTTTTTTTAACAATAACAATATAGATGCAAATGCGAACAACATTCACACACGACACAAATACACACTCACAACCAGCGCCTTATGAATTAAACTTCTATGTACTTCTCGATGACGACAGATATATTGTGACGACTCTAACTGTCCACGCCACACGACACAATTAAATTCAAACAATTTGACAACTTAAGGATCTAAATAGCCCAACTCTTGTATGTCTGATGAATTACAGCCAATACTGTACAATTGAAAACAGTAACACTGGCTGTAGGTTACCGTAGTGCAATAGAAACTCTGTATCGCTGTACCATGCTCTTCAGGGCTCTACACTTGACCTTGACCTGTTTCCACTGCTCCGGGGCCAACTTCACACTGTACCGCACTTTATCTTGATTGGTGGATTTCGTCTTGTACTTGTGAGCCGCTTCTTGATAATCACGTGACCATGTCGGATATGAATGGAATGAATAGTATTCCCAACAGATCTTTGTTGGAGAATCGCCTTCCTCACGGTTGGCCGCTCACACAGCGCCTGTCTTTATTTTCTATGTTAGCTGATTTGTGTGGCATTTTACGTCTCGAGAGACGATCTTTTCCCTTTGCAACTTCTTGTGTGACTAAAGAGGCCAATCCTTGATACACAGCTGCGATCTCAGGTTGGGCATATGTCATCACCAGGCGCCATTGCATTTTCACCCTTCTTTCTGCTTCTGTTGTGTATGAAATCAGCTGTCAGCTGATGACACACATATAATTACCCCTATCCGCGTCCCCACCAGAGTTACAACATCATTGGCCTCCTTCAGTCGTGAAACGACTATGGTTCATCTCGAACACTTTTTCATGTGGCTATGGAGCCCTATTTCGGATAGACACTCCCGTCCACATATATTGCAGATAAGGATGGCTTTCGCTTTGGTAGTAGAGGAGCTGGCCATTTTCGTATAACACGCTTTTCTTCCAGAGCTGAGGCCCATGTTTTCTCACTGTTTATAGCTTTCTTGGTCACCGTCTCTCTCCAACTTGTGCGGTCTAAGGCTATGTCTTCCCAATGGTCAGTATCAATGTTTACTGATTTTAAATCCCGTTTTATTGCATCCATGTAACACCCCTCCCCACATATATATATATATATATATATAAAGAGAGTGTGAGAGAGAAAGAAAAAGGGCGATTCAATACTATTTTGAATAAAAAAAATTTTGTTACAGCTGCAGATCTGGAACAATTTAACAAAGCTCTGGGAGCGTCTAAAGTGGACATCGCAAACACCCCGGCATTCCATCGAGCAGGCCCGAGTTCGAATTTAGATTCAACTTAAAAAAATAATTCAAAATAATTAATTAACTAATTGGTTATATTTTGTTTATTGGGTATTGTGTATACAATTAAAAGAAATAATTGTGCAGAAAATCAGTGAAATCAGATGGGTGTGGGAGAAATAACATAAACAAACTTTTTACCAGACAGACAGAGTGAGTTGACGTAAGCTTTGAAAAAAGGGGGGAAATAATAGTAACCTAAAGTCTTAAGTACATCAACATATTGCCTTATTAAATAAGAAAAAAAAAATAAGATACGAAATCTAAATGACTTTTGGTTAAACACAAACACGCTCTTATCAAATAGAGTCTCAATAGTTGTGACCTACCCTGAGTGTCTGGCTTGGCAATGCATCAGGGAAATGTTTTTTTTTTTTATGGTTGTAGATATGCTAAAGATATAAATCTGAATAGATAACCTATAACACATAATTATAGAGACATTATTTTTCCATGTGGTTTCACTCTGCTGTAATTAAAAGTTTTACCGTAAGTCCATTTTTTAAAATCCGGTGGTTAAATTTAGTTAATATCTAAATTTGCTAGCCTCTTCTAAAATGTCGCTCTGACAATTTCAATGAAGTCAACTACCACTTTAAAACAACCAGGCAGTCCTTCGAGATCCTGGTTAAGGAACCTTTGATCACCTCTGACTATACTTTAAGGCACAATAGGAGACTATTCACCATTTGATTCTACGATGCCTTTCATGATTATGGCCACGTTCTTGTATGCTTGCGATTCTTGGACCTTTACTGCAGAACTATAAAGGTCATGGAAATGGAGTCGAGACGCTATAGAATGGTCCTAGCTACCGGGCATCACCTATAGAGACCACATCACCAAACGATCAGATTAGAAAAAGGAGCACGATGCGAAAGGGTCTCACAATGACCTGCCAATCACTGCTAACCAATGAAAAGTTCCCCTTTCAGACTTTGTAATCTAAAGCGCACATAATGTAAAGGTCACCTCTTTCTGTGTCCCAAGGTTAACGAGGGTGTCGTGTGAACAGCACAACGACCAACCGACTTTACTTTTCCCCAACGAATGTCAGGTACCCATCAGAGCTGGTAGGACTCAGAAACGCACTATAGATTTTAAAAATGAAAAATCCCAGTCTTCATTAGAATTCGAACCCGAGACCCGTGGTTTGGAAGTCAAGCGCCTTACTGCTCAACCAACCGCGCCTTATGCTTGTAACCGTTGGCCAAAGAAACATCATCTGCCTTATAGATCTCGATTTCTAGGAGGGAAACTTTGTTGTGGTTCAAGAGCAAACAAAAACTTTGTTCACTGAACATGAGCTCTAGCACGAGGTCATAGAACTTTTTAGTATGCTGCTGCTTCTTTTGGCTAACAATAAACCTTGGAAAAAAGAAGCTACCCTTAAAACTTGAAGTCCTAAGAATCACCGTGATTAGCATTCCCTTAAGGTGGTCGACCATTTTATATATCTGGAAAGCCTAATATCACCTAACGACTCATTCTAAAGGAACTTGAATAAATGGCTGATGCCAGTGGTGCTTTTGGACGTCTCTAAGAGAGAAAGTAAAGGAATAAACCGCCCGGACTGTTTGATTATATTGTGTGAGACATTAAACAGTCACTACGGTCTCTAAAGAACAAGTCAGGCTTTAACAAGATTAGTCAAACGGTTTTGATTTCTATTCGGGGCATTCATAAAAACATTGTCTTTATATTCTACTTTACATTTATATTTATATATATATAATTCTCTTCTTCGCTCAAGAGTTTGGATGAGAAGAAGTAAAGGAAAGATTACTTTTATTTCTGCGGATAGAGTTATCCCACGAACTTTACTAACCTTGAGTGTAGCAAAGTCATACAGTGTATCAGAAAAAATGTATTTCCTATTTAGATCACGCTCAATAGCAAAATGTAATAAATATTTCTATCTACGAGAATATTTGAACTAAAGTAATTCTTCATTAGTTTGAGGCGCGAGAAGCTTCTATCACCAGATTACACAATTACGAGATAATGCCTTTTTTTTATCGCGCATAGGTTTGGCATTTTCCTTATTGAATGACACCCCAAAATGACAATTTTTGTCTATATATTTCAGGAGATTCGTATGAGTTACCTAAAGATTTTAATAATATCCGGATATTTTCCAGGACTTTGTCGTATATTTTACAATTTCAGGAGATTTCAAGGAGCTCGAGGCAGCAGGAAATCTGTTATAAGTTATAAAAATGGTTTAATTTAATAATTTTTTACACCTAGACTTAGCGCGGGTCCAATGAAAGTGCGGTCGCATAAGTGCGGAGCCCAATGCGGTCACCTAAAGCCGGCCCTGCAAAATCCTTCGCCGCAGTCGACTATAAAAAGGCTTGTCTTTGAGTCCGAAGATTAATGAGCAATGCAGCAGATCCCGCGTCTACGCAGCCCCAGCTGTGACCTACATATTTTGAAACATCCCAGGCAACCATAACAATTATTCGCAGGTGGTGAATTAAGATTTGCTTTTCACCGTCTGCGTCTGTCCTCTGCAGCGGATTTTTTTTTTGTCTCTGTGGTGAAATAATTACTGTTAGTTTATGCGCAACGTCGTGAGAATGCTCACAACATTGATTTAGTGTGCTAATGTCCAAGTCTCTTTTGTCAGTTCATGTGTCGTTCTAGTTTAATAAAGCCTTGTTGTAGGTTACTCTTGGGTGTTCCTTTCTTTCTTATTACAGTAAAAAATGTCTTTACCGCGGCCCTTGGCAGTGACCTCCAGGTGCCTAAGCTTGTCTTTGAAGTGTTTCCATTACGGTGACCTCCTTTTAGCTCACAAAAAAAAAAGACTGCCTCAAGGTCAGGCGCTTTACAGTTCAGCCACCGCGCCTCCTACAAAGTCTTTGGAGAGAAGTTGTGTCTCTGTATCCGAGATATAGCAACTAAAAACACCATTTAGATCAAAATGAAACGGAAATTTTGTGATACAAATATCCTGAGAAGAAAACGAGGATTAGTCATAACCCACTAGGTTAGTAGGAAGATGTATATATAGAGATGAATAAACTATAATTTAACACGTTTTTTATATATTTCTTTTATAGGGTTTGAGCAAGTAAATAGAGCGCACAATGCTTGCTCAACAGCTTCAAACATGGAATATGCCAAAATTCATGCCCAGCTAGGTCTTGAAGGACGTAAAGTCACACCAATAGTTGGAGACGGTAACTGTTTCTATCGGGCAATGTCATCTTGTATTTTTGGTGATGATTCTAAACATGCCTATTTCAGAAGTAAAGTCATAGACTTAATGAAATCACACATTGAAGCTTTCAGTAAGTGGTACTGATCATTGTTTTAAAATTATACACGTTTTATTACAAGTTGATTGCTATAAAAGAAAGAAAATAAAGCATACTTTTCTTGAAACAAAGACAAATGTAAGTGAACTAAGATCTAATATTTTTATAAAAAAACTTTTCACGATTGTTCTAACAGTCACTCTGATAACTGTCTGAGTCCACCTAATGGGGACCGAACATTCCTTGTGGAAAAATAAAGGCGGTTGGTCGTTGTGTTGGCCACGAGACAAGCTTAACCAGTCTAGAGACAAGCTACAATGGATATTCAGTCAATGAGACAATGGATCTTCAGACATGTAAGTATCGAAATGATTATTAATTAAAAAAAAACAACGACTGCTATTTCCTGACGTATACCTAGTTAGTGGTGTTAGTACCAATTTAAAAATAACTCAACACAATAACACTTGACAATGAATGTCAACTGTAGAACCATAATTCTTAATCTAAAATCCTTATTTACTATTTTACAATATGTATATTAAACAACTGCTCCCATGTCTCTCCACATAAAGGGCTCTACATTTACATGACAAAAATTTATCTTCTCAGAAAAAAAAAACAGCATAGAAAATAGTAAACATTTGGATAGTCAATTGAGAAGCCAAGAAAGGTCAGGGATAGTCCATCGTAACAACTTCCCTGTTGTAACCTGAAGAGAGGTGGGGGGGGGGATAAACTAGAAAAAAATGCCACTAAAGATCACAGTCCAAAAGAATTTTAGCTTATGTGCTAAAAAAAAAGGGCAGGGGGCATAACACGAGCTGAATCGTAACATATTTCCTCCATTTACCATAGCATAGGCTACCACCATGTTTAAACAAGTTCTATAATTGAAACGAACACCTGAAATGAGTAGATGTCTATCTTAGCTCGAAGTGTATGGCAGGGCAAAGCCCTTCACCAAATAAGATAACTCAAAAAGGGGGATAACACAAAATAATACTGCATGAAGAATAAAGGGACATCACTGAATCCAAACAACGTTTATGTCTTTCAGTATTTTTTCTTTTTGTTTCCTTTTATATTATTACCTTCGCCTTTCTCTCAGACGGCCATTAATGATGGAACATTTTTCTTATATGGCCAAGGGGTGTATATCCTTTTTATCAAGTAGGGCGATAAAGTCGTACCGGTAAAGGGTTACCGATAGGAGTAAAGGGTTGAAAAACAGATTACGGTAATACAAATGAAAACGAATGTAATAGAAACACAGTCGGAAGGATTGGACTGTACATTAAGAAAAAAACAAAACTATCCATATATTCTTTGAGAACATGCACCAACTAAAATCTTTAAAAAAAACAACTCACACAGAAAGTGAACAATAAAAGGGAATTCATTAAGTGTATCAATTAGTTTTGATCAGTCATTAATCCACTATTTTTTATAAAGCCTTTTCCTTATTCATTTAATCACAACACACACAAAATCAACATGACAAAACTAAACTGTCAGGCAAGAGAAAAAAACTTATTTCAATCATTGTTACAAAGCTTATATCAATTCAATCTGTCTTACTGTTTGCCAAAAAGATTGTACACGGGACTTGTCCCACAAACTTTGAAACAATCTCTGATCAAGCTGAAATTTTGTACAATTTTTTCTTTTAACTGACAACAAAAGAACCAATATAAAAACAATAGGAACAATAAATAACTCTACATTCTTCAATTTCAATACGCTCTCCGCTAGCAGAGGGTTAGCGTGTTGGCTTGCCATGAGTTCAAAATCAGATAGTTTCTCTTTTGTTTTTTATTCTTTATAAATGCTTTTTA
Source organism: Biomphalaria sudanica (assembly GCA_036873155.1). Classification (NCBI taxonomy): domain Eukaryota; kingdom Metazoa; phylum Mollusca; class Gastropoda; family Planorbidae; genus Biomphalaria; species Biomphalaria sudanica. The sequence continues at coordinate 603,588 of JAZGLO010005563.1, read as the reverse complement.
TTGTTTGTCTAGATCTATTACAAATTTAATTTAAATGACTGATCCAAACTAGTTGATACAATTACACTTAATATAAGCTTTGCTTTTTTAAAAAGTATTTGTAAAATGTTTTTCATATTTCTATTGTTTCAGACATATCGTGACTAACAGTCACATTCTGTGCGCTCACCTACGCGATGATACAATTAGTTCCAATTAGTCATCATTCAAGGTACAGTGGAGGGAGCACGAATAAAGTTCGTCCGAAGGAAAGCCGGTTGATTTACTGCTAAGAACTGCTGATCGAGAAAAGTGGAGGGATTTGGTTACATGAACTCTCACAGCAGTTCTATGACGAAAGTCATGGTACACATCGATTCATCTGTCTTGCTCAGCATAGTACACATCGATTCATCTGTCTTGCTCAGCAAGGGACTCTGTTGCGGCTAATTGATGTAAGTCTCTTTTATCCATGGTATGACCAGGATGGCTATCTTTAAAAAGGTTTAAATTAGTAATGAGATCAGTTTCTGTTTTTACTTTCTTTTCTTTAAGAAAAGTGAACACTAAATCTGTTACATTGGACAGTACATTGTCAATTAGGATCATGTCTAAAATTTGAATTGGATCTTTTATGTCACATTTAGCTAGTTCTAACCACTTAAGCATATTTGCCTTCATGTCAAAGATAATTGTATTGAAGTCTCCATCTTTGTTTAGTTTAATTTTTTTAAAGAGTTTTCTGTAATAGTCTTCACTTTTTCCAAAATGTTCCAAAAGTCTAGTTTTAAAAGCAAGGTAGTCTTTTTTTTTGTTCAGTTGTGAGTGTGCTTATTAAGTTTAGGGGTTCTCCTGATAAATTGGCTAAAAGATGTTTTGCCGTATCCTCATTATTTAAGTTGTAAGTGGAGGAAATATGTTCAAACTGAACTAGGTAATTTTCTAATGTTTCCTCTTTAATGTTGAATTATGAAATTTGGAAATAAATGGTTTGTTACTAGTTTGCTGGGTCATAATGTTGGGGTTAATTTTGGCCGCTTCTAATTTGGCTAACTCTACTTTGTCCTGACTTTCTTTTTGTTTTTTCTCTAATCCTTTTATATCTTTTTGATGAGCTCTTTCTTCCCTATCTTTATCCTTTTCAGCCCTATCTCTATCTTCTTTTTTATCTATTCTATCTTTTTCCTCCCTTTCTTTCTTTTCTGCCTTTTCTAATTCTTTTTTGATAAACTCCTTTTTCTCCTCCTCTTCTAGTTCCATCACCTTTACAAGTTCTAAAATTTTTATCATATGATGCCATGGTTATTATTAATGTATCAATTTATGTTTAATGAGTATATAATTATAAAAAAATGAGATATGTTACAAATACGTAAATACAAGGATTTACACAAACAACAATATAAATACAAACAATACTGTGACAAAGTACACAAACAAGACTAAAACAGCTTATAAATAATTCCCAGTATGATCTAGTACCTCCCTACCAACAAGGATGACCTCAAACGCGTTGGGTCTTATTGAAGGTAAAAGAACAGATAGGATATTTCCTATTAGATCCTATTATTATGATAGATCATAAAATAGTCCCTCTCCAGCCACCCTTAAAAAACACTTATAAAAAATGAAATGAAAATATGGCTCCAAGAATGCCAAGAGTTATCAATCACTAACTCCAATTAATAATCAACTTTAATTACTGCTATATCAAAGCAAAATCAATGCACTTTATAATCATGTGTATATTAGGGTGGCCCATGCAGTATAGCAAAAAAATAAAAGTTTTAAACTTCACCTTCTCACCCTTCCAACTTGGAAGATAGAAATTCTGATTTCAGGTGTGATGCTGCAATTGTTCTAGCTTTACACCTGGCTCGGTGGATTGAGTTCCTGCTGATGTTGAGGGAATCAACATTGTGACCAAGGCTGGATGCTGTTTCACACAACACATAAACAGCATTTCTGGAGGATGTCTGTGTTCTGTCCAGAGCTGCCATTAGCCCAGTAGTCAATACATCAGTCTTAGCTTTCTTTGTCACTGGCTTTGTGATACAGTCAGCAGGATCTGTTGATGAGGATGCAACAGGTTTATATTCATCATCACACATGGCAATCTGCTCTTGGTCATGGTCACTGTCTTCACCAGATGATGATTCGAGAGTTGTCAAACAAGCACTGATATTCATTTCATCTACTGACTTTTGCCGCCGCCTTGCTTCAGCCTGTTTGCGTTCACCAGCTGCTCTAGCTTTACGTTCAGTAACTTTATCCCGGACACCAATGGATCCTGGACGCCCTTTTTCTCTCTGGCGTAACAGGAATGCCCTGTCTTCTGGGTTGTTAATGATAGTTAGTGCATACTGATGGGCTATGTCGAACAGATCTTCAAGATGAGAAACAAATTCATGCTCCTGTTTTTTGTGAGCTTCACCAGACCTCGACTTGTGTTTTTGGAGACCCTTCCATTCATAAAAGACTGATTCAAGCTTCTGAATGCAGTGCTGTTCTGCTCTTGTTGGAATGCTTGCTTTTTTCCAGAACTCCATTATCACGTTGATTGTCAGTTTACTGGCTTCGCGAACAGTCATTTTTTCTACTTTATGTAGGTGTAGAAAGGACCCAAATGTCTGATAATACGATGGCAGCTTTGCACCAAGAATTTCAGGAACATATGATTTAATCAAGTAAACATTATCATTAGATCTTGTTTCCATTCTGTTAAATCTGAAACACAATAACATGGAGAGTGGAGACGATTAGGTTAAGCAAAACACTAGGCATAATTGAATGAACAACTGAAAAATTTTAAATTTGCTGTATAGTACAAGAGTACCAGTACATTTAACATTGTAAAATGCATTTAACAACGATGTGTTTTTGCAGTTAATTCAGCAAAGTAAAATACTGACTATTAATACATGAAGAGAACAAAGATTGCATAATTACATCTCGACTGGTGAGTAATAGCTGACTTTTTGTCTCAAAAATGAAAAACAAATATAAACATAAACAGAAGAGAATTAGCAAAGAATGTCTAATAAATTCAATAAAATACCAATAAATAAGTAACACTTAAATAGGTTAATCATCCATACTCTCTCAGTCACTGCTATATAACAAACCAATAACTCGCCCTGAATTACCGGCAAAGGAAACACCATGTCAAAACTTCATCACCAGCGGGCCACCTTTAAATATTGTCAAATTGCAGAAATATTTTTCACTAATTATTTTTATAGCAATCGGAACAACTTGGGAGGGTGAGAGTTGTTAGTTTTTAACTTTCAATTTTTTGGGCCACCCTAGTGTATATATTCAATTTGTTAATTATAACTTACAAATTCTTCTCTTGTAGACTAGTGTAGATTAATCCTCTTCTCTCTTGTAGCTTGTCAAATGCGAATACAGCTTGAGTAGTTCAATAATAATTCATGTAAGTAATCTAATTAAGAACACACATCAATATGAGCATCTAAGTAGTAATAAAATAATCCAGTTCTATGCCATAAGATGGCTCAAATGCTTCAATTTACAATTAATACAAGTTCTGTCAAGTGGTCCAAAATAATAATCCACAGTGGTTATGAAGTTCACAAAAAGGTTATCCAAGATAATCACTTACTAGGGGCTTCTGTTAGTTCCAATTAATATAATCCAATTCTTGGAATGATACAAGATAAGAGATAGAACTGTGCAGGTACTTGTATATTAGGCTATATATATATATATAACTCCTTAGTAGCCTAATCAATAACATCAAATCAGGGTATCTATTAGTATGCTGAAAAAAATATTGACCATAATTAGAAGAATGTCTGGACAGAGCAATCTTTCTACAAGACTTGAATGGTGGTGACCATGTCAGAGTCTGACAATGATGAATAATGGCGAGCACTCGATGATGAAGCGGTGTATCTGTCATTAAACGATGCCTTGAGTGGTGTAGCTCTTTCTTTCACACAGGTAGCTCTCGGAACAGGGTTGACTTCTGCTCTCGGTTTCACACAGGGTTGATGATGTAGTTGATGAATCTCAGCATGCAAATGTGGAATAGCTATGGCAAAGCTTCGACCCCTAATTGGGAAGTTTCATCTTTGTGATTTCCTGTGAACAAACAGGCTTCTTCTTCCTGGTCGACGATATTGACCCTCTTAGACATGTTTTCCCAACTGTCGGGGCACTTGGGCAAAAGATGTCTGTATGATCCACATGATTTACATGTTAAGACATTTCCGTCGGGACCAACTGGGTTTATATTTTTCGAACTTCGTTGAACTTTTGGGAATCCAAAACCTCGGGTGCCGCCCCTTCCTTGTCCTCCATCTCTTACTTGATGTCCGACTTTAGGCTTTTAATTACATTTTGTCTGATCTTCTCGTTTTCCAAAGCTACTGAAGTTTTCACGTCTTTGGTATCCCGCTGCCCATAAAGCTTCTTTATTTTCAGCCAAAAACGTTGGTTCAAGTTTGATACATGCCTCTTGGTCCTTCAGTTTACTTTCTTCTCCCTTAAACTTTTTCAGAGATGACTTAGCTTCTTCGTACAAGGTGTCACGATTGGCGTAATTCATTCCAGTCAAAACGAGCATCTTTTCGTTTCGAGTTATTCTTGCCTTCCTTAGTAGCTTGAAGGCCAGAATCTCAGGTAACAGCTTCATCTTTTTCTTCTCTATTCTTCTATATTTTGTATCAAATTCTGCTATGAAATCCTGTATGGACTGGTTTTCCCCCTGTTTAAGATCTTCAAACTCGTCAAATTTGTGAATGCTGTCTGCCAGGTCATCTCTGGCCAAGTTCTTGTCAAGAAACTGCAAAAGTCTCTCAAAGCCTTCCCGACACTTAAGCTCTGATAGGTCTAATTGTTCGAACACTTTCTCTCTGATCCCTGATTCACTGTTTTGTGGTAGTGAAAGGGCAATGGCTATAGCTCTTTTCTCTTCTTTCAGGTCAGTTATTTCATTCCATGCGAGTAACTCTTGTTTATACAACTCGTATGGCTTTTCTTTAATAAATGATGGAATTTCTATCCTAGTAGCCATTAGGATCAACTAAGTAAATATGTTTACTTACGCTCTGCTACCACCTCAACACTTGTCCGATTCGTGAGACTGGTCATCTTTGCCGTCACTCCTGTTTGTCACTCCTGTGAACGTTTCAAAGATAATTTTTAGGATATTCATTATAATATATTGTGACTCTCGCCTCACCGTGGAACATATCCTCATCGACTGCCCCAGATACCAGGATGTCAGGGAAAAATATTTTAGAGCCACTAATTTAAAAACACTATTCAATAATGTCGACCCTGGGAAGGTACTGGGCTTTATCCGGGAAGTGGGGTTGTCTACGAAGATCTGATTTATGAGTTCTGTAGACATGTACTATTTACATTAGATTTTTACCAAAATATTAAATTTTTACTACCTCTACTATTTTAACTGTGAATAGACCTTGATTTTAATGATTTGACTGTATGGAATTAGGCCTTTGCTGTGTGGAGGGAGAGTGGCCCTTGAGGGACTGCAGGCACGACATGGCCTAAATTGTGCCGATGTGCCCAAAATCACAAATCACAAATCACCACTTGTTAAGCTCTGGACACTACACTTAGTAAACAACACCAACGCTCTAGTACCAGATTCATAAGTGAATTTTATTTACACACTTTGTAAACACACATGACACATAACATTCCAACATTCACTCCCTTAGTCACAGGGAATCATTCAAGCTACTCATATAAACAATGTCAACAAAATCTGCCTTCGCCTATGCTTTTAATCTTTCCTCTCTCCCAAATCTGCCTTCGCCTCTGCTTTTAATCTTTCCTCTCTCTCAAATCTGCCTTCGCCTATGCTTTTAATCTTTCCTCTCTCTCAAATCTGCCTTCGCCTATGCTTTTAATATTTCCTCTCTCTCAAATCTGGCCTTCTCCTCTGCCTTCGCCTCTGCTTTTAATCTTTCCTCTCTCTCAAATCTGCCTTCGCCTCTGCTTTTAATCTTTCCTCTCTCTCAAATCTGGCCTTCTCCTCTGCCTTCGCCTCTGCTTTTAATCTTTCCTCTCTCTCAAATCTGGCCTTCGCCGCTGCTTTCAATCTATCCTCTCTCTCAAACCTAGCCTTTTCTCGTTCAAACATCATCCCACTTCATCCCCTGATCATTTTTTCTAACAAAGAGTAATCCTAGAAATCATGAAATAAGCAATATTTAATATATTCATATATTTAATTGGGGATGAAATGACCGATCATCATAAAACATATGCGTACTTTATAATTGCAAAGCTTTCCATTTACCCTTTTGATAGCATCCTTCCGCCTTAAATTATTTGTTTTTAATGTGGTTACTTCTTTTCTAGCTATCTGAAGGTCCTTTTTTAATTCTTGATTTTTCAGTCTCTGAAATGGTTATTATTATAACTCAATGTTTCAATTTGTTTCAGCATACCATAATCAAAGCATAAAACATAAAATACTTTTTTTAAAAGTATTTAAATTACCAATTTCTTCTCTCTACTTCTTATGTTGAACAGGCTTCTTGTCAGACATTTTATCTGACTAAAGAGCGCGTCAGAAAACTTTTTCTCACAACTTCCAGATTGACTGGCGTATATGCTCTATTGGCCATTCCTTTCTATCGATCTTGCATCTTGTTGCGACGGCCTCAAAGTGTGTTAAATATGCCATCAGGTCATCGTCTTCCTTCATTCCCTGGAAGCTCTTGTCAAGTTTATCTAAAACATTTCTAGGCCGCACCTCTGCATGTGTTGCCGTCCCAGCAGCCGCTTTTGCTGACTTTTCCTTCATTCTTTCTAGTTCCATCTCCTCCTTCCTCTTGAGTTCCTCCCTGGCATCTCTTTCTTACCACCTCTCGTGTTCCTCACGCTTGGCCTTATCCTCACGTTCAAATCTGGCCTTCGCCTCTGCCTTCGCCTCTGCCTTCGCCTCTGCTTTCAGTCTTTCCTCTCTCTCAAATCTGCCTTCGACTATGCTTTTAATCTTTCCTCTCTCTCAAATCTGCCTTCGCCTATGCTTTTAATCTTTCCTCTCTCTCAAATCTGCCTTCGCCTCTGCTTTTAATCTTTCCTCTCTCTCAAATCTGCCTTCGCCTCTGCTTTTAATCTTTCCTCTCTCTCAAATCTTGTTGCGACGGATAATAACTGTATTTTACTCACTCAAATCGTTGGCACTTTTTTTTACCACCTTCCAGTTGTGGTTTGGACAGCAAGCAATTACAGTTGTTTATTGCCTCAATCAGGTCAAAGTGGTTTCGACCTCGATGTAGTAGTGTGTAATATTTACACATTTTTTTTGTTTCATTTTCTTCCCAGATTGACGCTTCAGACTTAAATAAAGGTTCAATAAGTATCCATTCGTACCTTTCAGCATTGGTAATTTGGGAAAAAATAAATAGCGGCTTTTGAACCATCGTGGCTGCTGCAAATATCTTCAGGTCTTCCAGTTCACTGTCTTTCTAGTTCCATCTCCTCCTTCCTCTTGAGTTCCTCCCTGGCATCTCTTTCTTACCACCTCTCGTGTTCCTCACGCTTGGCCTTATCCTCACGTTCAAATCTGGCCTTCGCCTCTGCCTTCGCCTATGCTTTTAATCTTTCCTCTCTCTCAAATCTGCCTTCGCCTATGCTTTTAATTTTTCCTCTCTCTCAAATCTGCCTTCGCCTATGCTTTTAATCTTTCCTCTCTCTCAAATCTGCCTTCGCCTATGCTTTTAATCTTTCCTCTCTCTCAAATCTGCCTTCGCCTATGCTTTTAATCTTTCCTCTCTCTCAAATCTGCCTTCGCCTCTGCTTTTAATCTTTCCTCTCTCTCAAATCTTGTTGCGACGGATAATAACTGTATTTTACTCACTCAAATCGTTGGCACTTTTTTTTACCACCTTCCAGTTGTGGTTTGGACAGCAAGCAATTACAGTTGTTTATTGCCTCAATCAGGTCAAAGTGGTTTCGACCTCGATGTAGTAGTGTGTAATATTTACACATTTTTTTTGTTTCATTTTCTTCCCAGATTGACGCTTCAGACTTAAATAAAGGTTCAATAAGTATCCATTCGTACCTTTCAGCATTGGTAATTTGGGAAAAAATAAATAGCGGCTTTTGAACCATCGTGGCTGCTGCAAATATCTTCAGGTCTTCCAGTTCACTGTCTTTCTAGTTCCATCTCCTCCTTCCTCTTGAGTTCCTCCCTGGCATCTCTTTCTTACCACCTCTCGTGTTCCTCACGCTTGGCCTTATCCTCACGTTCAAATCTGGCCTTTCGCGTCCCGAGACAAGACGTTAAACTGCGCTCCTCTTTCCTTAGCACTTTTGGAGCTCAAAAGTGCTCTACTTCTTTTCTATCATTGTGTCTGCTCCTCCTTTCCTCAATCTGCCTTCATTGATCATCACTCTGTCTCCTTATCTCTAAATATCTCACTACGTCCTAGACCAGTCCGTTTGCCGTGGACTGCGACGGGTAAGGGGGGATAAAGAGATCCTGGTGTTTGAGTGATGGCTATCTGAGGATAAGCACCACAAACACAATACTTTGGCTCCAAGTTCCCCTAGACCTGAGGCCCAGATGGCCCGCTCTGGGTCAACCGGCTGGTCATGCCGAGCTACCAGCATAGGTCTTCGACCTATGCTGGAGGGCGGTGGCTAGAGGGTCAATCAGGGAGCTGCTGTATCGGGCACATGTCCGATGCAGTAGCTGACTGAGTATAGCACCTGTGTAGCCCTGGCGGGCTCATTCTGGACTTCCGAATGGCCCGTCCCCTTGTTGGACTCGATGGCGGGTGGGGAGCACAGGTGCCGAACTAATATATAACACCCATGGAAAAAAAAAACTTCAAAAAAACTACTTGCCCCAGACCTATGTCTGGGCAAGAGACGCCGCATGGAAGACAGAAAGGAGGAGGCCACAAAAAGCTGTGCTACCTGGCCATCATTTCTGGTGGTTAGGTGCACAGAGGAGGGGAAAAGTCTGACAAAGATGAGCCCTTTTGTCATCTACAAGGGACTTAAGTCAGTAGTGGGAGAGCCCAAGAGTGTGTCTAAGCTACACAAGTCTTTGGAACTTCTAGTAGAAGTTGATAGCAAGATACACTCTGATGGGCTTTTAAGATGCAGAAGACTCTGTGATCTCCAAGTGGAAGTCATGCCACACAAGAGTCTGAACACCAGCAGAGGTGTAATCAGCTCTAGGGACCTACTGGAATGTTCCGAGAAGGAAATAGTGGAGGGCATTGAAGGAGTCACCCATGCCCGGCGCATTACCAGGCGCAGGGATGGTGAGGAGGTCAAAACCGCCACTATTATCCTCACATTTGAACTAGGACACCGCCAGAGTAATGTGAAGGCAGGATACCTACGAGTTCCAGTGAGGCCCTACATACCTAACCCCATGAGGTGCTTCAAGTGCCAGGGTTATGGACACGGCGCGGCAGTCTGCAAGAGGAACACTGTGTGTGCCAGATGTGCTGGAGAAGGTCATGAGGACAAGGGCTGCACAGCCCAGTTCAAATGCCCAAACTGTCACGCTGGCCACTCAGCCTACTCCAAGGACTGCCCTGTGTGGAAACAGGAGGTTGCCGTGCAGGAGTACAAGGCAAGAAATGGAGTGTACCTTCAGCCAGGCGAAATCGGCTGTATTGGCCCTAAGCCAAAGGCCAATTCGGCTTGACAAAAACCTATGCCCAGGCTGTTGCTAAGATAGGAAGATCCATAGCCACACAGACGGACACATTGACCCCACCACCCCCTCCTCCTCCTCCAACTCAGAAGAAAACACCGCCAAAGAACACACCTCTGAAGAAACAAGAAAGCCCTGTTGTCATGCTAAAGAACAGGTTCTCTGTGCTCGCTGATGAGAGCATGGAGACTGAGCAGCTAGTCAAAACCAATACTCCGGGAGAACCCGGAGACATCATGTCTGACACAGGTTCTCCTCAGAGAAACCAGTCAGACACCCCAACCTCTACCGAACTAGAGGTTGACCAACTCCCTAAGGGGAGAAATCAAAGCGGAGAGGATGCCCGAGGTGAGCGAGGAGGAAATAACCTCCGCTCTAACCAGAGGGATCTCCCCTCTCCAGAGAGAAAGACTTCCCCCAAAAGGGGGTTGTCCTCCTCTCCATCCAAACCCAAGAATAAAAATACCAAGGTCACTGGAATTAAGGGAAACCCCTCCGGGGGCCTCCCAAAGCCAAATAGCTCCAAGTAGGTCATCTAGAATAAGCCATGGATTCCAGAATTGTACAGTGGAATTGCAGAGGCCTCAAGGCCAATTATGAGGAGATGCAGCTACTGATGGACTCTGAGACTCCTGTAGCTGTCTGTCTACAGGAAACATTTCTGAAAGATAGCATCAGCTTCCGGAGCTACAGTGCTTACAGCAAGAATGTTGAGGATGCAGAGAGAGCATCAGGTGGAGTCTGTATCCTTGTGAAGGATAGCATCCCCCATGAGAGGGTTGAACTACAGACCATACTACAGGCCGTAGCAGCTAGGATAACCCTTCACAAGGTTATCACTTGCTGCAGCCTGTATTTACCACCAGGCGCTCCATTAAACCAAACAGACATGGAGGACCTATTGAAACAACTCCCCCGGCCTTACATAATCCTTGGGGATTTCAATGCCCATAACACCATTTGGGGCTCCAACAATACCGACACAAGAGGCCGTATGCTGGAGGATATCTTCCTCCAACATGATTTATGCATACTTAATGATGCATCACCGACCTACTTGCACCCAGGAACTGGATCTCTCACATGCATTGACCTCACCGTATGCGTCCCTGGGACTTCTGGACGACTTTAAATGGTCAGTTAGCAATGATCTACGGGGAAGTGACCACTTCCCAATCATCATTGCTAACAATCTCCCCTCATTGGGACGACCTCAGCGGTGGAAACTGAACAAGGCCGATTGGGAAGAATTCCAAAAAAGATGCTCAGAAGATATTACAGAAAATATCCTCGATGAGCAGAACCCAGCTGATACCTTTACTAGCAAGCTACTTAGTATAGCCAGGAAAGTTGTCCCCCTAAACTCCGCAAATCCAAAACGGCCTAGCAAACCATGGTTTGATACAGCCTGCAAAGGTGCTATTGGCGATAGGAAAAAACGACTGGCTGCATTTATAAAAAATCCATCCCAGGGAAAACCTAAAGCTATTCAGAATAGCTAGAGCAAAGGCTAGACAAACCATACGGTCAGCCAAAAGGAATTCCTGGAGAAGTTTTGTCGGCAGTCTGGATGCCAAAACTTCTGCTAGAGCGGTCTGGAAGGCAGTAAGGCGAATCAAAGGGAAAGAATCAAATGCAATAGGGCATCTGAAAAACCAAGGACGAACTGTCACGTCCCCCAGAGAAATAGCTGACTGCCTTGCATCCTCAATAGCAGAAAAGTCATCCACTGCACATTACACGCCAGAGTTTCAAAAAGTCAAAACCAGGGAGGAAAGACACTCCATTGATTTCAGGTCAGAAAACAATGAAGACTACAACAAACCGTTCTCGCTTGAGGAACTGAGGGAATCGCTAGACAAGTCACATGACACAGCGCCTGGAGAAGATGAAATCCATTACCAGTTCCTCAAGCACCTTCCCGAACCCTCATTGGCAGTCCTGCTAGGGGTCTATAACTGTGTGTGGCAAACAGGCGCTTTCCCAAACAGCTGGAGGAAAGCCACAGTTATACCGATACCTAAACCGGGAAGAGACGGCTCTGACCCAGCTAACTATCGACCAATAGCACTAACAAGCTGCATCTGCAAAACCATGGAAAGAATGATTAACAGTAGGCTGGTCTGGTACCTGGAGAGGAACAAAGTGATCTCTAACTACCAGTGCGGATTCCGGCAAGGGCGGACAACAACTGACCACCTGGTAAGGCTGGAAGCTTGTATCAGAAATGCATTACTCAGAAGAGAACATCTAGTAGCTGTATTCTTCGATATAGAAAAGGCCTATGACACAACCTGGAAACATGGCATTCTACGTGATCTGGAGCTTATGGGGCTTAAGGGACATCTCCCCCGTTTTGTGGGGGAATTCCTGAAAGACCGAAAATTTCAGGTTCGAGTGGGCAACACCACTTCTGACACTCATGACCAGGAAATGGGTGTACCCCAGGGCAGCATTCTGTCAGTCACCCTGTTCAACATAAAAATAAATAGCATCATAAATGCTCTGTCCCCTGGCATAGAGTGCTCTTTGTATGTTGATGACTTTGTCATTTTTACTTATGGGAAAAACATGAACACCCTAGAAAGAAAATTACAGTTATGTTTAAACAAAATTCAAAATTGGGCAAACGATAATGGTTTTAAATTTTCGGACTCCAAAACAGTTAGTATGCATTTTTGTAATTTAAGGGGGACTCCACCCAGACCCTGAACTATTTATACACAAAAAGAAGATCCCTGTCGTGAAAACTACAAAATTTTTAGGCCTCACTCTAGATTCCAAATTTAATTTTCTCCCCCACATTAAGGAACTTAAGAGAAAATGCCAAAAGTCATTAAACATACTTAGAGTGCTCAGCCATACGGACTGGGGAGCTGACAGAGATACTTTGCTGCTGCTATATCGGAGTCTAATTCGATCCAAGCTAGACTACGGATCCATAATATATGGAGCAGCAAGGAAGTCGTACCTAAAAATACTGGAACCAATACAAAATGCTGCCCTGCGTCTCTGTCTCGGCGCGTTTCGTACATCACCTATCCCAAGCCTCCATGTGGAGGCTGGAGAACTCCCCATGGATAATCTGGCCTTCGCCTCTGCCTTCGCCTATGCTTTTAATCTTTCCTCTCTCTCAAATCTGCCTTCGCCTATGCTTTTAATTTTTCCTCTCTCTCAAATCTGCCTTCGCCTATGCTTTTAATCTTTCCTCTCTCTCAAATCTGCCTTCGCCTATGCTTTTAATCTTTCCTCTCTCTCAAATCTGCCTTCGCCTATGCTTTTAATCTTTCCTCTCTCTCAAATCTGCCTTCGCCTCTGCTTTTAATCTTTCCTCTCTCTCAAATCTTGTTGCGACGGATAATAACTGTATTTTACTCACTCAAATCGTTGGCACTTTTTTTTACCACCTTCCAGTTGTGGTTTGGACAGCAAGCAATTACAGTTGTTTATTGCCTCAATCAGGTCAAAGTGGTTTCGACCTCGATGTAGTAGTGTGTAATATTTACACATTTTTTTTGTTTCATTTTCTTCCCAGATTGACGCTTCAGACTTAAATAAAGGTTCAATAAGTATCCATTCGTACCTTTCAGCATTGGTAATTTGGGAAAAAATAAATAGCGGCTTTTGAACCATCGTGGCTGCTGCAAATATCTTCAGGTCTTCCAGTTCACTGTCTTTCTAGTTCCTTCTCCTCCTTCCTCTTGAGTTCCTCCCTGGCATCTCTTTCTTACCACCTCTCGTGTTCCTCACGCTTGGCCTTATCCTCACGTTCAAATCTGGCCTTCGCCTCTGCCTTCGCCTCTGCCTTCGCCTCTGCTTTCAGTCTTTCCTCTCTCTCAAATCTGCCTTCGCCTCTGCTTTTAATCTTTCCTCTCTCTCAAATCTGCCTTCGCCTATGCTTTTAATCTTTCCTCTCTCTCAAATCTGCCTTCGCCTATGCTTTTAATCTTTCCTCTCTCTCAAATCTGCCTTCGCCTCTGCTTTTAATCTTTCCTCTCTCTCAAATCTTGTTGCGACGGATAATAACTGTATTTTACTCACTCAAATCGTTGGCACTTTTTTTTACCACCTTCCAGTTGTGGTTTGGACAGCAAGCAATTACAGTTGTTTATTGCCTCAATCAGGTCAAAGTGGTTTCGACCTCGATGTAGTAGTGTGTAATATTTACACATTTTTTTTGTTTCATTTTCTTCCCAGATTGACGCTTCAGACTTAAATAAAGGTTCAATAAGTATCCATTCGTACCTTTCAGCATTGGTAATTTGGGAAAAAATAAATAGCGGCTTTTGAACCATCGTGGCTGCTGCAAATATCTTCAGGTCTTCCAGTTCACTGTCTTTCTAGTTCCATCTCCTCCTTCCTCTTGAGTTCCTCCCTGGCATCTCTTTCTTACCACCTCTCGTGTTCCTCACGCTTGGCCTTATCCTCACGTTCAAATCTGGCCTTCGCCTCTGCCTTCGCCTATGCTTTTAATCTTTCCTCTCTCTCAAATCTGCCTTCGCCTATGCTTTTAATTTTTCCTCTCTCTCAAATCTGCCTTCGCCTATGCTTTTAATCTTTCCTCTCTCTCAAATCTGCCTTCGCCTATGCTTTTAATCTTTCCTCTCTCTCAAATCTGCCTTCGCCTATGCTTTTAATCTTTCCTCTCTCTCAAATCTGCCTTCGCCTCTGCTTTTAATCTTTCCTCTCTCTCAAATCTTGTTGCGACGGATAATAACTGTATTTTACTCACTCAAATCGTTGGCACTTTTTTTTACCACCTTCCAGTTGTGGTTTGGACAGCAAGCAATTACAGTTGTTTATTGCCTCAATCAGGTCAAAGTGGTTTCGACCTCGATGTAGTAGTGTGTAATATTTACACATTTTTTTTGTTTCATTTTCTTCCCAGATTGACGCTTCAGACTTAAATAAAGGTTCAATAAGTATCCATTCGTACCTTTCAGCATTGGTAATTTGGGAAAAAATAAATAGCGGCTTTTGAACCATCGTGGCTGCTGCAAATATCTTCAGGTCTTCCAGTTCACTGTCTTTCTAGTTCCATCTCCTCCTTCCTCTTGAGTTCCTCCCTGGCATCTCTTTCTTACCACCTCTCGTGTTCCTCACGCTTGGCCTTATCCTCACGTTCAAATCTGGCCTTCGCCTCTGCCTTCGCCTCTGCTTTCAGTCTTTCCTCTCTCTCAAATCTGCCTTCGCCTCTGCTTTTAATCTTTCCTCTCTCTCAAATCTGCCTTCGCCTATGCTTTTAATCTTTCCTCTCTCTCAAATCTGCCTTCGCCTATGCTTTTAATCTTTCCTCTCTCTCAAATCTGCCTTCGCCTCTGCTTTTAATCTTTCCTCTCTCTCAAATCTTGTTGCGACGGATAATAACTGTATTTTACTCACTCAAATCGTTGGCACTTTTTTTTACCACCTTCCAGTTGTGGTTTGGACAGCAAGCAATTACAGTTGTTTATTGCCTCAATCAGGTCAAAGTGGTTTCGACCTCGATGTAGTAGTGTGTAATATTTACACATTTTTTTTGTTTCATTTTCTTCCCAGATTGACGCTTCAGACTTAAATAAAGGTTCAATAAGTATCCATTCGTACCTTTCAGCATTGGTAATTTGGGAAAAAATAAATAGCGGCTTTTGAACCATCGTGGCTGCTGCAAATATCTTCAGGTCTTCCAGTTCACTGTCTTTCTAGTTCCATCTCCTCCTTCCTCTTGAGTTCCTCCCTGGCATCTCTTTCTTACCACCTCTCGTGTTCCTCACGCTTGGCCTTATCCTCACGTTCAAATCTGGCCTTCGCCTCTGCCTTCGCCTATGCTTTTAATCTTTCCTCTCTCTCAAATCTGCCTTCGCCTATGCTTTTAATTTTTCCTCTCTCTCAAATCTGCCTTCGCCTATGCTTTTAATCTTTCCTCTCTCTCAAATCTGCCTTCGCCTATGCTTTTAATCTTTCCTCTCTCTCAAATCTGCCTTCGCCTCTGCTTTTAATCTTTCCTCTCTCTCAAATCTGCCTTCGCCTCTGCTTTTAATCTTTCCTCTCTCTCAAATCTTGTTGCGACGGATAATAACTGTATTTTACTCACTCAAATCGTTGGCACTTTTTTTTACCACCTTCCAGTTGTGGTTTGGACAGCAAGCAATTACAGTTGTTTATTGCCTCAATCAGGTCAAAGTGGTTTCGACCTCGATGTAGTAGTGTGTAATATTTACACATTTTTTTTGTTTCATTTTCTTCCCAGATTGACGCTTCAGACTTAAATAAAGGTTCAATAAGTATCCATTCGTACCTTTCAGCATTGGTAATTTGGGAAAAAATAAATAGCGGCTTTTGAACCATCGTGGCTGCTGCAAATATCTTCAGGTCTTCCAGTTCACTGTCTTTCTAGTTCCATCTCCTCCTTCCTCTTGAGTTCCTCCCTGGCATCTCTTTCTTACCACCTCTCGTGTTCCTCACGCTTGGCCTTATCCTCACGTTCAAATCTGGCCTTCGCCTCTGCCTTCGCCTCTGCCTTCGCCTCTGCTTTCAGTCTTTCCTCTCTCTCAAATCTGCCTTCGCCTCTGCTTTTAATCTTTCCTCTCTCTCAAATCTGCCTTCGCCTATGCTTTTAATCTTTCCTCTCTCTCAAATCTGCCTTCGCCTATGCTTTTAATCTTTCCTCTCTCTCAAATCTGCCTTCGCCTCTGCTTTTAATCTTTCCTCTCTCTCAAATCTTGTTGCGACGGATAATAACTGTATTTTACTCACTCAAATCGTTGGCACTTTTTTTTACCACCTTCCAGTTGTGGTTTGGACAGCAAGCAATTACAGTTGTTTATTGCCTCAATCAGGTCAAAGTGGTTTCGACCTCGATGTAGTAGTGTGTAATATTTACACATTTTTTTTGTTTCATTTTCTTCCCAGATTGACGCTTCAGACTTAAATAAAGGTTCAATAAGTATCCATTCGTACCTTTCAGCATTGGTAATTTGGGAAAAAATAAATAGCGGCTTTTGAACCATCGTGGCTGCTGCAAATATCTTCAGGTCTTCCAGTTCACTGTCTTTCTAGTTCCATCTCCTCCTTCCTCTTGAGTTCCTCCCTGGCATCTCTTTCTTACCACCTCTCGTGTTCCTCACGCTTGGCCTTATCCTCACGTTCAAATCTGGCCTTCGCCTCTGCCTTCGCCTATGCTTTTAATCTTTCCTCTCTCTCAAATCTGCCTTCGCCTCTGCTTTTAATTTTTCCTCTCTCTCAAATCTGCCTTCGCCTATGCTTTTAATCTTTCCTCTCTCTCAAATCTGCCTTCGCCTATGCTTTTAATCTTTCCTCTCTCTCAAATCTGCCTTCGCCTATGCTTTTAATCTTTCCTCTCTCTCAAATCTGCCTTCGCCTCTGCTTTTAATCTTTCCTCTCTCTCAAATCTTGTTGCGACGGATAATAACTGTATTTTACTCACTCAAATCGTTGGCACTTTTTTTTACCACCTTCCAGTTGTGGTTTGGACAGCAAGCAATTACAGTTGTTTATTGCCTCAATCAGGTCAAAGTGGTTTCGACCTCGATGTAGTAGTGTGTAATATTTACACATTTTTTTTGTTTCATTTTCTTCCCAGATTGACGCTTCAGACTTAAATAAAGGTTCAATAAGTATCCATTCGTACCTTTCAGCATTGGTAATTTGGGAAAAAATAAATAGCGGCTTTTGAACCATCGTGGCTGCTGCAAATATCTTCAGGTCTTCCAGTTCACTGTCTTTCTAGTTCCATCTCCTCCTTCCTCTTGAGTTCCTCCCTGGCATCTCTTTCTTACCACCTCTCGTGTTCCTCACGCTTGGCCTTATCCTCACGTTCAAATCTGGCCTTCGCCTCTGCCTTCGCCTCTGCCTTCGCCTCTGCTTTCAGTCTTTCCTCTCTCTCAAATCTGCCTTCGCCTCTGCTTTTAATCTTTCCTCTCTCTCAAATCTGCCTTCGCCTATGCTTTTAATCTTTCCTCTCTCTCAAATCTGCCTTCGCCTATGCTTTTAATCTTTCCTCTCTCTCAAATCTGCCTTCGCCTCTGCTTTTAATCTTTCCTCTCTCTCAAATCTTGTTGCGACGGATAATAACTGTATTTTACTCACTCAAATCGTTGGCACTTTTTTTTACCACCTTCCAGTTGTGGTTTGGACAGCAAGCAATTACAGTTGTTTATTGCCTCAATCAGGTCAAAGTGGTTTCGACCTCGATGTAGTAGTGTGTAATATTTACACATTTTTTTTGTTTCATTTTCTTCCCAGATTGACGCTTCAGACTTAAATAAAGGTTCAATAAGTATCCATTCGTACCTTTCAGCATTGGTAATTTGGGAAAAAATAAATAGCGGCTTTTGAACCATCGTGGCTGCTGCAAATATCTTCAGGTCTTCCAGTTCACTGTCTTTCTAGTTCCATCTCCTCCTTCCTCTTGAGTTCCTCCCTGGCATCTCTTTCTTACCACCTCTCGTGTTCCTCACGCTTGGCCTTATCCTCACGTTCAAATCTGGCCTTCGCCTCTGCCTTCGCCTATGCTTTTAATCTTTCCTCTCTCTCAAATCTGCCTTCGCCTATGCTTTTAATTTTTCCTCTCTCTCAAATCTGCCTTCGCCTATGCTTTTAATCTTTCCTCTCTCTCAAATCTGCCTTCGCCTATGCTTTTAATCTTTCCTCTCTCTCAAATCTGCCTTCGCCTATGCTTTTAATCTTTCCTCTCTCTCAAATCTGCCTTCGCCTCTGCTTTTAATCTTTCCTCTCTCTCAAATCTTGTTGCGACGGATAATAACTGTATTTTACTCACTCAAATCGTTGGCACTTTTTTTTACCACCTTCCAGTTGTGGTTTGGACAGCAAGCAATTACAGTTGTTTATTGCCTCAATCAGGTCAAAGTGGTTTCGACCTCGATGTAGTAGTGTGTAATATTTACACATTTTTTTTGTTTCATTTTCTTCCCAGATTGACGCTTCAGACTTAAATAAAGGTTCAATAAGTATCCATTCGTACCTTTCAGCATTGGTAATTTGGGAAAAAATAAATAGCGGCTTTTGAACCATCGTGGCTGCTGCAAATATCTTCAGGTCTTCCAGTTCACTGTCTTTCTAGTTCCATCTCCTCCTTCCTCTTGAGTTCCTCCCTGGCATCTCTTTCTTACCACCTCTCGTGTTCCTCACGCTTGGCCTTATCCTCACGTTCAAATCTGGCCTTCGCCTCTGCCTTCGCCTCTGCCTTCGCCTATGCTTTTAATCTTTCCTCTCTCTCAAATCTGCCTTCGCCTCTGCTTTTAATCTTTCCTCTCTCTCAAATCTGCCTTCGCCTATGCTTTTAATCTTTCCTCTCTCTCAAATCTGCCTTCGCCTATGCTTTTAATCTTTCCTCTCTCTCAAATCTGCCTTCGCCTCTGCTTTTAATCTTTCCTCTCTCTCAAATCTTGTTGCGACGGATAATAACTGTATTTTACTCACTCAAATCGTTGGCACTTTTTTTTACCACCTTCCAGTTGTGGTTTGGACAGCAAGCAATTACAGTTGTTTATTGCCTCAATCAGGTCAAAGTGGTTTCGACCTCGATGTAGTAGTGTGTAATATTTACACATTTTTTTTGTTTCATTTTCTTCCCAGATTGACGCTTCAGACTTAAATAAAGGTTCAATAAGTATCCATTCGTACCTTTCAGCATTGGTAATTTGGGAAAAAATAAATAGCGGCTTTTGAACCATCGTGGCTGCTGCAAATATCTTCAGGTCTTCCAGTTCACTGTCTTTCTAGTTCCATCTCCTCCTTCCTCTTGAGTTCCTCCCTGGCATCTCTTTCTTACCACCTCTCGTGTTCCTCACGCTTGGCCTTATCCTCACGTTCAAATCTGGCCTTCGCCTCTGCCTTCGCCTCTGCCTTCGCCTATGCTTTTAATCTTTCCTCTCTCTCAAATCTGCCTTCGCCTATGCTTTTAATCTTTCCTCTCTCTCAAATCTGCCTTCGCCTATGCTTTTAATCTTTCCTCTCTCTCAAATCTGCCTTCGCCTATGCTTTTAATCTTCCTCTCTCTCAAATCTGCCTTCGCCTCTGCTTTTAATCTTTCCTCTCTCTCAAATCTGCCTTCGCCTATGCTTTTAATCTTTCCTCTCTCTCAAACCTGCCTCCGCCTATGCTTTTAATATTTCCTCTCTCTCAAATCTGGCCTTCTCCTATGCCTTCGCCTCTGCTTTTAATCTTTCCTCTCTCTCAAATCTGCCTTCGCCTATGCTTTTAATCTTTCCTCTCTCTCAAATCTCTAACGATCTTGCATCTTGTTGCGACGGCCTCAAAGTGTGTTAAATATGCCATCAGGTCATCGTCTTCCTTCATTCCCTGGAAGCTCTTGTCAAGTTTATCTAAAACATTTCTAGGCCGCACCTCTGCATGTGTTGCCGTCCCAGCAGCCGCTGTTGCTGACTTTTCCTTCATTCTTTCTAGTTCCATCTCCTCCTTCCTCTTGAGTTCCTCCCTGGCATCTCTTTCTTACCACCTCTCGTGTTCCTCACGCTTGGCCTTATCCTCACGTTCAAATCTGGCCTTCGCCTCTGCCTTCGCCTCTGCCTTCGCCTCTGCTTTCAGTCTTTCCTCTCTCTCAAATCTGCCTTCGCCTATGCTTTTAATCTTTCCTCTCTCTCAAATCTGCCTTCGCCTATGCTTTTAATTTTTCCTCTCTCTCAAATCTGCCTTCGCCTATGCTTTTAATCTTTCCTCTCTCTCAACCTTCCAGTTGTGGTTTGGACAGCAAGCAATTACAGTTGTTTATTGCCTCAATCAGGTCAAAGTGGTTTCGACCTCGATGTAGTAGTGTGTAATATTTACACATTTTTTTTGTTTCATTTTCTTCCCAGATTGACGCTTCAGACTTAAATAAAGGTTCAATAAGTATCCATTCGTACCTTTCAGCATTGGTAATTTGGGAAAAAATAAATAGCGGCTTTTGAACCATCGTGGCTGCTGCAAATATCTTCAGGTCTTCCAGTTCACTGTCTTTCTAGTTCCATCTCCTCCTTCCTCTTGAGTTCCTCCCTGGCATCTCTTTCTTACCACCTCTCGTGTTCCTCACGCTTGGCCTTATCCTCACGTTCAAATCTGGCCTTCGCCTCTGCCTTCGCCTATGCTTTTAATCTTTCCTCTCTCTCAAATCTGCCTTCGCCTATGCTTTTAATTTTTCCTCTCTCTCAAATCTGCCTTCGCCTATGCTTTTAATCTTTCCTCTCTCTCAAATCTGCCTTCGCCTATGCTTTTAATCTTTCCTCTCTCTCAAATCTGCCTTCGCCTATGCTTTTAATCTTTCCTCTCTCTCAAATCTGCCTTCGCCTCTGCTTTTAATCTTTCCTCTCTCTCAAATCTTGTTGTGACGGATAATAACTGTATTTTACTCACTCAAATCGTTGGCACTTTTTTTTACCACCTTCCAGTTGTGGTTTGGACAGCAAGCAATTACAGTTGTTTATTGCCTCAATCAGGTCAAAGTGGTTTCGACCTCGATGTAGTAGTGTGTAATATTTACACATTTTTTTTGTTTCATTTTCTTCCCAGATTGACGCTTCAGACTTAAATAAAGGTTCAATAAGTATCCATTCGTACCTTTCAGCATTGGTAATTTGGGAAAAAATAAATAGCGGCTTTTGAACCATCGTGGCTGCTGCAAATATCTTCAGGTCTTCCAGTTCACTGTCTTTCTAGTTCCATCTCCTCCTTCCTCTTGAGTTCCTCCCTGGCATCTCTTTCTTACCACCTCTCGTGTTCCTCACGCTTGGCCTTATCCTCACGTTCAAATCTGGCCTTCGCCTCTGCCTTCGCCTCTGCCTTCGCCTCTGCTTTCAGTCTTTCCTCTCTCTCAAATCTGCCTTCGCCTCTGCTTTTAATCTTTCCTCTCTCTCAAATCTGCCTTCGCCTATGCTTTTAATCTTTCCTCTCTCTCAAATCTGCCTTCGCCTCTGCTTTTAATCTTTCCTCTCTCTCAAATCTTGTTGCGACGGATTATTACTGTATTTTACTCACTCAAATCGTTGGCACTTTTTTTTACCACCTTCCAGTTGTGGTTTGGACAGCAAGCAATTACAGTTGTTTATTGCCTCAATCAGGTCAAAGTGGTTTCGACCTCGATGTAGTAGTGTGTAATATTTACACATTTTTTTTGTTTCATTTTCTTCCCAGATTGACGCTTCAGACTTAAATAAAGGTTCAATAAGTATCCATTCGTACCTTTCAGCATTGGTAATTTGGGAAAAAATAAATAGCGGCTTTTGAACCATCGTGGCTGCTGCAAATATCTTCAGGTCTTCCAGTTCACTGTCTTTCTAGTTCCATCTCCTCCTTCCTCTTGAGTTCCTCCCTGGCATCTCTTTCTTACCACCTCTCGTGTTCCTCACGCTTGGCCTTATCCTCACGTTCAAATCTGGCCTTCGCCTCTGCCTTCGCCTATGCTTTTAATCTTTCCTCTCTCTCAAATCTGCCTTCGCCTATGCTTTTAATTTTTCCTCTCTCTCAAATCTGCCTTCGCCTATGCTTTTAATCTTTCCTCTCTCTCAAATCTGCCTTCGCCTATGCTTTTAATCTTTCCTCTCTCTCAAATCTGCCTTCGCCTATGCTTTTAATCTTTCCTCTCTCTCAAATCTGCCTTCGCCTCTGCTTTTAATCTTTCCTCTCTCTCAAATCTTGTTGCGACGGATAATAACTGTATTTTACTCACTCAAATCGTTGGCACTTTTTTTTACCACCTTCCAGTTGTGGTTTGGACAGCAAGCAATTACAGTTGTTTATTGCCTCAATCAGGTCAAAGTGGTTTCGACCTCGATGTAGTAGTGTGTAATATTTACACATTTTTTTTGTTTCATTTTCTTCCCAGATTGACGCTTCAGACTTAAATAAAGGTTCAATAAGTATCCATTCGTACCTTTCAGCATTGGTAATTTGGGAAAAAATAAATAGCGGCTTTTGAACCATCGTGGCTGCTGCAAATATCTTCAGGTCTTCCAGTTCACTGTCTTTCTAGTTCCATCTCCTCCTTCCTCTTGAGTTCCTCCCTGGCATCTCTTTCTTACCACCTCTCGTGTTCCTCACGCTTGGCCTTATCCTCACGTTCAAATCTGGCCTTCGCCTCTGCCTTCGCCTCTGCCTTCGCCTCTGCTTTCAGTCTTTCCTCTCTCTCAAATCTGCCTTCGCCTCTGCTTTTAATCTTTCCTCTCTCTCAAATCTGCCTTCGCCTATGCTTTTAATCTTTCCTCTCTCTCAAATCTGCCTTCGCCTATGCTTTTAATCTTTCCTCTCTCTCAAATCTGCCTTCGCCTCTGCTTTTAATCTTTCCTCTCTCTCAAATCTTGTTGCGACGGATAATAACTGTATTTTACTCACTCAAATCGTTGGCACTTTTTTTTACCACCTTCCAGTTGTGGTTTGGACAGCAAGCAATTACAGTTGTTTATTGCCTCAATCAGGTCAAAGTGGTTTCGACCTCGATGTAGTAGTGTGTAATATTTACACATTTTTTTTGTTTCATTTTCTTCCCAGATTGACGCTTCAGACTTAAATAAAGGTTCAATAAGTATCCATTCGTACCTTTCAGCATTGGTAATTTGGGAAAAAATAAATAG
Organism: Biomphalaria sudanica; assembly: GCA_036873155.1. NCBI lineage: Eukaryota > Metazoa > Mollusca > Gastropoda > Planorbidae > Biomphalaria > Biomphalaria sudanica. The sequence continues at coordinate 580,338 of JAZGLO010005563.1, read as the reverse complement.
CGGCTTTTGAACCATCGTGGCTGCTGCAAATATCTTCAGGTCTTCCAGTTCACTGTCTTTCTAGTTCCATCTCCTCCTTCCTCTTGAGTTCCTCCCTGGCATCTCTTTCTTACCACCTCTCGTGTTCCTCACGCTTGGCCTTATCCTCACGTTCAAATCTGGCCTTCGCCTCTGCCTTCGCCTCTGCCTTCGCCTCTGCTTTCAGTCTTTCCTCTCTCTCAAATCTGCCTTCGCCTCTGCTTTTAATCTTTCCTCTCTCTCAAATCTGCCTTCGCCTATGCTTTTAATCTTTCCTCTCTCTCAAATCTGCCTTCGCCTATGCTTTTAATCTTTCCTCTCTCTCAAATCTGCCTTCGCCTCTGCTTTTAACCTTTCCTCTCTCTCAAATCTTGTTGCGACGGATAATAACTGTATTTTACTCACTCAAATCGTTGGCACTTTTTTTTACCACCTTCCAGTTGTGGTTTGGACAGCAAGCAATTACAGTTGTTTATTGCCTCAATCAGGTCAAAGTGGTTTCGACCTCGATGTAGTAGTGTGTAATATTTACACATTTTTTTTGTTTCATTTTCTTCCCAGATTGACGCTTCAGACTTAAATAAAGGTTCAATAAGTATCCATTCGTACCTTTCAGCATTGGTAATTTGGGAAAAAATAAATAGCGGCTTTTGAACCATCGTGGCTGCTGCAAATATCTTCAGGTCTTCCAGTTCACTGTCTTTCTAGTTCCATCTCCTCCTTCCTCTTGAGTTCCTCCCTGGCATCTCTTTCTTACCACCTCTCGTGTTCCTCACGCTTGGCCTTATCCTCACGTTCAAATCTGGCCTTCGCCTCTGCCTTCGCCTATGCTTTTAATCTTTCCTCTCTCTCAAATCTGCCTTCGCCTATGCTTTTAATTTTTCCTCTCTCTCAAATCTGCCTTCGCCTATGCTTTTAATCTTTCCTCTCTCTCAAATCTGCCTTCGCCTATGCTTTTAATCTTTCCTCTCTCTCAAATCTGCCTTCGCCTATGCTTTTAATCTTTCCTCTCTCTCAAATCTGCCTTCGCCTCTGCTTTTAATCTTTCCTCTCTCTCAAATCTTGTTGCGACGGATAATAACTGTATTTTACTCACTCAAATCGTTGGCACTTTTTTTTACCACCTTCCAGTTGTGGTTTGGACAGCAAGCAATTACAGTTGTTTATTGCCTCAATCAGGTCAAAGTGGTTTCGACCTCGATGTAGTAGTGTGTAATATTTACACATTTTTTTTGTTTCATTTTCTTCCCAGATTGACGCTTCAGACTTAAATAAAGGTTCAATAAGTATCCATTCGTACCTTTCAGCATTGGTAATTTGGGAAAAAATAAATAGCGGCTTTTGAACCATCGTGGCTGCTGCAAATATCTTCAGGTCTTCCAGTTCACTGTCTTTCTAGTTCCATCTCCTCCTTCCTCTTGAGTTCCTCCCTGGCATCTCTTTCTTACCACCTCTCGTGTTCCTCACGCTTGGCCTTATCCTCACGTTCAAATCTGGCCTTCGCCTCTGCCTTCGCCTCTGCTTTCAGTCTTTCCTCTCTCTCAAATCTGCCTTCGCCTCTGCTTTTAATCTTTCCTCTCTCTCAAATCTGCCTTCGCCTATGCTTTTAATCTTTCCTCTCTCTCAAATCTGCCTTCGCCTATGCTTTTAATCTTTCCTCTCTCTCAAATCTGCCTTCGCCTCTGCTTTTAATCTTTCCTCTCTCTCAAATCTTGTTGCGACGGATAATAACTGTATTTTACTCACTCAAATCGTTGGCACTTTTTTTTACCACCTTCCAGTTGTGGTTTGGACAGCAAGCAATTACAGTTGTTTATTGCCTCAATCAGGTCAAAGTGGTTTCGACCTCGATGTAGTAGTGTGTAATATTTACACATTTTTTTTGTTTCATTTTCTTCCCAGATTGACGCTTCAGACTTAAATAAAGGTTCAATAAGTATCCATTCGTACCTTTCAGCATTGGTAATTTGGGAAAAAATAAATAGCGGCTTTTGAACCATCGTGGCTGCTGCAAATATCTTCAGGTCTTCCAGTTCACTGTCTTTCTAGTTCCATCTCCTCCTTCCTCTTGAGTTCCTCCCTGGCATCTCTTTCTTACCACCTCTCGTGTTCCTCACGCTTGGCCTTATCCTCACGTTCAAATCTGGCCTTCGCCTCTGCCTTCGCCTCTGCCTTCGCCTATGCTTTTAATCTTTCCTCTCTCTCAAATCTGCCTTCGCCTCTGCTTTTAATCTTTCCTCTCTCTCAAATCTGCCTTCGCCTATGCTTTTAATCTTTCCTCTCTCTCAAATCTGCCTTCGCCTATGCTTTTAATCTTTCCTCTCTCTCAAATCTGCCTTCGCCTCTGCTTTTAATCTTTCCTCTCTCTCAAATCTTGTTGCGACGGATAATAACTGTATTTTACTCACTCAAATCGTTGGCACTTTTTTTTACCACCTTCCAGTTGTGGTTTGGACAGCAAGCAATTACAGTTGTTTATTGCCTCAATCAGGTCAAAGTGGTTTCGACCTCGATGTAGTAGTGTGTAATATTTACACATTTTTTTTGTTTCATTTTCTTCCCAGATTGACGCTTCAGACTTAAATAAAGGTTCAATAAGTATCCATTCGTACCTTTCAGCATTGGTAATTTGGGAAAAAATAAATAGCGGCTTTTGAACCATCGTGGCTGCTGCAAATATCTTCAGGTCTTCCAGTTCACTGTCTTTCTAGTTCCATCTCCTCCTTCCTCTTGAGTTCCTCCCTGGCATCTCTTTCTTACCACCTCTCGTGTTCCTCACGCTTGGCCTTATCCTCACGTTCAAATCTGGCCTTCGCCTCTGCCTTCGCCTCTGCCTTCGCCTATGCTTTTAATCTTTCCTCTCTCTCAAATCTGCCTTCGCCTATGCTTTTAATCTTTCCTCTCTCTCAAATCTGCCTTCGCCTATGCTTTTAATCTTTCCTCTCTCTCAAATCTGCCTTCGCCTATGCTTTTAATCTTCCTCTCTCTCAAATCTGCCTTCGCCTATGCTTTTAATCTTTCCTCTCTCTCAAATCTTGTTGCGACGGATAATAACTGTATTTTACTCACTCAAATCGTTGGCACTTTTTTTTACCACCTTCCAGTTGTGGTTTGGACAGCAAGCAATTACAGTTGTTTATTGCCTCAATCAGGTCAAAGTGGTTTCGACCTCGATGTAGTAGTGTGTAATATTTACACATTTTTTTTGTTTCATTTTCTTCCCAGATTGACGCTTCAGACTTAAATAAAGGTTCAATAAGTATCCATTCGTACCTTTCAGCATTGGTAATTTGGGAAAAAATAAATAGCGGCTTTTGAACCATCGTGGCTGCTGCAAATATCTTCAGGTCTTCCAGTTCACTGTCTTTCTAGTTTCATCTCCTCCTTCCTCTTGAGTTCCTCCCTGGCATCTCTTTCTTACCACCTCTCGTGTTCCTCACGCTTGGCCTTATCCTCACGTTCAAATCTGGCCTTCGCCTCTGCCTTCGCCTATGCTTTTAATCTTTCCTCTCTCTCAAATCTGCCTTCGCCTATGCTTTTAATTTTTCCTCTCTCTCAAATCTGCCTTCGCCTATGCTTTTAATCTTTCCTCTCTCTCAAATCTGCCTTCGCCTATGCTTTTAATCTTTCCTCTCTCTCAAATCTGCCTTCGCCTATGCTTTTAATCTTTCCTCTCTCTCAAATCTGCCTTCGCCTCTGCTTTTAATCTTTCCTCTCTCTCAAATCTTGTTGCGACGGATAATAACTGTATTTTACTCACTCAAATCGTTGGCACTTTTTTTTACCACCTTCCAGTTGTGGTTTGGACAGCAAGCAATTACAGTTGTTTATTGCCTCAATCAGGTCAAAGTGGTTTCGACCTCGATGTAGTAGTGTGTAATATTTACACATTTTTTTTGTTTCATTTTCTTCCCAGATTGACGCTTCAGACTTAAATAAAGGTTCAATAAGTATCCATTCGTACCTTTCAGCATTGGTAATTTGGGAAAAAATAAATAGCGGCTTTTGAACCATCGTGGCTGCTGCAAATATCTTCAGGTCTTCCAGTTCACTGTCTTTCTAGTTCCATCTCCTCCTTCCTCTTGAGTTCCTCCCTGGCATCTCTTTCTTACCACCTCTCGTGTTCCTCACGCTTGGCCTTATCCTCACGTTCAAATCTGGCCTTCGCCTCTGCCTTCGCCTCTGCCTTCGCCTCTGCTTTCAGTCTTTCCTCTCTCTCAAATCTGCCTTCGCCTCTGCTTTTAATCTTTCCTCTCTCTCAAATCTGCCTTCGCCTATGCTTTTAATCTTTCCTCTCTCTCAAATCTGCCTTCGCCTATGCTTTTAATCTTTCCTCTCTCTCAAATCTGCCTTCGCCTCTGCTTTTAATCTTTCCTCTCTCTCAAATCTTGTTGCGACGGATAATAACTGTATTTTACTCACTCAAATCGTTGGCACTTTTTTTTACCACCTTCCAGTTGTGGTTTGGACAGCAAGCAATTACAGTTGTTTATTGCCTCAATCAGGTCAAAGTGGTTTCGACCTCGATGTAGTAGTGTGTAATATTTACACATTTTTTTTGTTTCATTTTCTTCCCAGATTGACGCTTCAGACTTAAATAAAGGTTCAATAAGTATCCATTCGTACCTTTCAGCATTGGTAATTTGGGAAAAAATAAATAGCGGCTTTTGAACCATCGTGGCTGCTGCAAATATCTTCAGGTCTTCCAGTTCACTGTCTTTCTAGTTCCATCTCCTCCTTCCTCTTGAGTTCCTCCCTGGCATCTCTTTCTTACCACCTCTCGTGTTCCTCACGCTTGGCCTTATCCTCACGTTCAAATCTGGCCTTCGCCTCTGCCTTCGCCTATGCTTTTAATCTTTCCTCTCTCTCAAATCTGCCTTCGCCTATGCTTTTAATTTTTCCTCTCTCTCAAATCTGCCTTCGCCTATGCTTTTAATCTTTCCTCTCTCTCAAATCTGCCTTCGCCTATGCTTTTAATCTTTCCTCTCTCTCAAATCTGCCTTCGCCTATGCTTTTAATCTTTCCTCTCTCTCAAATCTGCCTTCGCCTCTGCTTTTAATCTTTCCTCTCTCTCAAATCTTGTTGCGACGGATAATAACTGTATTTTACTCACTCAAATCGTTGGCACTTTTTTTTACCACCTTCCAGTTGTGGTTTGGACAGCAAGCAATTACAGTTGTTTATTGCCTCAATCAGGTCAAAGTGGTTTCGACCTCGATGTAGTAGTGTGTAATATTTACACATTTTTTTTGTTTCATTTTCTTCCCAGATTGACGCTTCAGACTTAAATAAAGGTTCAATAAGTATCCATTCGTACCTTTCAGCATTGGTAATTTGGGAAAAAATAAATAGCGGCTTTTGAACCATCGTGGCTGCTGCAAATATCTTCAGGTCTTCCAGTTCACTGTCTTTCTAGTTCCATCTCCTCCTTCCTCTTGAGTTCCTCCCTGGCATCTCTTTCTTACCACCTCTCGTGTTCCTCACGCTTGGCCTTATCCTCACGTTCAAATCTGGCCTTCGCCTCTGCCTTCGCCTCTGCTTTCAGTCTTTCCTCTCTCTCAAATCTGCCTTCGCCTCTGCTTTTAATCTTTCCTCTCTCTCAAATCTGCCTTCGCCTATGCTTTTAATCTTTCCTCTCTCTCAAATCTGCCTTCGCCTATGCTTTTAATCTTTCCTCTCTCTCAAATCTGCCTTCGCCTCTGCTTTTAATCTTTCCTCTCTCTCAAATCTTGTTGCGACGGATAATAACTGTATTTTACTCACTCAAATCGTTGGCACTTTTTTTTACCACCTTCCAGTTGTGGTTTGGACAGCAAGCAATTACAGTTGTTTATTGCCTCAATCAGGTCAAAGTGGTTTCGACCTCGATGTAGTAGTGTGTAATATTTACACATTTTTTTTGTTTCATTTTCTTCCCAGATTGACGCTTCAGACTTAAATAAAGGTTCAATAAGTATCCATTCGTACCTTTCAGCATTGGTAATTTGGGAAAAAATAAATAGCGGCTTTTGAACCATCGTGGCTGCTGCAAATATCTTCAGGTCTTCCAGTTCACTGTCTTTCTAGTTCCATCTCCTCCTTCCTCTTGAGTTCCTCCCTGGCATCTCTTTCTTACCACCTCTCGTGTTCCTCACGCTTGGCCTTATCCTCACGTTCAAATCTGGCCTTCGCCTCTGCCTTCGCCTCTGCCTTCGCCTCTGCTTTCAGTCTTTCCTCTCTCTCAAATCTGCCTTCGCCTCTGCTTTTAATCTTTCCTCTCTCTCAAATCTGCCTTCGCCTATGCTTTTAATCTTTCCTCTCTCTCAAATCTGCCTTCGCCTATGCTTTTAATCTTTCCTCTCTCTCAAATCTGCCTTCGCCTCTGCTTTTAATCTTTCCTCTCTCTCAAATCTTGTTGCGACGGATAATAACTGTATTTTACTCACTCAAATCGTTGGCACTTTTTTTTACCACCTTCCAGTTGTGGTTTGGACAGCAAGCAATTACAGTTGTTTATTGCCTCAATCAGGTCAAAGTGGTTTCGACCTCGATGTAGTAGTGTGTAATATTTACACATTTTTTTTGTTTCATTTTCTTCCCAGATTGACGCTTCAGACTTAAATAAAGGTTCAATAAGTATCCATTCGTACCTTTCAGCATTGGTAATTTGGGAAAAAATAAATAGCGGCTTTTGAACCATCGTGGCTGCTGCAAATATCTTCAGGTCTTCCAGTTCACTGTCTTTCTAGTTCCATCTCCTCCTTCCTCTTGAGTTCCTCCCTGGCATCTCTTTCTTACCACCTCTCGTGTTCCTCACGCTTGGCCTTATCCTCACGTTCAAATCTGGCCTTCGCCTCTGCCTTCGCCTCTGCCTTCGCCTCTGCTTTCAGTCTTTCCTCTCTCTCAAATCTGCCTTCGCCTCTGCTTTTAATCTTTCCTCTCTCTCAAATCTGCCTTCGCCTATGCTTTTAATCTTTCCTCTCTCTCAAATCTGCCTTCGCCTATGCTTTTAATCTTTCCTCTCTCTCAAATCTGCCTTCGCCTATGCTTTTAATCTTTCCTCTCTCTCAAATCTTGTTGCGACGGATAATAACTGTATTTTACTCACTCAAATCGTTGGCACTTTTTTTTACCACCTTCCAGTTGTGGTTTGGACAGCAAGCAATTACAGTTGTTTATTGCCTCAATCAGGTCAAAGTGGTTTCGACCTCGATGTAGTAGTGTGTAATATTTACACATTTTTTTTGTTTCATTTTCTTCCCAGATTGACGCTTCAGACTTAAATAAAGGTTCAATAAGTATCCATTCGTACCTTTCAGCATTGGTAATTTGGGAAAAAATAAATAGCGGCTTTTGAACCATCGTGGCTGCTGCAAATATCTTCAGGTCTTCCAGTTCACTGTCTTTCTAGTTCCATCTCCTCCTTCCTCTTGAGTTCCTCCCTGGCATCTCTTTCTTACCACCTCTCGTGTTCCTCACGCTTGGCCTTATCCTCACGTTCAAATCTGGCCTTCGCCTATGCTTTTAATCTTTCCTCTCTCTCAAATCTGCCTTCGCCTATGCTTTTAATTTTTCCTCTCTCTCAAATCTGCCTTCGCCTATGCTTTTAATCTTTCCTCTCTCTCAAATCTGCCTTCGCCTATGCTTTTAATCTTTCCTCTCTCTCAAATCTGCCTTCGCCTATGCTTTTAATCTTTCCTCTCTCTCAAATCTGCCTTCGCCTCTGCTTTTAATCTTTCCTCTCTCTCAAATCTTGTTGCGACGGATAATAACTGTATTTTACTCACTCAAATCGTTGGCACTTTTTTTTACCACCTTCCAGTTGTGGTTTGGACAGCAAGCAATTACAGTTGTTTATTGCCTCAATCAGGTCAAAGTGGTTTCGACCTCGATGTAGTAGTGTGTAATATTTACACATTTTTTTTGTTTCATTTTCTTCCCAGATTGACGCTTCAGACTTAAATAAAGGTTCAATAAGTATCCATTCGTACCTTTCAGCATTGGTAATTTGGGAAAAAATAAATAGCGGCTTTTGAACCATCGTGGCTGCTGCAAATATCTTCAGGTCTTCCAGTTCACTGTCTTTCTAGTTCCATCTCCTCCTTCCTCTTGAGTTCCTCCCTGGCATCTCTTTCTTACCACCTCTCGTGTTCCTCACGCTTGGCCTTATCCTCACGTTCAAATCTGGCCTTCGCCTCTGCCTTCGCCTCTGCCTTCGCCTCTGCTTTCAGTCTTTCCTCTCTCTCAAATCTGCCTTCGCCTCTGCTTTTAATCTTTCCTCTCTCTCAAATCTGCCTTCGCCTATGCTTTTAATCTTTCCTCTCTCTCAAATCTGCCTTCGCCTATGCTTTTAATCTTTCCTCTCTCTCAAATCTGCCTTCGCCTCTGCTTTTAATCTTTCCTCTCTCTCAAATCTTGTTGCGACGGATAATAACTGTATTTTACTCACTCAAATCGTTGGCACTTTTTTTTACCACCTTCCAGTTGTGGTTTGGACAGCAAGCAATTACAGTTGTTTATTGCCTCAATCAGGTCAAAGTGGTTTCGACCTCGATGTAGTAGTGTGTAATATTTACACATTTTTTTTGTTTCATTTTCTTCCCAGATTGACGCTTCAGACTTAAATAAAGGTTCAATAAGTATCCATTCGTACCTTTCAGCATTGGTAATTTGGGAAAAAATAAATAGCGGCTTTTGAACCATCGTGGCTGCTGCAAATATCTTCAGGTCTTCCAGTTCACTGTCTTTCTAGTTCCATCTCCTCCTTCCTCTTGAGTTCCTCCCTGGCATCTCTTTCTTACCACCTCTCGTGTTCCTCACGCTTGGCCTTATCCTCACGTTCAAATCTGGCCTTCGCCTCTGCCTTCGCCTCTGCCTTCGCCTCTGCTTTCAGTCTTTCCTCTCTCTCAAATCTGCCTTCGCCTCTGCTTTTAATCTTTCCTCTCTCTCAAATCTGCCTTCGCCTATGCTTTTAATCTTTCCTCTCTCTCAAATCTGCCTTCGCCTATGCTTTTAATCTTTCCTCTCTCTCAAATCTGCCTTCGCCTCTGCTTTTAATCTTTCCTCTCTCTCAAATCTTGTTGCGACGGATAATAACTGTATTTTACTCACTCAAATCGTTGGCACTTTTTTTTACCACCTTCCAGTTGTGGTTTGGACAGCAAGCAATTACAGTTGTTTATTGCCTCAATCAGGTCAAAGTGGTTTCGACCTCGATGTAGTAGTGTGTAATATTTACACATTTTTTTTGTTTCATTTTCTTCCCAGATTGACGCTTCAGACTTAAATAAAGGTTCAATAAGTATCCATTCGTACCTTTCAGCATTGGTAATTTGGGAAAAAATAAATAGCGGCTTTTGAACCATCGTGGCTGCTGCAAATATCTTCAGGTCTTCCAGTTCACTGTCTTTCTAGTTCCATCTCCTCCTTCCTCTTGAGTTCCTCCCTGGCATCTCTTTCTTACCACCTCTCGTGTTCCTCACGCTTGGCCTTATCCTCACGTTCAAATCTGGCCTTCGCCTCTGCCTTCGCCTATGCTTTTAATCTTTCCTCTCTCTCAAATCTGCCTTCGCCTATGCTTTTAATTTTTCCTCTCTCTCAAATCTGCCTTCGCCTATGCTTTTAATCTTTCCTCTCTCTCAAATCTGCCTTCGCCTATGCTTTTAATCTTTCCTCTCTCTCAAATCTGCCTTCGCCTATGCTTTTAATCTTTCCTCTCTCTCAAATCTGCCTTCGCCTCTGCTTTTAATCTTTCCTCTCTCTCAAATCTTGTTGCGACGGATAATAACTGTATTTTACTCACTCAAATCGTTGGCACTTTTTTTTACCACCTTCCAGTTGTGGTTTGGACAGCAAGCAATTACAGTTGTTTATTGCCTCAATCAGGTCAAAGTGGTTTCGACCTCGATGTAGTAGTGTGTAATATTTACACATTTTTTTTGTTTCATTTTCTTCCCAGATTGACGCTTCAGACTTAAATAAAGGTTCAATAAGTATCCATTCGTACCTTTCAGCATTGGTAATTTGGGAAAAAATAAATAGCGGCTTTTGAACCATCGTGGCTGCTGCAAATATCTTCAGGTCTTCCAGTTCACTGTCTTTCTAGTTCCATCTCCTCCTTCCTCTTGAGTTCCTCCCTGGCATCTCTTTCTTACCACCTCTCGTGTTCCTCACGCTTGGCCTTATCCTCACGTTCAAATCTGGCCTTCGCCTCTGCCTTCGCCTCTGCCTTCGCCTATGCTTTTAATCTTTCCTCTCTCTCAAATCTGCCTTCGCCTCTGCTTTTAATCTTTCCTCTCTCTCAAATCTGCCTTCGCCTATGCTTTTAATCTTTCCTCTCTCTCAAATCTGCCTTCGCCTATGCTTTTAATCTTTCCTCTCTCTCAAATCTGCCTTCGCCTCTGCTTTTAATCTTTCCTCTCTCTCAAATCTTGTTGCGACGGATAATAACTGTATTTTACTCACTCAAATCGTTGGCACTTTTTTTTTACCACCTTCCAGTTGTGGTTTGGACAGCAAGCAATTACAGTTGTTTATTGCCTCACTCAGGTCAAAGTGGTTTCGACCTCGATGTAGTAGTGTTTAATATTTCCACATTTTTTTTGTTTCATTTTCTTCCAGATTGACGCTTCAGACTTAAATAAAGGTTCAATAAGTATCCATTCGTACCTTTCAGCTTTTGTAATTTGTCTAAAAATTTCTAGCGGCTTTTGAACCATCGTGGCTGCTGCAAATATCTTCAGTCTTCCGTTCATTCTTTCTAGTTCCATCTCCTCCTTCCTCTTGAGTTCCTCCCTGGCATCTCTTTCTTACCACCTCTCGTGTTCCTCACGCTTGGCCTTATCCTCACGTTCAAATCTGGCCTTCGCCTCTGCCTTCGCCTCTGCTTTCAGTCTTTCCTCTCTCTCAAATCTGCCTTCGCCTATGCTTTTAATCTTTCCTCTCTCTCAAATCTGCCTTCGCCTATGCTTTTAATTTTTCCTCTCTCTCAAATCTGCCTTCGCCTATGCTTTTAATTTTTCCTCTCTCTCAAATCTGCCTTTGCCTATGCTTTTAATCTTTCCTCTCTCTCAACCTTCCAGTTGTGGTTTGGACAGCAAGCAATTACAGTTGTTTATTGCCTCAATCAGGTCAAAGTGGTTTCGACCTCGATGTAGTAGTGTGTAATATTTACACATTTTTTTTGTTTCATTTTCTTCCCAGATTGACGCTTCAGACTTAAATAAAGGTTCAATAAGTATCCATTCGTACCTTTCAGCATTGGTAATTTGGGAAAAAATAAATAGCGGCTTTTGAACCATCGTGGCTGCTGCAAATATCTTCAGGTCTTCCAGTTCACTGTCAGAATACACTCGGTTAATTGCATCTCCAGGCCTGGATTTACAAATAAGGAGAGCCTCGATAGTTTCATTGTTTAGACGACTTCTAAACTCTGTTCTATTTCTGCGTACAAGAGAAAATATTCTCTCGCAATGTGCAGAAGAGTGAGGGATTGTCAATAGTGCTAGCATAACCTCAGCCAAATTTTTGAACAAACGACCATTGTCATTAATTTTTCCAATTGCAGCCCATGTGCTATCTAATCTTTCTTTCATACAAGACTGTATATCAGTGGCTTGGTATAGTGAAAACTCAAGCTTCAAATCAGATGCACTCACATTTTTTGGCAACAGTACTGGATATCTTTTTAAAAAATAATCCAGTGATGCAGATGAAGAAGAGGTTTGTTTAAAGACATCAACAACTTCCATATGTCTAAGCAGCTCTTCATTCAGGGGAAGCTTAACTTTCAGATATTCCACAGCTGCATTAAAAAATGCTTTGACTCCATCATAGAAGAGGTTTAATTTTTCTTCTCTGAGATGCACTTCATTTTTCCTCTCCATGAAATCTGAAGCAGCTTGCCCTAAATGTAGGTCTTCATTATCTTTCAAGTTGGCCTTGTTAAGGTTGTCAACTTCAGTGACTCTCACCCCAAGCAATGCAGATGGCTTCATGTATCTGATTAACAAAGATTTCACAAGTATTTGTAGCTTGCTTTGCAACAAGTGAATCTTTGGTTCCTCACTTTGAAAATAAGTGTTGAACTCATCAAATGGTTGCAGGGCATCATTCAAAAAAAGGCAAATTAACCTATTAGTGGGAGAAGAAAAAAAATTTTCTTAGGTTTGAAGCCCGTTCCTTCGATGATAATGATGGTAGATAATTTTTCTTCATTCTTGAAAAATGCTAGAAGAGGCTCCCAATTATCCAGAACTCGTGGCAAGCATTTTTTTATGCTTAACCACCTTGTACACACATGCTTCAATATCTTGTTTTGCTTTACTTCATGCAAAAGTTGCATGTCTTTAAAAGCTCCTTGTCTATTGCTACTTTTGTCAAGGTAGTAATAGACATCTATCAGCAGCTGGTCTATACTGAGAGGAAGACAAGAGGCAGCCTTTTCAGCAGCTATGTGTACAAGATGGCACGCTAGGGTGGTTCAAAAAAAAAATTTCTATGAATCTATCATGCATTGTGATTCAATTTGTTCCTATTGATGAGTTTAACGTCTGAGCCAAAAATTACACGATTCTGACAAGCTGAAATATATGCTCAAATTGTCCAATTTTTCCAATGATAGCAAATAAAAGACAATAAGACAAAGTTTAGGACATAGTAACATACAATATAATATTACCATATTACAATACAATTACAATTAATGTAATCATTGCCACACTCACAGTTGTCACACTTTGTCACTAATGTCACTAGTTCACTGTTATTATTTATATAACCGCTTCACAAACTATGTTCTGGTACTGGACCCAGCAGAGTCAGCGGACCCACGTGTCTTGTATGATGTCAATGTACTCTTCTGTGAATCTGGTATCCGTTTTCTGTTGTCTTCAACAACCTGCAGAAGAGTTTGCATTTCTGTTTCACTTTTAGTTATAGACTTGTTAAATGTAGACATTAATGCCACCGAACGTTCAGCACTATCATTGACTACTTTTATGGCACCAATAACAGACTTCGCTTGAACATATGCAGGCAAATCGTTCCAGGTTTCCGGATCGACATGCAAGAAGCTTATGTCAATTCCAATGGAACGCAGTGCACTGGTTGAAGAAGCAGCCACTAACGCATGCAGTTCTTTTACCGCTAAGTCAGTGCAATCTTCCAGTTTGATTGCCCTGTCACTCCAATCATCACCAGCCTGAGACATTGCTCTGACTATGCTGCGTTTCTCACTTACAGGAACCTTCTCTGAAAACAGGGCAAAGGAAATGAGTTCTGGGCTAATATACCAGAGATGTTTTTCTAACTTCTGTCTTGCGGCATCAGCCACTGCCTTGTTAATGCGAGCATACTGACAGATCTCTCGGAATAGAACAAGATCATTTGTTGCAGCGTCACAAGTCACAGGAGCAGCGATCCAAGCTTTCACATAGATGAGACTCGCAAATAAACAAAATTCTCTCAAACTTTTCAGTTCTTTGGGTGTTACTTTGAACTGGTCTCTGAAAAGGTAGATCTTGAAACTATAATTCAACTTAGCCATCCAGCGTGCCAAATGGTAAGCACCTGGTGCACGAAAAGAGTATGGTTGGTCACAAACAGAAGTATTGAGTATCAACAAGCAAAGTTCAGTAACCTCTCTGTAATCTTCCCGTGGCATGTAACCAGATTTAGCCAACAACATGTTCTGCAGAAATGACACAGTCGCATGTTTTAGTTCCTGTAGGAATGGATCACTTGGATCATCTACTCGTGGATCATCAAGTGGCCTATAAACAGTCTGATCAATATTTGGCCATGCTTTTTTAAATCTCTGAAACAGTGGAATGTCGGGACTGGTAGTGGGACCAAATAAAGTGCCAAATGCAGCTCCAATTATTAGCTCAAGTATATGGTGTCGACAGGGAAAATACAATAAATTACGTCCTAACCGCTCCTGCAATAACTTACATGACCCTTTATTGACCCCGGTATTTGTAGCAGTGGTGTCGAAACTCATTCCTATGACATCATCAGCCACCTCCCACAACAACAGAAGCTGCATTGTTGCATGTGCTTGTGCTTCACCAGTTCCAGAAGGTATTTTTATAATTCCTAGCATCTTCTCCAATTCAAGACCACTTACAACTACAGCTAATCTATCAGTGGCTGCCTTTGGATTATTTTTATCGGTGCTATTTTCCATAATTTTACCATCCCAATGAATTACTGCAACACTTTTACTTCTCGTGCGAAATTCTTCACGAACGTCCGTTTCAATCATACTTCGATGAAGAGAACGTTTACGATGCACTGTCGACCTTGATAGAGATCCTGTACCAACATCCTCCCCATTTGCTCTGGCTATAGCAGCTGCTAAAACCGTAAATTTTCTGTCGGAGAGATTAATACGATCTAGAGTGGATGATACATCACTTGAATTCAACATGGTCTGTAGAATGCGTGGTTTCTTCGGTTCGTTTTCATGTGGTTTTAAACTATCTGCAACTTGTTTTTTATAGTAGACTGGAATTTCAATTTCATAATCATCATGATCTGTGTCCAAACTGTCCATGCTGTCATTACTTTCACTACCACTTTCTGTGCTGACAGTGACACTTGCTTCGCCTGCTTTTTTTGTCTGCTCACGCTTTCTTCTCTCATATTCTGCCTCCTTTCTTTGCCTACTTCTCTCTTCCTGTCTAGTTAAGTTCTTGTCGATGCCTGCCATTTTCATTAATCTAGGTCCTCTCTGATCTGTTAAGAAAATCCGGTCTTCTTCTATCTTAATCATCCTGTCTGCATCCTTATCTGCTATATCAAATATTATACTCAGCTTGTTTTTAAACACTGTCTCTCTGTCACTTTGTGTAGCTGAACATCTTCCTTTATTTTTCTTCAATAAATTATACTCATCCACTAAAGCGTTCATTTTTGTTACTATGTTCTGTCGTAAGGCTACAGGAACGCGTGCATTGCTCCAAATTCTGAGAAGATCATCAACTGTTTGTTGCACACTGTATGATATTGTCTTCTGTTTTTTCAATATCTTGGTATTGTTAAGAACAGTTCGTAATACTTGACCATAAGTGGGCAGAACATTCTGTGGTAAACACGGCTCTGTCTGTCCAATTAACCATAATTCTGACATACTTCTTGTTGTAACACATCCAGAATTGTCTGTTGTACTTGACGCCATTACAAATGTTTAAATTTTACAAGAATAGATCTGAAATAAAAAGAACAACAACATTTAATTTTTAGAATAACTATTAATTGATAAAAAATTAATTAAATTAAGTTCTTGATAATAATGGCAACCTTTGTGAAAGTTGAGCACCAAGCAAATGTAACACAACTGTTAAAAGTCTTACATTTTCGTAATCTGCACACAATATGTAAATAAAAAAACAACAATGCTGTACGATTTTTAAAAATAATTTCTTTTACATTAAAGTCTGAACCACGCTAATGGCACGCACATCCTGACATAAAAATATTGGAGTGTTGCTTTGCCATATAGCCAAGTACACCTTTGTCTTTGCCTACCATCACTGGTGCATTATCTGCGCCAAATGATAGACAATTTGTCCATGGAATTTTATGAGCTGAAATTTCAGCATGTAATAAATTAAAAATGTTCTCACCAGTTGCAGAGCCCTCGCAAACAGGTATTGACAGCAAATCAGAATTAACTAGCTTGGTGTTTGGATCAACTGTTCGAACAACAATGGGGAATAATTTGCAGCTGCCACAATCATTGCTTCCATCAGTAGATATTGAAAATGGATACATTTTCATGCGTTCAGCCAAGGAAAGTGTTGTTTTGGCTGCTATTTCTTTAACTATTGCTGTACCTTTGGAGCGTCCACATTGAAAATCCTTAGCAATATCATCTTTAAACATAAGTTTGAATGCCTTTGTGAATTTGTCTAAAGTAGCCAAAGGTAGATTCAACTCGGTCACAAGATCTACCAACATTACCTCTGCCTTTATGACATCAGTGTTTTTTTTTGCTTTGGAAGTCGGAAAAAAGGTTTCAATGCTCTTTGAAACTTTGACTTGTTTAGCCAAAGAAGTATGAGTAGCACTAGCAATATGACGAGTAATGTCATATTTTCCAGCATATTTAACCGTGAATTGCGAGCAACATATTTCACAAAAAGCACTATACTCACAATGTCTTGCGGGCAAAATATAGGGAAATTCGTCAGTATATTCCTTACGAAACTTTTGAATCCTTTTTTTTGAAGATGGAGCAGAAGCAGCACCATCGGGCATGGATCGTTTAGACATTATTAGATTTTAGATCTAATCTAGACTAGAAAATCACAAATGAAATCGAGATTTTAGATCTAATCTAGACTAGAAAATCACAAATGAAATCGTAGATCTATCAAATTCACTGATTCAGATTGAACTAACTAAAGTTGCTTTTCTATAAATTGTATGGCATCTAGAAGGGACTCCACTATGAAACTTTCCTTTCCATCATTTTTTGTACGGCATACTCTGCATAAAATTCCTTCTTCGCGTTTAGCCCAACATTCATTGCAACAAATATGTTTGCAATTTAGCAAAACAGGGTATCTGTCGACACTGTCCAGGTGCTTCACACAGCAACAGCAAGTATTGTCAGTTACCTCCAATGGCCCAATAATATCTGTTGCAACTATATAAATTGGAGTGGTAGCAACATTCATTCGACCAAGTTCCACTCTGTCACAACGACGTGGCATCCTAGTTTTCTGACAAATATCACACGACCTCACAAACTCTATTATGTCTCTATCTAAACCTTGCCAGAAAAAATATTTGTAGATTTTACATTTAGTTTTTCTTAATGACAAATGCCCTGCCAACATACTCTCATGAGCAGTTTTCAACACAATTTCTCTCTTATCTGAAGGTACAACTAACTGTCTTTCTTCCTCACCAAACTCTCCTGTAAACACTCTGTACAATAGTCTATCAAACACTTTATGTTCCACACTTCCATTCTTTTTATTATCTACACAATTGTCCACACGTCGCTCCCATAGATCTTTCAAAGACGGATCACTCAATTGTTCACGTAAAAAATCATCACTCGTACCTAAAACATCACGACAATCTTCCAATATTCCACACTCATTTACAGGGCCACTATCATTCTCTCTATCTTTCGCTGACCTAGTTACTGCTGCGCAATCAAACTCCCGACTCACATTCATATCAACATTCCCAAGAATCAAATCTGCAACAGGATCTTTAAAACAAGCAACCACATATTTCCCAACAATGTAATCCGACTCAATACTTACACACGCCAATGGGTAATCCCTGACTGTCCCATCGACAAGCTTTAATTTGTAAGTACCAGGAATCATGTCTTTCTCACCAACTAATGAACTTCTAATTCCTATAACACTCGAACCAGAATCTTTCAGAACAGACACACTTATCCTATTTACTCTTCCCTTTTCAAACTTCAGCTTACCCACATACTTATCACGTAATGACTTATCAACATATGAAAAAGTTTCTCTCTTACATGGGGAGAAATACTCATCTCCTTTCCCTAAAGTACAATTTCCATTTACATTTCTACTGAGTCCTTGCCGATTAAAAAACGTCGCAGATGATGTCCTAGGTCCACCATCATCTACATCAGGAACAGAATTAATCATGGAAGAACGCTGAGGACATTCTGCCGATTTGTGGCCACTCCTATTACAATTAAAGCAAATAACCACGTTTCTTTCAGCAACTGGATTTGTATTCATCCCAGGCTCATCACACGCTGCCGCAACATACACTTTGTCTTCCTTAGCAAGCGATACACCCGCACTAGCAACCTTAAAACCTTCAATAACATCAATCATATCATCAACCGTGCCTTTCTTACTTATTATCAGTTGCTTGTACACATCACCAGGTACATTCTCAAGTATCCAAAATCAAAATCACAAATCTAGTAAATATATTTTGAATCACAAACACATACAGATATAAACTAAAAAATAACTGTATTTTACTCACTCAAATCGTTGGCACTTTTTTTACCACCTTCCGGTTGTGGCCTGGGCAACAAGCAATTACATTTGCATAGAGGCTCGATCAGGTCAAAGTGGTTTCGACCTCGATGAAGTAGCGTGTAATATTTACACATTTCTTTTGTTTCATACACTTCCCATAGGGATGTTTTAGACTGAAAGACAGGTTCAATAATAATCCAATGGTATCTTTCACCATTGGTAATTTAAGTTAAAATAAACAGCGGTTTTTGTACAATCGTGGCTGCTGCAAAGATTTCGCTGGTCTCCGCCCAGGTTGCGTCTTGACTCATCCTTTAGTAGGAAGATATGGTAAGGCGATAACGCTACAGCCGCTATCTCTCAGGATCGACGCCTTTCTTCCATTCAGCTTTCCTTCATCTATGTTTAGTGATCCAATAGACTTGTCGTTCATAATGAAGTTAGCCACGCTTTCTGGATTGTGGTAAATCAGATTGCAAGTCCCTTGTCTTTCAGGCAGTTGCACCACGGCACATTCGGCTTGATTAGAGTAGTTCCTTCTTGTCTCATTCCTATACCTTCCTTGGTTATTCTGGTACATTCCATTTCCATAGTTGTTTCTTCTGTTGTTAACTTGGTTGTTAAATGTGTAATTTGGCCTATTCCATCTCACTCTTGCTCTGTTATACGAATTATTATATCGAGGTCTGATGAAATTTCTTCTGGGCTCATTGTATTCTATGTTTGGCCTGAAATAGTTTGCTCTGCTAGGACTGGTTTGGTAGTGGTCATTTTGCCTATTCAAATTTCTTGTCATTCACTGCGTTGGCCTGATAAATTCTCGATTTCTTGAAAATGCTTTTATTCGAGAAGATTATCTTTCTGTTCTCCAACAAATCAACTAGCTTTTCAAACGACTCGGGTTCTTTAACTAGGATCTCCTCTCTTACCTCTTCGTTTAGGGCACTGAGTATAGAGTCTTTCAATATTAACTCCTCCAGCTGACCAAAGTTCCGTTCTATTTTCGCCGCCTCGCACCACTGTCGGAAGTTCTTTTGTAATGCCACAAAAAATTCTCTTGGGCCATCTTCAATTGGGACAGTCTCATGCCATCTTCAATTGGGACAGTCTCATGCCATCTTCAATTGAGACAGTCTCATGCCATCTTCAATTGAGACAGTCTCATGCCATCGTTTTCTGCAGGCCTCCTCCGTCATTCCCACATAGTCTAGGAGCTCTTTTTTTATCCTCTCGTAGTCAGTGCAGTCTCCACTAATCTTCTCTGTGTCAGGAATTGCCCAAGTTTAGGTGTTATTTTCTCCTGCAACTGTGCCACCCAGTCTTCTTCTAAAACCTTGTCTCTCCTAGCTGCCATTTCGAATATGTCGAGGTAACAGGGTAGATCTTCGGTTGTCATGGCAGGGAAACCTTTGCTCAGTCTTGGTCTCTGGGCCGTGACTCCGGTTGTCGCGCTTGATTGTGTTTTATTTCTTTCCTGGGCAATTTGTAAGTCTAGTTTCTTCATTTTTTCCTCATGTTCTCTTTCTTTCTCTTTTTCCTCCAATTCCAGTTCTTTAAATCGTATCATCTGTTGCAGCTTGGACATTTCTCTTTCTTCCACCCTCTCAGATCTTTCTCTTCTTTGTTTCTCTGCCTCACTTTGTCCATGTTTTACTTTCTAAATCTTTATACTACACAGCACTCAGTACGTTGGCTACACTAAGTTTACAGAAAAAAATTTTTAAATAACAGTCCTACTATTTCTTTTATCTTAAATTACTACCTTAAGAATAATTATAGTGCTCTATTATACATACAATAAGAAAATAAAATCAATCCTACTTTTGCAGAATATTTTTAGTTATATAATAGTTAGGCAAGTAAATGATCAAGACAGAAAAATACAAATTGAAATAATGATCAGAATATTAGATTCAGATAGGAAGTTAGAATACTTTGATTTAAAGACTCTTGCAAAAAATGGCAACAATAAAATCAGAATGAAATGACTGAAGCCTTAAATTGAGAGGCTAGTCTGACAGCAAAGAAAAAAAAAAAGCAGGAATATATATGATAGTCAAATTGAAACAAATTATAATAGAGGCAAGAAAATAAAGGCTAGAAAGTAGAGGGTTCAGCTACACGAGAGGTAATACGAATCACTTAACTTCCACACCCTGCACGTGATCCAACCTGTCCTCGTGATGCAACTTCGGGCTGTCGCTGTCCTCTCTGTACTGGTACTTCAGACCACCGCCGTTCCTCAGGCCAAATCAAGGGGCATAACACATGAGGAAAAATGTTTTAAAATAGAATGAGTGTCAAATTAACAACAATATAACATGTAGAACAATATTTGTAAGTTTAAGTACATCAATCACAATTTCTAACTGCTCTACTTATAAAATTTCTGCGACGAGAGGTCCTGGTTTTCTTTCACACGAGCCCCCAACTGTAAGGGGAAACTCTGGGGTTGAGTCCTTCACATACATATGGCTTGATAATCTAATTATGGTTCCCACATGCAGACCTTAACATGTGTAAATATTACAAAGTATCACTCAACGCAGGAGTATAAAATTAGTATTTATTTACAGCCAACAGCAAGGACACATATAATATTGAATGCGTAAATCATCAATACTGAAATATTAAAATGTGCCCAACTGACATACTACAGGGCGCTTAGACTAGATTCATTGAACAAAAGGCTATCAATGCCATACATAATATTACTCACAAATAATCAGTTCTCATACACAACAATGAATAGAAATATAAGTTATATTATCTCCTTACGCTAGGCATAAAACTGGTAAACAAAAAACAAGCACCCTACTCAGACCAGGTCAGCTCTCCAACTGCTAGACTGACCGCTAGAAACCTAATTGTCCCCCCCCCCTTGAAAATCCCGTGATAAAAACAATTCACACACCAACCAACAAAATAAACAAAACACACACTATCTCACATCTTACACACCCCCGCTCTTGACCATGACTAATCCTCGTTTTCTGAGTAACTTTACAATACAATTAGATACAACTTGACATTTTTCAATCAGGTCAAGCTGACATTTTTCTTATCATGTAACTAGGTCGTGACATATTTTTGTACATTGACTGGTATCATTGTATTGGGTCATGATGACATTTTTTTTTCTCTTTTATTGATGCTATTGTACTATCATTTTTTAAATTAATTGTACATTACATATTTACTTATCACAATTTGACAATAACATAGAATTTCATAATGATCAGATGTGCTAATAATTTATATGGTTAGTAAACACAGTAATGTAAACAAACATTTTGTAAACAACAGTAAACTACTTGAACTGTTGACCTGAAATTTTTTGGGGGAAAATAACTCACAAATGTAAATATTGTTGATTTTTTTTCCAAGTGCTACACACTTGAATGCTATCATTTTTTATGCTATTGTACTTTAACTACCACATATGTGCGCTATTAACAACAATCATAGACAATGTCACTGTAACCTTGTATAATGGTGACAGAACTTAGAGTGATATAATGAATACTGAACACAAATATACTTGTATAGATGTATTGTAAATTTTTTGGGAACTTCTTCAATAAATGCACTTAGTGTGTCAGATGATACACATTGGGCGTGTTATATTGTATAAATGATTGGATGTAAAATAACTTTAAATTTTTTTCTTTTTCTCTTCTCATTATTGAGATGTCAATGTATGTTAACAGAATGAGCACATAGCAATTAAACATGCTCATGTAAAATATTTCAGTATACTTCTAAATAGATATATTATTATTTAACTAGATTTCATGAGACTAAAGCCTCAACTTGTATTGATATTTTTTCAATAACATACTGGTACAGTAGATGTAATCATACTAATGTATATTTTTCTAAGCAAACATTTTGAGAATTGAACAATGCATTTGTCAATTAGTATATGGAACCATTCATAGTTAAAATGAATGACATGACATTAATACTTATGTATAATTGAGCAAGCAGTATTGAAGTGATTAATTAGATCAACTTGACATGAGTGATTAAGCTATTAGACATATATATATAGAACATTACTATCATATGTACTTTTGTAAAAGATTTTTTTCAAAAATCTTTTCCAGGGGAAGGGGCGTATGTCATGTATGACATGGGTATAGTTTTAGAACCCCTGTAATATTTGGTGACTAGTAATCACTGAACCATTCCGTGCTGTTAGCACGATATTTTTCCTGGTCGGGGACTGACCACGAGGTGGACACGGCAGTTGATCTTGGACTCTCGTAGAGAGAGGTTTATTATGGATATCTTGTCCAGTGTAGTAATGTATGGATATTAAGGTTGATTTTGGAGTATATGTGATATCTGAAGTATTTCATTGGATTATAATGCACTATGTATTATGAATATTTCTTGATGGCTGGACTTGCCAATATCTTTTATGACTCATTATTATATGTAATAAAAACCATGTCTGCTACAAGTGAGTCTATTACTTATTCTAAAGGTTGTATTCAGAGTGGTCAGTATGTTAGTGTTCTCACGCACTGGCAAATCTAGTGCGTGTGTGAAAGTACTTAGTTATCAGCAAAGAACATTGTAGAGGTACCTGCAACACAGAGGCAGTCCAATTCAAGACCGCCCGTGCTCTTTGTATGTTGATGACTTTGTCATTTTTACTTATGGGAAAAACATGAACACCCTAGAAAGAAAATTACAATTCTGTTTAAACAAAATTCAAAATTGGGCAAACGATAATGGTTTGAAATTTTCGGACTCCAAAACAGTTAGTATGCATTTTTGTAATTTAAGGGGACTCTACCCAGACCCTGAACTATTTATACACAAAAAGAAGATCCCTGTCGTGAAAACTACACAATTTTTAGGCCTCACTCTAGATTCCAAATTTAATTTTCTCCCCCACATTAAGGAACTTAAGAAGAAAGGCCAAAAGTCATTAAACATACTTAGAGTGCTCAGCCATACGGACTGGGGAGCTGACAGAGATACCTTGCTGCTGCTATATCGCAGTCTAATTCGATCCAAGCTAGACTACGGATCCATAATATATGGAGCAGCAAGGAAGTCGTACCTAAAAATACTGGAACCAATACAAAATGCTGCCCTGCGTATCTGTCTCGGCGCGTTTCGTACATCACCTATCCAAAGCCTCCATGTGGAGGCTGGAGAACTCCCCATGGATATAAGAATGAAAAAGCTTGCAATGCAGTATATAGTCAAGCTAAAATCCAACCCCACGAACCCTGCTTTCCATTCCATATTTTTACCAAATTATTAAATTTTTACTACCTCTACTATTTTAACTGTGAATAGACCTTGATTTTAATGATTTGACTGTATGGAATTTGGCCTTTGTTGTGTGGAGGGAGAGTAGCCCTTGAGGGACTGCAAGCACGACATGGATTAAATTGTGCCGATGTGCCCAAAATCACAAATCGATTCCATATTTAACCCCACAGAGGTAGAATTATACAATCGAAGGCCTAACGTTATACAGCCGTTGGCCTTCGAATGAGAGAACCCATCCAAAATTTAACTCCACCCATTGACCATATCTCTAAAATAGAAACCCCTCAGAATCCTCCTTGGCTAATGAATAAACCCAAATTAAATTTATCCCTCCTTAATTTCAAAAAAGAAAATACAGACCCAAGCATACTACATTACTACAAGTCCACTTTAGGGAACTGCAAGAGAGCTACGGAAATTGTGGCACCATCTACACAGACGGATCCAAAAATGGATGGAAAGGTCGCGTGTGCCTGCTCCTTTCCAAACAAAATAATCTCCCGTTGACTCCCCGATGGCTGCTCCATCTTTACGGCTGAATTGCAATATCGCTTGCACTTATGGCCGTCAAAGCATCAGAAAGGGGGAAATTTATAATCTGCTCCGACTTCAAATCTGCATTGCAAGCTTTGAGGCGGATGAAGACTGACATTCCATTGGTACATATAAGCCTGAAGCTGTTGGACCAAATAACAGCCGACCACAGGGATGTCACCTTTATCTGGGTCCCCTCCCATGTGGGCATTGAGGGAAACGAAGCCGCAGACAGAGAAGCAAAGAGAGCCCTAAATCATGCGGTGTCAGGAACCCAAATTCCCTGCTCGGACCTGAGACAAAGTATTGCCTCTGCAACCTACCAAGAGTGGCAGGACCGATGGGAGGCTGAGACTCAAAATAAACTCAGGCAGATTGTGGCGGATGTCAGGTGGCGGTCCACATCTACGGGTCTGACAAGGCGTGGTAGCACGATCATGTCCAGACTTAGGATTGGCCACACCTACATCACGCACTCCTTTGTGCTGAAGAAAGAAGAGCCCCCACTTTGTGAGTATTGTGACTCTCGCCTCACCGTGGAACATATCCTCATCGACTGCCCCAGATACCAGGATGTCAGGGAAAAATATTTTAGAACCACTAATTTAAAAACACTATTCAATAATGTCGACCCTGGGAAGGTACTGGGCTTTATCCGGGAAGTGGGGTTGTCTACGAAGATCTGATTTATGAATTCTGTAGACATGTACAATTTACATTAGATTTTTACCAAATTATTAAATTTTTATTACCTCTACTATTTTAACTGTGAATAGACCTTGATTTTTAATGATTTGACTGTATGGAATTTTTCCCTTGTTGTGTGGAGGGAGAGTGGCCCTTGGGGGACTGCAGGCACGACATGGCCTAAATTGTGCCGATGTGCCCAAAATCACAAATCACCTCCCAAGAACTCCAATTACTCTATGCCTCTCAAGAACTCCAAGTACACCATCCATCATTCAATATGAATCTAAAGAACTCCAAGTACACCATCCATCATTCAATATGAATCTAAAGAACTCCAAGTACACCATCCATCATTCAATATGAATCTAAAGAACTCCAAGTACACCATCCATCATTCAATATGAATCTAAAGAACTCCAAGTACACCATCCATCATTCAATATGCCTCACAAGAACCCCAAGTACACTATCAGCCGTCATTCGAAATACCTCTCAAGAACTCCAAGTACAGTATCCCTCTCAAGAACTCCACGTACACTATGCCTCTCAAGAACTCCAAGTACACTATGCCTCTCAAGAACTCCAAGTACACTATGCCTCTCAAGAAGTCCAAGTACACCATGCCTCACAAGAACTCCCAATACACTATGCCTCTAAAGAATTCCAAGTATACCATCCATCATTCAATATGCCTCACAAGAACCCCAAGTACACTATGCCTCTCAAGAACTTCAAGTACACTATGCCTCTCAAGAACTCCAAATACACTATGCCTCTCAAGAACTCCAAGTACACTATGCCTCTAAAGAACTTCAAGTAAGCCATCCATCATTCAATATGCCTCACAAGAACCCCAAGTACACTATCAGCCATCATTCAATATACCTCTCAAGAACTTCAAGTACACTATGCCTCTCAAGAACTCCAAATACACTATGCCTCTCAAGAATTCCAAGTACACTATGCCTCTAAAGAACTTCAAGTAAGCCATCCATCATTCAATATGCCTCACAAGAACCCCAAGTACGCTATCATCCATCATTCAATATACCTTTCAAGAACTCCAAGTACACTATGCCTCTTAAGAACTCCAAGTACACTATGCCTCTCAAGAACTCCAAGTACATTATGCCTCTCAAGAACTTAAAGTACACTATGCCTCTCAAGAACTCCAAGTACACTATGCCTCTCAAGAACTCCAAGTACACTATGCCTCTCAAGAACTCCAAGTACACTATGCCTCTCAAGAACTCCAAGTACACTATGCCTCTCAAGAACTCCAAGTACACTATGCCTCTAATTAACTCCAAGAACACTATGCCTCTCAAGAACTCCAAGTACACCATCCATCATTCAATATGCCTCACAAGAACCCAAAGTACACTATCACCCATCATTCAATATTTAGAAGAGGGGCCTTTCATGCATCCATTAAATTGGGCCCCGCAATTCGTAAGGCCGGCCCTGGTTCCAAGAAGTTCTCAAATAATGAACTAGTAATCCACCACGGGAGATAATCCCTCTAAAAAAAAATAATCAAAGTGTTCCTCTAAATAGTCATTATGTGTAAAGTGTTCCTCTAAATAGTCATTATGTGTAAAGTGTTCCTCTAAATAGTCATTATGTGTAAAGTGTTCCTCTAAATAGTCATTATGTGTAAAGTGTTCCTCTAAATAGTCATTATGTGTAAAGTGTTCCTCTAAATAGTCATTATGTGTAAAGTGTTCCTCTAAATAGTCATTATGTGTAAAGTGTTCCTTTAAAGGGAAGAGTTTGGGAAACACTTATAAAAAGCGTTCGGCTAATAGGTTCATGAGCCAACTTCACATTTGAATAAACAGAGTGCCAAGCTAAGAACAAGACATACACTTTTAAAACATGTAGTAGAATGAACGTCTAAACGAACACGTTAACGTGATTAAATTACAAAATTAGTGAAGCAAAATTATTTATGAACTTTTAAGGGTAGATGGGTAACATTATTTCGGGGTGTAATAAGGGACTTAATCAATAATATATTTAAGACATACTCTTACAGAGTTGAGTTTAGGATTGTTAAAAACAATTAACAAATGCAAATAATTATGTTGCCAATTAAATACATTTAAGCAAATATGTGGCGCATAAGAGCGTGTATGTGTGCGTGTTAATGTGTTATACATAGATTACGCCTAATAATTTTAAAGCACCTGTGTGTGTGGTTCGTTTATACTATACGTTTCTACTGTCAGTGCTATTGATCCAGTGATCTGATTCTTCTCCAATGATGCATGACGCCTCGACGTCTGCCCTTACTAAAACAACGCACTCAGAGCAGACGTAACTCTGTAGCATTAGACATTCTTTGTCTTCAGTGGACGCCTTGACTGCTGTTTCTACTCCAAGTACTTATCTTAATAGCGCCAGTGCCTGTCGGGAAAGATAAGACTCCACCCAACAGTAAGTATTTGCATCTTGATGAAACTAAAAGAGTTATTCCGTAAGTATATTTTTTTTTACTGTTTCATTATATTTTTTTTTATCTTATAAGTTACAGACTTATCTTTAAAATAATTCATATAATTACGCCCTTCGCGTATCCATGGGTTAATCCATTCATGCTAATTGGAGACTTAACTCTGCTGAGACTTAGTTTTTTTTCTGGCTGCAATACGTTCCATTCTTGAATGGCACTTGTTTAAATTTGTCCTACCCTATGGAATAAGAAATGCGCCTTTATACTTGTGCGCCTATTCACATATTACCACCACATGTAAAAAAAAAAAGTGTTGAAGCTAAAAAGAAGGAAACTTAACCTGAAATCCATGTCAGTGGTTCTCAAACTTTTTAACAATCTTGGAAATGTACATTTCCGACCTTGTGCCATATAATCGAAAAGAATCGTCGAGTCGGCGGAACCTGTGCGGTTTGTGTGCTGTGAGCAGAACCTCTGTGGTTTGTGTGCTGTGAGCAGAACCTCTGTGGTTTGTGTGCTGTGAACAGAACCTCTGTGGTTTGTGTGCTGTGAACAGAACCTCTGTGGTTTGTGTGCTGTGAGCAGAACCTCTGTGATTTGTGCAATGTGAACAGAACCTCTGTGGTTTGTGCAATGTGAATAGAACCTCTGTGGTTTGTGCAATGTGAACAGAACCTCTGTGGTTTGTGCAATGTGAATAGAACCTCTGTGGTTTGTGCAATGTGAACAGAACCTCTGTGGTTTGTGCAATGTGAATAGAACCTCTGTGGTTTGTGCAATGTGAATAGAACCTCTGTGGTTTGTATGCTGTGAACAGAACCTCTGTGGTTTGTGCAATGTGAACAGAACCTCTGTGGTTTGTGCAATGTGAACAGAACCTCTGTGGTTTGTGCAATGTGAACAGAACCTCTGTGGTTTGTGCAATGTGAACAGAACCTCTGTGGTTTGTGCAATGTGAACAGAACCTCTGTGGTTTGTGGAATGTGAATAGAACCTTTGAGGTTTTTGCAATGTGAACAGAACCTCTGTGTTTTGTGCAAATGTCAACAGAACCTCTGCGGTTTTATGCACTGTACTGAAGCCTTTAGGTGGCTGGTTGCGATACGCACCTGTTATGGACACTTTTCAAGCAGTACACTTTCTCAAGATGTTATATGTTATTTTGGTATTTTTAAATGTGATTTCTGTATTATATTTTTACAATGCTTTTACCAACTGACTCTGTCTGGTAAAAAGTTTTTACAAAGAAGTTTTGCACAATTATTTATTTTATTTAACAACACAAGAATCAATTTAAAAAAGTAACCAATTAGTTTATTTGTAATTAATTATTTCTTTGGTATCTCGAAAAAGGTAAAAGAACTTGTACTTGGCTCAAGTTGTGATCTAATCTGAATTAGTCTCCCTTACATGTCGAGGCTTTAAAGAAAGTCTGAAACAAACAATACAAAACTATACACTCTTTTATAGTCATAAACAGCTCACTAACAGAGTGGTTAGTATGTTGCCTTAAAAACCGATGACAATAAAATTCACCCAAATATCACTTTCTTTCTCAGCGTATTGAAAAAGATAAAGCAGAAAAAAGGCGCTAAACAAAATAATGTGGAAAAAAAACAACAACATTCTAATCGCACAGATGTATTGTTGTTGGTCTAGATCTATTACAAATTTAATGACATGATTGACTCAAACTAATTGATAAAATTACACTTTGTATAAGCTTTTTTTTTTCTTTTGTTTTTCTTGTTACAAAGCTTATATCAACTCACTCTGTCTGTCTGTCTGTCTGGTACAAAGCTTATATCAACTAACTCTGTCTGTCTGCTACAAAGCTTCTATCAACTCACTCTGTCTGTCTGTCTGGTACAAAGCTTCTATCAACTCACTCTGTCTGTCTGTCTGGTACAAAGCTTCTATCAACTCACTCTGTCTGTCTGTCTGGTACAAAGCTTCTACCAAGTCACTCTGTCTGTCTGTCTGGTACAAAGCTTATATCAACTCACTCTGTCTGTCTGTCTGGTACAAAGCTTCTATCAAGTCACTCTGTCTGTCTGTCTGTCTGGTACAAAGCTTATATCAACATACTCTGTCTGTCTGGTACAAAGCTTCTATCAAGTCACTCTGTCTGTCTGTCTGGTACAAAGCTTATATCAACTCACTCTGTCTGTCTGGTACAAAGCTTCTATCAAGTCACTCTGTCTATCTGTCTGTCTGGTACAAAGCTTATATCAACTCACTCTGTCTGTCTGTCTGGTACAAAGCTTCTATCAAGTCACTCTGTCTATCTGTCTGTCTGGTACAAAGCTTATATCAACTCACTCTGTCTGTCTGGTACACTTTTTTGTACATGTTATTTTTTTTCACAACCATTGTCAGCTGAATTGAAAAGTAGGCTGTAGGCCTATCTATCAAATCATAAATCTGCAAAATTAATTAACCAATACATTAATTATTGGTAATCGATTAATTCATTTGGTATCTAAAAAAGGGAAATATATGCCAATTATTGCGAGAGCTATATGTGGAGTAATTACCTTCCAATTTTTTTCCTCCATTCTTGGAACAAGTTAAAATTTTGCATAATTATTCATGGTCGATGACAAAAAACATGCAAGGAAGCATATATCTGCAGTATTGAAACATTTGGCACTGATTGTGCGTTGCTTTCCCTTCGATAAACTTTGTTTTAAAAAAATATTTTTTTTTCGATTGAATCGCCTGTAATTGTCAGCATTGGTTTTGAGCAGTTTCTTGGATTACGTTCTTAGCTTTAAATAGATATGACACTTTTTTCCGATCATTTCCCTTGTCATTCTTGCCGATGTAAAAGATTAGAAACTTGTAGATAGAAAATTTGACAACGAAGGCTCGCTACGTCATGTCTTAAATAAATTCCTACAATAACAATGGATGTCAAGGGTCGGAGGTGTCAATTGGGTTAAGCTCTCACTGACTACAAAGTGCTCCCTACTGGAAAGCGTGTCAAGTACACCCCTACACCTAAGTCTAGCACATTATGAGCTCTTACTAACAGGTTAAAGCGGATACCTGGAGATAAAGCTCATTTACCTGGTAAGCTTAACCCATAAAGTGCTGAGTTTTTTTTTTTACAAGAGTGCATACAAAATAGAATTACAATTCTAGTGTTTTAGAGGCTAAACCACCACACGCGTCTAGAGAGTTAACTAGAAAATGGGTTCACGGACTTCAAATCCCTTGCGGTAGTAAGGCTTCAGGTGACAACCTCGTGGAAAAATTAGGAGTGGAGCCCCATATAGACTTTGAAAGTATCAACTTGGCTACGCCTCTCTGGCAGATTCTGCAGCTGTGTTGGTGCCAAATGTAATGTGAAGCATTCCTTTAGAATGACATTAGCAAGGCGGGTATGGGACCATGACGCGTGGACCTCTTATATTAGCGCGAGGAATTCAACGTTTTGATAGACGGAGTCATAAAAAAATAACAATACCCAATAAGAGGAACATATTTATTTCACGTGTTTCTTGACAGTCTAGAGCTACACTCCCCCTTCCACATACAGGGGGGGGGGTGTTGAGCCTGCAGTTGCCAAGATAAAAAAACAAACAATACCTATACATGGGCAATATGGTCTTGTAGTCTTACGACATTGTCGTGACATGACCTACCTGCATTCAAAGTATTCACGAAACTAGACAGTCACCGCGACCAATTATTATGAGGGGGGGAGAGGGGGGGGCGCAGAATTCACTTTAATTTGTGCTCAATCGTCCATGAAGCGCCCTGGGGTGGCCTGGTACCTACACAATATTAGGTAACACCGCAAGCGGGATCTTTCTCACTGATATGATACTTCGCAAAGACGAACTACTGTTGTCTTCTGTATAGGTACTAATCAGTGATCTCTAATCTTCACGGTCCAATGACATCACGTAGGTATTGACCTAAGAAAGTCCATTACAAGAACTTTAGTGGTGCGAAAGCATCTCTTTAATCAAGCTGAAATTAGATTATATAACATTGTGTTACTATGTATGGAGATTATAACTTCAGTTTAATAGATTATTTATAACTTGAGTTTTATAGTTTTACCATTACACTGAACTTCTGTTGTTCTTACCTGTAGAAAGTTTGACCGAGACGAATCGTTTAGAGCAGCGGTTCTCAGCCTTTTAAGCTCGGCGACCCCTTTTTACAAACCCCCCACTCTGCCGCGACCCCCCTCCCCACACACACATGCAGCAATAGAAGAATAGACAATAACAATCAATATTTTCTATGGTCTCAGGCGACCCCTGGCACATCGTCATTCGACCCCCAAGAGGGTCGCGACCCACAGGTTGAGAACCCCTGGTTTAGACCAATAACTCGTAGCCACGTCACAGGTCTGTACGACTTGGCAATGAGTCACATATCTATAACGATTGGTCTCGGTTTAATCCTCTAACACTGGCGGATCCAAGGGGGGGGGGGAGTGGTCGGTAGAGGCGATCGTCCCCCTCCATTTGGCCGAGCCCCTTCGAGTATGTTGACCGATTTGGTGGGGTGGTGAGGGGTGATATCATCAATGCCGCCCCCCCCCCCCATAAACTTTCGTGTGGGGGACGGTCCAATTTATTTGTAGAAATCACAGCTTACTAACAGAATCAATTAAATATCCATATGATTAAAACTTGTTATTGATATTCTAACCGATCTTTATATTATGTCATTTCCCAGTTGACCGATTGGGTAGGATGGGGGGAGGAGAATACATATACTGGCTTTCCACCTAAAACCTTTGATTGTGGGGGGCGGTCCTAATTTTATAAAGAGATCTTAGTTTGTTAAAACAAAGTTAGTTAAATCACTATATAATTTTTATATTATGCCACTCTCCTTTTGGTATTTTGACCGATTCGGCGGGGTGGGGCTATTGCATATCCTGCCCTCCCCAATCTAGTCCTCTGAGTGGGGGGCGGTCCTATTTTTATATAGAAATCATAGATTGTGAACAAAATTGGTTGAATATTTATATAATGTAAGCTACATATTTATATTTGAATCCATTTGTATCTAATCTCAAATTTTATAATTAGTAAATATAAAATGAAAAAGGGTGGTACCAGGTGGGAGGGGCGATACATGCAATCTCCTTCCGCCCATCGGACAAACCAATACTTTTTTTTCTTTTTGTATTTTAGTTTAGAAATTACAAAATTAAAAAAAAAATCTGTCAATAATATAATTTATATATGCTATAAATTAAATTCTTATATCGAGTCGCCCAACCCCGATTCTTTAATACCAAATGCAATCATTAGCAGAAATTATCAAAAGGAACGAGGATTAATCGTTTTCACTTCTAACGCCCTTACCCCTTCTCAGAAGAAAACATGACGCTTTAAAACAGAATAGTCAAATGTGGCGACAGAGTTTATGTTGCAGGTTTTCGGTTATTAGTGTCAATGAATGTTTTGATTTAGAAATACAACGAAATGAAAGCCTGGAATTACGCAATTAAAAACATGGAGAATTAAATTTAAAACTGGAGCAAAGAAAATACAAGTGTGGAAAATTAGATCCGAGCTGTTATTTATAGTGTATAACTGATGGTAAAAGATACTTAGTTATTCCAAGTACATGTTAAGAAATTGGAAAATAATACATTTTAAATAGAGCCTAGGTAAAAAAAAAGGGGGGGGGGGAGATTGTTGATGTAATAATTATAGGAAAAACAAACAATCGCCTCCTTCTTATATCCTCTGTTATCCATGTGCCTCCCTCTTATATCCTTTGTTATCCATGTACCTCCCTCTTATATCCTTTGTTATCATTGTACCTCCCTCTTATATCCTTTGTTATCCATGTACCTCCCTCTTATATCCTCTGTTATCCATGTACCTCCCTCTTATATCCTTTGTTATCCATGTACCTCCCTCTCATATCCTCTGTTATCCGTGTGGCTTTCCTCTTATATCCTCTGTTATCCATGTACCTCCCTCTTATATCCTCTGTTATCCATATACCTCCCCTTTATATCCACTGTTATCCATGTACCTCCCTCTTATATACACTGTTATCCATGTACATCCCTCTTATATCCACTGTTATCCATGTACCTCCTTCTTATATCCACTGTTATCCATGTACCTCCCTCTTATATCCACTGTTATCCATGTACCTCCCTCTTATATCCTTTGTTATCCATGTACCTCCCTCTTATATCCTTTGTTATCCATGTACCTCCCTCTTATATCCTCTGTTATCTATGTACCTCCCTCTTATATCCTCTGTTATCCGTGTGGCTTTCCTCTTATATCCTCTGTTATCCATGTACCTCCCTCTTATATCCTCTGTTATCCATGTACCTCCCTCTTATATCCACTGTTATCCATGCACCTCCCTCTTATATCAACTGTTATCCATGTACCTCCCTCTTATATCTTTGTTATCCATGTACCTCCCTCTTATATCCTATGTTATCCGCCTCTTTCTCCTCTTTTGTTTAATGTTTAGCTTCAATACCTCGAGACATGATATCTTCTCGTATTATAAAAGCAAATTTGGGCGTCCCTCTAGATCTAAGACCTTCACACGACTGTGATTTCTTTCTACCTCCAGGCCATACCTTCTTCTCAAGACATAAGGTGGGGCAACTTTCAAAGTAACATATCTTTTCCAGTCCACGTTTTCACGCGCCGTCACGTGTGAAATCTCGTAATGTCTCGTGAACATTCCGAGCTGATCGTCTGCTGAAAGACATTCTTTGCATCGCCATCCAAAGATCCTATCTTGAAGATCCAACAGTTTCGCCGTACGGTATTAATGACACCGTGCGCTTATTTGGCCTTGCAATGTAACCATAGAGTCTAAACAATGAATCCTAATATCCAATCGATACATGCTACTCTAAGCTCTATATTAAATCATATCAAGCAGTCTATTGAAAATGTCTTATTGTTTTTTATGGGTGTGCAATTTAGTGCGCATTTCATCACTGAAAAAAAAAATCTCTCTTATGTTAATTTTAAGACATGCTTATTCATGTCTAAATTTATAATCAACAACTGAAATCGTTTCGGCTTTAGTCATAACAGAAAGACAATTTTCCTGTGTATGTTTTTTTGAACTTGACTAGAGTATAAATTCTACATGCTGAATGTCTTTTCTTTTTATTATTCGAAAACATGTTCAGACTTAGTTTCGTTGTGTATGATGCAAACAGTAGCGTAGCAACAATCGGCGCAAAAGGGAGCTAATGCGCAAGGGCCTATCGTTAAAAAGTGCCCATTGGAACCATTGAATCGAGCCGTTGAGCAATTGTACAAGAAAGACAGAGTGAGTTTTGTAAAAACATAAATGACACATAAAATGAAAATTAGACAGCTTGCGAAAGAATTATCTAAGTGTTTTTAAATTTCACGAATGAATTGTAGTCTATTTAAAGTTAATAAAGCAGAACATATTTTTCATGTACATAGCCTACTTGATTTAGAGGTCAAGATACATATAAAAATATAAAGCCCGAAAGAAACTATACTTTCCAGGATCAGGAGATGCTTGCACTGACCTAAACATATCCCATGGAGAGGAACAACAGTAAAGGTTCCTTGACTTTTCAAAGACTGTCAAGGTACGAAAGAGTAGATAGAAAGTCTTTAGGAAAAGATAACACAATGAAGAGAGAGAGAATGTGGAGAGAAAGTGTAGATAGAATGTAGACAGGAAATGTAGAGAGAGAATATAGCGAGAAAATCTAGAGAGAGAATGAAGAGAGAGAATGTAGAGAGAAAGTGAAGATAGAATGTAGAGAGGAAATATAGAGAGATAATGAAGAGAGAGAGAGAATGTAGAGAGAAAATGTAGAGAGAATCTAGATAGAAAATGTAGAGAGAATGTAGTGAGAATGTAGAGAGAAAGTAGAGAGAGAATGTATTGAGAATGTAGAGAGAGAATGTAGAGAGAATGTTAGTCAAGACTGCTTCTTCCATCTGCTGATGAAAGATGTTTATTTGCCGAGATGATGTGACTATATCGATTCAATTAAGTGTGCTATTTCTCTATTAGAACCAAATGTAACATGAATATGGTTTTCAGATGTATGTATGTATATGTAGGTCATGAAATTTCAACTGTATTTTAACATGTATGTCCTGCAAACTTCAAATATGTTAATATGTGGGTGGTGTTAGGTGAAGATATATTTTATTAAAATACATGCCTGTAATTTTCATTTAATCTCTCTGTTTATTTAATTCCCTATTCAAAAGAAATCAAGTCTCTCCAGATCTTGATGTAAGTTTTTGTTTCAAAGCTTTGGAGAAAATAGTATGATTTTTTAAAAATAAAATGTAGCTTCGATTTTATGGCTGTTTTATTTGTCTGAATGATTTTTTATGTTCTGATTGTCGTAATCCTTATACAGCTCATCCAAGAGAATGCTGACTTCAAAAAAGTTCAGAAAGACACAAATGAGAACTTCATCACACTAGAGAATGGGGTAAGTTTATTTGTACGGTGAGGATATTTTCTGAGAGAGAATGTAGAGAGAGAAGTAGAGAGAGAATGTAGAGTGTGTAGAGAATCTCATGACGTCATCAGAAAATGCTGCCCCCCCCCCCCCATGACTTGGTGCAAGTTAGCTTGCAGGACGCTAGGAAAATACATTGAAACTTTTGCACAATCTTTTCATGCAAAAGAGAAGGCAGTTCTATTGCTGCTTTGTCCGGTGCCTTTGTTCGAGAGAGCAGCCAGTCAGAAGATCGCGTCATTTCACGTGGGATTACCTTTCAAATATTCACTACAGTTTAGAAAAGAAAACAAATTTTGTGCTTAAGAAAGCGTGCATGCGATATGTACTTTTTCTCCTATGAATAGAGTTAGGAAGTGACAGTAATTCTTGTCTTATATCTCTCAATAAAAGTTTTTAAAAAGGTTTGGAATGTTACACAAACTATAACACGCCCGTCTAGTAGGATTTGCATCTCCTGTTTGGGACCACTCAACTCAAGAAAACATTAAGAAACTACAACAGACACATAATAGAGCAGGGAGATTCATAACCAACGAATATTCACATTTGACTAGAGTAACACCTTTAGTAAAATCACTAAATTTAGAAAGCCTTCAGGACAGAAGACTCAAAAGTAAAGTAGCAATTATACATAAAACACTGAACCATAATCTTCAAATACAAAAACAAAATCTAATAAAACTAGTCAACCCACGGCGTATCATACGCCGCTATTTTGCAGGGCCGGCCTTAGGCCACTGCTACCCATGCGACCGCAGTGGGCCCCACACTTTTATAGGACCCGCACTAATTTTAGGTGTTTAAATTATTAAATTAAACCATTTTATAACTTATATCAGCTTTCCCACAGCCGCCTGATTTACCAGAAGCTCCTGGAAATCTCATGAAATTGCAAAATATACGAAAACCTCCTGGAAATATCCGGAAATTATTAAAATCTTTAGAAAACTCATACAAATATCATACAAATCTCATGAAATATATAGACAAAAATTGTCATTTTGAGATGTCATTCAATATGGAAAATGCCAAATGCTACGCCCGTTAAAGAAAAACGGCATTAACCCGTAATTGTGGAATCTGGTGAAAGATGTTTCTCGCGCCTCAAACTAATAAAGAATTACTTGAAGTCAACAATTCTCAAAGATAGATTGAAACATTTGGTAATTCTTGCTATTGATCGTGATCTATGTAGGAAACAGAATTCTTATAATATACTGTATGACTTCGCTACACGCAAGGCTCTGTAGGTAGTAAGGAATGAATAAAATGCAAAGACGAAATTTATTTTCTGATACAAAACTAAATTTTCACTTATTATCCGTATCCCTACCCAAACTGGGCTAAGCAAAATCCGTTTTGCATAGGGCCCCACAATGGTTAAGTCCGGCCCTTCTATTTATTGACGGGTGAATGCAGAGTAGATTACTGGTTTTCTTTCCATGACGTCTTGGTCACAATGGTATTTAGTGACGGGTGAATACTACTTGTTCGCCTCTAAATTTACGTTTGGTAACTCTAGTCCTACTTTCAGAAATAAAAGAGTGATTTTTTCGTCACTTCTAGGTGTCCAAACTGTTAAGCCATGAAGAGAATTATATATATATATAGATAGATACTCAGAAAGACACAAAGATAAAGGCACATTCCTTGTCCCATATGCTAGGACAAATCTGTACAAAGGCTCCTTCTTCCCTAGCGCTATTAGAGCATGGAATGGATTGCTTGAGCCGGCCAGGAAAACCAGTGACTTGGCAGAATATAAGTCATTGGTTTACATTCATGACTAGATGAATGACGCGAAATAACGTCTGTATTTTATAAGATAAGATAGGGCATGTTCGTGTAATAAGAGCAGTCGAAAAAAAAGAAGATCGCCTACCGAAGTGGTCCGACTGTATTTAGTGGTTTGATTCATTATAATATCTGTAACTCTATATTTTTCTACACCTGTTTTATCTTTAGTTTTCTATTTTAAGAACTCTAGTTATCTATGCATGTTTAAGTATTCTAGTTTTCTATGCATGTTTAAGTATTCTAGTTTTCTGTGCATGTTTAAGTATTTTTAGTTTTCTATGCATGTTTAAGTATTCTAGTTTTCTGTGCATGTTTAAGTATTTTTAGTTTTCTATGCATGTTTAAGTATTCTAGTTTTCTGTGCATGTTTAAGTATTTTTAGTTTTCTATGCATGTTTAAGTATTCTAGTTTTCTATGCATGTTTAAGTATTCTAGTTTTCTATGCATGTTTAAGTATTCTAGTTTTCTATGCATGTTTAAGTATTCTAGTTTTCTATGCATGTTTAAGTATTCTAGTTTTCTATGCATGTTTAAGTTTTCTAGTTTTTTATGCATGTTTAAGTATTCTAGTTTTCTATGCATGTTTAAGTATTCTAGTTTTCTATGCATGTTTAAGTTTTCTAGTTTTCTATGCATGTTTAAGTATTCTAGTTTTCTATGCATGTTTAAGTTTTCTAGTTTTCAATGCATGTTTAAGTATTCTAGTTTTTTATGCATGTTTAAGTATTCTAGTTTTTTATGCATGTTTAAGTATTCTAGTTTTCTATGCATGTTTAAGTTTTCTAGTTTTCAATGCATGTTTAAGTATTCTAGTTTTTTATGCATGTTTAAGTATTCTAGTTTTTTATGCATGTTTAAGTTTTCTAGTTTTCAATGCATGTTTAAGTATTCTAGTTTTTTATGCATGTTTAAGTATTCTAGTTTTTTATGCATGTTTAAGTTTTCTAGTTTTCAATGCATGTTTAAGTATTCTAGTTTTTTATGCATGTTTAAGTATTCTAGTTTTTTATGCATGTTTAAGTATTCTAGTTTTTTATGCATGTTTAAGTTTTCTAGTTTTCAATGCATGTTTAAGTATTCTAGTTTTTTATGCATGTTTAAGTATTCTAGTTTTCTATGCATGTTTAAGTATTCTAGTTTTTTATGCATGTTTAAGTTTTCTAGTTTTCAATGCATGTTTAAGTTTTCTAGTTTTCAATGCATGTTTAAGTATTCTAGTTTTCTATGCATGTTTAAGTTTTCTAGTTTTCTATGCATGTTTAAGTATTCTAGTTTTCTATGCATGTTTAAGTATTCTAGTTTTCTATGCATGTTTAAGTATTCTAGTTTTTTATGCATGTTTAAGTTTTCTAGTTTTCTATGCATGTTTAAGTATTCTAGTTTTCTATGCATGTTTAAGTTTTCTAGTTTTCTATGCATGTTTAAGTATTCTAGTTTTTTATGCATGTTTAAGTATTCTAGTTTTCTGTGCATGTTTAAGTATTCTAGTTTTTTATGCATGTTTAAGTATTCTAGTTTTTTATGCATGTTTAAGAACTCTAGGTAGTATCCTCAGTCTTAATTGTTAACATGATTTATCTACAGTCGAACATATATAAATATGTCCTACAACATCCTACAGAGAACGAAACAGGCCAGGACAAGGGCAAAGCACTGCAAAGCGAACATGTATCACATATAATACAGAGAGAATGGAATTTTCCCAAGAACCCTAAAGTAAAATTAAAGATCTCAAATTTTGTTTCAAACGAGTATACAAATAATGTTTTTATATAGGCCTACGCCTGTTATTTCCGATTGTAAGAATGACCTGCCCCTGGCATTACTAACACTGGTATCCTACAACCTCAAACTGTATTTCAAAGCTAAACAATTTTTGTTATGCGCAAAACACTAAGCATATGGACCTATCTACTATTGTTATTTAAAAGTAAAAATTTAATATGTACACGCTTTAAAACATTGTCCAGAGCCGGATTGACCATGTGGGCTTTTTGGGCAAATGCCAGGGAGGGGGTATTCAATATGAATAGATATTGAAAGCAATTTTGACTAAAGGCATATTCCTTCTCCCATATGCTAGGACAAATTTGTACAAATACTCCTTCTTCCCTAGTGCTATTAGAGCATGGAATGGGTTGCCTGAGCTAGCCAGGAAAACCAGTGACTTGGCAGAATTTAAGTCATTAGTTAATATGCATGACTGAATGCATGACGCGTAGGACGTAATCATTTTTTTAAAGTAACGTCTGTATTATATAAGATAAGATATAAGACTATACACAAAGTGGGGACCAGATTGTACAACAAAAATAAAAAAAAAGCCAGGGCCTCATTTTTTCATTCAGTCATCCTCTGATAAAAAAATCTGGCATTATTCAATTCTATAAAATTATTATAAATCAAACTACACCACAATAGAGGTTTTGAACGCTAAATAAAACAACAATGTCAAATGTTGAAGTTGATAATGTTGAAACTATTTCAGTTGATAATCAGGTTGGTTGGTTTCTTCGAAACACAAGACAGAGCCAAAGGGAAAATGTTCTCTATCAGAGACTTTCTCTCCCAGTTGATACAGTTGACAGTCAAAGAAGGTAATTATTTTAATGACTATATAGTTATTGCTTATGTGGCCTATGTTTTAGTATCTAACCTATATAAGCTTGTCTGCTATACAAGCTGATAGAGTGTTGTTTGTGTACTAGTAGCGTGCTAGTATAGTGTTGGTAGCAGGGCCGTCTTAAATAACTGGAGGCCCTAGGCGAAGTGAATAGGGTGGGCCCAAATAGAACAGAACAACAACAAATTGAGACCAATAAATACGCAATGAATGAAAAACCTTTTCTGTTTCTATATCTAAACCAACAAATAAGTTAAATTTATATAACACCGAAAGCGCGAATGTGTTTTATGGACGATTCATGATCACCAGACATGAAATAACGTTTTGACATTTCACCAAAAGGAAGAAACAGTGGTCTTCTGACATTCGTAGTCTAGCAATGACCAATAGATTTTACTCTCCCCAACTAATGTCAGGTACCCATAAGAGATGGATATTACTCGAAGCTCTAAAATCAAATCGCCTTCGAGGGATCGCAGCTTGGACCCTCTTGGATCGAACGCCAATCACTACCTTCATTCGGCCACCTTGCCCTTTCTGGGACAAGCAAGCTGTAAATAATATGCTAACAAAATTCAGTGACTTTAAAAAAAAGACTAATCAGACAATAAACGAACATAGTTAGTGTACGTTCACCTCCCTGACTATTTGTCTATCTTCTTTCCTCCCCCCCTCCCCCCCCCCCAACAGAACTGTGGCTCATAATTGAGGGGGAAGACGCCTCCCTGTTCAAGAGTTTGGGAAACCTGCTGCAGAGCATCACCCTGCCAACATCCGACTACAGTCCTGCAGTTGTTGGTATCGTCACTCTTCCGGTAGGCTCGCCATTGCAGATTATTGCCTCATTAGGTTTTACAAAGCTTATATCAACTTTGTCTGTCTGTCTGGCAATTTTTTTTACACGTTCTTTCTCGCATACTTATTCTCAGATCAAGTTAAAACTTTGCACACCTACTCATTGACATAGGGAAGACTTAAATCAATTTAAAAAAAAAATCCCAACTAATTAGTCAATAAAAAACTGGTAATTAATTATTTTTTTATACCAACAAAAGAAAATTAATCCTTCAGCACTCATATGTAAGGCTAAATATGTAGTGTTTTGTCCCACATTTATTCTCGGATCAAGTTGAAACTTAAAAAAATAATCTATTGTACCTTAAAAAACATGCACTAAAAAAATTTACTAATTAGTCAGTCAATAATTGGTAATTAAGCTTTTTGTTTAAAATCGAATAAGGGAAATGACTTCTACATTATTGTAGGATATAATTGTAAGTGCGTGGTTCTTTCCCATAGATAAGCTTTGTTTTTTTTTATAGGATTTTTATAATTTGCTTGTTTTTAACTCTATCTATCTATCTATCTATCTATCTATCTATCTATCTATCCATCCATCCATCCATCCATCCATCCATCCATCCATCCATCTATCCAATCTAATCTAATCTAATCTATCTAATCTATCTAATCTATTTCGGTGAGTTACTATTCATTTAGAGACAAAATCAGTGAATAAATGTTGTCCACATGATGGTACATTTCTTCCCATCAAGATGTCTTTAAAAAATAATTTTAAAAAAAGGAAAACAACAACAACAAAAAAAAAAAAACATATTGCACTCTTGTTCGTGTAAGCCTTCATGTTTTACTTCACTAACAGGAGAGTGAGCTACATTTGCACGAGAACAATGATTTGAATCAAGGTCTGACACCAAACATTAAACACTACATCCTGACTCAGCCAGCAATGAGAGCTTCAATAAGAAAAAAAGGTAAAAATTTCATCAGAGTTGGAGCATATACGTAAACGAATTAAGATAGTACTCTATGTATTTCAATGCTCTCACGTTGTCATTTATTTCGAAAAGACAATAATTGAAACTGATATTGTAT
Organism: Biomphalaria sudanica; assembly: GCA_036873155.1. Taxonomy (NCBI): domain Eukaryota; kingdom Metazoa; phylum Mollusca; class Gastropoda; family Planorbidae; genus Biomphalaria; species Biomphalaria sudanica. Next base: position 538,551 of record JAZGLO010005563.1, on the reverse strand, counting down.
GTGCATAAAATGTGTAATCATTATTTTTATTAATAAGTTAAGTTTGCGCCTTTCATATAACGTAAGTAGCTTTTGCATTTAACTTTACAATTTGTATTAAACTTGATAAAAACTTGATTAAACTTGACTTCCTGATATGGGCATACAGTTTAAGTTTGCGCTTTTTTGAAAGTGGTCAGCAGGTCATCCTGTGGCCCAATAGCCATTGTAATTTGTAATCCTGTTTCGAGTTTTCTCGTTTGTGTTGCGGTCTGTGGGAACTATCTAGGTTATTTCAATAGCACCTCGATTCTATGTCTAGGATCAACCTCTCCAATCCAATAATTAGAGTTCAAGGTTCGCAAGAATGTCGCCATGAACAGGGATTGCATCAATCTGCCTCTAAATGTATCAACCATATAATGGAATACCCGAAGAAAGTAAACAGAATGTTGCACTACTGACACTTTGTGTTTAAACATAGCACTGTTTGTTATATGCATTGACTACTGTAATGCATTATGCATGCAATGTAAAACCAATGTGTTTGTCTCCTTGCTATCAGAGTGGCTAGAGTGTACTATATTGTGTAACGGAACTTCAAAGTCTGTGGAGGAAATAGCCAAGTGCATTCAAAACAAAACACCTTTAATTATTTTAAAGGTAAGACATATGGCAAAACAAGCGAAATATAAAATTTAAAAAAGGCCGCCCCGCGATGTAGCAAACGCCGATACTTAGTGACGGTGGGTGGTTGGGTGACATAAAGAACTATAGATACAGAGAAGATTATTTGTTCTCACCCCCCCCCCTCTTTTTTTTTTTTGTCTGAGCCACGCTCTGTTGCCGCGAAAGTTACGTGGGGTAACTCTAGGCCGACTTGCAGAAATAAAAGAGTTATCTTTTCATTAATTTTTCATCGAGGCCTAGAGAGTCGGCGTGCGTGCGTCCTGCGCCGCATAATTGGGCGACGTAGAGGATTATATATATAGAGAGGATAATTAAAAAAATAATTTAAAAAAAAACTTATATAATAGAACGAGTTACCCATTTACAAACATATCCCTCAATATCGTAAGTTTTATTGTTTTATTCTATATCAACATAGTATTACTTAATTCATAAATTGATAAAAAAAAATTAATTTATTGATTCATGTTTTGTTAAGGACAATGAATAAATAGGCAAAGTTTCAACTTGATCCGAGAATGGGAAGTGGGGGATACAACGTGCACAAAATTTTGTACATGACAAGCAGACGACATAAACTATTTTGGCGCTCATTATACCTATTGGGGAATTTCATGATAAACTAAGTAGTTTCAAGGACGCTAAATTGGACGTCGTCTGTTGTCAACTAACTAAGGAAAGAAGTGAGCTAGAATCTTAACACTATCTCAATGCTGAGCGCGGTAAAGCGCTTGGCTTCGGAGCCGGGAGTCCCGGGTTCGAATCCTGGTGAGGACTGGGATTTTTAATTTCCGGATCTTTGTACGCCCCTGATTCCACCCAGTTTCTAATGAGTACCTGACGCTAGTTGGGGAAAAGTAAAGGCTGCTGTGCTGGCCACATGACACCCTCGTAGACTTTAGGCCACAGAATCAGATGACCATTACATCATCTGCCCTAAAGACCACAAGGTCTGTAAGGGGAACTTTACTTTGCTTTACAATGCAAAGCTGCTGTATTCTTACCACCTCTTCTTAAATTAACACTAATTTATAGTTCATTTGTTTTTAAAATAGACTAATGCTTTAGTCCTATTGAAATGCTTCAGCGCTAGAAATGGAACAACTTACACATTTTTATAGTTTCTTGTTTGCCTCAGATCTTTTGGTCCACCAAACAAAACGGCATAAGGCCGGAAGAACGAAATAGAGGCATCATCGTCATCGTCGTCTATAGGGTCTCAGTAAAAACATGCCACTCACCACGGTCTCTTGCTAGTTTTTTTTTTAATGACTTCCTAGCTCTTTCATGCCCTCTCGGGTTCATCTAGTACACAAGCTAGTAGTACATGAAGTAGTACACTAGTACATAAAGTAGTACACTAGTACATGAAGTAGTTCCCTAGTACAAGAAGTAATACACTAGTACATAAAGTAGTACACTAGAACATGAATTAGTACACTAGTACATGAAGTAGTACACTAGTACAGAAAGTAGTACACTAGTACATAAAGTAGTACACTAGTACATAAAGTAGTACACTAGTACATGAAGTAGTACACTAGTACAGAAAGTAGTACACTAGTACATGAAGTAGTACACTAGTACATGAAGTAGTACACTAGTACATGAAGTAGTACACTAGTACATAAAGTAGTACGCTAGTACATAAAGTAGTACACTAGTACATAAAGTAGTACACTAGTACATAAAGTAGTACACTAGTACATAAAGTAGTACACTAGTACATAAAGTAGTACACTAGTACATAAAGTAGTACACTAGTACATAAAGTAGTACACTAGTACATAAAGTAGTACACTAGTACATAAAGTAGTACACTAGTACATGAAGTAGTACACTAGTACATGAAGTAGTACACTAGTACATAAAGTAGTACACTAGTACATGAAGTAGTACACTAGTACATAAAGTAGTACACTAGTACATGAAGTAGTACACTAGTACATGAAGTAGTACACTAGTACATAAAGTAGTACACTAGTACATAAAGTAGTACACTAGTACATGAAGTAGTACACTAGTACAGAAAGTAGTACACTAGTACATGAAGTAGTACACTAGTACATGAAGTAGTTCCCTAGTACATGAAGTAGTACACTAGTACATAAAGTAGTACACTAGTACATAAAGTAGTACACTAGTACATGAAGTAGTACACTAGTACATAAAGTAGTACACTAGTACATGAAGTAGTACACTAGTACATAAAGTAGTACACTAGTACATGAAGTAGTACACTAGTACATAAAGTAGTACACTAGTACATGAAGTAGTACACTAGTACATAAAGTAGTACACTAGTACATGAAGTAGTACACTAGTACATGAAGTAGTACACTAGTACATGAAGTAGTGCACTAGTACATGAAGTAGTACACTAGTACATGAAGTAGTGCACTAGTACATAAAGTAGTACACTAGTACATGAAGTAGTACACTAGTACATAAAGTAGTACACTAGTACATGAAGTAGTACACTAGTACATGAAGTAGTACACTAGTACATGAAGTAGTACACTAGTACATGAAGTAGTACACTAGTACATGAAGTAGTACACTAGTACATGAAGTAGTACACTAGTACATGAAGTATTGCACTAGTACATAAAGTAGTACACTAGTACATAAAGTAGTACACTAGTACATGAAGTAGTACACTAGTACATGAAGTAGTACACTAGTACATGAAGTAGTACACTAGTACATGAAGTAGTGCACAAGTACATGAAGTAGTACACTAGTACATGAAGTAGTACACTAGTACATGAAGTATTGCACTAGTACATGAAGTATTGCACTAGTACATGAAGTATTGCACTAGTACATGAAGTAGTGCACTAGTACATGAAGTAGTACACTAGTACATAAAGTAGTACACTAGTACATGAACACCAAAAGAGAGGCGTAGCCAAAAAAAAGCTTACTAAATTTGATTCTGCAGTTCTGAAATGTTCACACACAAAAAAATTGTCAAATACCTTTTAAAAAGCATAGCTTATCAATATTTCCTTCACTTTGTACACCGGATACACCAAAAAAAGCGAGCTTCTTTTAGTTTTTCTGCCGTGTTTGAAGAACTCTAATAGGCTTGTCCACGTCCTGTATGAATGCACTATTAGAGATCCTTCCTATAATAGACTCTCACTCTCTCTTTCTCTCTCTTCGTCTCTTAAGGGTTCTGGGGGACTTTCAGACGTCATGGCTGAGATCTTGGAAATGCAAAGGTACGTTGTAGCTCTTTCCACTAAATTGTCGAAAAGGCCACAAGGCCTTTAGTTTAAATTCAATCCTTGAGCATTCTTATGTCATCGTATTCTGGGAAATAGGGTTTTCTAGGATAAACTTTGTTTGTTTTACTTTTTTTTTTCAGTGTTGTGAATCAAAAGTCATCGCTGAAATACTGCGTAGAGTCTCTGTTAGATAAAGTGAATTGCACACAGGAGTAAGTTACACTAAAATCTTACAAATAAGGGCAAAAAATGTGAACAATTTGTATACACCAGTGATACTTAACGTTTTTCAACCTTGGGGCGGTATAAATCTCCAATACAGCTTTTCCGGCCCAAATCCCCTCCCCCCTCCCCCCCCCCCCCCCAAAAAAAAAGCCACATCAAACAAAAGAGGTCATCAAAGTCTTTCTGGGCAGGAGTTTCCATTGCCCACTGGCCCAAGTTTGGGCAATACTGATATTGCCTCATACTGTTGAGGCGCATAACAAAAAATCTAGATAAAGGTGTGACGTTAAAGAGTCCAATTAATCCCTGTAGGGAAACCACTGGTTACTCATTTTCGCTGGCCACCAGGGCCGGATCTAAGAGAGGGCTGGTGGGACTTCAGACCCGGGGGATCCACAGAAAGGGGCCTCCACAAAAGAAATTACAATACATCCAAATTTCCTGGCCGGATACTTTTTTTTCCAACTTTTTTTTTCCGCATTTTTACGGCTGGCAAAACTGTGATTAAGAAGTGTACGCTTGTAGCATGCTCGGAATAAGTAAAATCAGCTGCCGATTACGGTAGTACGTCTACTGAGGGCATAACCCTCCAAAAACTTGTTCAAAACAAAAATATACATCTATATATATAATTCTCTTCTTCCCTCAACAGTTTAAACGAGTAGTAATGAGTAAAGGAAAGATCACTCTGCGGATTGTCCACGAGAAAACAATAGGGGTGGGGGGGGGGGGAGAACACGTAGTCACAAAATAGTAGGGCAGGACCGTTGTAATATCACTCTTTTTTTTTTTTTATTTCCACCTCACTTTTAAAAAAGGGGGGGAGGGTAGTTATCTACTTTGTGGTAACTATCAGAAGATTGGTATGAGTTTTCAAAAGATTTTTATAATTTCCGGATATTTCCATGACTTTTTCGTCTATTTTGCAATTTCAGGAGATTTCCAGGACCTCCTGTTAAATCGACAGGAGGCCGCGTGAAATCTGTTTAAGTTTAAAAATGGTTTAAATTAATAATTTATACACCTAAAATTAGCGCGGGTCCTATAAAAGTGCTGGGCCCACTGCGGTCGCATATGTTCCAGTTGCCTATTGTTGGACCTGCAAAATAGCGGCATATGCTACGCCGCCGGTCGACTTATATTAAATATTTTTTAAAAGGAAAAAGAGATTAAATTTATGAAAACTTTCTTCTAAAATATAGCATGCTTTTAAAATGTAAGCCTTTTGTTTTTTATTCATAATGGATCTTTATTAAAACATTCGAAAATGTGTCGGGGCCTTCACATACGTAAATCCGGCCCTGCTAGCCACATGATATCCTCGTTGACTTCTACCACATATACATACGCCTATACATCATCTGCACCATAAACCGCAAGGTCTTAAAACTGGTCATTTACTTTATTTTTTAGTCTATTAACTAAAATAGTGAATTACAAAAGCAGATTGAAGTTTGATTAGTACTTTGAGTAAAGTCGAATTATGTTTTAATTACTTCGCAGTAAGCTACAAGAGTTAACTGAACAGCTGGTCAACACAAAGTGTGCCTATCATATTTTGGATATAAAGAACACCCTTAGCCAATCTGTTCTAGCGGTGTCTGTACTCACAGCCTTGCACGGTAATAGTAGATTCGTTAGACATAAAGATTTATTTATTTTCGTTGGTATATTTCATGTTTGACAGCCTGGGATTGGTCTTTGGGTTTAATAACTGGATCTGCTATGGTCTGTGAAGATATTTAATCTTGAATTCCAGCGGCGATGACTGAAGCGGCACAAAAATGTTTCGATAAAAAGGGAGTCAACTTTAATTCATTCTTAATTCTAAGTATTGCCTCCCTTTAAAATTTTCTTTTTATTATTGAAAATTATATATTATTGCTTGTACATTTATCGTGCGGCGTCCATATTTAAATTTTAATGTCTGTCTGTGGCATCCTTGATACACAGTTGCGGTCACTGGTTGGGCATCTGTAATTACCAGGCGCTGTTGCACTTTCACCCTTCTCTTTACTACTGTTGTGTAAAGCCATCTTCAGCCCTTCCTCTATCATTTCCCATATTGTTCTATATATTAATTCTCGGTAAGGTTTGGTGCTAGTTCTTTAGTGGATATGATTTGTGGTGGGGAGGTCGAGATCTTCTGCTTGTAATGAAATTCGAAGATCGCTTCAGCTAGTTCATCAAACGGTATCTTTTTTGTTCCTGCCTTAGTTTCAAATACTTACAACTCTGTTGTTAAGCTTATTTCTTGACACGGCCGATTTATATGAAATACATTGCAACTATTTCCAGAATCCAGCGTAGAGCTGAACACTTTTCTAATGTTGTCTCTTCACTTTGACCAGCTGGACTTAGCGGCGGAACTCGGTCAACTTTGGAAACTTGTGGATGATAATGTAAGTTAAACCTCTTTAAACTGATCTTATGCGAATCTAATTCAATGTATTCGATACACTGAATATTAAATTGATTTCAGCGAATAGAAAAAAATTCAATTAATTTTAACGCTATGTTTAAGATTGAGCGGGCAATGCTCGTCAGCCTAGACTTGGTACTCGGGTGGAAACGGTCGTTAAAGGAGACGATTAGACCAATAGGGAAGCAAAAAAAGAATCTTCGTTGGGGGTGCCTAATGACCAAGTCCATTACACTTGCGATAGTGTAAGAAAGCCCCATAAACATGTCCCTATCCACACACCGAAGGGAATATTGGGAAGTTTCCCAGATGTGTTCGCTTCTAATCCAAGTATCTTGTGATACGAGTCATCAATAAGAGATATAGACACCTTAATCTATGATCTTTCTCAGATAGAAGTTTTGTATAGATAAGCAGTTTGGTGCAAGCTTCCATAGGCCTAGAGTTCCAAGGGAGACAAGCTTCCATGGGTCTAGAGTTCCAAGGGAGACAAGCTTCCATGGGTCTAGACTTCCCAGGGAGACAAGCTTCCATGGGCCTAGAGTTCCAAGGGAGACAAGCTTCCTTGGGCCTAGAGTTCCAAGGGAGACAAGCTTCCATGGGCCTAGAGTTCCAAGGGAGACAAGCTTCCATGGGCCTAGAGTTCCAAAGGTCTTAGACTCAAGTCTTAGGACAATTACGAAGATCAAATTGAGCTTGTTCGTTTACTGTCCTAAATTCTGAAAATAGAAATTATATAAGTATAGCATTATACCTAGTTATCTCTTATTAGAATTATTAACGTAATGACGAAAGGTGTTGCCATAGTAACCTGGCACTGATTGAATATGAACCTAGCATTGATTGAATATAAAGAAAGATGTTACTAGTTCAAAACCAACAGTTCCTAATCATTTTTCGACACTCGTGGCACGGGTGCCCTCACCACAAAATAAAGTCCTCCTCTTGAACTGGGCCTAGGCGGTTTCATTCTGCATTGTGGGTAGAAGTCTCTATGGGCCCGATATGACCCGCGGGGCATAGTTTGGACATCACTGTTTCACGCTTCTAATAATTCGTAAAGAGAGCTATTAGAAACACGAGGTGTATGTTTACTAGCAGGGCCGGCCTTAGGTAATTGAACGCCCTAGGCGAATTAGGACAATTAGAAAAGGCCGAAAAAAAAGTACGCAATAATTTAAATCCTTCCTTCTATATCTCAATGACGTAGCTAGGACGGGAAGGGGATTCAAATTCAAAAGTCCTCTCGGGCCCCCACTTGAGGGGGGCCCCTAAAGAAGTGTTTGCATTCTTTTAAAAAATTAAATATTACGCCACTGCCATGTAATCTTGCTATTCATGTTGTTATATAGGTTAGTGACCCTGTTGCATGTATTCCACACAGATTAACTCTTTCTGTTATGCTCAGGCAGTAACCTGAGTTATATCTTATTAAGTTATAGATTTATAAAGTACATTATCTCATGTCATATGATGAATGTCAAAATGCAGGAGCCCCCTATAGAGGTTAAGTCCCCCGGGCTCCCAAATCTATCTATCTACTGCTTTATCTAAATCAACAAATATATAGGCTAATAAATTCATATAGCGCAATTCCTGCAGCGTTCCGTATGCCATCTAGAATCACAGCATAGACTTAGATCTACGCTAGTAGACGAGTATTTGAAGTTTCGCATTTTTGTTTCCCTAAATATTTTTTTAATCATGTCCTAAGTCCGGCCCTGTTACAATGCACTACCTGCATTATCATTTTTGTTTGTTTGGTGTAATGCACAAATTGTAAGACAAATTTCCATATGGACAATAAAGATTATTATTATTATTATTATTATTACTACTATTAAAAGAAAAAAAAGTTCTTATACAAGTTCTACTTCTCTCAGAATTACGAGACGTGCCGAATGATTATAGTGAAAGCGCTGGAGCTTAAAAGGTACAACTTTGTTCGATATATGATTGAACAGGGACTCGACCCAGTCCACTATATTCAGGAACATGACATAACAAAAAAGTACCTCCGGGTAAATATGTATCCTAACTTACCAAATAACTTTTCTTGCATAATATCTATCTATCTATCTATCTATCTATCTATCTATCTATCTATCTATCTATCTATCTATCTATCTATCTATCTATCTATCTATCTGTCTGTCTGTCTGTCTGTCTGTCTGTCTGTCTGTCTGTCTATCTATCTATCTATATATCTATCTATCTATCTATTTGTATGTCTGTCTATCTATCTATCTGTCTGTCTGTCTGTCTGTCTGTCTATCTATCTATCTATCTATCTATCTATCTATCTATCTATCTATCTATCTATCTATCTATCTATCTATCTATCTATCTATCTTTCTATCTATCTATTTATCTATTTATCTATCTATCTATCTATCTATCTATCTATCTATCTATCTATCTATCTATCTATTTATCTATCTATCTATCTATCTATCTATCTATCTATCTATCTATCTATCTATCTATCTATCTATCTGTCTGTCTGTCTGTCTGTCTGTCTGTCTATCTATCTATCTATCTATCTATCTATCTTTCTATCTATCTATCTATCTATTTATCTATCTATCTATTTATCTATTTATCTATCTATCTATCTATCTATCTATTTATCTGTCTATCTATCTATCTATCTATCTATCTATCTATCTATCTATCTATCTATCTATCTATTTATTTATCTGTCTATCTATCTATCTATCTATCTATTTATCTATCTATCTATCTATCTATCTATCTATCTATCTATCTATGTATTGGTCTGTCTGTCTATCTATCTATCTATCTATTTATCTTTCTATCTATCTATCTATCTATCTATCTATCTATCTATCTATCTATCTATCTGTCTGTCTGTCTGTCTGTCTGTCTATCTATCTGTCTGGCTGTCTATTAATCTATCTATCTATCTATCTATCTATCTATCTATCTATCTATCTATCTATCTATCTATCTATCTGTCTGTCTGTCTGTCTGTCTGTCTATCTATCTATCTATCTATCTATCTATCTATCTATCTATCTATATATCTATCTATCTATTTGTCTGTCTGTCTATCTATCTATCTATCTGCCTGTCTGTCTGTCTGTCTGTCTATCTATCTATCTATCTATCTATCTATCTATCTATCTATCTATCTACCTATCTATTTTCTTGATTGTAGGCTGTTCAAAGAGAGATAACAAGCAGAGATCCTTTCTCTGAGGTGAATGTCTCGTGTTCTTGCTCTAGAAGACAAGTGAGTACAACAGTTTCTCAGTATTCTGAATTTCCTCTATCATGTATATCTACTTCATGGGATAAAGAATACTGTGAAAATAATAAGTTTGAAGGTCAAGGTTGTTTTAATTGTAAAAAGAATAAACATCATGTTTACATTTCGTTTAAAAAAAAACACAGTAATTTTCCAACGGAATTTTAAAAAGCCAAGGGAGTCAAAATATTGAAGAAGCCAATTTTATAAAGAATTCAAAATGCAAAGGAAGGCAATAAACGGGATTAGTCAATATTTATAAAGCTTCATGTTGAGTCTACTGTTGTGATTTATTATTATATTGTGCTTTAATAATGTGTGATCAATATATTAGTGATGTCATATGAGTCATATCATGAACAAGAATTGTGGTACTCCTTCACCTAAACAAGGTTCCCCCGACAGAACAGTCTGACAAAGTATCAACTCAGTCTGTCAGTCAGTATGTCTGTCTGTCTTGTAAAAAGTTTGTTAACTTTATTTCTCCCACTCCCGAATCTCGGATCAAGCTGAAATTTTGAACTGTTATTTCTTTTACCACACAACACAAGGTTCTATATATATATATATATTTTAAAAATACCAATTAGTTAATTAACTATTGTTTATTAATTATTTTGTTTGGTATCTCAAAAAGGGAAAGAATTTCTACTTGACTTAAGTTGTGGTATATGCTGAATCAGTCCCCATTATAGGTCGTCGTCTGAGTTTAAGTGAACACAACATGAAAAATAGGACGAGACTATACACTCTTCCATGTTCATAAGCTCTCCACTTGCAGAGTGGTTACCGTGTTGGCTTGAGAAGCCTCAGAAAGCTTGAGCCATGAGTTACTATACAGGTCGTCTCCCTCTTTTTAAAAAAAAAATACATATTTATTTTGTTTTGTCTTAGTCTAGATTTAATACAAATTTTCTAGAAGCCCATTCTAGTCTAGAAGCCCACTTTTATCTAGAAGCCTAGTTTTGTTTTGAAGCTTAGTTTCGCCATTCTCTACTCTAACGTTTGTTACCCAATGCATTGACGATAATAAAAATTTATCCTTACAAATCGTAGTAACTAGTTCATACAACATTGATATAGGATTATTTATAGATGAAGGGAGAGTATTAGGGAAACTATTTCCATTCAACAGTAAGTGTAAATAATTTGTTATTATCTTTTATGATCGACACCACCTTATAAAAAATAATATTTAAATTTTATTTAAAATAAATAAGAAATAAAAAATTGTTTACATTTTAGGTAGATTTATATCAAAATAAAATTTATAAAAAGTAATTTATAACTGACATACTCAACCTTATTTAAGTATATTATTTTAAGTATATAAAGTAATTTAATTCAATACACTTTAATAGTATGAATTTCATGAAGTAACATTTAAAATAATGAATGCATACATAAAAAGCAAAAATAAATTCAGTTAACAGGAGGTACCATGATCAGCAAGGTCTCCCAGGTCCAAGGCAGCATTTGAGGCATCTGTTTCCACAGTTTAATCAGATCTATTGGAAGTATTCTGTTTCCACTGTTTAATCTGATTTATTGAAAGTATTTTTTCTTTATTTGTGTTTTCTTTGGAGTTTCTATTCATCGGGATCTTACGGTTTTTAAACTTTCTTGTGTTTTTCTTTTGGAGTGTTTTCTTACTATGTCTATTAAGACTTTCCTAATAGAGAAAAAGGATCTGGAGGGTGGTTTGGTCCACCAACCGGGTACTCTACTAATAAAACTGTCCGGACAGGGAGCAGTTCGAGCTTCGATGGCGTCCATCGTCGCCGCCTTGAGGCTAGGGCCGGAGGAGGTGGGTTCCCTGTACCGGTTTGAGAACCCTTTCCTATGGTTCCTGGGTGTTTCCTCACCGGTGGTGAGGAACAGGATTATAGGAAAGGTTTTCGGTAGTAAGGACACCTTCAGGGTGGAGGTTACCACCCTGGAGGAAGAGAGAGTAAAAGTGACGCTTCACTGGGTGTCACCCACCATCTCAAAGAAAAAAATTGAGATTTTCAGTACCCTCGCCGCAGAAGGCTCCAAAACAGAAGCTTTTAGACTTGGGGCTAGTGACAAGTGGGCGGCTTGGATCAAACTCCGCAAGGGTACCGAGCTACCCCACTGCATACAGTTGAAGTATGAAGAAGACCCCAGGACCTACAAGGTCTTAATCACTACACCGGCAGCAATGCTGGTTCTGCCAGAAGGAAGATCATTGGTCAAACCAATGTCCCAACAGTGCTCCCCCCAGGGGCTTCAAAAAGGACGTTGAAATGCCTGTTGAAGCAAAAAAAAAAACACTTATGCGTCGGCCTTAAAGAAAGATAGTGAAAAAGGGCAGACCAAAGCTATACCTCCCGAGGTAAATGAAGACGGGTTCGAACCAGTAAAAAAAAAAAAGGTACAACACCTGAAAAACGCATGGACAGTGGGAAGGGTACCCTTCCCCCCCCCCCCCAAAAAAAAGGCGAAAGTAGCACAGGATCTAACACACACAAAAAAATGAAAACTACCGGTCACGCTAGATCGGAGCCTAGCTCTCCAAACAAAACAAATAGGAAAAGAAAGGGAGAGGAAATGGTGGTGTTGGAAGATATCCTCATCTCTCCTGGACCTCTAGTTATTGACGTAGGGGAGGACCCTGACACACACAGAGTCATACTCACACACACAACACAATAACCCACCAACAACAAACTTTGGCAAAAATTACAATTCTTTCACTTAACATCCGAAACCTAAACAACAAACAAAAATACATAGTTCACTCAATTGAAACACGAATACGGGACTTTATATTCATACAGGGATCAAATACCAAATTGAATTTTCATAAAAACACACATACGCCCTAGTTACAAACAAAACCATTTAAATATATAATCATGGAGGACATCACGTTTTTGACCCTCAACATTCATGGACTCACAAACAAACAAAAATACGTAGTCCACTTATCAAGGAAGTACAAACCAGACTTTATTTTTTTACAAGAAACAAATGTAGGCACAGAACACAAAGCACACATAAACACAACAGATATGGGCTTTAAGGAAGGGTGTTTTAGTTATGGTAGCAGATCCAGGGGGGTAGCCATCTTTCAAGTGTCAGATAGGTTTAAAATAGTACACAAATATAGTGACAATAAAGGGAGAGTAGTCATCATAAAAGTGGAAACAAGAAATGAAACAATTACACTGGCTAACATCTATGCACCAGCAAAACAAACTGAGAAACGAGAATTTTTTGAATTTTTGAGCTGAAAATTACATGACACATATAAAGGGGATACTTTGATTCTAGGAGGGGACTTTAATTACATCACGTCCCCACTAGATAAGCAGTACACAGCAACGGCGCATCTTCCTTGACAGATGAACACTACCATTAATAACTTTCTGAAAGACATTGAGAGCGAATTCAAAATAATTGATGCGTACAGAAGTGTAAACCCCACAGGTCAGGACACTACTTCGGTAAGCAAAGCTTATCCCGTAACCTCCAGACTAGACAGATTTTATGTTCCAACGGAGTACCATATAAATAAGATAGCTCATTTGGAAGAGCCTCTGGAATACTCAGACCATAAGTCAGTAATAGTTACAATAAGTAAGGAAAGTAAAAAAATAAAAAAAATTGAAATAACATATTCAATTTAAAACTAAGGAGGTATTGAATGTCATTAAATCTCCCCCATTCTGATCTGTCCTGTGCTTTATGTCTCCTTGCCCGGGCTTTTTGCTGTCGTAGATCTGTCTCTACGTCATCAACATACAGTACTGCGCGTGGTCTGCCCTTGGGGCGCCTACCCTTGGGGCGCCTACCCTTGGGGCGCCTACCCTTGGGGCGCCTACCCTTGGGGCGCCTACCCTTTTCGGATTTGGTCGGTGAGCAATCCTTGCTTCTCCATTCTCTGGCATTCCTTCAAGGTGACATACCCAACGCAATCTGTTCCTTTTAACCATGATAGTTACTGATAGATTGATAGAGGTTTTAACAGTCAGATAAAAGCAGTAGCCAATACAAAAACCAAAAGAAAAATCTTACTCTGGAATAAATGTAACCTAACACAACTACACCAAGCTGCATTAAACTTTCAACAAACATTCTTATTAGAAAAAGACATTAACCAACCAGTCGATGACCTCTGGAATTTCATTAAAAACCATCTTAAAAGCATTATAGAAAATCATATACCAACTAAATACACATCAAACAAAATAAATAAATGCTGGTTTAATAATAGACTAAAGAAGCTTTGTAAACAGAAGGAAAACCTATATAGAAAATTTAAAGAAACCAAGGCAGAAAGAGTTTACAAAAAGTATATAAAAATTAAACACCTAACCCAAAAAGTAAGCAGACAGCTGCAGAGTGAATACATAAACAATGTAATATCTAAAGATAACAACAAAAACCTATGGTCATACATTAAGTCTAAGAAAATGGAAACAACAGGCATAGCGCCATTAAAAGATGAACATAACATAATACATAATGATAATGAAACTAAAGCAAACATCCTAAACAAATACTTTGCATCAGCATTCTCAGCCCCAGGAGACAAAGACATAATTCTTAATTTGAACCAAGTAGACAACATAGAAGATTTAGTAGTACAAGAAAATGGAATTAAAAAACTATTAGCCAACACCAAACCAAATAAAGCGTCTGGACCTGATGGTATTCCAGCTAGATTACTCAAAGAACTAAGCAATGAGCTAGCCCCAGTGTTCAAAATACTCTTTCAGGCATCGCTTAACCAGGGCAGAGTACCAAAGGACTGGAAAGAAGCTAATGTCACCCCCCTATTTAAAAAAGGAGAAAAATCTGATCCAGGAAACTACAGACCAGTATCACTTACCAGCATCACATGTAAAATACTAGAACACATAATATGTAGCAACATCATAAACCACTTAGACAAACATAATGTCCTCACCCCATACCAACATGGCTTTAGGAAATATAGATCATGTGAAACACAACTAATAGGACTAATTGATGATTTCTCAAAAGGTTTAGATAATAGTGAACAAATAGATGCTATCTTACTAGATTTTTCCAAGGCTTTTGACAAAGTTCACCACCATAGTTTGCTTAAAAAATTAAAATATTTCGGCATTAACGGTCCACTGCATCAGTGGATTAAAGATTTTCTGATAGGGAGAGAACAAACTGTAATAATAAATGGCTCTAAATCAACACCAATAACAGTAAACTCAGGTGTACCTCAAGGAACAGTCTTGGGTCCACTACTATTTTTAATTTACATAAATGATTTACCAAATTGCATTAGTTCAGGAACAAAAGTCAGATTATTTGCAGACGATTGCATAATATATAGAACAATAAAAACAAAACAAGACACAGATATTTTACAAAGAGAATTAGATGAATTACAGAAATGGGAATCAAATTGGAGCATGTCTTTCCACCCAGAAAAATGTCAGTTGTTAAGAGTAACAAAAAAAATTAAACAAATTAATTCCACTTATCTTATTCATGGCAAACCAGTAACACAGACTAAAAACTCAAAATACCTAGGTGTTATAATAAATGAAAAACTGTCATGGAATCCACATATTGATGAAACTATAAAAAAATCCAACAAAGCATTAGGGTTTATTAAAAGAAATTTCTATAAATCAAATAAGAACATAAAACTAAAATGTTATTTAACCTTGGTTAGGCCAATAATAGAATATGCATCCACCGTGTGGGACCCCTCAACTCAAGAAAACATTAAGAAACTGGAACAAACACAAAATAGAGCAGTGAGATTCATAACAAACGAATATTCACATTTGACTAGGGTAACACCATTAGTAAAATCACTAAATTTAGAAAGCCTTCAGGACATAAGACTCAAAAGTAAAGTAGCAATTATACATAAAACACTGAACCATAATCTTCAAATACAAAAACAAAATTTAATAAAATACTCTGAAAGACACAAAAATAAAGGCACATTCCTCGTCCCATATGCTAGGACAAATTTGTACAAATACTCCTTCTTCCCTAGTGCTATTAGAGCATGGAATGGGTTGCCTGAGCTAGCCAGAAAAACCAGTGACTTGGCAGAATTTAAGTCATTGGTTAATATGCATGACTAAATGCATGACGCGTAGGACGTAATCATCTTCTTTTTTGAAGTAACGTCTGTATTATATAAGATAAGATAAGGCAAAAGACAGGGAGGAATGGAGAAAGACGGTCGTCAAATCTTGCCTGGTGCCCCAACCGCCCAACAGACTAATGGATAGGTAAAGGTAAAAAGTTACTGAACACAATTATGTTTCTGACAAAAGTTTACAAACTGAAGGATATCCATTGCTTGACCTTAAAATATATTTTTTCCGTATAGTCGTATGATATACTAGTACAGGGGTGGGCAAATTACGACCCACGGGCCACATGCGGCCCGCCGGAGTGTTTTATGCGGCCTGCGGGCATCTACAGAAATCAGGTGTGCTCACAATATATACATATGAAAATGCAAATACATTAAAAATATCTACCAATATCTCTATAAATTTTTTGAACTGTCTTATTATTAAAAATTTCAAGTAAACGAAGATTAAGCTAATTGGCTGTACTTCAATACACTCAGTCAAAGACACATTCTCAGGCCAGTATTTATTCAATGCTTTGAAGAACTGTGTTGGTTGATAGGTATGCTTGGAACAAGATGGCAAGTGTAACAACTGATGGAGCCCGATCTTTGACTGAGAAAAAGTTTCATTTTTTGTTTGTTTTTGTTTTAAAAATATCCCAACCATAAACTCTAAACAGGAATGTTTGCTCAAAGATTCATAAAACATCAACATAGCAACCCGCATACGGCAATTACAAATGTTATCAGAGCTAGAAGCCCTATCGACAGGCAATTTCAAAAAGTGCTTGAATATTTAGAAACAAAATATTCCGATGTATCCGCTTTCTTAGCATGTACAAGGTACTGAAAAGAATAAAAAAAATCTGAAGGAAGAAATGTGTATGTTCCTTGAAGGACATTGACTGTGACTACTTTGTTACTGATATTACGAATGAAGAGTGGGAGACAGGCTTCATTTTTTTCATATCAACAATTGCAATGGGTTGCTTAAATCTTTTCAAACAAGGCTTTCAAATTTCTCCAGGCAAGCAAGAGAAAAAAGGTATTGTCATTTCCTTTGTTGAAAAGAGAAACTATTTCTAAAGAAATGGTTAAAAGTACAAGACCTGTTTAGATTCCTTAATTACGGAATTTATAACATCGAATTTAAGACGTCAAGAACCAGTTTTCAAATCAGCTCACTCTTTCGCGCAAAAGCTGATTCAGCTCCAGAGAGCATAACTCTATGCAAATTATAACCTGAAAGAAAAGTGCCAGCCAGTACTTCCTCGAGAGTTTAATGGGTGCCAGAAGCTGTATTTTTACACTTTAAAAAAAAACTTTGCTGCTAAACTTTCATATTTTTTGGGTACACACATATATGTGTCATTTGACAAGTCACAAGGATAACAACTAGTAAGCTTGTTCAACTGTTCCGGAACATTGCGCACGAGTGTATACAGTTAAATACTTAACATTAAGAACACTTTGTGGTGAAATGTTGTGATGTAAAAAGACAATAGCATTTTTTTAAAATCGTAAAATAGATTTCAGAAATTTTAAACTCTTTTTGCAATTCCTCAATTGGGAGTGTAAAAAAATGAAAGTGTATGTACAATACAGTATAAATATGAATTAAAGACATTTTACACTTAGGTTGCGTATTTTCTAAGTTGTAAGTGCATATATATATATATATATATATATATATATATATATATATATATATATATATATATATATATATATATATATATATTTGCATATGCGGCCCCCATTTTTCCAAATTTTAAAAAATGCGGCCCTCGATACAAAAAAGTTGCCCACCCCTGTACTAGTAGACTAATTCTTGAAATTTCTCCATACAGATGTGTAACCAATAATCAATACAACTGTAGGCATTTTCGTGATATTTTTCTATACAGATGTGTATCCAATATCCATGCAGCAGTAGGCCATATCTTGTTATTTATATAAACATTGAAATATCTTGATATAAAATCATATACCTTTTCCTATTACCTGCAGGCTAAAAAAACAGATTTATTGATTCAATGGATCAGAGACTATTGTGGACAGAAGCGCATATATACGGAAGGTAAATGTCATCATTATAAATCTGACCAAAATAGTTATAAACTACACACTGGTCCCCGCCCACAAAAAAAAATCTATATTAATTAGACTATAAGGAGAGCTGCAGGACAGTGGAGTAGATAGGGTAGTGTGGAGGGGGGTGTCCAAATTTGAAAATCCCCTAGGGTCCCCACTTAAGGGGGGGCCTTCTTATTAGAGTCCGAAATTCGTTTTTACTTTAAATATTGCGACGTTATCTCTTGTCTTGATGTCAAATATAGGGGACCCTAAGGAGATCACCCCGGGCCCCCAAATCCCTAGCTACGCCACTGCTGACCGATCTGGTAGCCACTGCTACATGTCAGCTCAGATACAGGACTGGTCATCTGAACCCCCCCAACATGGACTGGTAACCTGTTTCCGAAAAAACAAAGGAAGAAAATGGAATAGATTTAACATTTAACATTTAACATTTAAAGCGTAAATTGGATTGGAAACAAACCGTAAATATTTATGCAAAATAAAATCTCAATATTGGTTTCATTGACGTGGCCAACAGTGGAATCCAAAGAGCCACTTTTCAATATGGTCTCGATTATTTCTATTTTTAGAGGAAGTTGAAAAAGGGGAAGGCAATCCTGGACTCAATGTCGAAGGGAAAAAGTGGACTGAAGCGCACAAGTTAGCAGGTAGACAAACCACATGTTGTTTTCTTCTATTCAATTCTGACATGATTAAAGCTGGATATATTTAATGGAGACCTTGAGCGCGATTTTTGTGAAGACTTTACCTTTTTAAAAATGCTTTAATAACAATTTACTTCATAAAATTTGAAGACACTATTAGTTTACACTGGAGACTGAACCTCAATGGTATAACTCTAGGAAGGAAATTGAGCTTACAATTTCCTTTACTTTCAATATAATAAATGTAATTTCAATTCAATCTGTCTGTCTGGTAAAACGTTTGTACACATTGTCCCCCCCCCCCCCCCCCACATTCATTCTCAGACGAAGTGGAAAGTTTGCACAATTTTTCGTGGGCATAGACAGACATGAATCAATTTTTATAAAAATTAAACAATTATTCAATTAATTACCAGAATTCATTTGTTTGATACCAAAAAAGAGGAAATTAAACCTCCAATATTCAGTGGAAACTCTAAGTGATATTGTTGTAAGTCCATACATACTTTTTCAATATTATTTTTTCCTAGTTTGTGGATTCCCTCATCCTATGAAGAAGTGTACCAGAGGGCCGCACGGTCTGCAGTACCGGAAATCCGTCTTTCTTTTTTTTTTTTGGTTTCTAGATCAGGCAGTTCAGATGAGTAAACCTATATCTAAGAAAAACCGCGCAGTGGTTTCTAGATCAGGCAGTTTAGATTTTGTAATCCTATATCTAAGATAAACCGCGCAGTGGTTTCTAGATCAGGCAGTTTAGATTTGTAATCCTATATCTAAGATAAACCGCGCAGTGGTTTCTAGATCTGGCAGTTCAAATCAGTAATCCTATATCTGAGATAAACCATGCTGTGGTTTCTAGATCAGGCAGTTCTCCGTATAGTTTTTTTTCTATTGGAGGGTTTTGGGTCCAGAGTCTTGTTCGGGCCTCTTGATATAGTAAGCAGCTTTGAAGGACATGATCAGCATTCTCTGGTGATGCTCCACAAGTGCAGGTGATGCACCACAAGTTCAGGTGATGCTCCACAAGCTCAGGTGATGCTCCACAAGGGCAGGTGATGATCCACAAGGGAAGGTAATGCTCCACAAGGGCAGGTGATGCTTCACAAGCTCAGGTAATGCTCCACAAGGGAAGGTAATGCTCCACAAGGGCAGGTGATGCTCCACAAGGGCAGGTAATGCTCCACAAGGGCAGGTGATGCTCCACAAGGGCAGGTTTCGCTCGTCTCGACTTTATGTTGTCTCATTGTGTTGTTTTGTGTCAGATGAAAATGTGTATTTGTGCATTATGTTTGTTTTTTTTGACGAAATTCAACTTCCCCCAAAGAATTCGTAGAACTCCCCAAACCAACACAATAATCTCGGTGTAGACTTCTTCTTCTTCCACGTTCTCATTTTTATGCTGGAGTGTTCAGATGACTAGACCAATATATGAGATGACCTGCGCAGTCGTTTCCAAATCAGGGAGCTCTCCATAGTTTTCTTTCTATAGAGGTGTTTTGGGGCTAATGTCTTGTACAGGCCTCATGGTAAAGAGAACAGTTTTAAAGGACATGAGCATCATTTTCTGGTGACACTCCACATGGGCAGATTTCACTGGTTCCAATTTTGAGCTTCCGGAATATATGTTGTCTCATTATGTTGTGTCTGGTCCTGAGTCGAAAGATTAGACGTTGATCTTGTCGGGATAGCTAATAATAGGCATCATCTTTCTTGTGATTTGGATAAAATCTTGTCCATTTCTCATTTATTTTATTCACCATTGGTTTCTTCCTTTCTTCTGGATAGAGTGCAGAGTTTAATTGTGAATTTGTTCTCCCACTCTTGGCGAGTGTGTCAGCCTTCTCATTTCCTTCTAGTTCTATATGAGCTGGTATCCATTCAGTAACAGTTTTTTTTACTGTTGTTGAGCTATGCAAGTGCTGTTCTGAGGTTTTGAATATAAGAGGAATCAGAGTTTTGCAAGCTTTGGAGGGTTGTTTTCGCATCGGTTAGAGAGGCAGTCTGACTGTGTGGGGAACTTGGATGATTTGCTAGCATGGTAGCAGCTAGTGCTAGTGCTTCCCTTTCTGCTCTGTGGCTGTCGAGAAATTATGCGTTGGTCATGTCAAGAAAGCTTATAAAAGGCGTCCTTTTTCTTTTCGTCGGGGTGTAAGCTGGTCCAAGTCTCCGTCCGTGATCTATAAGTAGATCTACATATATTTATGGTGCAGCTACTTCTCGGTGATGTGTAAAAAACAATTATCGTTAGATTTGAACATATTAGTTCCTAATCAAGAAACTGACTTAAATATTCAATGGTGTATCTTAATTTAGACTACAAAATTGAACGCCTCTTCAAACTTGCAATATTGAAGAAAAAATTTGAATTATCAGAGATATTTTGGCGATATGTCAAGGTAAGATAATCAAACTTTAAAACTTCTTTTTTTTATGTCTTCTGTCAGTTAACGCCCCTTCCTAGATTTATAAATGATAATTATAAATCTTTGCCGGATTTTAGTATCTGAGGCCTCTACACTCTTTTGAAAACATTAACAAAAAAGTAGTTTATTAACTCTTTCTCTCCTAATTAACAATATTATCGTTGATTTGACCTCATTAAATTTAAATTAATGATTGGTTTTATAAACTTTAATTTGTGTCAACTATAATTCTATATCAGAAGTAACGTTTTCTGATTGCAAAACAATAATACTATTGAAGTGCAACCATAACAGGGTAGAATGTACAAGTGTGAAAAAGGAACAATTCTGTCAATAACTTGGGAAAATAATTACGGAGATAAAGAGTTAATGCTGTTCTAAGATTAGATCACTTCTTCATTTGATCTCCATTTTTGAATTAATTTTTAGTATCAATGTGACTTAAAAAAATATTTCTTATTCTTATTGACGCTTGGCTTCGAACCTGGGGTCCTGGGTTCAAATTTCGGTGAAGACTGGGGTTTTGAATTTAGGGATTTTGAGGGCGCCCTTGAGTCCACCCAACTCTAACGGGTACCTGATTTTAGTTGGGGAAAGTAAAGGCGGTTGGTCGTTGTGCTTGCAACATGACACCCTGCTCGTTAACTGTGGTCAAAAATATGGGTGAGCTTAACATCTTCTGCCCTATAGACCACAAGGTCTGAAATGGGGAAACTTTCTTATTGAAGGCCATTCTTTGTGGGTGATGCCTTTGGTGGCTGCACTTTGTGCGATGCAGTAAATCCGACCCTGGCTACATTTAAATGAAGCTCACATTATGTAGTACCATAATTATACGAATACGTCTACATAAAAAAAAAAAAATACATCATTACTAGTCGACTGGCGGCGTAGCATACACCGCTATTTTGCAGGGCCGGCCTTAGGCCACTGCCACCTTTAATATGATCCAAAATGACGTAAACAGCATATTTCCCAACTCACTTCCTGTCCATCCCCTTCCGGCTTCCATCTTTTGAATCCCACTTCCATTCAATAGCCAAATACGCACCGTTTTGATGCACACCATGCTGCGCTACGACCGTAACACAGAAATAAGAGTGATCTTTCCTTTACTCCTTACTACTCGTTTAAACTTTTGAGGGAAGAAGAAAATTATATATATATAGATTGTCCTGATAGCATGCCGATATACAATGTTAAAATATAGTATCATTTTCAATGTCACAGTACCCTATAGGTGGAGCTCTGTTCGCCTGCATGTTGCTGCGTGCAATGCTAGCCAAGGAAAAGAAGGTGGAGGATATTCAAAGTATTAAACAGCAGAAAAAGTTAGTCATTTAATATTTACTTATCTAGTTCTTCATTGAAGGTGTTACATATATGTAATATAGTTGGCCATATAGTTTAGATGGACTTTTGGCTATTCGCTATTCATTTAGTGTTTTATCTAGCCATTTAGTTATTTAGCTAGTCAATAAGCTATTTATCTAGACATTTAGTTATTTGCTTGGTCACAAGGTAGGCCATTTAGTTATTGATTTAGCCGTGTGGTTATCCCTTTAATTTTTTTTTGTTAGTCGTGAGACTAGTCATTTTGTTATTTCCTAGTCATTTAGTTAGTCATTTAGATATTTGTTTAGCCATGTGGCTAGTCATTTAATAATTTATTTAATCATTTTGTTAGTCATCTTTTGTCTTTGGAATAAAAAGCAAAATCGTGTTATTATTGTTAGCTAACCGTGTACTGATTTAATTAGTCATTTAATATGCTTATATATTTGACTAGTTCTTTTTTAGATAGTTATAGTTCATTATTTAGTTGTTCAATCAGTAAGTCACGCGCTATGTTATATGTATGTTCTTTATGATTCGTTATATATTCACTTCTTTAACTATATATATATATATATATATATTCATCTCGGTTATAACAGTTAAATTCTATATTTTGGTTGGCTTCTTTCTATATAATAAAGGCCAAACAGTATTCATATTTCTTTTGCACTGTGACTTTATATAGGGACCTACGCAAAAAGGACCTTCTTTACCTATCAGGGCATCTTTGTGTCCAACAATGTGTCACTGTCCAGAGAAAGAGACAACGTCTTGCTAAGGCCAACGGCGCTTTTGGTCGCCTTAAACTGAGTAAATGGCGGAAAAGGTCTCTTCACCTAGCAACAAATATCAATGGTTATATATGTTTTTATCAAGAGGCCCGAACAAGACTTGGGCCCCAAAACCTTCCTTTAGAATATAGGACAAAAACTATACTGTAAACTGCCTGACCATCTCAGATATAGGATTACTGATCTGAACCCTCCAACATGTCAAATGAGAACGAAGAAGAAGAGATTTGGGTGCTCTATCGAAGGCTTTTAAGGCTTCTCGAACGAGCTCATCAAATGTTTCTTCGCTCCATAATGAGTATACGCTGGGTTGGACATATATCCCGCAAAGCAGACCACCGCGTGCCAAAGGAGATCTTCTTTGGCGAACTTAAAAGAGGATGGGGTAAGAGACGTATCCCCAGTAAGTGCTATAAAGATCATATTAGACGCCATTTTGCCCTCACTAGCATATAAAAAAGTAGCTGGCAGCAGAAGGCCTATGACAGAGACAGTTGAAGAGCTCTCCCAAACGCCGCCGGTAACACCTTTGAGTCTCTATTGAAGATATGCGCAGAGGAGGAAAAAAAAACAACAACTAAAATAGACCGCCGGCCGAGAAAGGATTTGTGTGCATGAAATGCGGAAAAATATGTAGGTCGCAACTGGGTTTGCCTAGTCAAGTGAATCACTGACAACACTGAGCTCTTAGGAATCAAAATTCTTGTCAAAATACTTCTTTTTTTTATACTTTACTTGACAAGATATTCATCATTGAAAACAACAAAAAACAACCCGAATCCAATGAAACTCAACTTCTGAGGCTTTTATATGCGATGTTGGTAATAGTTTCGAATGGTTGGATAGCTTCTCGCTAAGAGCCGAATGTAGCCCGCAGCCCGTAGTTTGGGCATCGCTGTCTTATGTTTTGCATTGAGATATTAGCTTTAGTCGATTTCGTTAGCCAACAATAAAATGGTGTACATGAAGTGTATATGAATGGATATGAAGCGTACCTGAAGATTTAGCAGCCTTGACAATGATTATCTGCCTGATGCAAGAATTCTGAAATTTTGTAAGATCTAGAAAGTTTCTCGGAAATTAGTAATCCGCCTGTTCCTCTTGTTGATCCTCGTGCGCCTTATTGCAATGGACGAAGCTTCAACACTCAATAGCCAGTGGTGTATTTAGACTTTAAAAAAGCCATTAGCTGTTTCAGATATGGGGCCCTTTTCGATCCAGATAGTGCATGTATGTGCTTAACATTTCTGGGTTTGGGTGGGGGGCCCTAAACTATTGCTTGTGTCGCTTAAGGTAAATCCACTCCTTTCAATAAGCAAGCGAGATAACGAACGAAACTTTGTCCCATAATATTTAGTTTGGTTTTAATTATTTGATAAAATCTTTTTAAAAAGTCTTTCATATTTTCTTTGTATTCTGTAGAAGTATGTACTGTATTTGGAACTCCGAAATCTTTTATATTTTAATAGTAAAATTTATTTAATCCTCTCCAGGTTTTGACTCTTTCTCTCCAAAATTAACCAGACCATCGTTGATTTGATCCCATTAAATTAAATTAAATTTGTGTTCTATAAAAAGAGCAGGGAAGCGTTCTCCCAGAATTCTAGACCAAAAGTAAAACATTTTCTAATTACAAACAAAACGGTGATTGAAGTGTAATGACAACAAGGAAGAATAATTAAATGTCAAAAATGAACAATCCTCTCAGAAAGTGAAAAAATAATTACGGAGATAAAGAGTTAAAGCACAAATATTTGTCTTCTCGTACCACCCTTATCTCAAGTAATATTTTAAGTATCGTGCTCTGTTTTGCGTAAATGGTTTTGGAGAGTACCTAAAGCTGGATATAATGAAATATATGTCACACTCTGTTCAGGAAATACCAACAGTTTGCTTTGAAGACTTTAAACAACACCTATTCCAAGTATCAAGAAGACGCCATCCTTCTACTCAGCCAGACCATGCCTCAGTGGAAGGACATGTCCTGCATAGAGCTGGCCCTGCAGATGAAGAACCGGGATTTCCTTGCGCACAAAGCTTGCCAAGAACTGAACAACAGACTCTGGAGAAACAGCAATATTTCATATCAGAATGTAAGCACAAAACTACTACATTATAGCTATTGATTCTCTACCCTCTATTGTAGTAGCAGTTTAGCCCGTCTTTTTCAAAGAACTTGTTAGAACAAAGATTACCTTTCTGATGAATATACCATACCAGTAAATAAAATTAGCCTACATTGGAACATTCATTGTAACTAGATATTTCTACTACCTTATTATATGTATAAAGGGGTCTCCTTTAACTTAACATGAAGATGTAGAATGAGACATAAAGGTACGAAAGAGGAGGTGCATAAATGTTACAAACAGAAGAATTTACAAAATGTGCAGTGCAAATTGCGCACCAATATAATTTGTAAAAACAGATCTTAGCAGCACGTCCTTTATCCTATACACCGGATACACCAAAAAGCATGCTATTTATAGGTTTTCCGACATATGGAAATAAAAAAAATTATTTGCTCTAGGCACTTTTTACTTAGTTACTACCCGAAGCAATTTTTTTCCTACCATGTATAAACGAGATTAATCTTCATAGAAGTCCTGAACTTTGACCTGCATCGTCGCAACCTGTGGCAGTGGAGACCAATAGCTAGTTCCCACGTCACAGGTCTATTCGACTTGGCGACGAGATAATGGTCTCCGTACCCACAGCTTACGAGGTCGAAGGTCAGTGTTAAGGCCTTCTATAACGCAAATACAGAGAAAGCTTTTTTTTTTATACTCGATACCAAATTCTTTTAAGCCTTTAAGCTTCTGCTGAGTCTAGAAAGCAGCACTTCCGCCCTTTTCTTCCGTAGCTCCGCCTACTAGCTCCAGGTTTCATATATCCGTAAAACAACAAGAAATAGATGCGTGCAGCCAAACACCCCGGCTAACATAGGTCTCACCAGCCACATAAGGAGGCACAAATCCCCAGTGCAAAGCCCTCAGCCCCCCTCGCCCCGATGACAAAAGTGGTCATCTTCGAACCACGATGGACAAGCTATATATTATTATTAATTATATATTATTATTATTATTATTATTATTACATTTTGCATATAGAAGTAAGTTATTTCTATATAATAGCAATAGAAATGCATTTTTTTTTCATATGTTTTAGAAAGAACAGCTGGAGAATCCCAAAAAGTAAGCGATTTATGTTCTAAAAATATTTTCGTTAGTCAACCACAATAAAGCCGTAATTACTCCAAGCCTAGATTTCCCTACCAACTGATTCTCGGGGCCCTAGCCACAAATGGAGTGTATTAAAAAATGGAAAGCAGACGTCGCTTATCCAGTGCTTAACCAACTTTGCACAGTGCTTTGTATAAATCTATTGGGAACACAGGAAGTCACGTCAGGAATATGTGCAAGGTCAAGCGTGGGAAGGTCTTCGATGTAGTGGCGTGTCCATGAGAAACACTAATTTCTATAGTAATACCATCTCATCATTCAAACAACAATAACGAGGCCTTTGTAATGAGGTTTTAACTTCGCATCAAGACGCGATAACGCAGAACAAATTGCAACCTGCATATTACTGTCATTTTGTCATTTTTTACTTTACATTACTATCTGCTACTGAAAGGGTTTTCTTTATGGTTAGTAATCGTGGGCCGCGTAACAGAGGAGCCTCCACCCGGAAGCGCTTTAAAGACCAATTTGGGAGTCGGTATGCCCTCCTTTGCATAGAGGAAAGCAGCTGGTAGTTTGTTTGTTTGTTTGTTTTTTAATAGACTCGCACTATGGTAGCGGAATAGACATTTGATAAGACCTTATCAAATTTATCGTCAATTTGTTGACATGCTCGACAAGGGCGTGAATGTAGAATTTTAAGAATGAGGTGAAATATTTTGTGTGGGATTGCGGCCCTTTGGACAAATATGATATTGGGGAAAGAGTGTGGGGCTCTAGAAGTGTGCGTGTGTGTGTGTGATATTGTATGGGTGTATCTGGTCTAGTAGATGCGTTTATGGTAGTTTAAGTCCCTCAGAGATCCCTGAGCTCAATGGACTCAACGCTTCTACTTGTGCCACGTTTCTCCCTCAAAAGCTACGGTCAGCGGGCTTTTTCAGTGACAGACCAAAGGCTTAGAACTCACTCCCCATTGATCTCAGGCAGACAACATGCTACATTACTTTCAAGAAGAACATTAAGACCTACCTGTTTAAATTTTGTTTTAGATTAGTTTGTCATTTTAGCTCTCGTGTTTGTGTTTGTAATGTTATCACAGCGCCCTGAGCCTACATTTGGTTTGTTAACAGCGCTTTATAAATAAAATTATTATTATTATAAGTCACTGATTAACATGCATGACTAGATGTAAACATTTTTGTCTAATTATAATATTCACTAAACTGTTTACATCTGTATTACAGTAGACAGTAGGGCGTAATCATCTTCTTTTTTGAAGTAACGTCTGTATTATATAAGATAAGATAAGATACAGTATCAATGTAATAAAAATAAATAATTGCCTTCTCAGGTTGTCATGCATGGAACGTCTCGTATCCCCAAGAGCCAAGGCCTTTATGGCTCTGGTAAGACATAAAATATTGCACATACAAGTATATGTCACTAGTATGTATCTATCTGTGGCAGGGGTGGGCAGATTACGGGCTGGGGACAACAACAGGAATTACCTGCATCCACAGATTATATCTATAAGAATGCACATACAAGTATATGTCACTAGTATGTATCTATCTGTGGCAGGGGTGGGCAGATTACGGGCTGCGGACAACAACAGGAATTACCTGCATCCACAGAGAATATCTATAAGAATGCATATATTTTAAAAATATATAATTTTCAAAGTGTTTATAATTTTTAAACTTCTGTCTACAGTTTATATATTTATTAAATTTATATTATCGATTTTATTGATGGAGAGGATGTGACTTTTGCGGTGAATTTCTTCTAAATGTTTTACGGAAACAAATATTATTCCAATTGGCTATATGTTTATGGTCGAAACATTCAGGAATATTAAAATTGTGTTTTTTGCTCAAGCGGAAGTTGTCTTTGCTGTATTTCAAAGTTGTATAAAAATCCAATAATTTGAATATTAAAGTAGATTTGGGTTGAAAATGAATCTTTTGAATGCTTAAAAAAGATGATTATTTAATGCACCAACTTCACAATACAAGGAAGGGGGACAGTGCTGACGTTCGGGACACATCACTATTAATAATACTCATCGGGGAGTAGATACTTTTATCTCACGGAACAGATACTCAGTGTTGTGTCAGAGATACAACCACAGGTCATGATATATTGAAGGCTATGAAGAACTATTTTGAAAGATTTCGGTTGAAATCGGGATTTTTCCAGCCCATGTTTCCATGTTTCATGTACCATTAGGATTTTTCCAGCCTATGTTTCCATGTTTCATGTACCATCTGGATTTTTCCAGCCTATGTTTCCATGTTTCATGTACCATCTGGATTTTTCCAGCCCATGTTTCCATGTTTCATGTACCATCTGGATTTTTCCAGCCCATGTTTCCATGTTTCATCTACCATCAGGATTATCTCACGAAGCCTTTCTCAAGTGTGTGTATATTTGCAAGGCAGCAGAGGTTTGAATGCAGAGTTTTTCTTCTTCTGGGTGGGTAGTCAGCCAAGGCCCTTCCTCCCCTTGCTTACTGGTTGTGACGCCAGTTACTCGCCTTTATCTGTTCTCCTGATAATGAGGACGTATGTTCTGGTCCGATGATTTAATTAAGGGGGTGAAATGTTTAACGTGGCTACGAAGTCCTTCCTGTGACCAACATATTTTGCTACATTCAGCGCATACATAACTGTTGTCTGGTCACAAGTATGTCTTTAGTATATGTAACAAGTATATGTCACTAGTATATGGCAAAAAACAAACCCCATTTGGGCAGTTGTTTGAGACAAACATCTATAAAAAAGCCAACAAGATCCTCGAAATAAAGAATCACCCTTTGAGTGAGGATTTTGTGATTTTACCATCACAAAAAAAGATACAAGACACCGATAGCAAAGACAAACAGACACAAACACTCTTTTGTTCCCCTGGCAATCAAATCATTAAATAGGAACCATCTGGTATAAACTTTGTCACATGTAAATTATGAGTGAGTCTGGTGTGAATGTACACTTTGGTTTCTTATAGTTATAATGTTTTTGGTTTGGTGTAATGCACAAATTGTAAGACAAATTTCCATACGGAATACGGACAATAAAGATTATTATTATTATTATTATTATTATTATGTCACTAGTATATGTCATAAGTATATATCACTAGTATATGTCACTAGGATGTGCTACAATGGGGCGTAGTGGCTGAGTGGTTAAGCGCTTTGTCTCTGAACCCGGGGTCCTGGGCTTAAATCTCGGTGAGATTTTGAACTTCGGGATTTTTAAGTCGCCCCTAAGTCCACCCCAACTTTAATGGGTACCTGACTTTAGTTGGGGAAAGTAAAGGTGGTCGGTTGTTGTGCTAGTCACATTGCACCCTGCTCGTTGACCATTGGCCAAAGAAACAGATGACCTTAACATTATCAACCCTATAGATCGCATGGTCTGAAAAATGAA
Organism: Biomphalaria sudanica; assembly: GCA_036873155.1. Taxonomy (NCBI): domain Eukaryota; kingdom Metazoa; phylum Mollusca; class Gastropoda; family Planorbidae; genus Biomphalaria; species Biomphalaria sudanica. The sequence goes on along the minus strand of JAZGLO010005563.1, from coordinate 508,713 downwards.
ATTTTATATGCTACGAGAAGGTCTATATGTGCACTTCTAATTGCACACAGGAAATTTTGATAGCTTTGAAACTAATGTTGATTTCATTTACTTTTTATGACAGTTCTCTTTGAAAGCACTTCTCATAACCAGGGAGCTTTTGTTGCTTTTTTTTATAGTTTGGTCACATCTGTTTTTTGGTGGTGTATGCAGTGCTACTTGTGTCCTTCTTGGAAAGCGGCAGTTTTCATGTCCTGGAATGGATCGTCTGGGCTTTTATTGTTAGTTTTTCTCTGGAGCTGATTCGACAAGTAAGATTTATGGTTACTGTTTGTTTGTAAGGTTAGTTTAACTGGTTATCACTACACAATTTATATATTCGTTTGATGTAAAATATATAGCACTGTGCTTGATATCTAAACTTTAACTGATGATTCTATTTTTGGTGCCACATTGGGGTATCTTCTCTAGTTCATCTTTTTTATTAGGTAGCTTATATGAGGCACTGGCGGATAGGGGAGGAGATGGTTGGGGCAATTGCCCCACTCCTACTAAAACGATCTGAATCTGACCTTTATATGGGCTGGGTTATCTGCGATATATCTTTTGGTACCTTTTCTAGACCTGCCTTCTCTTGACGCTTTTGTAGGGGAGACTAATCTGCTGTATATTATCTGGGTTGTCTTATCTTAGGTTCTCTATCTTGGATACTATATCTAGGCCCACTCTTGGGTATCTTTCGGTACCACACATTATATGAAATATACTATAGGATGCACCTCACCTAGTCCGATTTTAATTAACAACTGGCATCCAGTCAATAAGCGAGTTCGATTATCAAGTGCCATCGTTTTCTTGTAAACAATGATATGATCTAGGATGTATTATTAGGTTATTATTAGCATTTTGCCCACTTCCTTGTTCATAATCCATGATTAGGTTTTAATGGGTATTATTTCTATATCTGTTTTAGTTGTGGAAAGAGAGAACAGAAACGTTCCAACTTCTTCAAATTTCGGCTGTGTTTTTATTTGTTGTGGGTTTTTTCATAAAAGTCGGGGCATACTACGACCAAGGCAACTCCCGGTGGATGGAAGGTTCCCGTGTGATACTGAGCTTTGACTACATTCTCTTCTGCTTTGGAATCCTAGAGTTTTACTACATCTTTAAATTTTTAGGACCGCTGTTGCTGACTATTAAAAAAATGGTAAGTGGAATAAACGTCTGACGAGGAGGACCCTTTAGTATTAGACTTACGTCTGATGAGGAGGACCCTTTAGTAATAGATATAAGTCTGAGGAGAAGGACCCTTTAAATAACTGAACAGCGAATAAATGGTCATTCAACCTGAACAGTGAATAAATGGTCATTCGACTTGAACCTGAATCATGGATATTTAAATATATATGGCTCCTTTTTTGTCTCGGAAGACAATGGATGCGCCCAGATGAGTCACTGGTTTTGGTTTCGTCTTGAGACTGGGCAAAAATCTGGTGTGGCTAACCAAGCCAATTCTAGAGCGGCAGACTTTACCACAATTCGTACATGTGTATGCATCTGATTGAGGGCTAGCTGACAGGACAGCTTTGTTGTTTTTTCCTCTCGATTAAGGCCTTTTCTTTTCTTTCGCTTGCAGCGAGGATCATCCCAGCACGCACAGTCTGTCTCCATGCACTCCGGTCTTTGGCTATTTATTCCCACATACTTTCGTTGATATTTTTGGCTCTCATGTCTCGCTTGCAGACATCTCTATATGTTAGTCTTGGGCGATCCTTGGGTCTGACTCCCTCCACAAGCTCAGCATATAAGATATCTTTCGAGATTCTTCCATCTGGCATGCGGGTGACATGTCCGAGCCAGTTTTCTACATGCTACTGATGCTAGGTATGGATATTAAAATAGTGCATTGGTAACTATACACATATTACATTGGTAATTATACAAAGAACACACATCTCACACACGAACACTCCATCTTGGCCCTACGGATCGACAGCTCCGAATACAACAAACAACTCAAGAAAGTCACGGCTCCAAGGTCGAGAAGGCGACACTCTTCGCCACGGCCCCAAGCCTAACACCCCTTAAAATGGGGAAACAGTGAAACTGCAAACTGTAGCGCAAACAGCTCTACAGCTAAAAAACTCTCTAAGCTATAAAGACAATACAGAAACTAGGCGTGAAGTAGCAGACAATAGTCTCGACAACAAAACGCGCCCACTACAAACTACTTCCTAGACATGAAAACACAAACTATTATCAAGAAAAGAAAACTTCACGCGCGCACGACAGTATCCTTGTTAAATTATTGTTTTAATTTCATTTTTTTTAAATATTTCAATTCAATTATATTTTATATTTCAATAAGCTGCTCGTGCATTAGTATGGATTTTTGCGTTATTGAAATCTGAGTTTGTCCTTGCGCAAAAAAATATGAACACCCAGTCGGGAATATACAAGTAAAGAATATCCTCAAAACTTTGGTTTAGGTCAACATAGAATAAAAAGTAATAGACATATTAAACAGTATTGAGGGGGGCGAGTTGATTATTATTTAAATTATCTGATCGGTCCAGAGCGGATAACCTGGCTTTTAGCAAAGTTATTTTTAAAGATATACAATAGTTGTGTTTTTGCGACCCAGTCGGACCACAGTTTGAGAACCACTGATTTAGAGACATCCATTGTTTTTCCAGAAGGAAGGGATTGTGTATAATGATAACATAGCTAACATTTTGTTATATAATAGTTAAGGGATATTATTAGTGGTAGCGATCAATAAAATAAAAAGGTAGGAAGACAACCACAATAATACAAATCTTCTTCAGTGCTCTCCCTTAATTTCAGGCCCCAGTTTGACGTGTTTTTTAGCCAAATAATAAAGATAGTCTTTATAAACTCAAATCTTTTTACTTATTACTATGCATGTGACATTATCCTTGTCCAGATTCTAAAACAGAAAGTAATACTTTATATCTCTATTACTGCAGACTCAAATATTCCTGAAGTTTGTACTGATCATCATAGTGTTCTACGTCGCTTTTGCCGTCGCCTCGGAGTCCGCCCTTTACCCAGTGGCGGAGCCTAACGGGAAACTTGTCTATTACATCAACAGGCGGCCATTTTGGTCGATTTTCGGGGAATACGCATTCGACGAACTGGATGTTTCAAGTACTATTTGTTTTATTTCCTTTTTTTGTATAAGAATAACAAACAAAATATAAAAGTACTTCTTTGAAGACATAAGGCTTATATAAGGGGGAAAAAACTCTAAATTTACATTGCTATATATTCTACAGCAAATAAAATTAATTAATTACCACAAATTGATCAATTATTTTTAAGGTTGATTCATGTTTTATTAAAGACAATGAATTATTATGCAAAGTTTTTACTTGGTCCGAAAATGGAATATGGGAGAAAAAAATTGTGTTCAAAATTTGTACAAGACAGACAGACAGACAGAGTTGATATATGCTTTGTACAAATAAACACAAAAATACAAATTAATACTACTTTACCGTGAAATAGGATTTCCCAGATTTCTAATCAAAATGAAAGAGATTTATGATCTAAAGACGCTCGAAGTCTATTCAGTTAATGGGAGCTTACAAAATCTTGAAAGAATTATCATATGTGCTTGGCACGTTTCTCGCTTTATTAACTAAAGAATTCTAGATTTTAAAAGTTGATGAACCATGTCAATGAAAAACCAATATCAGAATCAATGTTTCAGTGACAAAGAGTTAAATTGGAGAATTTTTAACCCCCTCGTTACCTGCACGTAATATGAGAATACAATGTAATGAATCTTACAATGTTTCAGTGACAAAGAGTTAACTTGGAGACTTTTTAACCCCCTCGTTACCTGCACGTAATACGAGAATACAATGTAATGAATCTTACAATGTTTCAGATGACTCCTGCACCGATGAGCCAAGTGTGTACAATACGTACACCAAGACGAGATGCCCGACAGAGTCCGGGAAATACTATGTACCTATTCTAATGGCCTTCTATGTCGTCCTGGTCAATATCCTGCTTCTAAACTTTCTGATCGCTGCCTTCAAGTATGTGCATACTTCTAGTTTTAAACGTATCTAGTACAATAATACGAGGCGAGGTGGCTGAGTGGTAAAGTGCTTGGCTTCCGGAGCGGAGTCCTCGGTTCGAATCCTGATGAAGACTGGGATTTGTAATCTTGGGGTCTTCGGGCGCCTCTGAGTCTACCAAGGTACCTAACATTAGTTGGGGAAAATTAAGGGGGTTGGTCATGGTGCTGCCCAAATGATACCCTCGTTAACCGTAGGCCACAGAAACAGATGAGCCTTACATCATCTGCCCTATAGACCACAAGGTCTGAAAGGGGAGCTGTCCTACTAGTACAATAATACGCAAACACTTCACAAGTCAGCTGAATGCTCCGTTCGGGTCCTACTTAGTCAGAAAGATTTATTAGAGAAAAATTTATGAGGGTAAATACTCCTTTAGACCCCACTCAAGAATATTTTGTAAAGGTTTTTACAACGGAATATGATCGATTGGTGCCCACTTTGAAGGAGTTGGGCGCATCGGGGGTAGTTAAATTAAATAAATAACAAGAAAAAAAAAACATTTCCCTGGTGAAACTGGTGAGAGGGGGGCGCGAATGTAAAGTTCCTCTTATCATAACTTGCGACTTATAGACAAATGATGTTAAGGTTATCTGTTTCTTTTGCCTACGATTAACTAGCAGGGTGTCATGTGGCCAGAACAACGACCAACAGCATTTTCTTTCCCCATCTTAAGTCGGGTACTCATTAGAGTTGGGTGGACTCAATAGTGCCCTAAGAATTAGAGAAATGCGAAATCCCAGTTTTTTTTACCGAGATTTGAATCCAGGGCGCCAGGTTTTGGAAGCCAAAACGCTCAGCCACCGCCCCCCCCCCCTACTTTTGCGAATGTAAAGAAAGAGCGTTCAATCTGAATTGTCCAGGGTTTGGAAGTCTAAAAATTATCTTTTTTTCCATGTTATTTGCATGACTGAAATTTTCATCCAGTATTTTTTTTAAAATATCACTGCAATGATGAATGTGTAACAAAGTGATGCTCGAAGCCGACGGGGAGAATGTTTTATTATTAACTCTCCAAATGTTTTGTTTACATTGCATATTACTAAACAAAAGTTTGTCAGTTTTTTTTTTTTTATTATTATTTTAAAACACCTGGTCCACAACACACTGGACGTGAGAGATTTGATTGGTCCAATTCGATCCACAGCTCGGCCATTGAGAAGACAGAGAAAAGCAGTTACAAAATTTGGTGTTACCAGAACTTTCAGTTTACGATGAAGTACCGATCTGTCCTGTTCCTTCCACCACCTTTCATCGTTCTCTTTCCCTTCTTTGTTTGCTGCAGACGTGAGGAGGGCAACCAAATATTTAGTAAGTGGATCAGGAATGTCTCATTTATATACTCTTATAAAATCAGGGCCGAATTCGGAGGTATAGGGGGCCCTGGGCAAACAACCTCCCCTTAATTATTTTACAAATATTTTTTCCCTTCAAGTTTTTCAAAGATTTGATGCTAATTTTAGAATTGTTTTAACTAAGAATGTGGTAACCTGTTAAATTCAAACAGCAAATTATTAAAAATTAAATTACTGCGTTAACGAAGCGAGCTGAAAAGCCATTGATGATTTTAATGAAAGCTTTATTATGGGGGCCCCTCTCTTGGGGCAGTAGCCTCGCTTCCTTTCCCCCAAACTGGCCCTGCTTATTATATTATACATTTGTATAACCACATAACCTTATAAAACTGTGGTGCCTCAAACTTTGACCGAAAAAATGTACCTTTGCGCTCCCTGCGGATCTTGGCGCCTACATTGTCTTACACTCAGATCTTCAATAATTCATTTTCTTGGCGAATATTCACATTTGACTAGAGTAACACCTCTAGTAAAATCACTAAATTTAGAAAGCCTTCAGGAGAAAAGACTCAAATGTAAAGTAGCAATTATACATAAAACACTGAACCATAATCTTCAAATACAAAAACAAAATTTAATAAAATACTCTGAAAGACACAAAGATAAAGGTACATTTCTCATCCCATATGCTAGGACAAATGTGCACAAATACTCCTTCTTCCCTAGTGCTATTAGAGCATGGAATGGGTTGCCTGAGCCAGCCAGGAAAACCAGTGACTTGTTAAGGTCAAATAATGCTGAATTATGAAGGGGTGTTACTGAGTTGTTTTAGACTTTTGATGAAACAGTATTGCAGAGAGATACGGTTGTAAAGGGCTTGATAATCGCAAGAGCTTCGTCTTAAGCGGGTCTGTTTTGTTCACGCAATAAACGCCAGGAACATGACAGTTCTTCACTAGGGAACAAGTGGACCGTTCTGGCGTAAATAAGAATAGACTCTCTTTAAGATCGCATTAGCAAAGACATCTTCAAATGTCTTCTTAAAAAGAACACTTTGAATGATCTTGTTTCAGACGCCTCGTGTGAAAACATTATGAGAGGCCCTAGTTTGAAGAGAAGCCAATGTCGCGTTTTAATCATTAGTTTTTGAACGTTGGCAGTAATGTGTTTTTGACTTGATTCAAATATGGGTTAGGTTAAGTATGGCAGCTTTAGGTGTGTCCACTAGATTCAGCTTTAGGTGTGTCCCCTAGATTCAGCTTTAAGTGTGTCCACTAGATACAGCTTTAAGTGTGTCCACTAGATACAGCTTTAAGTGCGTCCACTAGATACAGCTTTAAGTGGATACTAGAGATACAGCTTTAGGTGTGGATACAGATACAGTTCTTCACATTTGAATCGGACACTCACGACTTCAATTTGTTTTCGAATATTTTCACCTATAAAAATGTTTACTGCAATCTGTATGTTGATTTGCATTTACAGGCAGAACGTGTTTACTGTTCAAGCACCTCTTTCAATCATTGATGATGCTTCATCAGTAGAGACACTTAAGAATTTGTTAAGATGTAATTGATAATTTTCCAAACATGAATCAGGTTTCTAAAATATGTTAGGTTCTCTTGTTTGTTTTTTATGGGGTGAATTAAGGTCTTCAATGATGTTAACATTTTTACCAATTCCTCATATAAAATACTTAACTGGATAACACAAATATCAGTAGATTCGTTCAGAGGTAATAAAAATAAAGAACATTCAGACACATCATGAGAAAGTTCATCAATGTGTCTTGTGTCGTCATTGAGACAGCGATTTCATTGAGCTTATTTTCAGTAGGATTATCACTTTTGAGACAAGAGAAGGACGGTTTTGTAAGATGATTCAAGTATCGCTTCTTGCACAGCTTATCTTAACAAAGAGCTTTCGCCCCATTTTAATCCTCTTTGTTTCTTGAACAAGCATTTTTTGTCTGCCATTATCTTTTGGTTTTCTTCTAGTTCAACTTCATGTTTTATATAATATCTGAAAAGATCACTTCTGTTATCCGAGACATTGCGCTCACAAACAATGGCTATTTGTTTTCCTAATGACCTTGTAATGTATAAGAATGAATTATCCCACATTTCATTCAACTGACGCTTGTTATCACTTTCTGGTTTTCTTTTGTTCATATTCTTGAAGTGTTAGTGGAAGAAGGGAGAGAACCGAACGTAGACTTCTTTAAATTACAATCGAAAAGGTTGTTAGGTTCTGGAAACTAACCACTATATTTCAAAATTAGGAATTATTTGGTCATTTCCAAGTAGAAGCATCTTGTATCAGATTTCATTGTTTAGTTTGTGTTTTGTTCTCAGCTGCACTTATACAGCATCCCTGCGGTTCATTTTTAATTTCATCACATTACCCTTTGTAACTTTTTGTAACCTATACACCAAATATAAGTTTATTCAATTGTAATAAAATAAGGTAGACCATTCACATAATAGTAGTATACAAAAGATCCAGAAGCATTTATTCATAATTTGGTCTTGAATTTCGTCCAAATTATTTTGACCAAATCTGGAACAGTATTGTTCACTATTCATGTTCTGGGTTTGGGACCCATTAGTATCAACAGCATACGAGTCTCTTTCACATCGTAGTTGCAAATGAATTAAATTAATCTATTCTCTGCAAATCGGTTTTCTGATTTTTACTATCAGACATGCTTATTATTATTATTATTATTATTATTATCTCAAGGTTGTATAGCACGCCACTTGTAATCGTGCAAAGTGCTACCTTTGGAGCCATAGGTTGGCCAGCCCTGGTCTAGATCTAGTACATATTAAATTACATGACTGATCCAAACTAATCGATACAAGTACGCTTAATATAAGGTGCTTTTTTTTTAAGTATCTATATATGTTTATAATTCTCTCCATGGCTCAACAGGAGCTCCTTGGGTCGACTAGTATATATATATATTATTCTCTTCATGGCCCAACCACCAAAAGTCAATGAAATATAACTCTTTAATTTCTGCAAGTCAAACTAGAGTTACCCTACATAACTTTTGCGACGAACAAAAAAAAAGAAGGGAGGAGGGAGAACATGCAATCTACTTTGTATTCACCCTATGTGAAACGGATTGCACAGGGCCTAGTTTGGCTAGGGATACTGATAATAAGTGAAAATTAAGAGTTTGTATTACAAAATAAATTCGACTTTGCATTCTATAAGTTAAAAAATTGAGGTTGCAAATGCTGCAGTGGCCTAAGAAGGCCCTGCAAAATAGAGACTTATGCTACGCCGCTTGTCGACTAGGTTTTTATTTAATGTTTTTCTTGTTTTTTTAATTTAAAAAAAAAACAGCAACTTCTGCTGAGACCTGTTATACTTAATAAATGACTATAGGGTTACACAATCAAACAGAAAGGTTGTATAGTGTTGGCTTCATTAGTAGTAGTAATACTTAAACTGTCATAATGTAATATCTCTAGGGTTGACTTAATGAAAAACATTTAAATATTTAATACACATTAACGTCTTTCTATTTTTTTTAAATTATTGTTATTCGTTTATGTAAATATAGAAAACCTTTATTACATACTTTGAAATCTAAAATTTGATTTTGAGAAATTTTGCTTTTTTATTGAAATAATAGTATTCAAACTATTATCGATATGACTTTTCAATGTCATATAGAGTAATACTGCTTCTCAATAACCTTAACATTCTAATAAAAAAAAACATGAAATTAAAACAATCTATTGCCGTCTGCTATTTACATTTAGAATTCGACAATCCAACATTAATTGCACTGTAAATGAATATTTAGTAACTGTGGTATGCACCCTTATCGTAAAGTAATTTTTACAAAGATTATATCAACTCACTCTGTCTGGTAAAAAGTTTGTACAAGTTATTTCTCCGACACCCAATCTCGGGTCAAGCTGAAATCTCACACATTGTTTTCAATTACCTGACAACACAAGAATCAATAAAAACAATTAACTAGATATGTAATTAACTTTTGGTAATTAATTATTTCTCTTGGTATCTCGAACAAGGGGAAGAACATGGGAAAAAACAAGGGGAAGAAATAGTACTTGACTGAGAAGGTGGGTATAAGCTGAATTTATAGGTGCCCGCTATAAAGTAACTTTAAAATAAACAATATACTACTTTACAATCTGCTATAGTCATATGCACCTCACTAGCGGAGTGGTTAGTATGTAGTGATAGGAACATAATTATATTTTAAAAGTAAAACTAGGACTACGTTTCAACTAAAATAAGTTAGTTAAACCAAAAGTTTATCACCAATCTCAAAATACAATTTCATTAAACTAAAAATAAAATAATTAAACTGCAAGACTTATGCAGAAGCATATATGATATATATTTTTTTTTTAATTTTTCTTTAGACCTATTTAATCATCCGACTGTATGCCTACAGATCGATCTAATTTAATTTTTTTAAACATTTTAGAAATAATTCTCCATAATGAAATCAGAAATAATAATTTTTGTTGTTGTTAATAAATGTTATTGCATAATAAAATTTAAAAAAACAAAGATGTCTAATCAAATTTATGCGTTTTTTTATTTTTGCGTTGAATTAAAACCTTTAGTGAAGAAGAGTAGTTTTAATTTTTTTTTAAATTGTATTAAATTATTATAAATCGGAGAAAATCTTACTTATACCGATAAAGTTTAAATGTCACTAACAATTGACCCATAATATTTCACACATAAATCTATAGTAATCAAAGAACAGGAAGACAACACTGACAGTGTCTTATGAAACATTTTACCCGTGTAGCTAGTGTGTAGTGTGTAAAGTACATGCTTGACTAACCACGCAAGTGTGTTATTTGCTTGTCTGACGCCTCAACATACAACAAACACGATTGCATGACGCGCAGTGAAACACACAAAAAAAAAAAAACGCGGGGTGGTCTTGCTATCATCAACTACACACTACAGTACAACTAGCCCACATTTGTAGGTTGTTAAAATCAGTCGGACACAGTTTATCTACTTTTTGGGCAGGTAGGGTGTGGATTAAAATTCTGTTTATTTCTAGAGTTAGTTATCCGAATGATCTTCAATCTATCTCAATTAAAGATCAAAAGACTAGAGTCTATTATTCGGTTCGGCTGCATGTAAGGTTTAAGCCAATGGTTCCCAAAATGTTTTGTCTCGTAGACCCCTTCAAAGTCTTTTTAGACCCCTGGGGGTCTAAATAGACCACTTTGGGAATCACTCGCTTAGGCTCTAATTTAAACCGATGAAGTACTAACACGTAGAAGGTCATCATTTAGCGATATGCTTTTATTGAATTATTATTATTATTAAAGACAAAGTTTTATTCAAATTTCATTCACCTCTCTAACAGCTCAAAATGAAATCCGGGACGACTACGAGGCTATGAAACTCAGAAGGATACAAACGGAACAACGAGATGTGATCTTAAAAGACTTGGCCATCAAAAATCCACCACCGTGAGTTTGTAAAATTTTTTTTTTTAGTTTAATCTTTTTTTTTCTATATTCTGTATTGCTAAATAATAAAGACTTACTAAAAACGTGTTAATGGTCACGACCCGAGCTTGAAATCAGAGAGATTAAAGGAAAGATGCACTGGGTGTGATGCTTTTCAATAGTATGGACCACAACATATGGACCACAATATATGGGCCACAACTTATGGGCCACAACATATGGACAACAATATATGGACCACTATACACGGGCTACAACATATGGATCGCACCATATGGGCCAAAAACATATGCAGCGACATAAAAACGTGTAGATACACTGTTGAAATCGATCCTTTATTTAAAAAAAAATTGTTTACCAAAAATCTTAGAGGCATCTGGTCCCAGCCTCCTGCTTTCTTGTCTTCTTTTTGTATCTCCCCACACCACATTCAAACACTGACACTGACTCCTGGGCAGGTTCACAAGGGCATAACTTTAAAGGTGAACTCATAAACTAGCCTAACTTTTTAATTTCGGGATCTTTGGGCGCCTCTGAGTCCACCCAGCTCTAATGGGTGCCTAAAACATTAGTTGGGGGGGGGGACAGTAAAAGCGGTTGGTCGTTGTGCTGGCCACACGACACACACGTTAACTGTAGGCCACAGAAGCAGATGACCTTTACATCGTCTGGCCTACAAGGTCTGAAAGGGGGAACTTTACTTTTACAATAAACTAGCCAGGGACACGCTCGTATCAAAATGACATTCACAACAGCGAGAGTTCTAAACGCTTCTTCCTTAATGTTTGACTCAAGTGTATTACAAGTGGATGTTTTTTACACCAAATCGTTAGTTCTTCCCTTTTTTTTCTCCTTTATTCCCTTTCTCTTCCTACTCCCTCTCAATCTGTCTCTTTGTTCCTTTGTTTCTCTCTTTCCATCTTTTTCTTTACGGCTTTTCTCTTTTTCATGCTCTTTCAATGTCTCTCTTTTTCTCTTCTGATCTCTCTCTCTCTTTTTCTCTTCTGATCTCTCGCTCTCTTTTCTCTTCTGATCTCTCTCTATTTTTTTCTCACTGATCTCACTCTCTCTCTCTTTTCTCTTCTGATCTCTCTCTCTTTTTCTCTTCAGATCTTTCTTTTTCTCTTCTGATCTCTCTCTCTCTTTTTCTCTTCTGATCTCTCTCTCTTTTGTTTTTCTCTTCTGATCTCTCTCTCTCTTTTGTTTTTCTCTTCTGATCTCTCTCTCTTTTTCTCTTCTGATCTCTCTCTCTTTTTCTCTTCTGATCTCTCTCTATTTCTCTTCTGATCTCTCTCTCTTTTTCTCTTCTGATCTCTCTCGATATTTCTCTTCTGATCTCTCTCTCTTTTTCTCTTCTGATCTCTCTCTCTTTTTCTCTTCTTATATCTCTCTCTCTCTTTTTCTCTTCTGATATCTCTCTCCTTTTTTTCTCTTCTGATCTCTCTCTCTCTCTCTTTCTCTTCTGAACTCTCTCTTTTTCTCTTCTGATCTCTCTCTCTCTATTTCTCTTCTGATCTCTCTCTCTATTTCTCTTCTGATCTCACTCTTTCTTTTTCTCTTCTGATTTCTCTCGCTATTTCTCTTCTGATCTCTCTCCCTCTCTCTTTTTCTCTTCTGAACTCTCTCTCTCTTTTTCTCTTCTGATCTTTCTCTCTCTATTTCTCTTCTGATCTCTCTCTCTATTTCTCTTCTGATCTCACTCTTTCTTTTTCTCTTCTGATTTCTCTCTCTCTCTTTTTCTCTTCTGATCTCTCTCTCTCTCTTTTTCTCTTCTGATCTCTCTCGCTATTTCTCTTCTGATCTCTCTCTATTTTTTTCTCACTGATCTCACTCTCTCTCTCTTTTCTCTTCTGATCTCTCTCTCTTTTTCTCTTCAGATCTTTCTTTTTCTCTTCTGATCTCTCTCTCTCTTTTTCTCTTCTGATCTCTCTCTCTTTTGTTTTTCTCTTCTGATCTCTCTCTCTCTTTTGTTTTTCTCTTCTGATCTCTCTCTCTTTTTCTCTTCTGATCTCTCTCTCTTTTTCTCTTCTGATCTCTCTCTATTTCTCTTCTGATCTCTCTCTCTTTTTCTCTTCTGATCTCTCTCGATATTTCTCTTCTGATCTCTCTCTCTTTTTCTCTTCTGATCTCTCTCTCTTTTTCTCTTCTTATATCTCTCTCTCTCTTTTTCTCTTCTGATATCTCTCTCCTTTTTTTCTCTTCTGATCTCTCTCTCTCTCTCTTTCTCTTCTGAACTCTCTCTTTTTCTCTTCTGATCTCTCTCTCTCTATTTCTCTTCTGATCTCTCTCTCTATTTCTCTTCTGATCTCACTCTTTCTTTTTCTCTTCTGATTTCTCTCGCTATTTCTCTTCTGATCTCTCTCCCTCTCTCTTTTTCTCTTCTGAACTCTCTCTCTCTTTTTCTCTTCTGATCTTTCTCTCTCTATTTCTCTTCTGATCTCTCTCTCTATTTCTCTTCTGATCTCACTCTTTCTTTTTCTCTTCTGATTTCTCTCTCTCTCTTTTTCTCTTCTGATCTCTCTCTCTCTTTTTCTCTTCTGATCTCTCTCGCTATTTCTCTTCTGATCTCTCTCTCTCTCTTTTTCTCTTCTGATCTCTCTCGCTATTTCTCTTCTGATCTCTCTCTCTTTTTCTCTTCTGATCTCTCTCTCTTTTTCTCTTCTGATCTCTCTCTCTTTTTCTCTTCTGATCTCTCTCTCTTTTTCTCTTCTGATCTCTCTCTCTTTTTCTCTTCTAATCTCTCTCTATCTTTTTTTTTCTTCTGATCTCTCTCTCTCTCTTTTTCTCTTGAAGATAAAAAAAATTGAAGCTTAAAATAGCTTTAACAAACAAAGTCGTTATTTTCGTGTATTCTAGGACACTTGAACTTCTAGACTAGAGACTTACCCAAGACCAACAGATATTTCCTTCTATTCTAGGACACTTGAACTTCTAGACTAGACTTACCCAAGACCAACAGATATTTCCTTCTATTCTAGGACACTTGAACTTCTAGACTAGACTTACCCAAGACCAACAGATATTTCCTTCTATTCTAGGACACTTGAACTTCTAGACTAGACTTACCCAAGACCAACAGATATTTCCTTCTATTCTAGGACACTTGAACTTCTAGACTAGACTTACCCAAGACCAACAGATATTTCCTTCCGCCGGTCTGTTTGAACGATTCATCTGTCTGCTAGAGATTAAAGCAAAAGTAATTACGTTGCATCCTTATCGGCAATTTACGTCTCGAGAGATAATCTTTTCCCTTTGCAACTTCTTGTGTAACTAAAGAGGACAATCCTTGATACACAGCTGCGGTCAAAGGTTGGGCATATGTAATCACCAGGGGCCGTTGCATTTTCACCCTTCTTTCTACTACTGTTGTGTATGGCGTCTGCAATCCGGGACCCTTCCTTTACGCTCGCTCACCATGTGGATCTATCCAGTGCTACTTTTTCTCAGCTGCTTGTGTCAAGTTTGAAGAGCTTCATGTCGTATTTGCATACATCCGTATAACCGTAAAAGTTACACCTCTATTGACGATGGCTTCATCCTAAGACTCTCGGGACTATAGGCCAAAAGCCAAGAGTACCGGGGAAACTCCTCCATTTTCTTTCTGTGCATCACATCGGTCGTGCGGGTGTGCGCGAGAAAACACCCCCTAAGCCTAAGTTCTTATGATTTTGTTTTGCATTCCTATTGACTTAATCGTCTCCTGTAGCGACCGTATCCACCGGGATACGTTACCAAGACGTTTAATAGCCAGACAAGACGATCGTTTTTTCTACTTTCCCCTGTCTCTTCGTGTTGCTCTTATTTGGACGTCCATCTCATAACAGCTAAAAATATTAGATACGTCCTCTAACGTGTGTTTTATGATAACTTTTGCACAGTCTTTCTATCAGACAACTGAAATCAAAGAACAATGAATTCTGTACATTACTTTTATTTAAGAAATCCTCAGTAGCAAGTCGGAAAGAAAAGTGTTTTTTTTTGTGAATAAATTAAAAAGGGTTCTCAAATTATTCAAACACTCTGCAACCCCTCATCTTCTCAAACATCACTGTTGTATACAGTCTTGTCAAAGTAGAGTACACACATTCAAACCGCCAAAAGTCATGAACAAACGTAGACACAAAGGGAGACTATAACTTATCAGCCTTAGGTTGTCTACCCTTACAATGTTATGACTTTGCAATAATTTTTTTTTTTTTAGCGCCAGACATACAGAGAATGAGATCACGTGTCCACATAAAGGTTCGTTGACTAGAATATTACAATGTTATCAATATATCCTTCAATTTAAAATAACAAGAAAGTAATATGCAATAACATAATAAAAAAATATATAAAATAATTTGTAAAAGTTTATATGTATAACACAAATTGCTCTATATTCTGATGTAATTATAATCTATGAGTAATAGTACACCATATTTCTAATGAGATTATATTTATATTCTCTTATATTATAACTGGTGTTGGCTGCAGATGTGGGAGAAATATTATTAGGTAAGTCATTTAAGATTAATAATAATATAGATGTATTACTTTGGATAAGGGACAATCTGATGCTGCATGGTCTAGTACAGTGTTTCTCAAACTTTTTTGTCTGGCGGCGCAGTAAAAAAAACTACAAAAGTTTCGCGGCACACCACGAAGAGCAACAGTTATTTTATAATAAAAAGGAAAAAACGCATTTTACCTGTTTTGAAGTATTACATTTAATGTGAAGGGTTTGCCCGGTTTTTTTTTAGAGCAAATGCGATCTAATCGAGGCTCCAGAGTCGACAAACAAACTCGCATTTCATCCCCTATTGTAAAAAGTCTCTCTCTTTTCTTAGATTTGATTTCAGTCAATGCTGAAAATACAAACTCACAAAACCATGAAGATGCAAATGGAAGAATTATTTGCTTTTAAACTGATTGCAAGATATAACTTGTTGACTGAAATCCAAAACACATCCAGGCTTTTCTCGGCAAAACTTGACTTAAGAACTGCATCGTTTTTTAAATCAATGAGCTGCTCTGCTTCTTCAGTTGTCAGATTTGTAGCTTCATTGTTTCCAAATGGATAACTGACCCATCCGTAATCATTACTTCCAACTTTTGGAAAGTAATGCTGCAATGCTGACTGCAAGTGGGTCAAAGTGTCCAGAATTTCGGGGGTGATTTCTTTATTTGAAGCACATTCATAGTAAGTAGGAAAGCAGTCGAAGACTCCTTTCGAGATCTTACTTTGTCACAAAGACAATTTTTTTACCAAATGACTTCAGTTTTGAGGATGCAGTGATGATTGTTTCCGATGGTCCTTCAAGACTTAAATTCAATGAATTTAATTTGTCAAATAAATCAGAGAGAAATGTCACCTTAACCCACCAGATCTCGTCATGAATAGAAAATCTCCAAAGTCTTTTTTTTTTCAGCCTCCAAGAATGAAATCAGCTTAGCCTTGAGTTGGACGAGACGCTTTAACACTTTTCTCCTGGAGAGCCAACGAACGTTGGTGTGATACAGGAGACATTTGTAGTCTGAATCTCCATTGCTTCACAAAGCTCTGAGAAAAATAGGGGTGCAGGCGGTCAAGATTTGATGAAGTTTACAACTTCAATCACTTGATCCAGAAACATCAAATAAGGATTTGAAGGCAAGAGCTTCTCTGTGGATCATGCACTGAACAACTAATACATTTGGATTTTCTTGACGCACGAGAGTGACGAATCCCTTTCCCTGCATGGAAGGACAGCCGTCGGTGCAAACGGTGACGCAGTTTTTCCACTGTAGTTTGAAGAGCAAAATGTTTTCGTTCACCACATTGAAAATATCTTCGCCTTTGGTCGTAGTTGGTAAGTCTTTGCAAAATAAGAATTCGTTGACACATTTTTCATCCTTTATGAACCGAGTAAAAGCTAGCTGCTGGGAATCATCAACTTGAAGAGACCACAGCAGAGACACTTCATCGTCAGTCACGTCGAAGTGTTCGCAGATTTGATCTTGTAAATCTGACGATAAGTCTTCAATTCTGCGCGAGATAGTATTATTTGACAAAGGAACTTTTTTAACTTTTTCGGCGGCATCGGGTCCAAGGATAGTTTCAACAACTATTGCTATAGCTGGTGCAATGATTGATTCAGCCTCTGTCTGTGCTTTCTTGCGTTTTGCTTACAACTGAGCAAGCTTATAACTTGCAATCAATCCCTTTTCTGGCAGCTTTAGGTACTACGTTCGTTTCTTACCTTGTTTATTTTTTTGAGTCCTGATGTTTTCAAAGTATTTCTTTGGTTGCGCTTTAACAGCTGGATGTTTTGTTTCCAAGTGTCTCTTCAATTTGCTTGGAACACGCGCCTCATTCGACAGAATTGCATTGCAGATCAGAAAGAATGGCAATGGAGAATCTTCAGGTCCCGAAGATATGAAACCATATCCGATGTAATCTTCTTTGTACCTTCGTTTGTTTCCTTGCTTTTCATTGAAGGCTTTCGCAGTTTCATTCTTGCTAACGTATTTCTCCATGGATAACAATGAATAAGGCTTAGTGATAATTTGTTATTAGCATACACCTAAAAAATTTACATGAAACGGATAGCTTATTATTATCGTTACCAATTCAAGAACTGCTGTGCGTTTGCTTAGGAGGCCTACATTTGAGTTATTATATTAATATATGTATAGATAAAAAATTCCATAACCTGAATAAATAACAGCCCTTTCCGTCATAATGGAGCGATCCACTACTACTACTGGTCATTGCAAGTGGAGATGTCATCGCAAGGTAAAATAAAAATGTAATAGTAGGCAGGCCTGTGTAACGCCTGCACTTGTGGCGTTCTGAAAACTTCGGCGGCACACCTGCAAATCTTCGGCACACAGTTTGAGAAACACTGGTCTAGTAGTTTCTGCACTGGTCTGTCATCAAGATGGACCAGAGTCAGAACTTTGTCTGCTGGCATTCTTCTGTACTGAAAGACTTGTTGGCTGGGGATTTGTAATCCTAATTTATCAATTAGCGTCCGAAACATATAAAACAAATTTTTAAAAATTAAATAATGAATATATTGAATTGTTAATATTTTCGGTTTCATTTTCTACTTGTTCTTACCAAGCTTCTATCAACTCTGTCTGTCTGTCTGTCTGTCTAGTAAAAATGTTGAACACGTTGTTTCTCCCACTTCCCATTCTCGAATCAAGCTAAAACTAAGTATATCACCTAACAAAAAAAATGAATCAATGAAAAAATTAACCAATTAATGATTGTTAATTAATTATTTTGTTTGATATCGAAAAGGAAATAAATTCTATACTATTGATATATACAGCTGTAAAGGCGGAGTACTTCCCATTTGGGAAGCGTGGTCGTGAGGCCAAGTGCGCTTGAACTTGGCTTGGCTTGGCTACCTAGAAGGGGGCTCGAGGTTCGACACCCGACAAGGTAGAGTTGTGTTTACTGAGCGCCTAAAGGCAGCACTGAAAACCAACTTCTAGATACCTCCCCCCCCCCCCCACTGGTCCACAAATGAGATTGGACCAGAGCGCTCTGAGCATGATATAAGCATGAAAGTAGCTATAATAATAATAACCTTTGTTTGTTAAAGTATTTTTATATTTTGCTTATTAATCATTCTCTATTGAAATCAATAATAATATATATTTTCTTACACAATCAAAATGAACACTTGTTAATTGTAAGCTAATGTGAACATTTTTTTTCAATACGTCAAAGATCTCATGCTGAAACTGAAACGCAAACTAAAACGAGAATTGAGGAACGTCAAGTCAGAGGTACGTTATATCTCATAGGCGGTTCTCAACCTTTTAAGCTCGGCGACCCCTTTTTACAATATCCCACTTTGCCGCGACCGCCCCCCCCCCATACACGCACATACAGCAATAGAAGAATAAACAATAACAATCCATATTTTCGATGGTCCTAGGCGACCCCTGGCAAATCGTCAATCGACCCCCAAGGGAGTCGCGACCCACAGGTTGAGAACCCCTGTGACATAGGTAGACATCAATAAGACTCCATACACTTTTTAAATGACACAAGATAAGATCACATGACATGACTACACTATGCGACATCTTGTTATGGCAAATAGACTCAGTCATTTGCCATGTTATGAGAATAAGCTCTACGCTCATTTACATTGCTGTGTTGATCAATTATACGCAGCTGATAAGCTTTAACGTGAACTGTGTATGTTACTCGCATCTATTCACCAGTTGTTAGCAGTCTTTAACTTGAAAACCAAGGACTAGCCCACCACAAGTGCGTAGGACCGGATTTAGATTTGATGGGGCCCAAAGCGATTTGAGATATGGGGCGTGGCAAAACGCTGCACTCATCCTTAATATTCCGAATCGAAGACATTATCATTACTAATATTAGTAGTAGTATTAAATATTATTATTATTAATTTTACATAGTTCATTATCCACATTGTACCTTCATAGATTTCTGACCACATAATACCTTGTACAATTTTCACCAAATGATAGCATTATAAGCCACTAACCACACCGAATTGCGGACTTTACGCAACAACTCTAAAAGCCCACGAGACATTATTTTTCTTGTTTTATTTAGAAACAATCCATCACACATCATTCAAAAATTGTAACTTTTGTTTTCCTGTTTAAAACAGTTATCAGAGATGCAGAAAGCTTTATTAAGTCTTGGGTAAGAATTTTTTTTTTTTTTTTTTACAATTTTAAGAAACACAGTAAAAATTAGATAACTGCTTGTACTTGAGTTATTTCATTGAATAAGGGCTACAAGTAAATTGGTGTATAGGGCAGATGATGTAAAGGTCATCTGTTTTTGTAGCCAACGGTCAACGAGCAGGGTGTCATGTGGCCAGCACAATGACCAACCTCCTTTACTTTTTCCCAACTAATGTCAGGTACCCATTTGAGTTGGGTGGACTCAGAGGCTTGTGTAAGAGTGTTATTGTCGGAAGTGGTTAAGGATATAACAATTCTGCTGTCCGTAGTAAGTGGAGACCAATAATTCAGTACTTCAGAACTGTGACAAGGCAACAAGCTATTGGTCTCCACTGACCACAGGTAGCCACGTCACAGGTCAGTGTTCAGACCTATGATGATTGGTATAGGCTGGCTACCCACCTAGAAGGGGGAAAGCTCTGAATCCAAACTTCTGCTGCAGCTTAGTTGTCTACCAGCAGATTGGTGTTACAAGTCAACGACCGTCAACCGCATAGTGACATCTATACTTCATTCAAAAACATTAAACAATAATTAACTCTTAAGTAATGTTATCTAGTTAAAAATTTTAATAAATACCTTTTTGTATTCTATGTTCACGGTACACATCTCAAGGCACAGTCCAAACTCAACATTTACTAGTAAGTAATTACATTTGGTTATGTATTTGTCTATCTATAGCCATACATGTTAGGGAACGTTCTATGACAAGATACTAGCCGGATATGACCCGCGGGCCTTAGTTTGCGTATTACTGATTTTGTGGATTGGATTTAGATATATGTCAAACTTAGCTAATCTTCCTTTCATTTTTTTTTCTTTCGCCACGAAAATAAATGTAGATTGCGAAAATGTGTTTTCCCGTTAAGTCGATACATTCATATCAATATAAAATACTGTGAAAACGGATTTACCCGATTTTCTAAAAAGTTTCGTTCTTTTAATAGAGATAGCTTAATTTTTTTTTTAGGGGGTGGGGGTCCCCTTGGTTATGGGAGGGACATTAAACATACACTTCGGTCTTCACCATTGTCTAAGGAACATTTATTCAAGTTTTATCAGCATTGGTCAAACGACTTTGATTTATATGCGGGACATGCATACATAACTACATACATACATATACCTTACTTTCTGTTTCATATATTAGATGACGCCTAGTTCTTTGTCAGAAGGGAAATGATAAAATGTGGAGAAATAATTCAAAAGATTTTATTCCGCTTTAATGTACTTCTGCAGTGTATTTTAGTAGAGAAGAAGAAAAAAAAAGGTCTTCATTATTAACTTTTGAAATGGATTTACCCATTTTTGAACTGTCTTTAATTTTAAGATAAGCAAAAAGACTGCTTATATCACGGTGCTATTTGTCATAATAATAATAATAATAACAAGGCTTGTCTTCGAGTTCGAAGATTAGTGAGGAATGCATTATTTCCCGTGGCTGCGCAGCCCCAGCTGTGACCTACATATTTTGCCACACTCAGGGCAATTTAGTCTCATAATAGACACTTCTGAATTGCAATAGTTATATGGTAATACAGTGGTTGACCTAACGACAAATAAAAAGGCGTTTTGCGCTCTACATTTTGGCCTTAATTCCTGCATACGACTGTTTTAGTTACAGTAGACAAAGAGAATAGAAATAAAATGCTAAGGGATATACTGCATACATATGTGAGGTCTAGATTTGAGATAAGGGATATACACTTATGAGGTCAATATTTGTGAGTCAGGAATATATATATAACTTATTTTGTATTTAAAAAATGAACAATTTTATGTTTACTTTGTAATCTATGAAGTGGACGAAGATGAGTTTGACGGAAATGACGTCACTGTTTACTCCGGCACACCGGAAATGTCTCAAGTTGAATTGTCAACGCAATCTGGGTAAGTAAAAAAAAAAAAGCATTTAACATTTTACATTTGCATTTAATGAAGAATTTGCAATATTTTTTTACATCTTATGAAGTCTTCAGTATCTTTATAGCGAGTGAACCCAGGACTAGGGGCGGTGAGCTGAGTAAGTGGTACGGTCTGCTTTCTTGCCCAGTCAGTATGGCCGCTACTACTGGGAGCCCTCAGACAGGTAAGGGACGAAGAGCCCCTTGTTCTTTGGATAAAAGCCTTTCTAACGATCATGAGATAACGCAAATCGGCGCCGATTCCCTACTGGACTTCATTGAAGGTTCTGATAACCGGCTGATTCGAGTAACCGGATTTGTTTCAGTACTTCAGAATGCGGTACAGATAAGCGGCTGGCCCCAATAACGGGTTGTCAGATTAACCAGTTTCGACAATTTTCAAAAATTACTTTCATTCTATATGTTCAAGACTAAAATTTAAGAAATATGTGCATTTTCTATTCACTAGGCCAATGACTGAAACAGTTTCTGATACTCTATACATGTCTGGTATGTAGTCCACTATTATATTTTGTATTCACTGCTCAGCCCATATATTTTCTTAAAAACTTAAGTAGAGTTGATGTAATGAATGAAAACATACAGCCACACCTTAGAAATCGCTCAGTTTAAACGTTATAAAGTAAGCATATTAGTAGAGATTATTTATACAAATGATTGATTTTATTCGGCAAGACCAAGACCTCAATGACAATCAAGACGTGTTACGTAAGTAGGCCCTTATTTTACATTTTTATAGCCCCTAGTCCAAAAGTGCATTTTAAAATGTGTGAGTGTGTGTGTGTTGGTGACTTGGTGTTGACGTGGGTGAATGAAAAGCTTCTTACATCACATAAGCAGTAAGTATTTTTCTCCGTGAGAAGAACAAAGTTGCGCCCCACCAAGAGGCGGCCTTAGAGGTGAAGATCTGGCGTGATATCATACGAACACTTCGCATCCCACTACAAAAGTAAGTTCACATTAGACAGCTTTATCCCAACAGCTGGTGCAAACATCTTATCCCAACAGCTGGTGCAAACATCTTATCCCAACAGCTGGTGCAAACATCTTATTCCAACAGGTGGTGCAAACATCTTATTCCAACAGCTGGTGCAAATATCTTATTCCAATAGTTGGTGCAAACATCCTATTCTAATTGCTGGTGCAAACGTCTTATTCCGATAACTGGTGCAAGCGTCTAATTCCAACAGCTTGGTGCAAATATATTATTCCAATAGTTGGTGCAAACATCCTATTCTAATTGCTGGTGCAAACGTCTTATTCCGATAACTGGTGCAAGCGTCTAATTCCAACAGCTTGGTGCAAATATCTTATTCCAATAGTTAGCGCAAACATCCTATTCTAATTGCTGGTGCAAACGTCTTATTCCGATAACTGGTGCAAGCGTCTAATTCCAACAGCTTGGTGCAAATATCTTATTCCAATAGTTAGCGCAAACATCCTATTCTAATTGCTGGTGCAAACGTCTTATTCCGATAACTGGTGCAAGCGTCTAATTCCAACAGCTTGGTGCAAATATCTTATTCCAATAGTTGGTGCCAACATCCTATTCTAATTGCTGGTGCAAACGTCTTATTCCGATAACTGGTTCAAGCGTCTAATTCCAACAGCTTGGTGCAAATATCTTATTCTTTTTCCGACAGCTGGTGCAAACATCTTTCTCCAAACGTCTTTTTTCAAATGAAGGTTTAAACATTTTTCCGCTAGAGCTGGTAGTATCGTCTAATTATAACAGTCGGTGCAATGGTTCTTGTGCTGTTGTTTTTTTTCTTTCTAAAAGCTGGTACTAACATCTAGTTCCAACAATGTCTTGTTTGAAATGAAGGGCGTAAACGATCTAATTCAAACAGTTGTAGCAAACATCTTACTCAAACAGCTGGTGCAAACTTTGTACTCCGACAATTGGTGCAAACGTTGTGTTAAAGCAGTGGGTGCAATCGTCTTACTCTAACAGCTGGTGCAAACTTTGTACTCCGACAATTGGTGCAAACGTTGTGTTAAAGTAGTTTGTGCAATCGTCTTACTCTAACAGCTGGTGCAAGCGTCTTACTCCAACAGCCGGTGCAAACTTTGTACGCCAACAGCTGGTTCAAATGTTGTACCTCCAACAAATGGTGCAATATAAATGAACTCCTTTTTAAACTTTTTGGATGCTGTCTACATTCCCGTCCATTCAAATATCCACGAACTTAATAGGTTCAAAATTAATGTCTTCTTTATGTCTTTTCAAGCAGCTCAAGAAAAACATGCAGGAGACATGCAAGAAACGCAAGCACAAGGTTCAGGTCTGTCTCTTCTCATCAGCCAAATGTTGTTGTTTTGTTGTTGTTTTGTTGTTGTTTTGTTGTTGTTTTGTTGTTGTTTTGCAAAAGAATCGTTTTCTGAACACAATATTTTATTGTATTTTGCCTCCTTGTATAGCTTAATATGTAACAAAGCCCTAAGGCGAAGCACAGGATTTTTCACTTGATAATAGATTTACATTATTGGGCAACAATTAATATGATTCTCTTTCAGTAAAAAAAAAAATCCTGACCAGGCATCACAAGTTTAAATCATCATTGTCATATATTTAGATGGGCAGCAGACTCCAGACATAGTCACGAACTACGTCACTACTGCTGGCACCGGAAGTAAGGGCGGGAGTGCAGGGGATAGAACTCATGCTAACACTTGTTTAACTCTTGTTCTCCTGACGGACGCCACTACGTTGATTTGACACCGCTAAATTAAATGAAATTTTGGTTTTATAAACTTTAATTTTGTGTTTTATAAATAGAGCTTGCATTCTTCTATAATTATATACCTAATATAACATTTCCTGACAACATGCAAAAAAGTTGTTAAAGTTTAATCATAGCAGGGGAGTGAAACACTAATGAGCGAAATGAATAACTCCAGCGGAACGTGTAAGATAATTACGGAAAGAAAGAGTTAAGTCATTGAAGTATACCATTACGAATTTCAATATATGCTTTTAGGTTCTGCAGAGATGAAAGCAGAAATAGCAGCTGACAGGGAGCCAGTGTGGATTCCTAAATACGGAAGTATCGTGGCTCACCAGCTGGCACCAGAAGCAGGTATGAGTGGGAAATTAATCTAAAATAATTTTGTGTTTATTTCTTGGTAATGTTTTGAATAAAGCTGATGACCAAACAAAGTGAAATAATCAGATCCTTTCATAAAATAAAATATCTTATATTGTCACAATTCAAGCGTTCCATACGTCTCAATATTGCAAGTTTTGTTTCCCCTTTTTCTAAATAAAACAAAATTTAATTATTACCACTAATTTATTAACTAATTGGTTGTTTTTTTTATTGATTCATGTGTTGTCATCGACAATGAATAATTGTGCAAAGTTTCAACTTGATCTAAAACTTGGAAAGGAAATAGCATTTACAAGATTCCACACAGACAGACTGACAGACAGAGTGAGTTTATATACGCCTTCAAAAAATAAAATCACTTGAGAGAGTCCTGGTAGATTCTTTTAGATTGGACAATGTATATAAGATTATCGGAAAATAGTATCATTGCAAATGTTTAAGAAATACAGTGATAGGATTGCCTCAGTTTCTTAAATCTTTATCTTGAGCTCTTGAATATCTGTGAAGTGGGAAACCCGAAAGGAAAAGAATGCACCCTATTTTTTTTTTCCTGTTATAATAATAACTGTCCTTTTATGTTGATCAATAGCACATATGTCTTTTCTTTCTTCAGAAGCTATTCTGCGAAAGAAAGGCTCTGCAAAGTCGAACAGAAAATATTTCGCCTGGTATGTTATTAATTTGGCATTTTCTAAAACTAAATAATATTTTTAATTACGTTTAATCAACTTTCAGACTGTGTAAAAATTGAAAGTTGAAAACTATTTTTTTGTTTCTAGTCGAACACACTACAGATATGGCGTCAGGTGGAAGATTATATCTGTCAGGAGAAAAACAAAAAGAAGTAAGTAACCGATAAATTAACACATCGATCAGTTGCTTTTTTTAATCATTTTTAAGTGTCCTGTCTTTCTAAGGGCAGGCTATGCACGTTTCTATGGCAATACTCATGTCAATGGCTATACATATGTCTACAGATACATACGTGTCTACGGATACGGATACGCACATGCCTACGGATATACAACCGCGTACAGCTATACCTATGACTACTGATACTCAAATGTTTACGGATACACACATGTCTTATCTTATCTTATATAATACAGACGTTACTTCAAAAAAGAAGATGATTACGTCCTACGCGCCATGCATTTAGTCATGCATATTAACCAATGACTTAAATTCTGCCAGTCACCGGTTTTCCTGGCTAGCTCATGCAACCGATTCCATGCCCTAATAGTACTAGGGAAGAAGGCTATACACATGTCTACGGCTATACATCAATAAAGACAATTACATCTTAGTCCAAACCTCCTGCAGGGCGCAAAGAGATTGGAACTGTTTAAAGCTTGGCTTAAATGAGATATTTTACAGCTGATTAAGATTTTTTTTTTTTTAATTAGTTTTATTTAGCGCATCTTTTATACTTACGCTATGGTCCAATCTATTTTTGTTGACCAGTGTGGGCAGGGGGTATGAGGGAGGTCGTTTCCTTGCTTCCTTAGGGAGCTCAGCAAACACAACTCTGGTCGACTCGGGATTCAAACTCAAGCCCCCTTAAAAGATGGCCAAGCTGTTTATTATAAGCCTTCAACCGCAGAGCTCGCATTTGAAGACGATTTGACATTGTTTAGTCTCCATAGTCAGCTACTTATGACCTAATCCGTATTTTATATCAAATACATTGACAACAAAAATAAATCTGATTGACAAATTAATTATGCACTGTTAGTTAAATTTAACATACTCAACTCTTACTTAAATTAAAAATCTACATGTGTACCTTTGGTTTGTAAACAATACAAATATTTAACAAAAATACTTTAATTTAAAAAAAAAAGCTTATTATCAGTGTAACTGTATCAATTAGTTTAGATCAGTCATGTCATTATAAGACAGTTCCCTTGGGACTCAAGTCGTAATTCAACTTATCCCACCGCTTCTATCAAGTACGATTTCTTTCCCTTGTTTGATAACAAACAAAATAAATAAATATCAATAAATAATTGGTTAACTTTTTTTAAAAAATTGATTCTTGTGTTGTCAGGTAAATAAAAATAATAGTGCAAAAATTTCAGCTTGATCCGAGATTGGGTGTGGGAGAATTAACGTGTACAAACGTATTACCAGACAGAGTGAGTTGAGCTCTTGTATATCTGTTAAGTGGGAAATCCGAAAGGAAAAGAATGCACCATGTGTTCCAGTTACATGCTTAACAAGCTTTGTAAACGTCTGTCTGTCACATTTCTCTCATTTTCTCCTCGGTTCGTCTTAAACAACTCTATTTATAACTTGAATTACGACAGACCACCTCGTGGTTTCATCAGAATCTCTTCAGCCTACACAACCAAATATTCCCCCACTTTTTCTTAAGGTTACACCAGAAACACTCACTTACACTTCATAACAATGTTCCAAAGCCCTTTTTATGGATGGTGTTTATTATTTCTTATTCAGGTGGTAAAGAGCTTCCAATATCGGCGAGCAAGGCGAAACCTTTGAAAAACTCCTTATCCCAAGCCATCAATGTAAGCTGGATGTTGACCAACTATCTACTTTTTAAATAAAATCTTTTACGATATTCATGTTAAGTACTTTTTCTTGTAAAAGATTAGCACAAACTCATTTTCCTATAAACTCGAAGGTGGCTGTGAAGTCCGATCGTCTGGATTGCATACAAAGCACAGGTTGTAGGTTTAGTATATTACAGCATGCCAAAGGCAGTCCTTTTTGGTGAGCTTAAAGGTGTTCGACGTAACAGAGGTGCCTCACGGAAACACTTTGAAGACCAGCTTAGGCGCCAAATTGTCTTAGCTGACATAGAAGAGAGCACCTGGCTGCATGCGGCCTCTGAACGAGACAGCTGGAGGGTTACTCACAAAGGCCGCGGGATACACAATTGAGATCTAAATAAAATCCGCTGCCGAGAGGGAGACGCAGACTTCGAAAAGAAAATCTTAATCGATCACCGGCGGGACAATGGTTATGCTTGCCTAGGGAGTGGTTAAATATGTAGGTCACAATTAGGACTGCGTAGCCACGGGAAATGCTGCATTCCTCATTAATCTTCGGACTCTTTTTCTTTTTTTTTAGCGGATGGGTATCCTCTTTGTATCGTAGCTTGATACACCCACATTTCTGTCTCCGCGCCACGAGATTGCGACCATTGGCTACCATTTCTTGTATTTCTTGCAGCATTCAGTTGAATTCCAAAGTTCAAATACTGATGAAATGTTAAAACTGGGTTTTGTTTTGTTTTATGTGCTGAATTGTTTATTTCCGGTTGCATAAATACATCATAGCTTCTCTCTCCAAAACGTAAACAGATGTTCTTGGGTCAAATGACACAGAACAAGCTATGGCGCGATAAGCATATGGACATTATAGAGAAATAAAGACATATATAGACATTATAGACAGAGGCATATAACTCGTGCATTTCATAACATGAGATGAGCCACAGTTGTGTTCATCATGTTCCTTTAATATTTTTTTAGTTACGAAGTTTTAGAGTTACGTAAGTGTAACGCCCTTTGGTTTCTTGCAGTCTTGTGGAATAGGTGTCTTAGATGTGTGCCAGTTACAGGCTTCACACTTTCATTATTTCTTGACTTGACTGTGAGTAATCTGTTTCTCTTTTGTTTTTGACAGCCTGACCTCAAGCTTATTTAAATAATTAATACACAGAAAACAAAGTACAGTAAGGTATTATTATTATTATTATTATTATTATTATTATTATTATTATTATTATTATCGTTTGTGAACAAACAAGTCCCTTTAGTTATAAGTGCCTTTAATTGTGAAGCATTTAAACGTAGCATATATACAAGGCAAACATTATATACAAAACAACTCTAGATCTTCTTCATTGCCCCTGTTTACAACACACCCGTGACTTCCCGCAAGTCCCCTAACTCATATGTCTCCAACACTTGACCGTGTGTTACGGATGACCACACATAGTAACCGTGTCACGACATTGTTATTATTATAATGTTAGAAACGAATGATTATTCATTCTCTGGCGCTGCTAGGGTCGAGTTTTGATGTTGTTATTATTATTATTAGTAGTAGTAGTAGGAGTAGTAGTACTTGTAGTAATATAGATATTTGTATTGGTATTAGTATAAGAATGTATATATTATATTGGTATTGGTATTAGTATTGGTAATGGTAATGCTATTAGTATTAGTATTTGGTATTAGTATTAGTATTAGTTAGTGACCGTTTAGTGGTATAACCCGATTCATGTGTAGATAACTTTTGAAATCTAATATTATTAAATGCAATGTATTTCCAGGACATCTCCTGAAAGAATTATACACCAAATTATAACCAATCCCTCGGCTAGAGAAGCTGACAGATAGAAAGTGTACGAGTCAGAAGAATTGTAATCATCGAATTGTAAACTAGGCTACATTGTTAATAAATGTTATTATATTTTCACTATGTCATGTATACATACAAATTATACCTATGGGGAATACATGTTATTTGTATTTGGATTCTGTTAGACCAATTTTTCTTCAGGAATAAATTTAATAAGATTTGAACCCCCACCCCCTATATTTTTGCACAATTATCGGTAATAGTAGGCCTACGTTTGTACACATTTCGGATGTTTCTTAACATTTGAAGATTAAAAAGGTGGGATAAATTACAGATAAGGAATAAATTATTATTTTTATTTTTAAAAATAACTTAGTAATTTTTTTTTTACTGTCATGCTTTTAAGTTATTTAATAAAAATTTTTTATTTCATTTATTTCTAAGAATATAAAATCATGCAGATAAACTGGATTTAGAAAGAAAAAAAAAAAGGAAAAAAAAGTTCTTGTGACAAAATTTAAATCAAGCTAATTTGTTGGGTTTATTTTAAAGTTTAGGCGATTTTTGAATACTTTAAATATTTTTTCCCCCTGAAAATGTTCCTAAAAGTTTGTGCAAATTTTGGACTCGTGATGACGCAGAGGACAAAGTTGAAGGACGAGTTGAGGACATAGAGGACCTGTTTGAATGTATTCAGCAACATTAAGGCATTGTGAGTAAAATACAGCATGTAGCTTTTAGTCGACAACAAAGCGTCCATTAACCCGGACGGAACCAGGACTAGACAGATCAAGGACGTAGACAGAAACAAGCTGGTCTTGGCAGACCTCATTTCCCGCGCTCGTCTCAACATGGTGGCTGACGAAAGACGTCTGTGGTTCTTGGACGATTTGGTTAACGCGATTAGCGTCATCAGTGTGAATAAAAGCACCAAAAATGTTATAATAGCCGTGACGTATGTAGATAAGACGAAGCTGCAATAATAAAAGTATGTGTTTAAGCTAAAGTCAGTTTTGTACCTTAATACAACAGTAATATTATTCATTATAGCGTAGTCGAAATACGTCGTGCCGTAGTACGGGGACAAAAGACCAGCTAGTATGAATACAAAAATTCCGACCACAAGTTTAATTCTAGATCTTGAAATCAGGATGGCGACGTGAAACGGGAAGCAGACGGCCACCATGCGTTCCACCGACAATATCAGCACGAGGTATGTGCTCGTGAAGAACAGCCACGTCTGCACGGGGTTCAAGGTCACGTAGACGTAGGAAGACCACGTGGTCGACCAATACTGGTTCACGTAAAACACAATTTTCTGAGAGTAAAAGATCATGGTCATGCAGGAGAAGCACAGGTCACACACTGCAAGGTAGAAGAGTA
The DNA here is from genome assembly GCA_036873155.1 of Biomphalaria sudanica. NCBI lineage: Eukaryota > Metazoa > Mollusca > Gastropoda > Planorbidae > Biomphalaria > Biomphalaria sudanica. The sequence continues at coordinate 478,373 of JAZGLO010005563.1, read as the reverse complement.
TCAGGTTGGTCGTGGTCCTCATGCCGTGATGGGTCAAGACCACGACATTCAACCCGTTGCCTGTGAAACCAAACATTCCAAGAAGATGAACCAAAATACAGTTGATACAAATGTCCACAGTTTTTAAAGCCTCCTCGCTGACATCGAAGAAAGAAACTTCTGGATATATCTCTCTAAACTTGATATCGCTTGTCGCATTCATAATCGCTTTTTTTTTTTTACTTGTCATTAATGGTCTGTGGTCCTGTGCTTGATTTTGTTTGAAATTTTGATAAAGAATTCTAGGCTTTTTAGCAGACACTCTAAATAATCTTTCGTATGAATAGAACCTTTATAGGACTCCCAATAAAAGAGAAAGTTATCGGTGGCTATAAAATCCACAGCCCTATGCGTTCAATCTTAAAAGCCATTGGTTGCGTACATATCCTAGTTCTCCGTTACATGTATGTAATTGTAATATAATTGACACTTAAAATTTTGGAGTATGCCAGAATGGCTTTTGAATACACTTTCCAATATTTGGCAAGACTATGTTGGCCAGAACAATCAAGTATTACCTGGCCACCCAGACGTTGCCTCAAAGGAACGAACGTAGTAATGATAGGTTCCCAAGGTAGACGCATGAATGGACGAGCTGATCAATACGTTTGTTAATTGGTTATGGAAATCGAACCACTTGACCTGCAATCAAACCTCTTGCGTTACTATTAAAAGTGTTTAAGAAGCTGGAAAAAAATACGAAAGAAAAATGACTTTTTATTCCAATCCAATATTCTTTAGTCATGTTATTAATCAAAACAAATTGCCTCGATTTGGAAAATGTTTTCAATGTTTCATTTCTCGGCTTTATAAGGTGTATATTTAGCACACGCTTTAATTACAGACAAGTTAAAATAAGCATAAGGTCTTCACATTCAGTGGGTACTTCATCATTAAAAGCCATCGCCAACATAAAACAAATTAATAATGTATGTGACAAGAATGCTATTTGTTCTTAGTGACCTCCCGATAACTACGCAACTTATTCATTAGATCCCAAAATAACTTATATGAAGAAAGGACAGCCTTATAGTCTAGTATTTCCTTCTTCTTTCTCATTCTCATTTTTATGTTGGAGCGTTCAGATGACTAGACCAATACATGAGATGAACTGCGCAGTGGTTTCCAAATCAGGGAGCTCTCCATACAGTTTTCTTACTATTGGGGTGTTTTGGGGCGAGTGTCTTGTTCGGATCTATAATAAAAAGTGCAGTTTTGAAGGACAGCCTTCTCTGGTGACACTCCACATGGGCAGATTTCACTGGTTCCAATTTTGAGCTTCCGGTACATGTGTTGTCTCATTCTGTTGTGTCCGGTCCTGAGACGAAAGATTAGACGTTGATCTTATGGGGATAGCTTATAATAGGCATCATCTTTCTTGTGATTTGGATGAGAGCTCGTCCATTTCTCATTTATTTTATTTACTATTAGTTTCTTCATTTCTTCTGGATAGAGTGCAATGTTTAATAGATGATTTGAGATAAACGAATCAGTCAAAGATGGTTTTAAAAGTATAATTTTGATTAATATTTCAATCCATTTTTGACAAACGTGATTCTGATAAGATTTCTGCATATCATAAATTAAGTTTATAAAATTGATTTAGATTTTCGACAGACTACCAGAAGAAGATGAAAGTAAAAGGTTACTTTTAGGAGTGGCCACTAGACTTATATCACCTTCGTATTTTTCAAACAACATTTAGTCCAACCCAAGCACATCGTCTCACAGCAAGTGTATAAAAATATATGGAGTCACCTGGTCCGTAGCCTGTAAGATATCTATCACCTGGTCCGTAGTCTGTTAGATATCTATCACCTGGTCCGTAGTCTGTTAGATATCTATCACCTGGTCCGTAGTCTGTTAGATATCTATCACCTGGTCCGTAGTCTGTTAGATATCTATCACCTGGTCCGTAGTCTGTTAGATATCTATCACCTGGTCCGTAGTCTGTTAGATATCTATCACGTGGTCCGTAGTCTGTTAGATATCTATCACCTGGTCCGTAGTCTGTTAGATATCTATCACCTGGTCCGTAGTCTGTTAGATATCTATCACCTGGTCCGTAGTCTGTTAGATATCTATCGCCTGGTCCGTAGTCTGTTAGATATCTATCACCTGGTCCGTAGTCTGTTAGATATCTATCACATGGTCCGTAGTCTGTTGGATATCTATCACCTAGTCCTTAGTCTGTTAGATATCTATCACCTGGTCCGTAGTCTGTTAGATATCTATCACCTGGTCCGTAGTCTGTTAGATATCTATCACATGGTCCGTATTCTGTTAGATATCTATCACATGGTCCGTAGTCTGTTGGATATCTATCACCTGGTCCGTAGTCTGTTGGATATCTATCACCTGGTCCGTAGTCTGTTGGATATCTATCACATGGTCCGTAGTCTGTTAGATATCTATCACCTGGTCCGTAGTCTGTTGGATATCTATCACCTGGTCCTTAGTCTGTTAGATATCTATCACCTGGTCCGTAGTCTGTTGGATATCTATCACCTGGTCCTTAGTCTGTTAGATATCTATCACCTGGTCCGTAGTCTGTTGGATATCTATCACCTGGTCCGTAGTCTGTTGGATATCTATCACCTGGTCCTTAGTCTGTTAGATATCTATCACCTGGTCCTTAGTCTGTTGGATATCTATCACCTAGTCCTTAGTCTGTTAGATATCTATCACCTGGTCCTTAGTCTGTTAGATATCTATCACCTGGTCCTTAGTCTGTTAGATATCTATCACCTGGTCCGTAGTCTGTTAGATATCTATCACCTGGTCCTTAGTCTGTTAGATATCTATCACCTAGTCCTTAGTCTGTTAGATATCTATTGTCAACTTGTGGGAAAGATCCAAGCAAAAGAAGCATTAAAAAAAATACAACCATTATTAAATAGAAAAACATTTTGAAAATACTTTTAAAAACTTCTATTAAGAGTAGATGTAAAATGTTTGACATATTTCGGATGTTCCTTCAGAGTTGAAGATAGTTTACTTCCTAGTCCAAACCTCCCGCAGGACGACGGTGGATGGGAGCGGGCAGGATTTGAACCCTCGACCATCGATAAATCCGAACGACAGTCCAGCGCGCAAACCGCACGACCAGGCTGCCATGTATTAATTAGTTTGGATCAGTCATGTAATTAAATTTGTAATAGATCTAGACCAACAATAATAAATCTGTGCGATTACAAACATTTTAATAATTGTTTTTGTTTAGCGCAATTCCAAGCATTTGGCTTTCTCAATACGCTATGATCCTATCACTTGATTTGGACCAGTTGGAAAGGGGAGGTGGGAGAAAGAAGGGGGTAATCTGAATGATCTTTGTTTTTTAATACATTTTTAAAAAAAAGGTGAACGACCTGACCTGAATTAAATACCAACACAAACCGTATTATACAGCTTTAAAAAAAGTACAATAACAATGTAAGGCGCGCAGACATATTTTCCATGAGAATTTATTGATTTTTTAAACAAATCTTATATCAACTCTGTCCGTCTGTTAAAAAGCGTGTACTCGTTATTTCTCCCACATCTTGGATCCAGCTGAAATTTGGATCAATTATTTCATTTACCTGACAACACAAGAATCAACTGTAACTGGATTTGCGTGGCCACGTCCGTGAAATGCTGCACTCAACCGTAATCTTTGGAATCAAAGACCATGTCATGTTGTAATAAATGGTTTGTAAGACTACTGCAATGCATACCAGAGGACGAAAATCGATAAGCTGCGGCGAATCGAGTCTATTCGTTATAGAAGGCCTCGACAATAAACTTCAACGTCCCAACCTGTGGGCAGTTTAGGCCAATAGCTCGTTGCAATGTCTTTTTTTTTAATTTAAATTAACTTTGTTCCAATGTTTCAAAAATTACAAGACTTATTTTTTTCATGTTTATATAAGCTTTTTGTTTTGATAAAAATATAGTTAGTATGTTTTTGCAAATTATTTTAATATTAGGAAAATTGTGTACAAATCTTTTTTTTTTACCAAAGCTAACCCCTTATGTCAACTCCCTCTGTCTTGAAATAATTTATTTCTCCGACACCCAGTCACTGATCAAGCTGAAATTTTGCGCCCAATTATTTCTTCTACCTGACAAAACAGGAATCGATACAAAAAAAAAATAATTAATTCTATTGGTAATAAATTAATTTGTTTTGAACAAGGAAAAGAAATTTTACTTGACCAAAGCTGAATTAGTTCCCTTTATAGGTCGTAGCTCTAAATTGTCAACAACAAAAAAAAACAGATTATAACTAAATCTTCTCTAGTCAGACGTACCTCACTAGCAGAGGGGTTAACACGCCGGCCCGAGGAGCCGTAAGACACGAGTTCAAATCCACACCATTTGTCTCCCCCCCCAAAAAAAATAATTTTTAATTGTAAATGCTGCTAAAAATTCACCCAGATACCCCTTTCCCACCACCCCCCTTCATTTTCCCAACTTGTCCAGACAAGTGATAGGATTATAGCGTATTGAGAAAACCAAAAGCGCTAAACCAAAAGAATTGGTAAAAATAGTATTAATCGCACAGATTTATTGTTGCTGGTCTTAACCCTTTCTCTCCTAACGGACGATACCATCGTTGATTCCACCCGAATGTGGTAAATAATTACGGAGAGAAAGAGTTAAGTCTAGTCCTATTAAAAATTTCATTACATGACTGATTCTAACTAATTGATACAATAACACTTCGTATTTTCTTGTTTAATTTGATTTTGATAAAGAAGGGTAAAAGGGGAGGGTCCAGTTTATCAAATTGTCTTTCAACATTCCTATACATTTACATATTTAGTCAGTGTAGGGACATCAATGGCAGTGTACACTTCAATATGCAAGCAATATGTTGCTAATTATTTTCTCATTTGAAGTATATATAGGGCTTTTTTGTAACGATACGTAACGGTACGGCGTACCGTTACAACTTTTCAATGTGGGGAAAAAATTAAAACTTTTCTTGTATTTAAACGTTCATTATTAATATATTAGTAGTTAAAAGTTAGGCAATCCAACACTGAGTACCGGCATCTAATCATATATATACATTATATACATTTCCAAACAATGTAGGGTTTCTTCCTTGTCGCCTGTCTGGATATGGCAAAAGTGTTGACTTGTAGACGAAATAATGGCCGCGCAATTTCTTAGGCCCCGCGCCAACTCTAGTTGTAAATTATTAAACAGTATCATTTTAAAAATGGTTCGCGGCGTCCTGGTTTCCAGGAGCGCCTGAAAATCTCCTGAAATTGCAAAGTATACGAAAAATGTCATGAAAATCTCCTGAAATTATTAAAATATCCTGAAAAAAACTCATAAAAATGTCCAGAAAATAGACAAAATGTTCATTTTGGGGTGTCATTCAATATGGAAAACGTCAATCCTACTCGCGATTAAAAAATAGGCATTGTCAGCTTTCATTTAATAAAAATGTAATAGTTGGGCGAATTTCAGCCAAAACAGGAAGTCTCAGTACTTTATTTACTTTAATAGTCATTAGCATATAAATATAGATCTAGATCTATCTCGATCTCTTAAAATCAAAAGTGATATTTTGCTAGTCGATAGTAAATCTAAAAGGCAGATCTGAATGTTTAGCGGCTTTTTGTGTAAAACTGCATTCTTTTGTAGATGGCTCGTAAAGTAAATTTGGTCGAGTTTGCACTTAGTAAAATATGAATAAAGTAGAAAGGTGAATTTATTTTCTAACAAAAAAATCTAAATTTTCATTTATTATCCTTATCCCTATCCAGACTATGCCCCTCCCAATCCTTGTCGTCTCAAACTGTATGACGGGCCCTGCTTAAGATAGTAACTACTATTACACACTGCCTATTAAATCTAAATTTAAAAAATGTAAATGACTTGCGCATGCGTTATTCATTATTGTTTTTACAAATAGACTAAAAAAAAAACATATGCGCTAACCTTTTGTATCTAACAGTAGTTAATATGAGATCTGAATGTTATTACTAGTATACTGGGCTTTAATGTATTCTTACGAATCCGAGTCACTTTAACAACGAAAAAAAAACAACAACAACATATTACATCAGTACAAGTACCAGGACCAAATGTACACCCCTGCAGATTGTGTGACCACCCAGAGTCTTACGTAACTCAAGTTAGGTCCTGATCAGTGCTCTTATAGTCTACACCTACAAGAATCTAATTATTTTCTCAGATATTTTTTGTATGTTCGAATATCTTAAGCCAGTCTTGAATCTGAAAAATTCTTCTGAACGTCTGAGCAAATTTCGGACTCGTGAAGACGTAGAGCACGAGGTTGAATGAGGAGTGGAAGAGGTACAAGATCTGCTTGAAAGTGTTCAGCACCATCAGGGCCTTGGTGGTGAAGCGGAACAACGAGTTATTCGAGGCGAAGATTATATCGAACAGACCGGAAGGGACTAGCACTAGAAAGATCAAAGAGGAAGACAGGCACAAGCTGGTCCTTGCAGACCTCATCTCTCGGGCTCTTTTGAGCATGACCTCCGCAGAAAGGTGTTGAATTTTATTGGAGGAAACGGTCAGCGATGCGAGCGTTATTATAGTACATACGATCACAACGGATGTTATAAATACCAGAAGATAAATAGTTAGAAACATATAAAAAGCAGAGAAGTAAGCATTTGTGAAGAACTCCGTGCTGACTCCAGACACAATAGTTACGTTATTAAAGGTGACCGTTTCAAGGGTTCTCGCGCCGTAGAGTGGGGACACTACACCAGCCAAACCGAAAATAAAAACACCAATCAGAAACTTGATCCTAAACCTCGTGACAATCCTCGAGACGTGAAACGGGAAGCAGACGGCTACCATGCGCTCTACGGACAATATCATCACCAGGGATGTGCTCGTGAAAAAGAGCAGGGTCTGCACTGGGACGGTCAAGACAGATATATACGACCACATCGTCATGGACAGGTATTGGTCGAAGTAGAACACGATCTCGTTGATATAGTAGATCTCCATAAAGCAGGAGAAACACAGGTCGGACACTGAGAGACAGAGCAGAATCAAATTGGTGGTGTCTCTCATACTGTGCTGGGACAGGACCGCGATGTTCAGACTGTTTCCGATGACGCCTAACGAGGAGAGCAGGTGGACCACGATGCAGTTGATGGCTATGTTCAGGGCTTCAAACACTTCATCACTGACGTCGAGAAGATTGTCTGGCTGGGTCGTCAACACGACATTGACCTGATTTGTAGAGTTCATGGTGATCTTATTGGTTTTCTGAAAGAACATTGTTTCTAAAAATTAAATTTAGATAGATAGATAGATAGATAGATAAACAGATAGACAGATAGATAGATAGATAGATAGATAGATAGACAGACAGACAGACAGATAGATAGATAGATAGATAGATAGATAGATAGATAGATAGATAGATAGATAGATAGATAGATAGATAGATAGATAGACAGACAGATAGATAGACAGATAGATAGACAAATAGATAGATAGAGAGATAGATAGATAGATAGATAGATAGATAGATAGATAGATAGATAGATAGATAGATAGCTAGCTGTTGTAAAGCTCACCAGTGTCTACGTGCAAAGATAAACGAGGGTGTCGTATGGCCAGCAAAACAACCAACCGCCTTTATTTCCTAACCCCTAACCCTATGTCTCTCTCTCTCTCTCTCTCTCTCTCTCTATCTATCTATCTATTAATTTACTATGTAAGACTAATGAAGATTTTCTTAACATCTTTACAGAACGCGTAGAAAGCGTAACTATTGGGTTAGCTGCACATTCATAAAATCGCTACGTAGAGATCGACAACTAATATAGTTTTCTGACTTTTTTAACGCCAAAAAAAAAAAACAAAAAAAATCAAATTAAAAATTAAAGTTGTTAACAAAGAACAGGCTACTCTGAATAATCTTTCGTATGTAAATCTCCTATACAGAAAATAGTAAATAAAAAGTACACAATCACAGACCTATATATATTATACCTAGACTGGAAAACGGAAACAGACCACAGACCTATAGGGAGATTGTTATGTACGTACCTCTTTTAAAAGCTGTAAGGGAAGTCGCTTCAAATCTAGTCAAATTGATCTTTTCTATCCTTGAAAATTAATTATCTTTATTTTTCAAAGTTAAGAATTAATGCAATACCTTTTTGCGGATTTTCAATAGAATGGGCTACTAATAACAGAATTGTATATTCACTCAAATATATGAAATAAAGCCATTTTCTGTTAATTTCCATTGAGATCATGTTTCGAAAATCCTAGATCGAAATAATTCATGTCTGTTGATTTTAATCATCTTGTGTACATTTAAGTAGATTGATTACCTAGATCTTTTTTAGATTATGTATCTAGAAATGGCAAAATAATAATTATGAGAAGAGAGTGCTCTTATTTTGGATGTTCAATGACTAGACCTAGATCTAAACATTAACTTACATGTTACATAGGTTAGGGTTGAAAAAAAACAACTTCTTATAGCTACTTTACAAAACAACGCCTTGTTTCAGCTTTTTTTTTTTTTTGGAAGTTTTTCACATTTTTTTATTTTTTTGTAGTGGTAAACGATTCCATGTCCAGTCTAGATATAATATATGTAGGTCTGTGTACACAATGTAAACAGTAAAGTAAAAGTATTTAAATGTATTTTTACTTTGACATGTAAAGTTTTACAGAATTTTGGTCTTTGTCTACTGATGTAATAACAGGACATAATGCACTGTCACTAGTTGCATGTAATTCTCTTTGCTTTGTTCGTCTGTAAATAGACTTAAATATATATTGACTTTTGATGTAATAACTTGAACACTGTAAGACTTCAAATCTCTGAGCCCCTACTAAAAAAAAGTATCATCATGTTTGAATGGAAGTTTCTAATCGAAATTAAATTGCAAGTGGAAAAAAAGGAGAAGAAAAAATGAGAAATAATAATTCAAAGAATTGTGCCCCTTTTCTGCCCCAGAATTGTAATTGACGCAGAATAGATAGAAAAATATTAAGACTTATTATTAACTGCGAAATTCAAAGTGATAATAATAGCAATTTTAACAAGCTCCTTGCTTTTTTTTGAGTCAATACTACGTAACTAATTGAATTAATGTCTGTTTCAGGAAAGCAGGGGCGACAATTGAATTGTTATTAAATGAGAAACGCAAAGGAAAACGAAGCAGTTATCTAACATGGAACGTAATAATTATGGGATGAAATAATTTCAAATTTAGACGTAGTCAAATGTGTAGATATAATCCTTTTTTTGAATTCCGTTGTTTGATTATCTACATCTCTATCTATATATTAAATAGTGTTCCTATTACCTTTTAATTCATTAGCAGGTGAGGTATATAATAAAATCTATATGGATGCATGTCTGTATTTTACAGTACGATTCACTTGTATCATATATTTGTGGGATAAATGAACAGGTCTGTTTGGAATTCTTACCTAGATTTATAATAATAATACTACTAATAATAAGGCTTGTCTTCGAGTCCGAAGATTAGTGATGAATGCAGTATTTCCCGTGGCTGCGCAGCCCCAGCTGTGACCTACATATTTTGCCACATCCAGGGCAAGCATACTGATAATATAATAATAATAATAATGATCTTTATTATTCGTGAGATAATTTGTTTTACACTTGTGCATTACAAAACAAGGTTACAAAGACAGTTTGTGTGGAAACACAAACTTAAAATCGGCCCCCGAAGTGGTCCACCCAGGCAGGCTTCAATATTTTCAGAAAGAACATCCAAATGAAATTATATCAAAGATAAATGAGAGATAAGAATGGAGAAAGAAGGTTGACAGATCTTGTGTAGTGCCCCAATGGTGCTGCAGATCAAAGGATAGGTGCAAGTGAATGCAAAGTTAGATGTGAACCTGGCCTAATTGGTTCCCTTTTCAGCCCTTGTGGTCTATAGGGCAGATGATGTAAAGTTCATCTGTTTTTGTGGCCTACGGTTAACGAGGGTGTCATGTAGCCGGCACAACGACTAACCGCCTTTACATTTCCCCAACTAATGTCAGGTACCCATTAGAGGTGGGTAGACTCAGAGGCGCCCAAGGATTCCGAAGTTGAAAATCCCAGTCTTCACCAGGATTCGAACCCGGGACCCTCGGTTCCGAAGCTAGGCGCTTTACCGAGCCTCTCCTGGTCTTTACATCATGTAATTGTTTTGAAAAGGGTTAATTTTGTATTCTGTTCGATGTTTCACAATTCAAAACGATTTTTTCAAGAAAATGATGTTTATAAGATTACTATTCGTTTTAAATTAGGTCTAGCTTATAATGCATACTAATTAACTAATTTTTCTCTTTAAAAAACTGCTTGCATAACTGATTTTAAAAATTAGATTTTTCGCTTTCAGGAAAAAAAAAAGTAGCCGTTGCATCAGAACTTTGAATGGTCTAAATATTGTGATGTCGGATTTTCAATATCTTTTCTAGTTTACGAGATCTAAATGGGACGGACGGACAGACGGACAGACATTTCGCACAAAGCTAATAGCGTTTTTTCCCCTTTCGGGGGCCGCAAAAAATATACATGATAAGAGCAAACATAATAATAATGATGACAAGCTTGATGTATTATATATGTATATTGCATAACATGAAGCCAAAAAAATGATATAAAATATGACTAGCATTATGTCTGGCAATGGGTAGAAGCAACGTCAGCATATGTTAAACCAAAACAAATGTACATAGAGCAAAACAAGCAAAAAAATAGAAGTTAAAGGGAAAGAACCAATAATTATCTGCCATTTATCTTAAAATTACAGGGTTAAGCTCCATTTCTGCTATATAAAACCAAATTAATTTATTAGTACTAAATGAGTAACTAATTGGTTAATTTTTGGATTGATTCATGTATAGTCATCGACTATGAATAATTTTGCACAATTTCAATTTGATCCGGGAATGGGAAGTGGGAGAAAAAACATGTTCAAACATTTTACCAGACAGACAGACAGACTGTGTTAGTTGATGTAAGCTATGTAACAAGAGTAACTAAAACATTTGGATGTATTATAAATCGGGTATCATTGTTCTTTTTATTTGATTTAGTGAGGAAATCCTTCAAGAGAGAGAAAGAGATTCATTCTTTCGGCATTACGTTTTTTAAAGGTCTAAGACGGTACTCTTTTTATTTATGAAGAGTCGCATTTGTCGGCAGAAACATCTAGCAGAAACGAGTCCATGGAGCGCTGGGATTTTCGTGAAAAATATGGTAGAACTTATTTGCATGAAGTAAAAAAATATTTCATCACTGTTAATGGAATAGCATGTACTACGTCCATATACTTCACTCTTTTTTTATATATTAATATACCTTTTGTTTTATTTATTCATCTTTGAAACAGCTGTTATATTTCATCATCAATGTACTGATAAATTGGTACTAATAGTTTGACACGAACTCCAACACGCACCATAAACGCTCCTGTTTGTTGTCAATATAAATTAACTCAACTGTGTCAATCTAAACTTGTGATATTTTAGAGCGCCCTTAGGGGAAAAGGATGTTAATTTTTGATTGTCTGTAAGATTGTTTTGTATATTGTATATCTCACGAACTAAACGCGCTATTGAAAATCAAACGCCACGATTATGATCAAGATATGTACCACGGCTAGTGCCATGTTGTATGATTTTTTTTAAAGAACCCCCTTTTTGCTGTTGTTTTTTTTAACCTATACACTTAATTTGTTACAAAAATGTCTTTGTGTTGTACACCTTTCAAGCTATGGCATCCTCAGTGCGATATGTTTCATTCTCTTTAGTGGTTCCATGGGGGGGGAGGGGGATACCTGGGGAGAAAATGTCCGTGCTTCATTGATGCCCTCAGCAACTACAAATCAGTTCGAGTCACCATTCGAACTCACACCCTTTTGATAGGTAGCCAAGCGGCTTACGACGATCAGTCACACATTCCACGTCATGTTACTACTGTATAGAGTGTGTGATAGCATTTTGCCATGTTACTATTAATTTGTTGGATGAACTCAGGCACTTAATAGAATCCCCAAATTCAAAATCCCAGTCTTCAGCGAAATTCGAACCAAGGAAGCCAAGCGCTATCCTTTCTCAGCCACGACGTCTCTTTATAACAATTATAAATAAATGTACATATTTTTTTATTTGATGCAACATCTCTTTGTGGTCTCAAATACCAAATATGCTTATTGCATCCTCGATATATCAATAGTTTGAAACAAGTTTTAATAAACAGTTTGTATTTATATTCAACTTTTGTATAAAATATCAAAGTGTTAGTTTGTGACGTAATGTGTGAGCAAAACTAACCCGCGATGGCCGTCTTCGAGTTCGTGCATAACACCAACTTCCTTTATAATTTATTTTTTTCGTCGTTTTTTTCTTAGGGAGGGTTAGTAGAATAAAAGTAATTGGAAAGGGGATTTTCATTTTAATGCAGATTTATGTTACTTTAAGTAAATATTCTTGAAAAATAAATATGAGTGTGTTGTAACTGACATTTTCTTGTCATAGGTTTCTTTTATCTCCGGTATAGTAGATATTATAGAAACTTTTCGTCTTCAAAGTATGGTCTACAAATACTTTAATCACCTTTTTTTTTTTTTTGGTCTTTTGCGTTATGGACTTTAAAAAGGTGTTAATGTAATTGAATAAAACATGTTGACTTAGGTTCTCGGACAGTAAATAGGCCTATATACAGATGTCACTGACCCCAAAAAAATTGAATTGACTAAGATGACGATCAAAGTTCACTAATCACGATCTAAAGAGACTACAGATCTTTTAACTCTTTCTCTCCTAATTGACGATACCATCGTTGATATGACAACTTTAAATTATTTTCTGGTTTTATAAACATTATATGGTGTTATATAAAAAGAGCATGCATTCCCATCTAATTCTATACCAAATAAAATATTTATTTATTTTTTATTGAAGTTTAATCAAAACAGAAAAGTGTACTACAAATGATTAAAATAAATGTTTCAGTCGATTACGATATCCTCTAATATGAAGGGAAAGAGTTAATTCAACTGTTAACTTTCTTTTACTTTGTGCCGAATAATTAACATACACACTACACATCACAACAGTGGCGTAGCTACCAATGTGCGGGGGTTGCGGGCCGCACAGGGCACCAAAATTCCCCCGGTGTGTATTAATTTCCTATTTCCCTGAGCTTTTCAGTAAAAACGACTAATTGTATGGACACGAGCAAACGTAAAGGGGCCACGTTTGTTAAGATTTCAGCAGCGTTTGTTGGGCTTGTCCGAAAGGTGCCACAAGTGAGCCTTAGTGCCTGTGATTGTACTCGGTCGAGTGATTCGAGGGCAGTTTTACTAGCATATACTTGAACTGTATAGATGTACTCAATTTGTGATCTGACTGCCCCTAAGTACAATGTGCGTAGCATGTAAGCTTTGTCACCCCACTTTGTGCTGGCCAGCTCTCTTAGTAACGTGCTAGAACATTGACAACTTTCTATCCAGGGTTAACCCTAGATATTTTGGCGTGTTTTCACGTTGGAGTCGCAGCCCACCGAGTTTAAGAAGCCTTAAGAATGTCTATCCCTAGGCTGAACAGGGACCAGGTCGTTTTGGCAACGTTTATCTGAATCTGTCATTTGTCACAATACAAGGAGATGATTTGGAGGTCTGCTTGTAATGCCGCCTGTATTTGGTCGGCTTACTTCCCGGTTGACCATTGGACAATGTCATCCGCAGTGAGGTGCGTTTCTTAAATTTCTTAAGTCTAAAGAAGCAATGAGACAATTTCAAGTCACATCATTGCCAGAGCCCACCGACTATAGGCGAGCTGTTATTGGGTATGAACAATTAAAAGCAACAAAGCAAGATGAGACGGTTATCATTGAATCCAGAAACAAATGATGAGGACGACATCGTGAATGATGAAAAAGAAGAAAATACTTCAATAGCGCAGGTTCTAGAGACTAATGGACAGCACACAAGCATGTTTTTAGTACACTCCTCAAAAATTCATACTGAAAAAGCTAAACCATCAGACAGTGTAAACAATACAGAAAGCAGGATAATGAACTCTAGACTGAACGACATTGGAGATTAGTCTGATGTCATCACAGATAATATTCGCATACACCTTGTCACTCAAGGATCTGAAACAGTTCAGCGTATGGACAGTCAATTCAGAGAGGTGTATAGACATCAAGAATCAGCAAAAGGAAAGGCTAGAAAGCTTTCAAAGGCTTGGTTTTTCCGGCAAATGTCAAACGGCGAGAAAGTTCTTAGAAAGTGGATGTGTTATTCGCCAAAAAAAAAGAATCCTTATTTTGCTTCCTCTGCATACTCTTCTCAACAAGATCAAGTACCAAATCTTCATTTAAATCCAGACATGGATTCACTGAGTGGTGGAGGTTATCCCCGAAAACAGAAAAACATGAGACCAGCAGAGCTCACATTCAGTCATCGCTTGCTTTGAGGGAACTTGAAGTTCGCCTGAGAGTGGAACAATATTGACAACAAGGCCCAAGATTTGATTATACAAGAGACGAAAACCTGGAGAGTTAGTAAAATTACTATCAAAGTACGATCCATTCTTGAGGGAGCATGTGCTTCGAACCAAGCTTTGTTCCAGACCGAATACATACATGTCTCCACAAATACAAAATGAATTTATTACAATATTGGGGGATCACGCTAAAAAACAAATCATACAGCAAGTAAAACAAGCCAAATATTTCTCTATCATTTTTGACAGTACACCTGACATCTCAAAGCTGGATCAAACTTCCCAAATTTTACGGTGCGTTCTCATGGATAATGACGGGGTGCAGGTTCGTGAGTCTTTTATTGACTTCATCGACACAAAGGACAAGCATGCTGCTGGAATCGCTGAGATGATTCTAGAGAAACTGCGTTCGGTTGGTTTAGACATAATGGACTGCAGGGGTCAAGGCTATGATAATGCTGCGGTCTTGAAAGGTCCAAAAACGTATTCAAGAAGTCACTATTCATTGCCTGCTCAAACCTTTCTCTTAATTTAGCAGAAATTCGAGCTGCTGAAGCTGAAGTCAATTCGGTAACATTTTTTGGTACACTGGACCGTTCACACTCATTTTTCTCAACTTCAACACACCGCTGGGATATCCTCATCAAAATAACCGGAACTAGCTTTAAACGTTAAGTTACTTTGCATCAGCATTCTCAGCCCCAGGAGACAAAGACATATTACTGAATTTGAACCAAGTAGACAACATAGAAGATATAGTAGTACAAGAAAATGGAATTCAAAAACTATTAGCCGACACCAAACCAAATAAAGCGTCTGGACCTGATGGTATTCCAGCTAGATTACTCAAAGAACTAAGCAATGAGCTAGCCCCAGTGTTCAAAATACTCTTTCAGGCTTCACTTAACCAGGGCAGAGTACCAAAGGACTGGAAAGAAGCTAATGTCACCCCCCTATTTAAAAAAGGAGAAAAATCTGACCCAGGAAACTACAGACCAGTATCATTTACCAGCATCACATGTAAAATCCTATAACACATAATATGTAGCAACATCATAAACCACTTAGACAAACAAAATGTCCTCACCCCATACCAACATGGCTTTAGGAAATATAGATCATGTGAAACACAACTAATAGGACTAATTGATGATTTTTCTATAGGCTTAGATAATAGTGAACAAATAGATGCTATCTTACTAGATTTTTCGAAGGCTTTTGACAAAGTCCACCACCATAGTTGGCTTAAAAAATTAAAATATGTTGGCATTAATGGTCCACTGCATCAGTGGATTAAAGATTTTCTGATAGGGAGAGAACAAACTGTAATAATAAATGGCTCTAAATCAACACCAATAACAGTAAACTCAGGTGTACCTCAAGGAACAGTCTTGGGTCTACTACTATTTTTAATTTACATAAATGATTTACCAAATTCAATTACTTCAGGAACAAAAGTCAGATTATTTGCAGACGATTGCATAATGTATAGAACAATAAAAACAACACAAGACACAGATATTTTACAAAGAGAATTAGATGAATTACAGAAAAAGGAATCAAATTGGAGCATGTCTTTCCACCCAGAAAAAATGTCAGTTGTTAAGAGTAACCAAAAAACTAAAACTAATTAATTCCACTTATCTTATTCATGGCAAACCAGTAACACAGTTTAAAAACGCAAAATACCTAGGTGTTATAATAAATGAAAAACTGTCATGGAATCCACATATTGATGAAACTATAAAAAAAAATGAAACAAAGCATTAGGATTTATTAAAAGAAATTTCTATAAATCAAATAAGAACATAAAACTAAAATGTTATTTAACCTCGGTTAGGCCAATAATAGAATATGCATCCTCCGTTTGGGACCCCTCAACTCAAGAAAACATTAAGAAACTGGAACAGACAGAAAATAGAGCAGTGAGATTCATAACAAATGAATATTCACATTTGACTAGAGTAACACCTATAGTAAAATCACTAAACTTAGAAAGCCTTCAGGACAGAAGACTCAAAAGTAAAGTAGCAATTATACATAAAACACTGAACCATAATTTTCAAATGCAAAAAAAAATTTAATAAAATACTCTGAAAGACACAAAGATAAAGGCACATTCCTCATCCCATATGCTAGGAAAAATTTGTACAAATACTCCTTCTTCCCTAGTGCTATTAGAGCATGGAATGGGTTGCCTGAGCTAGCCAGGAAAACCAGTGACTTGGCAGAATTTAAGTCATTGGCTAATATGCATGACTAAATGCATGACGCGTAGGACGTAATCATCTTCTTTTTTGAAGTAACGTCTGTATTATATAAGATAAGAAGATAAGTTGAGACACGCTGGAGCGCCAGAGGAGAAGCCTTCAAGATGATTAGGGATACATTTTCTAAAATTATAGAAACTGGAGACATTAACTTGCAGAGATAAAAATTCATCGACTAGATCTGAAGCAGGTGGATTATTGGTTGCTATTCATCATTTTAATTTTCTCAACTATCTTGGATTTTGGGCTCCTGTATTAACTAAAATTAATGATGTGCAATTCTACCAAACTAAGGATTGTCTGTCTATTCGAGACTGCTCACTCAAATTAAAACATTAGAGACATTTTTAAGTAGTTATCGAGAGGACATCGCTGAAGCCAGCATTATCTTTGCCGAAAGCGTGTGTTCAAATCTGAGAATCAGTACAGAACCTCAAAAACGTATTGGCCATAAGAAAAAGATGCCTGTTGAGAAAAGTGACGACTCTGTACTTACACACAAAGAAGAGCTACGAAGGGAAATTTATTCTACCTTGGACAGGATTGTTCAAGAAATAATCACCCGATTCGAGCAACTTCATGATGTAGCAGATAGATATGAATTTTAGCCGCCTTCCCAGCTATAAAATCCTCAGGTCGAAATCAATCTCGATAGTACTCCTAGCGACATTGATAAAAACGAATTTCTGCTGGAGCGAAAGAGGCTTCAACGGTGATGATTTAGTCCCGCATATCGTCATCATGATTCTCATATTTTTGACTATTGCGGTAAACGTCGCTACATGCGAGAGAAGTTTTTCCAAACTTAAACTGATCAAGAATTACTTGCGATTAACGATGACAAATTTACGACTCACTAATTTGGCCATTTTGTCTATTGAACAAGAGCTGCTGGAAAAAATTGATTTCGATAAAATTATTGATACTTTTGCCAGCAAGAAAGCGCGTAAAATTCACTTGTAGTATGTTTATGTAAAAATGATTTTTTTTTTGAATTAACAATATTTGATTAATGAATACATATTATTTTGAACAAAAAAAGTAAGGTTTTGCAATGTTATTAATTACTTAGTTTTTTGTGTTTTTTTTTGGGGGGGGGGCATCAAGATGAGGTACCGCACCAGGCATCATATACTCTAGCTACGCCACTGCATCACAAACACACGCTACGCACCAAACACTTCTGCTTTTAGGCCTGAGGTTTGTCCTGAAGCTTTATGATTTCGCCTCCTTGTGGCACACTAAAGTGCTTGCACTTTTACACTCCACAGCGTACCCCGTTACACTTCAAAGCGTTCCCTGTTACCAGCTAGTGTTTCCTGTTACACTCCACAGCTTACCCCGTTACACTCCACAGCGTACCCCGTTACACTCCGTAGCGTTCCATATTACACTTCACAGCGTTCCCTGTTACCTGCTAGTGTTTCCTGTTACACTCCACAGCGCACCCCGTTACACTCCACAGCGTACCCCGTTACACTCCACAGCGTACCCCGTTACACTCCGTAGCGTTCCCTTTTACACTCCACAGCGTTCCCTGTTGCACTCCACAGCGTTCCCTGTTACACTCCATTGCGTGCCCTGTTCAGTTTTTTTTCAGCTTTTCCTGAGAAGGAAGACAAACGAAGGCCCCTGTACCCACTAAGCTGGCTCCTGTACCCACTAAGTCGCCACAATGATCAATCTCTTGAAAGCTGGTGGCAGAGAAGTGCCAACAAGAATGAAATCTGTCCAGAAACTAGTTCACGTCTTTATGTCTGGACAGTTGTACCTGTATTCCCTTGTAGCGCCTGTTTTCACCTGTATAAATAGAGTTCAAGTGATTTGACCTATTCTATGTGTGTATCGAAATTTTGAAAAAAATACGCCTGTATCGAGCTTGAAATTGCGATACCAGGTGTCCATCGAGTTTTATATTGCAATACCAAATGTGTAAAAGAGCCTATCACCTTGATAATAGGGGTATTTGGAGCTTCATATTGCAAGACCAGATGTGTATGGAACTTGATATTGCATTACCGGATATGTATTAAGTTTGATATTGCGTTACTAAGTGTGTATGGAGTTTCGAGTTTGATATTTCGAAACTAAGTGTGTAGCGAGTTTTATATTGCGATACTAAGTGTGCATCGAGTATGATATTGCCAATTCCAGGAATAGTGTATGACTCAAAGAACCTGAATCCAGTACTTTCTAAGAAAGCATTTTATTTTTCAGCTTTAAAAAAAAAAACGTGCTGAAACGTTCCTTAATCATGTTTTTTTGGATAAATAGAAAATCATTACCTAATGTATGTTAGCTTGCTCAGACAACTGTTATGCACTCCACTGAACCTCAAAAAATGCCAAAATATTACCAATGAATAAATATGTAGAGAAAGACAAAAGAGGGGGGTGGGGGACTCTTTCAGATTTAACATGCTTTTCTCATTGTAAAAATATTTTGTGTTTGTTTGTCTTATCTTATAAAATACAGACGTTACTTCAAAAAAGAAGATGATAACGTCCTAAGCGTCATGCATCTAGTCGTGTAATGTTAACAAATGACTTAAATTCTGCCAAGTCATTGGTTTTTCCTGGCTAGCTCAGGCAACCCATTCCATGCTCTAATAGCACTTGGGAAGAATGAGCATTTGTACACATTTGTCTTAGCACATGGAACGAGGAATGTGCCTTCATCTTTGTGTCTTTCTAATTATTTTATTAGATTTTGTTTTTGTATTTAAAGATTATGGTTCAGTGTTATATTTGTTTTCGGTGTTTTCCACTATGCCAGTGAGGGCAAAATGGCGCCTGCTTTGATCTTTATAGCGCTTACTGGGCTCGAAAATTATAGATTTTTAAGAAAAATGTTGCATAAAAATGTTAACAAATAAAAACATTACTAACTATTTCACTTTCATCATCAATAACACTAACACTCTAAGTTTTCTTAGACTGTTAATACAGAGTGTTAATATGAAATAAAATAAATAAAAAAATAAAAAAAGACATCTCCCATTGTTTCCCTTGTATAGAGGTGAAGGAATAAATAATAACGATGATTATAATGATGATATAATAATAAAAATAATAATAATAATAATAATAATCTTTATTATCCGTGAGGAAATTTCTCTTACAGTTTGTGCATATTGACGATGATGATGATTATAATAATGATGATGAATTTCTTTTAATGATAAGATATTCCAGATTTGACTAGTATATTCCTAGTATATTATTATTTTAAACAGAAAGGTTCCCAGAAAAAGAAGAGCAAGCGATATGGAGACCTACAGAGAAAATATAGAGAAAAATATGAAATAGCCAAAGATTTTGAAATCTCATCTATGCCTGTGGTCCTATTAAGGACATAGGCCACCAAACAGCTTCCTACAAGTGTCTCGGTTCTGGGCGAGTCTTTCCAACCAAGGCCGCCGCAGTTACTGGGTCTCGAAGGTCGCGCTCCATCTTCCAAGTCTCATACATAATCCGGAGTTCCATTAACAAATGCTGGTGATGGTCCTAGAGGAGACGATGGTCTTTGGCCTGTCACATGACTCTGGCTTTAACCAACCGGTGCCATGCACCTTCCAGATGGAGGTCAATCTTTTTTCTCTGGTCCGCGACATCTGTTGATTTGCTGCTATTCGCTTCTGTAGCTGGTCGTTTAGTCTACAGAGTGGTACTAGTCCTAGCCCTAACCCTTTCATCTTTTTTTATCAGCCGGGTTTGGAACCGTCCATGGCGGAGTGAAAGAGTTTGAAATAAGAGAATTAAACAAATGTCAAGAGCGCTCTAACCGATGATTAATGCAATGTTTCACTGTCAAGTTTTATTGCAGCTTTTCATTAATGCAGGCCAATCCACAAATTGAAAGATAATTGGTGTATCCGGTGTACAGAAAACAGACAAAAAATATAAGCGAAATATTAGGCCCTATAATAAGCCATATAAAAACATTTTGAGCCCTTTTCAGCACTCATATCTTTAAGCTATATCGCTTGCAATACAAAATATTATTTATTTTTTTTTACTTTACTTGGCAGCAATGATCTTTAAAATGGTGTCTTTGACATTGCTAATTATGTCTTTTTATTTCAAAATCTCTCCATTCTTTGTCTCTTCATTTTTTTTACATTTTTAACACTCAAATTAACCGCCAACCACATTTCTTCACATTGTTTTCTCTTTTTTTTTTCTGTCTCGTTGTAATTTATTGCTTCAACAATGTAAACCGGATCTATAAAAAAAATGAATACTAAATAAAGAGCAGATCACTGTTTAAAATGTAGTGTGAAAATTCACGTCTGCAAAGTTAACAGATAACGGCGGAAATTCCGCACCGAGTATTTGGTATCGATTACAACAGAATTAGGAGCAGCAATATATCAGATTTTCAGTTTTTATAAAGATACATTGATTTTAAGCAGCTCTAATGCAAGCACGCATACACACACACACACACACCTACACACGCGGGCGCGAACACACACACTCGGACGAATACACACATACACAAACTCAGCTTAT
Source organism: Biomphalaria sudanica (assembly GCA_036873155.1). Classification (NCBI taxonomy): domain Eukaryota; kingdom Metazoa; phylum Mollusca; class Gastropoda; family Planorbidae; genus Biomphalaria; species Biomphalaria sudanica. Next base: position 457,066 of record JAZGLO010005563.1, on the reverse strand, counting down.
GCATTTGCTTATCGTTCAGGTTCATTGACTTTTGAAGGGCATGACGCCAATTACAACTTTTACTCTTAGATGTTCGGCTAACTCGGCTAAATCTTTGCGTATGTAAGTGTGCGTGTGTGTGTGTGTGTGAGGAAAGGAACTTGTTAGTATGGGCCTTACATCGAACTGTTTCTCTGTTACTAGTATGTTTGTTTGGTTGTAAAATGTTTTACATATTTCGGATGTTCCTTCAGAGTTGAAGATAGTTTACTTCCTAGTCCAAACCTCCCACAGGACGACGGGGGATGGGAGCGGGCAGGGTTTGAACCCTCGACCGTCGATAAATCCGAACGACAGTCCAGCGCGCAAACCGCACGACCAGGCAGCCATCCTAGTATCTTTAATAGTTATTATTTCTCCATACGTTGGAAGTTTGAGACAGTGTAAAGTCTTGTATGTTGAAATCAAAGTTACTTTCACCGTCTGCTACTATAGTTATTAACTCTAGTGGTGTCCCTTTGATATGCATGAGTAGGCCACATACCACGCTGGTTAAGTGCACACTATAAGTTCCTTTTTTTAAAAAAAAATGACTAGCTTTTTGATGATCAATGGCACGTGACATATTAATTTTCTGAAATGTGTCTTCATTAAAGAATGTTTTTTTGTTGTTGTTTTTTTCATATGGCAAGGTAGAAGTTGAAGGGCGGAGACTTAGGTTGAACTTTTAACGACAGCGCTTGGGGGGGGGGGGTTTAGATGAGGAGGCCTTTCGGGGGGGGGGGCTGTAGTGGGTATTGGTCCCCTGCAGGGCGACATACATTTGGGATCACTATACAATTTGTTTCAATTATTAGTTGATGAGTTATTGACATTTGTTGTATTCAGATATTTTGTTAATTCTTCGTACAGTGTCTGCCCCCCTTCCCTACCCTCTCTCGTTGTGGAGTTTTTTTGTTTTTTTTACTTATGCCTCTTTCTTGGTCTTATTATTTTTTTGTTTATTCCAACCTCATACCGTTTTATTTGGACACCTACTCCCCTGATATAAATATATATAAATTTATCCAGTTAATATCAGGGAGGTTTGAGTTGAAATGCATTAGAACAGTGTTTTCCGAGGCATTAGAACATTGCATGAAAATCTTATTGGAGTGTATGTGCTCTGAAGTAACCACAAGGAAAGTAGAGCGGGTGTTATGGTTGTATGGTCGTATGAACTGGAATCTGATGAAACCACGAGGTGATCTTGCATGATTAAACCTTAATGGACTGGTGTAAAAGTTGAAGAATAAAGACCTGTATTTGTTGTGAGTTAGAGTTTGTTAAAATTAAAATTTCATTAGTATTTTTTTTTTTACATAAATGTTGAAGCTGTGTATGTTTATAAATAAAAGTTACATACTTCATATAAGCATATTCTATGTACTTCAAGTTTTATTTATTAACAATTTAATGTCCACATCAGCTAGTCATATTGAAGACACAAACCACCAACCGAGTAACAACCCCCTCCTCCATCTAACATTCCGCATGTGATGCAGGTCTGAAACAGGCTTTACAAAAATCCATAAATCATTAATCAATCAATATCGTAAAGCTGGCACCCTGTATTTACGATCCATCGACTTTACCCGCCCCCCTCCTCCTCCTAATGAACACAGCGTTATAATAGACGTCATGCATGAAGGCATTATGGGGGACACCACGATTATAAACGCACGCATTCAATCATGTACAGTGTATTCTCTACCCTTTGGCATTTACAGCATGGTGTGAACAGTTAATCGTTTACGATATGGCATTGCAAAGTATTAAGTGCTCGTCAGAACATGCTAGGGAGCATTGCTTTAATTACACTTTCATTATTTAAGATCCTGCTAATACTATTCAAGAAATAAAATACAGTAACGCGATATGGAGAAATTGCGCTATGATCCTGTCACTGGACCAGTTGAGACTAGGGGGGCAGGGGGTGGGGTAAAGAAAGAAAGGTATATCTGGGTGAACTTTTACCGTATTCGCATTTTCAAAAGTAATAATTAAAAAAAAAAGGAGGGGGGGGGGGTGAATTTAAACTCATGACTAGAGCCTCCTCATGCCAACAAAATAACCACTCTGTTAGGGAAGTGCCTATTGAAATTGAAGATTGTATCTATTGTTTGTTACGAACTTACTTTAAAGCGGCGACCTATATAGGAGACTAATACAGCTTATACCATCAATTAAGTCAAAAACAGTTTCTTTCTCTTCTTCGAGATACCAAGCAAAATAATTAGTTAGAAATGGTTAATTAACTAAATGGCTAATTTTTTAAAATTGATTTTGTGTTGTCAGGTAAAAGAAATATATGTGCGTAATTTTAGCTTGATCCGAGATTGGGTATCGAAGAAATAATGCTGTGGGGGGTCTCCAAATGAGTGTTTGTTACATTAAATAATAAATATTACGCAAAATGCAGGGGCCCCCAAAGAGGTAAAGTCCCCGGGCCCCCAAATGATGAAAAATTCCTAGCTACGCCCCTGTTTTGCTCCGTAACTATTTGTGAAAATTTTGATAATAAATACATTTATTATAGCTTTTATATAGCACCACTTTGACGCTTATATTTATAGCATGCTCAGAGCGCTATGGTCCAATCTCGTTTGTTGACCAGTTCGGGAGGGGGGGGGTTATCTGGGAGAAGGCTTGAGCTGCTTTTAGGCGCTCAGTAATCACTAGTCGGGTGTCGAACCTCGAGCCCCTTTGATAGGTAGCCAAACTGAGCGTGTACTTAGCCTCTCGACCGCGCTTCCTGTTTTATTAGTTTAAGTATTTAACGAAACATTTTTGAATTTCCATCGATGATCATCTTTACATTTGGATGTTTTTATTAATTTACTTTTCATCCACCAAATCCTTTTTGTTTTACTTACGAAGCTTATATTTACTCCGTCCGTCTGTCTGTCTGTCTGGTAAAATGTTTAAACACGAGTTTTTTACCACTTGCCATTCTCGGATCAAGTTGAAACTTTAAACAATTATTCCTTGTACCCAATAAAACTTGAATCCGTTAAAACAATTAATTAATACCGTAATTATTAGTGATAATTATTATGTTTGATATAAATAAATAAAGGGGAATAAGTGTTTCTTAATGAGAGATGTATATATGCATGTATGCCCATTATTACGTTGTGCCATGTTTTTCACCCACTTCCTATTCTCGGATCAAGTTGAAGTTTTTTATAATTATTCATTATAATTATTATTTGCAATTTACGAATAAATAAAAAATTAACCAATTAAATAACAATTAGTGTTATTTAATTAATTTTGTTTCATATAGCAGAAGGGTAGCTAAACCCTGCCATATTGAGATTAATGGCAGTGATTAGCGGTTCTTACTTAAGCTTTGTTGTTTATTTTGTTTGTTTGTTTGTTTTTTTGCTCTCAATTCTCAAATATCTTAATATGATTAACGAATAATTTTTAATAAAAAAAAATTATTATTTATTTCTTCTGCACACCAGATACCACAAAACGCTATAGCTTATATATTTTTTCGCCAAAGATAAAACTACAAGTACTAGTCTACCTTTTGCATTTTATGAATGTTTTTTTTTTTTTTTAGATAAATATTGTTTTATATTTATATATGTTATCAAGCTAAATTGCTTTTTACCCCAATTCTATGTGGACAAAAACTATTTTTACAAACGGTATTAAGATTTCAGACCTAGCGATTTCTGGGGAAGATAATTTAAAGTCATCTGTTTCTGGGGCCCACGGTACACGAGGGCGTCATGTGGCCAACGCAACTACCAACCGCCACTGCTTTTCCCCAACTAATGTCAGGTACCCATTTGGGCTGGATGGACTCAGGCGTGCCATAAAGATACCGAGCTTTAAAATCACAGTTTTCACCAGGATTCAAACTTGAGACGCCCCATTTCTGAAGCCAAGCGCTTTGCTACTCCATTGTGTGTATATGGGGCCGCCTGTTAAATATAGGCTCATTCTATTTATAAATTGCTAAATCATTGCTACATAAAGCATTCATTAATTTACATTTTATTTACCGGGGTAGTCGATGAACACTATCACCGTAGTGATAACACAACAAACAATATTATTTCTACAAAAATACAGTATTATGGTACCAACTTATTTTAACGCATGCATGAATGAGCTTGCACTGGCTAAATAAAAACATTTCACAATTTCAAGCGGCATGCTTCACTTTATTATAGCCCTTGATTTACACTAAGTAGCGAATAATGTCATCCAATGAACACCGGAAGAACGCAGCCATGGTTTCCTCTACCATCGACACATCAACAATTCGTGCTCTAATACACTATTGATCAAAAAAAGAAGAAAGATAACTCACTGGGGTAAAAAAAAAATTGCCAAATTCAACTCTCTGAAAATATATTGGCATCGGCATTTCTTGAGTGTGGAGCTGTTTATACTAGTATTATGTTTAGGTTTAAATCCAAGTGGATTATATATTCACGAAGAGGTAATTACAGCTAACTTAAAAATACTAATATTATTATATTCAAACTAATTGAAATGTAAATAGTTTAGTTATAAATTAAGGAAATTCTAAACCACTTTTCAATTCCGGAGGATTATTAATTTCACTCATATTTTCAATTGTGAAAAACTAAAAACTGAAGTCTGTAATCAACATGAGCCCGACAAGACTGGATAGACTCAAGCACAGTTAGACGACTGATTAACAGCCTTAGAAATATGACAAAACAGCAGCCGTTCCAAAAATTTGTAAGATGTTTCTATACTTTTGGCGTAGAAAAAAACAGCCCTAAATTTCTTTTGCATCATTCAACTTATATAGTTCGTCCATCGTGATTCGATGATGACCACCTTGGTCACCCAGAAGGGCCTAACGGGCCTTTTAAGTGACCCTCAGCTGCTTCAGCTCAGCAACCAGGTGCTCTCTTCTAGGTTAGTTAAAGCAAGTTGGCGACTATGCGGGTCTTTAAAACATTTCCTTGGGACACCTCTGTTACGTCGACCACCTTTCAGCTCACCAAAAAAAAAAAGACTGCTTTTGGCATAGGTTCGTCCCCCATACGGAATACGTTCCCTGCCTGTATATACTAAATAACTAAATATAACTTAGAACTTTACTATTTCAAATATAAGAAACAAACTCACTAATATAAATCACAAAATAAAACTAAAGGATGATTGCCTGGTTGTGTGGTATGCGCTCTGTCATCTTGATTGACTGCGGAAGGTTTAGGGTTCAATTCTTTAAGGAACATCCAAAACATGTAAAATAAAACAGACAAGAATAATATATAAATACTTTTTTTAAATATACAAAGCTACAAAGTGTAATTGTATCCATTAGTTTGGATCAGTCAATAGATAACACTAGATCTAGACCTACAATAATAAATCTGCGCGATTAGAAATATTTTCACTTGTTGTTTTTGTTAAGCGCTATTTCATGTGTATAGCTTTCTCGGTGCTCTATGGTAATATCTATTGGTCACTCTGAACTAATGCTTGACAGATGTGGTATCGAACAAGGGAAAGTAATTGTACTTGATAGATGGAGGTATAAGCTAAATTAGTCCCCTTTACATTTTGTGTAGATAATTAGGCTAATTAGGTTAGCTTAAAAGTTTGAACCCAACATAGATATACATGAAACCTTCTATTTCCATAAGTACTTCGAGGGACAATGGTTGGTGTATTCGCTTGAGGAGGCTTGAGGCCTCCAGTTCGAATTCAAGTCATACAAATTTGTTTTTCATGAAATGCATTTAAAAAGCAATCACAGTAAAACATTTATTCAGATACCCCCTTCTATCCACCCCCTTTCTCCCAACTGGTCCAGATGATAGACATACATACATGTATACATATACATACATACATACTGTACATACATACTGACTGACAGACAAACCACAGACAGACAGAGTTGATATTAGCTTTGTAGCAAGAAAAATAATTTTTTAAAATACTGTTTAAAAAACAAAGCTTGTATTGGGGCATAGTTGTATCAATTAGTTTGGATCAGTCGTGTCATTAAATGTGTATTAGATCTAGACTAACAACAAGTAAATCTGTGCTATTTAGAAAATATTTTCACCACTTGATTATGTTTAGCGCTATTTCATGCTTATAGCTTTCTCAATGCTCTACGCTACTATCACTTGGTCAGTCTGAAAATTAATGCTTGACAGATGTGGTGTCGAACAAGGGAAAGAAATTGTACCTGACAGATGTGTCGGTATACGTTTAGTTAGTCCCCTTTAGATTTTGTGTAGAGAATTAGGTCGTCGCTTAAAAGTTTGAAACTAACAAAAGATAACTATGAAACCGTCTATTTCCATAAGTACTTCGAGAGACAGCATATCGTAATCCAACTAACGGAAAATTAATCCTACAGCATTCAATATGTACGGCTAAATATGTAGGATTTCTTCACCTTAGATAATAGAACGCGCTATTTACATTATTTTTACGTGCTGCTTAGCTTTAAAAATCCTAACGAAATATACACAAACTATTTTATCAAATCTTCATAAAGAACACGTTAAAGTGTTGTCCCCCTTGGACCTAATAGATGTAGTTTTAAACTACAATGCAAAAGCTATGTTTTTTTTTGTAGTTAAAAAAGTAAAGTTCTCAATTCAGACCTTATGATCTATAGGGCAGATGATGTACAGATCATCTGTTTTTGTAGCCAACGGTTAACGAGGGTGTCATGTGGCCAGCACATGACCTTTACCTTTCCCCAACTAATGTCAGGTACCCATTAGAGCTGGGTGGACAGCGGAGCTGAAGATCCCGAAATCTCAGTCTATATTTTAATTTTTTTAAAAAGTTTTAGGGTATTGCACATGGAGGTATAAATTCAAATCAACAATATTAGAGAGCACCTGGTTGTCTGCGGATTCAGAACGAGACAACTGGAGGTCACAAAGGCCTCGGGATACACATTTGAGACAAAAAGAAAATCCACTGCCGAGTACAGACGTAGACGCCGAGAAGAAAATCAAAATCGACCACTTGCGGACATTGGTTATGCGCTGAGGCTGCGTAGCCACGGGAAATACTGAATTCCTCATTAACCTTCAAACTCGAGGAAAAGCCTTAGATATACTTTATACAATTGTGGACAATATTGTTATCAAGGAGGCGCGGTAGCTGAGCGATAAAGCCCGGGTTCGAATCCTGGTAAAGACTGGAATTTTTAATTTCGTTAACTTTGGGCGCCTCTGAGTCCACCCAGCTCTAATGGGTATCTGGAATTAGTTGGCGAAAAGTAAAGGCGGTTGGTCGTTGTGCTGGCCACATCACACCCTCATAACCGTAGGCCACAGGGACAGATGACCTTTAAATCATCTGCCGTTAGGTCACAAGGTCTGAAAGGGAACCTTACTTTTTTCTTTCATAGTTATCAAGATGTAGGCCTAATATACATCTATATGGCTCCACTCTGGATTCTGGATCTTATTAGATGTGTCATTACAAACGGCACTCCTGAACATAATTATTAATGTATTTTAATTTAATAAACCTTATGTGTCCCTGAACAAGAGAATAAAAAATCAAACAAAACAAACAAAAAAATAAGAAAGTACCTTCGAATCGTTGCATACAAACATACTAGATGCTAGTCTATCAGCAACTTATAATCAAGCCATGGTAGATTGAATAGGGATAAAGGGAGTCGATGGGTTGAACAGTTAAAAGAGAAGGGTGCGTGTCACTTATCATTAAAACTACACGCCTTGTGAACTACACGAAGGGTGGAAAAGGCGGTTGGGGGGGGGCTGAAATGATTTAGGGAGGATTAGCACTACTGGGGAAGTTGTTCCATTCGGAGGGTGACATGAGGGGGGGGGGGCTGACATTACTCTGCTAATTACGCCAAAATGGTGGAGTCAAAAAAAAAAAAAAGCAAGCCTCAACATAAAAAAGGCTTGTGTATTGAATTTTAAACTATGCTATTGAGCATGTCGCCAGAGGAAAACCAGAAAACATGAACAAGGTTAGGCTAATGACTAGATTTCTGCATACAGATAGTTACAATTATGTTAGGGCGTTGCTAGATTTCTGCATACATCTTGTTAGAACAATGTAATATGATGACTAGATTTCAGGATACAGCTAGTTACAACAATTTAAGATGATGACTAGATTTCTGCATACAGCTAGTTACAACAATGTAAGATGATGACTAGATTTCTGCCCATCAGCTAGTAACAACTATGTAAGGGTGATGACTAGATTTCTGCACACAGCTAGTTACAACTATGTAAGAGTGATGACTAGATTTCTGCATACAGCTAGTTACAACAATGTAAGATGATGACTAGATTTCTGCACACAGCTAGTTACAACAATGTAAGATGATAACTACATTTCTGCATACAGCTAGTTACAACTATGTAAGGGTGATGATTAGATTTCTGCACACAGCTAGTTACAACAATGTAAGTGTGATGATTATATTTCTGCACACAGCTAGTAACAACTATGTAAGGGTGATGATTAGATATCTGCATACAGCTAGTTACAACTATGTAAGGGTAATGATTATATTTCTGCACACAGCTAGTTACAGCTATGTAAGAGTGATGACTAGATTTCTGTGTACAGCTAGTTACAACTATGTAAGATGATAACTAGATTTCTGCATACAGCTAGTTACAACAATGTTAGGGTGATGACTAGATCTTTGCATACAGCTAGTTACAACAATGTAAGGCTCTACCGATCAACCACCACGCCTCCTAACCTCATTTAATTATTGGTAACTAATTATTTCGCTTGATATCAAATAAGGGAAATAGCTTGTACATTATGGATAAATATAATTTTAAGGACAGAGTTCTTCCCCTTTACTTAAGCTTTGGATTTTTTAAAATGGATTGGTAATTAATTATTTCGCTTGAAATCAAATAAGGGAAATAGCTTGTACATTATGGATAGATATAATTTTAAGGACAGAGTTCTTCCCCTTTAGTTAAGCTTTGTTTTTTTTTTAAATGGGTTGGTAATTAATTATTTTGCTTGATATCAAATTAGGGAAATAGCTTGTACATTATGAATAGATATAATTTTAAGGACAGAGTTCTTCCCTTTTAGTTAAGTTTTTTTTTTTTTTAGTGGATTTTTAAAATATTTTGCTTGCTTTTAACTTGTTGCTAATATTTTCACTTTACAGTTCTTCCCTTACGGTGACCGAAGGGCGGATGGCGCCCTCCAAAGTTAGGCGACTCCTAACCACTGTGATGTGCGTGTCTCTACTAGTCAACGTCGTCTTGTGGTTCAAGAGTCAAGGCAGGACGATGGTGGTGTCTGTCATGGACGAGGATGACGAAATTCGTTTGCAGTCAAAAGAGGTGGTTTTCAAATTAGCAGACGACGTGGGCCTGTTCTCCATGAGGCCTGGCAAAGAAGCCTTACTTACTTGCAGCTTGGATCAGGATACGAAACATATCCCTAGCAAAGCACTGAGCTGTTTTTCTATGCTGGCTTACCCCGTGCCCAGAACTACCCAGCTGTTAATTGCCCACTTGGAGTCGCAGATAGCCACGAAGAATTACGTCATCTCCTTCCTGTCTCAGCCAATCAGAAACAGGTTCTCATTTACATACACCAACGTCATCCAGAATGGATGCTGGGAAAGAATCCCGGAAGTGCTTCTGGTTATTCCTTCCGCTCCAGAAAACTTTGAACGGAGGGAGTTGGTCAGAAAAAGTGAGAGAGGGGTTTACGCCTCTCGCCCTGATAGTAACGTTAAGCTGGTTTTCTTTGTGGGGAGACCAGAAAACAACACATTGCTTCAGCAGAGACTGACCATAGAATCCTACGTCCATGGTGACATCGTGCAGGTCAACTTTGTCGACGTGTACCGTAACATCTTGCTCAAAGCAGTATCCATGCTGCACTGGTCGTTGACCCACTGCCCCAAAGCCAGATACGTGTTACGGACGGACGACGATGTCCTGGTTGACATCCACAAGGTCATCCAGGCGATCCGACGCAAGAGGAAGCTTCACGAGAATTTCATCCTCGGCAAGACCGACGTGATATTCAACGTGGTGAGGAATAAGAGCAGCAAGTACTATGTCTCCCCCAAGGAGTTCGACCAGGAGGTCTATCCGCCTTACGCCTTTGGCGGCCTACTGGCCTACCCCATGAGTACGGTATCGCTGCTGTACCAGGCGGCTCTTCGCCTGAAGACTCTCTGGCTCGACGATGTCTTCATCACGGGGATATGTGCCCCCAGGGTGAGCGTGCCTTTAGTGGACGACCTTGACTTTGAGTTTGAGCATCCTGAGGAATAGTCGATTCATTTTGAGAGGCGTTTCAATGTATTTTTTCGTTAACACTGTTGATAGTTTTTAATTCCCTACTATTTTTAATTATGTTTAATAAGGCAGCGTTTTTATTAGAATGTTTTACTGTACTGAAGGTTTGTGTGTCTGTGTATAGAACATAAGTATTTAAGTATAAAATCGTACTGTAAGGAAGTATATGTGTGTGTGTGTATAAAAGTAGTGAGTAGCCTTCCAGATCTTGCGGTCCAAGATAAAGATGATGACAAGCTCATCTTTTTCTATGGCCCTTTAGATCGCAAGGCCTTTACTTTGCTAAACTATTGTTATTAATATTATGGAAATTAATTTTCGTTCTCTGGCACTGCCAGGGTCGTGCTTCATATAGGTGAAACATAATTCACTACAGTCCCTTTTACAGTGTCCACTGAGAAATAGTCTAATGGTGTTTCAGGTCTGTGGCAGTACTGCCCTATGACTGGTATATGACTGGTAATAAGGCTCCTCTTAGGAATGCTAAGGGCTACGAATCGGTCTGCGAGGCCAACAGTCCTTATTAGTATTACTATTTATTATTGTGAAAAAAAATATGTGCAAAACCTTTTTTCATACAGAGACTTTATTTTACATATTTTCTGCAACTAGTCATCTAATTAATGTCATGGACAGAGTATATATGAGCGGTAAAGCACTTGGCTTCCGAACCGGAGGTCCCGGGCTCGAATCCTGGTGAGGACTGGCATTTTTAGTTTAGGGAACTTTAAGCGCCTCTGAGTCCACTCGGCTCTGACGGATACCTGACATTAGTTGTGGGAAAGTAAAGGCGGTGGTCGTTGTGCTGGCCACATGACACCCTCGTTAACCGTGATCCACAGAAACAGATGCCCTTTACATCATCTGCCCCAAAGATCGCAAGGTCTGAAAGGGGAACTAAGAAGATGTTTAAATAAATCGACCCGACATTGACTGCGTTCGCTGTGACAAATTATCTAGGTCACTCCAGGGGCTGCGTAGCCACTTGAAATGCTGCACTCTTCGTCAGCCTTCAGAATCCAACACATTCGTCTTATTCCTGTAAATATGTTTATCTAGCAGCGGTTCTCAAACTTTTTAGCTCGGCGACCCTTTTTAAGGTTCCCAACTATGCGGCGACCCCCCCCCCCCCCAGCAGTCAAATTATTTTCTTTTATATGCCTAAGTAACTGCTTTTGCTTATGTTATATAAAATTATATGATAGTATAAATGTGAAGGTATTGCCAAAATTGTATTTTAATTACAAAACAATATGTGATTGCCGTATAGTCTTGAAGTATGATTTTTCAAAGAATTAAATTCCAACTAAAAACAAGTTTATGGCGTGCAATCATTAACTTTTTCTATTTGATTTCCATCATAGCCATGTTCAATACTTATGTGAAAATGTCAAAAGCATGGATAGTGACCAGGGTAAGAGTGAACTGCAGCACTACGATTGTTGGGACAGTTTGGCATTGTCTCTGTTTCACCAGTTCAGGGATTTTCAAGGCGGTCTTTGCAAGATGGCAAAGAATGCCATCTTGTGCATCAAGTCCTTTTCTGTATTTAGTTATAATTGATAACTAACAGGCTTTTTAAACTGTCGCAACGGTTGTTTTGGTGGATGCCAAATAGAAAAGTTAATAAATGCACTCCATCATAAAAAAAAAATGAATCAACTTTCTGATATACATCTTGAGCTGTAGTCGTTTCAAGTATTTTTGCAAAAGAGAAACTCGTCTTTGAAATCGTCACCAAGTCTATACCAAAACAGAAACCTACATAACTTGTTCTCAGTGTCGGCAAAGCTCAGATGTCTCATCAAGCTAGAATAGACACGAGAAATACTAAAAAATTTAAAAAAAACATAATTTTGATAGTCTTCGGCCAACCCCGGCAAATTGTCACTGGACCCCAAAAGGGGTCGCGACCCATAGATTGAGAACCCCTGGTTTATTAGCATGTGTTTATGTATTTTATTGGAACCTTTTTTCTTTCTTACATCTGATGTTTGAATTCCTCCCCACCCCCCATCCCCCCCCCCGTTTATCATGCAATCAATTGTGCTATAAAGTGTTGATTGTAACACATTTAAAAAAAAAATACTTTAAAAGATAACAAGGCTAAGGACACATTTCTTATTTCCAGTGTTAGGACGAATTCTTACAAGTGCTAATTAGTGCTATTCAAACCAAAGGCTTAACAAAGTTTATGTTTGTAGTTAACAAAACAATATCAGCACATAAGTAAGTGTAGAACGTATTTAATCTCTTTATTTTTTGACGGAACGTCTTTCAATAATAACCTAGAGATTTAGGTCGACGTTTTGATTGGGAAATATTTAAAGATTATAATACATAAAGAGTTGATTGTGATACATAAAGAGTTGATTGTGATTCATAAAGATTTGTTTGTGTTACTTAAAGAGTTGATTGTGACTCATAAAGAGTTGTTTGTGATACATAAAGAGGCGATTGTGATTCATAAAGAGTTGTTTGTGTTACATAAAGAGTTGATTGTGATTCATAAAGAGTTGTTTGTGTTACATAAAGAGTTGATTGTGATTCATAAAGAGTTGTTTGTGTTACATAAATAGTAGATTGTAATTCAAAAAGAGTTTTTTTGTGATACATAAAGAGTTGATTATGATTCATAAATAGTAGATTGTAATTCAAAAAGAGTTTTTTTGTGATTCATAAAGAGTTCTTTTGTGAAATATTGATATTGACAAATCTGTTACAATACAATCCTATGTACACATACATTTGATCCAATCACAAATATGTTGTTGATGTTTTATTTATAGCTTATTTAAAACTAATACACATATACATATTTTGTTATCTAAATTTTCTCCAATCTCTTGATAACAGACCTATACATTAACTAATCAGTCAACATAAGGTGAAGTTCATTTATCAGGAACTAATTTTCTGAACTATATTACGACGCGCCTTCACTGGCCATATTACGACGCGCCTTGACTGGCCATATTACGACGCGCATAAACCGGCAAAAAAACATCCCCTTACAAGAGAAAAAGTCCCCAGTACGAGAAAATGGCCATAAGGTCTAAGAGCCACTTCCACGAAGACAGAGTGGAAGACCTGCCACCTTGGCTCTCTCTCTCTGGAAGAAACGCAACAATGGTGACATTGCATTGCAGGTAAAACCTGGACAGAAAGGACTTGGTGTCGTCGTCTATTGTCTTCACGATGATGTCGGACGGCCTGACATGCGAGAAAGAGATCTGGGCGCACATGCGGATGATTTTAGCGACATCCGTACATATTGCGTCACTCAGTGAAGAGAAGTGAAGATCCAAACAGTCAAAGTATTTGGCTTTGATCGCTTCGTTGGCTGCCACTGAAACTGAAAAAAAAACAACAACTTGACAAAGAGAGTTTGTGTGATGGAGAAGACCCCCGTCAATTTCACACATGGACCAGGAATATTTAAGCCATGGTCTTGTTTTTGAGCTATTAAATTAATAAAATTAATTTTAAAAAATCATTTATCGTCATTTTTCCACTTGACATCAAACAGGACAACACATCATCAACAATTAACTCTATCTCTCGTAATTATTTTCCGCGATCAGAAGAAATTATTCATTTTTTTTCCCCACTTGTAGTTCACTCGCCGTGTTAGGGTTAAACTTCAAAAACCTTTTTTTTTAAAAATCAATTTTATAGTTGGTAGATATAAAAGCATGCCCTTTTTATATAACACTATAGATAAAGTTTATGAACCCGAAAATTAAGTTCATTTAATGGGGTCAAAGCAAGGTCAACCAGGAAAGAAAGAGAAAAGACTTTTCTAATGTTTCTGGAACCGGGATTTGGTATCGAGCATCTTGAAAGCAGAGCTGCGTTAACGGATCACCTAAACACATCACGGTAAGCCCCTCTTGAGTACAACGCTGAAATACGGTGCGATTCTATTTCATTTTGTACCAAACAGAGCTTTGCAAAACTTTGCGGTTATCAGTATGAAAACAATTTAAACGTTTCCTTAGCAGTTTCCTATATTTGTTAAACTCTTTCTCTCCGTAATTATTTAATTATTTACCAATCAAATGGAAATTCAGTTTGACTACAACTGACAACCTCAGCGCCTTGTGATATGAGCCATCCGTTATAGGAATGTAATAATTGGCATCTGCTTGGATGTTTCCCAGACAGAAGTTTTGTTCAGACAGACTATTGGAGGCAAGCTTTCTTAAGCCTCGAACCCCAAGAGTCATAGACTCGACTCTTAGGACAATTAGAAAGAAGAAGAAATGTTAGATATGTTAGTAGGTAGATAGGTCAATGAATTCAGTTGAATAAAAAATTAAGGGGGCCTACTTACCACTTGTACAAAGGTCAATATTAATCAATGCAAACATACAAAGCCATATCATCTTGGGCACAAAGCTCACAAAGGTCAAGCGTCTGCATCAGTGCCACATTAGTTCTGGAAATCTAATATATAAAGTAAACTGTAAGGTGCCTGTTTGTCTGGTACTGTTAGATCTAGATCTATGATGACGGAATTCGGCATGAATTATTATTACATCATTGTGTGGGACACATATTATGTTAGAACCTTCTCATTTTTTCCACCCCCTCTATTTATTATCCCTCCCTGAACCCCCCCCCCCCACACACACAATCACTTGGGCGAACTTTAAAACTAAAATGTGCTTGTAATGGCGTTTTTTTTGTTTTTTTTTTGTTATTCTGAATAGACACGAGCAACACAGCGTGTAAGGCTAGAAACATAGGAAAATTACTGAAATTTTTTTTTTAAAGGTTTTGATTCTTTTTCTTTTTTTATTTTTTAATATTATGACAAGGAACATGAAGTTGAAAATGTTTACAAAAATAAATTTATAATAAAAATCTTTAGTGTTACAGTTTAGCATACTGGGGGTCACGGCCTGTTTTCTTCCTAGGCTGAAACTATTTATTAACGAGCAAAATAAATACGTTATTACAAAAAAAGAGCTTGTCTAAGGATAACAACTACACAATTGCAATCATATATCTCAATACTGTAATATTGTTTTCCCTTTTTTAAATATAAAAATTAATCACAGCTTATTAACTATTTGGTTAATCTTTGCCTGACTCGTGTTTTGTTAGGAACAATGTATACTTGCGCAAAGTTTTCACTTGATCGAAGAATGTGAAGTGGAAGATATAACGTGTTTAAAATTTGTACCAGACAGACAGACAGACGAAGGGAGATGATATAAGCTTTATAAAAATGGCCCAGATCCAGGTTATTTTATCAATGATATAAGATTAAAAGTACACAGAAAAAAAAAACATAGCTACTATATAAAACCATTTTTATACTCACACGCGTTAACACAGTGTCACACACATAGATTTATAAATATAAATGCTTTAATAATGATTGTAAATTCCATTTATATATAGATCTACAATATTTTTACACTAATACACATGGATGAATGCCCTAAAAGATGAACAAAAATAATCCTAGCTTCTTATCTATCTATCTATCGATCGATCGATCTTAGTATCTATCTTAACTATCTATCTTAACTATCTATCTTAACTATCTATCTTAACTATCTATCTTAACTATCTATCTTAACTATCTATCTTAACTATCTACCTTAACTATCTATCTTAACTATCTATCTCAACAATCTATCTATCTTAGTATCTATCTTAACTATCTCATCTATTTATCTATCTATCTCAACTATCTATCTCAACTATCTATCTATCTTAGTATCTATCTTAATTATCTCATCTATTTATCTATCTATCTAAGAATTGACATTTAGGGATATTAATTTAAACATTTTATTTTCCATTCTTAAATGTACTCAAATGATGTGTTTTTAATGCATTTCGTGTGTATTTGTGTTACTATAAGAAACATTGGCTCCATCGACTTCAAATTTCTAATCTCATTCTAATTTTTAATTTGCTTATTCATTTTTCTTACTTTTTTATCAGTCAGTGGCTAAGATGATAAAATGTCCTGAGTTCCCGAATTGTTCATGACGAGCCCAAAATTAGAATTCTAGGAGATCTAAAGCTTGAAAAAGAAATGGAAGATGAAACAGCAACAAAATTAATGTATCTAGATGTAAACCTAGAATTAGATCTTTCTTTGATGTTTGTTAAATGAGAAATCTTTTGTGTACATTGACAGATATCTCTGGTGTAAATTTATCGGAAATACCCGATCCATTCTAATTATAGATCTATGTTTTAATAGAACAGAGATGCCCAAAATACGACCAGCGGGCCACATTCGGCCCTTGTGGTGGCTTCTATCCGGCCCGCAGAAACGTCTTTACAAAGTGCTGAAAATTCCCCCTTCATAAAAAAAAAAAGTATGCATCTTTTCCTACGTTAGTGCCTTCATTATTAACCTATAACTTTTGTGCGTTTATGAAATGGTATTTTGAATGTAGAATCTACCAGGAAAAGTGAACGGATCTTTTCTTTCTTGTGGAACATTATAATAATACACCATATTTGTTTTGTAAAGAAAGTGTGGCTATTTAAAAAAACAACACAAATAAAGGCATCATGAAACAAATAAGACGGCATTCTTAATTTGAGCCGCGAATAAAAAATTCTTTAACTACGCCTAGAGATTGGAGGATTGATGGGAATATTTACTAAAAAGCGACCAGAAAATAAGTCGGTGGTAAATATAGCTACAATCTTTCTCACATTTTAAGTAAAGAAATGAAACCACTTTCCCACGCGTCAAAAAAGATAAACTCTTAATGTGTCATTAATTAATGTAAGTTTTTAATGCAATAGTTTCTGGCCGATTTCATTTCGTTTTTGTACCTTTTCGGTCACGTGGCACACGACACGAGTCTCCGAAATTAAAATGGCCCGCAGGTCGAATTAGGTTGGGCATCACTGCAATGGGAAATTGATATTTGTTATTGAGAAATCCTTTGTGTAAATCAAAATATATTTATGGTGTAAATTTATCGGAAATATCCGATCCAGTCTAAGTGCGAAACATTTCCTTGACTCTGTTGTAGGGCGAAGGGAGGGAGGTGGTGTGTCCTCGAAGCCCACTTCTTCAGAAGTAGATGAAAGAATATCTGTTTAGCATAAATAGAGGAGATAACTGTGTTTAAATTTATAATGAAAATCCACATTCTAGTTGTTCCCCCTGCAGCAGTAAATTTTAATCTATAATATACAGGGAAGAAGCTTGCAATATAACCTCCCTTTTTTTTTTAATTCATTTTTTTTTTAAAGTTTCTGATCCTACAGGCTTAAATTCTCTTCTGTTTATTGAGGTCAACATTCTGTACACCAGTGGTTCCCAAACCTGTTTATCTCGTATATCCTTGTCATGTTTTACGGTTGACGATAGACTTCCTGCATTTGTAAATTCATCAGTATCGAATGTTTTTTACTGATTCATATGATTGTCAAAATATAGTAAATTTGTTTACAAACAGTTGACCGAGACCGTTACATCATCTACCCTATAGACCACAAGTTCTGAAAGGGAAACATACTTTTCTTGATGACTCGAATAAAACAGTTTTCTGTGATCTTCTGTGAGATGTTTTTTTTAGGGATATTCTAGTGATCCGTGCTTGGACTAAAAGATGTGTACATGACACTAACAGGAGAAGGGGCAAAGGCGAGTAACTGGCGCATTAACCAGTAAGCTTCTGGCAGGAGGGGCTCTTTAGCCATGGCTGGCTACCCACCTAAGAGAAGGAAAACTCTGAATTCAAACCTCTGTTGCCCTGAAGCTTTACCCAATCATGGGAAAGGCTTCGGGAGTCAACCCTGAGGATAAAGCAGGAGCTGGCGACCCTAAGGCAGTTTGCTTCACCCAGTGCTACACCCTGGCAGAACCTGCGACTCCGTTGACCCCAAACTGTATCGGCACTGCCGTTCTTATGGATACATCAGCTGCGTGGAGAGGGGGGAACTGATGTGTGGGCGACATTATTCCGACCATAGCTAATGCCCAGGCATTCATCTCACCGAGATGATCCGTAGTCGCTTCGTGACTGAAGGAGGCCGTAGACATGACGCATAAAGGAGGCATCTCTGTGAGGTTTTCTCCATAGCCATTGCTACTTCTATTGCCAACTACTTTTATTGTTCTTGTGATTTATTTGAAAGGTTCTGCTATGTAACAAATTGGTATTCTATGTACATTTGCACACTAGCGCGTCAGTGCAACACCGCTTGTGTTTACGTAATAAATGAGGTTCCTAAGATGTCTTTCCTCTTAAACAATAGTTTGTTATTTGTATAACTACAATTATTTTACATGCTGGATTTTAATTCTCCTAAACAAAAAAAAACAGTTTGTTTCGATCATTGTTTCCGGTCTGTACAAAAATGATCTGAATTGAAATCTTTGTGGTATATCTGCTACTAAAGCAAACTCCACTACCTATAAAATGCTTCCCAGTGGCACGCGTCTCAATTAGATTTTGACAACTAGTCCAACTCCTGGCCTTCACGTGTGGCTCAGATATTGAGTCCGGCGGAACTGTTCTCACTAACAGGAAAAGGGACAAAGGCGAGTAACTGTCGCCTTAACCAGTAAGCTTCGGGCAGGAGGGGCTCGTTAGCCATGGCTGGCTACCCATTTAGGAGAAGAAAAACTCTGAATTCAAACCTCTGTTGCCTTTCAGCTATACCCAATCATAGGAAAGACTTCGGGAGTCAACCCTGAGTAAAAAAAAAGGAGCTGGCGACCCTAAGGCAGTATGCAGCACCCAGTGCTTAACCCTGGCAGAACCTGCGACGCCGCTGACCCCAGACTGTATCGGCACTGCTGTTCCTCTGGATACATCAGCTGCGTGGAGAGGGGGGAACTGATGTGTGGGTTACATCGTTCCGATCACAGCTAATGCCTAGGCGTTCATCTCATGTCCATAAGTAGATTCATAGTTGCTTCGCAACTGAAGAAGGCAATCGAAGGCATTTCCTGTCAGAACTTCAGCAAAACGTTGATATTCGTTATAACAATGCTGAAAAACTTGATTACGTAGAGAAGACTACGTAGAGAAGACTACGTTAAGAAGACTACGTAGAGAATCTGCCGCGGAAATTTCTTGAAGTATTACATTTGTAGTGCTCAAAAATCCATTGTTCCTTTCTATCTAAAATTGTGGCTCTAATCCTACCGCAATACTCTTAAAGAAACATCTGCCAACGCCATTTTTTTTTGCATAGGTCAGTAGCTTTCAAACTGTGTTAGATAAAAGTACAAGGCTCAGATGTGTGTATATTAGCGTAAAAGACACTGACCTGGGCTATATTTAAAAGGAGAGCTAAACACCTCGTACTCCATATTTGTTTAGTCCTTGACACTAAATTTATTGATAGACATTGACCATTTTTAAAGCCGGAATGGATAAACGCATCATACTATGACATGACACTGGAAAAAACAACAACTATTGAATTACTTGCCCTTACTTGCTAACTTCCAATCGTACTGCTGCGTTGTGTGTCTTGAGTTCATCACGATATTATTAATAATTTGGGAGGGCACGCGACAGGGGCGGACTGGCTATATGAGCAATGGACAAATGCCCGGTGGGCCGGTGCATAAATGGGCGGTGAGGCAGCCACATTAAATTAAATGTCAATAAGTCCGGTAAACATGATTGGTCTTGCCTTGCCTAACATAATGATCTTGACATACTTAACTGTGTATTAAAACCACATAATCCGAAATAATGGATTGGCTTATAGCAGTTTACCGTACGTCTGTGATAATCCTCTTTACACTCTTAGAGATTAACAAGTAAACATTAGACTTAGGCCTATGCCTTTTTTTTTCATAGTCCTATAGAAGTCGAACTAGTATTAACATACTCGTGTAAATCTAAAACTGGACCCTGAACTTAAAATTAGGAAGTATTCCTTCATGTTATGATATAGTTATGTTTACAGCAGTCTGTAGACCCACTGTTACTAAAAATGACTCTCTAATGTGCATTATATATTTGGAGTGGTCGGTTCGTCGCAAGATCTCAGGATTTCACAGCTATGGAGTCATTGAAAAAACCACAATTATTATTTAAACAGTTAAACATGGAACTGAATACAAACCAAAAGGAATAGGTAAAGAAAACAAATTGAAAGAAAAAAGAATGTGCTGGAATCCTCTGCCAAGAGATGCAGTCATATTATTCATTTTCTCGCCAGTATGGCTCAAACAGTTCAGGAAAGTCGCTGAAACTCGTGATAACTATCACGCAGGAATATTCATAACTCTATTTACTCCTGGAGATCCTGCCCACGTTAGACAACGTAGACATACTATCTTCACAAAGATGCGAGACTTAAACGCTTTAAATTCAGCATAATTCGACCTGCGTGACATTTTTTTTTCCGACACTCGTGTCGCGGGCCACATGACCGAAAATGTACATAAACGAAATGAAATTGACCTAAAAGAATTTTATTAGAAACCAGTGGATCTAATACTTGCATTAATTTATAGGATATTAACTGGCTTCATTTCTCTCTTAAAATGTGAGCAACAGTGTAGCTAGCCTTACCTACGACTCAGTTTCTTGTCTCTTTTTGGTAAATATTCTCATCGATCCTCCAATTTCTAGGCGTAGTTTATTCGCGGCTCAAACCAAGAATGCCGTCATATTTTTTTTATAAAGCTGCATAGATGTTGTTTTTAAAACAGCTACAATTTACAAAACAAACATGTTGGTTTATTATCATGTTCCAAAAAAAAAAAATAATTAAAGATCCGTTCAATTTTCCTGGTATGATTCAAAATTCAGAGTCAGCTTGTAGTTTCCTCGGCTCTCGCATTTCATAAACCTACACATTTTTAATGGCATGGTACCGATTCATCAGAGAAAAAGTTAGGGCCCTAACGTGGGTAAAGATACATTTTTCAACCTATTCTACACTTTGTGCAGACGTTTCGAAGGGCCGGATAAAACCACATCGCGGGCCGGATCTGGCCCGTGGGCCGTATTTTGGGCATCTGCTTTAATTGATGGATACACATGTGCGCCTTCAACTTCAGGTGTCTTTTAACAATTTTGTGTCTCTAAATATGATTACCAAGCAGTCTTGAAACAATGATAATATTTGACGTTGACTTACTTAAGAAGCATTAAAACTGTTGGTAACGAACTGATGAATTGAACTAGGACGCTTGGAATTTAAGAACTATGTCTATTGTGGAGATGGTTTTATGATCCTGTCATAACTGTCCCAGGGCTTTTCAGGAATTGTGGGCACAATTATTTTGAGATCACCAACTAGCATTGTACGTAAGTGACTTGTGAACTAAGTTGTCTCCCCGTTTCTGCATGTAAAGAAAAGGCTTCAAAGCAAAGAGTTCATGCTGAAGACATTTCTCTGTTGCAAGACAGTTTTACGTCACTTCTGGTTCAAGTTTTTGGGTTGTTTTATTATTAGATGATTTGGTTGCTACTTAGAAATAGACTACACATTCACAGGTCAGACGGAAGGGGGGGGGCGGAAGAGGAGTGGGCGGCGGGCAGAGTTTGAACCTGAGACCATTGAGAGGATACTCCATATCGCATAACATGTAAACATGCAGCCGACTAGAGTTATCCTTTACTCTTTTTGTTGTACTTAATACTAACACTACCATGTTACATTCAAAGCTTTATTTCACTGAATGGCAAACAACTACACACATAGTAGAGTTCACAACACGAACTACGAAATACGGTCAGCACACAGGGTAACAAATGTAAACAAACACTAAAAGTCGACAATCCAAATAAGCAAATTCACAACATTTTTAGTTAAACCAAAATAATGTTTAAAATAACTATTAGATTTTGTTTTATTTTATTTTATTTTTTTACAAATTAAGATTTCCAATAGCACCTAAGTCTATTTATATCAAGCAAGTTAAAAACCTACGTTTGCATACATGCGTTCCGTTTTTTATATATTATATGCAATCAAATTGTGGACCGAATCGTATGGTAATACTCGGTTTTTGAACCCAGTTCGCCCGTGCACGCAACTCCTCGTTATTAATGAAACGACTTACGATATGTATTTAGCCATTATGTCCCAGGCCCTAAATACCAGGGCAGGAAGCGGTTTGTGATTGACGACCAATTGGTGGTCTGAAATACATGAACACCTACTATTCCCACTATACAACCCAAACTGCACTTTACCTGTAAGAGCTTAAAAATTGTACGATATACACGTAAATCGAAAAACAGGTTATTCAGATTAGTTTACAGTATCTGTTAATAAATGTTGATTAACTTTAATTCATCAATGAAAACAATAAGGTAAAAAAAAAAGGAATGAAATAAACGTGTAACATAGAAATGCCATAGAAGACGTTTTGCAAAATGTTCGATATACCTATTTTATACACAAGTAGGTTCGGTTTCCGGCTCCGGTTAAATATATTATTATACTATCCGGCCATATCCGGCTCTGGTGAAATATTGTGAAAATGCTATTCGGTGCACTCCTACTATTAAGTACTATTATATGAAGACCTAAACCAAAGATTTGAAGATATTTTTCACTTGGATATTCCTAACTGGGTATTGAACCCTTTTGAGCGAGAACAAACTCAGATTCCAATCACAAATGAGTCCATATAAATACAGAAGCAGCTTATTAACTCTTTCTCTCCGTAATTATTTTCCACGTTTAGAGGGAATCCTTCCTTTTACTCATTACTATTTCACTCCCCTGTTAAAATGATTCTTCAATAACTTTGTCTTTGTTATCAGAAAATTATTTGTTTGGTCAAGAATTAAAAGAGAATGCATGCTCTCTTTTTATGTAACACAAAGTACAGTTTATACAATCTAATATTAATTTAATGAGGTCAAATCAGCGATGGCATCGTCAATTAGGAGAGAAAAAAGTGGTCAAATCAGCGATGGCATCGTCAATTAGGAGAGAAAAAGTGGTCAAATCAGCGATGGCATCGTCAATTAGGAGAGAAAAAGTGGTCAAATCAGCGATGGCATCGTCAATTAGGAGAGAAAAAGTGGTCAAATCAGCGATGGCATCGTCAATTAGGAGAGAAAAAGTGGTCAAATCAGCGATGGCATTGTCAATTAGGAGAGAAAAAGTGGTCAAATCAGCGATGGCATTGTCAATTAGGAGAGAAAAAGTGGTCGAATCAGCGATGGCATCGTCAATTAGGAGAGAAAAAGTGGTCAAATTAGCGATGGCATTGTCAATTAGGAGAGAAAAAGTGGTCAAATCAGCGATGGCATTGTCAATTAGGGGAGAAAAAGATAAAATATCCACAAATGAAAAACAAAAAACCAATGTTTAAACATTATACGTCCTACTTTTTTATTTTTGTGTATATAAGTTCTTGACTGTTTCCAGTCTTTATATAGGGTATAATTTGGATTTATAGTTGTTTTAAACCTCATCACAAATTTAAAAAAAACAAAACGAAATACTAATGTAATATTTACATTATCTATTTATATACTTCTCTTCATGGCTCAAGAGTTTGGACAAGTAAGAAGTAAAGGAAAGATCACTCTTTTATTTCTGCAAGTCTGTCGGACTAGAATTACCCTACGAAACAAAAAGAGGGGGGGGGGAGAAAAAGTAGTATTCACCCGTCACAAAATAACAGGGCCCCTAGAACCATTGTTACCAAGAAGTCATGAAAAAATCACTCTTTTTTATTTCTACCCCACGTAGTTTTAGTGGCGAAAGAAAGGGGGGGGGGAGAACAAGTAATCTACTCTGTATTCACTTGTCACTAAAAAGCAGGGCCGGACTCAACCATTGTGGGGCCCTTTGCGAACCGGATTTCGCGGGGCCAAGTTTGGGTAGGGATACGGAGTATACGTGAAATTTAAGAGTTTGTATTAGAAAATACATTCGTCTTTGTATTTTATTCATTCTTTACTACGCACAGAAATTACTACACGAGCCTTGCGTGTAGCGAGTCATACAGTATATCATAAGAATTCTGTTTCCTACATAGATCAAGCTCATAGCAAGAATTACCAAATGTTTCAATCTATCTCTGAGAATTGTTGACCTCAAGTAATTCTTCATTAGTTTGAGGCGCGAGAAGCTTCTTTCACTAGATTACACAATTACGGGTAATGCATCCCTAATGCCGTTTTTATCTATCGCGCGTAGGATTAAGGCGTTTTTCATATTGAATGACACCCCAAAATGACATTTTTTGTAAATATATTTTAAGAGATTTGTATGTTTTCAAAAGATTTTAATAAATTCCGAAGATTTCCATGACTTTTTCATATATTTTGCAATGTCAGGAGATTTCAAGGAGCTCCTTGTAAATCTGGAGGCTGTGGGAATTCTATTATAAGTTGTAAAATGGATTAATTTAATAATTTACACCTAGAATTAGCGCGGGTCCACTGCGGTCGCATAGGTTGCATTGGCCTAAGGCCGGCCATGCAAAATAACGGCGTATGCTACGCCGTGGGTCGACTAATCTATATGTATAATTCTCCTCTTCCCTTAAGAGTTTGGACGAGAAGAAGAAGTAAAGGAAAGATCACTCTCTTATTTCTAAGGATAGTCGACCGCAGAACAAGAGGGGGGGGAGGGAACAAGTGGGTATTCACACGTCGATATGGCTGCGCGCTGGACTGTCACACCCTGCCCGCTCCCATCCGCCTTAGTCGTGTGGGAGGTTTGGACTAGGAAGTCAACTATCGTCAACTCTCAATGAACATACGAAACATGTAAAACATTTTACAAACACTAAATAGCAGGGCCGGACTTAACCATTGTAGCAAAGTCATACAGTATATCATAATAATTCACCAGATTTCACAATTACGCTTATGCATAATACCGTTTTTATTTATCGCGCGTTGGATTTGTGTTTTACATATTGAGTGACACTCCAAAATGACAACTTTTGTCTATATATTTCTAAATACTTTTTCGTATATTTTGCAATTTCGGGAGATTTCCAGGAGCTCCTGGTAAATTGACAGGAGGACGAGGGGAAATCTGTTTTAAGTTATAAAATGGTTTCATTTAATAATTTATACACCTTGAATTAGCGCGGGTCCTATGCAGTGCGGGTCCTACTGCGGTCGCATAGGTTGCATTGGCCTAAGGCCGGCCATGCAAAATAACGGCGTATGCTACGCCGTGGGTCGACTAATCTATATGTATAATTCTCCTCTTCCCTTAAGAGTTTGGACGAGAAGAAGAAGTAAAGGAAAGATCACTCTCTTATTTCTAAGGATAGTCGACCGCAGAACAAGAGGGGGGGGGAGGGAACAAGTGGGTATTCACACGTCGATATGGCTGCGCGCTGGACTGTCACACCCTGCCCGCTCCCATCCACCTTAGTCGTGTGGGAGGTTTGGACTATGAAAGTCAACTATCGTCAACTCTCAATAAACATACGAAACATGTAAGACATTTTACAAACACTAAATAGCAGGGCCGGACTTAACCATTGTAGCAAAGTCATACAGTATATTATAATAATTCACCAGATTTCACAATTACGCTTATGCATAATACCGTTTTTATTTATCGCGCGTTGGATTTGTGTTTTACATATTGAGTGACACTCCAAAATGACAACTTTTGTCTATATATTTCTAAATACTTTTTCGTATATTTTGCAATTTCGGGAGATTTCCAGGAGCTCCTGGTAAATTGACAGGAGGACGAGGGGAAATCTGTTTTAAGTTATAAAATGGTTTCATTTAATAATTTATACACCTTGAATTAGCGCGGGTCCTATGCAGTGCGGGTCCTACTGCGGTCGCATAGGTTGCATTGGCCTAAGGCCGGCCATGCAAAATAACGGCGTATGCTAAGCCGTGGGTCGACTAATCTATATGTATAATTCTCCTCTTCCCTTAAGAGTTTGGACGAGAAGAAGAAGTAAAGGAAAGATCACTCTCTTATTTCTAAGGATAGTCGACCGCAGAACAAGAGGGGGGGGGGAGGGAACAAGTGGGTATTCACACGTCGATATGGCTGCGCGCTGGACTGTCACACCCTGCCCGCTCCCATCCGCCTTAGTCGTGTGGGAGGTTTGGACTAGGAAGTCAACTATCGTCAACTCTCAATGAACATACGAAACATGTAAAACATTTTACAAACACTAAATAGCAGGGCCGGACTTAACCATTGTAGCAAAGTCATACAGTATATCATAATAATTCACCAGATTTCACAATTACGCTTATGCATAATACCGTTTTTATTTATCGCGCGTTGGATTTGTGTTTTACATATTGAGTGACACTCCAAAATGACAACTTTTGTCTATATATTTCCAAATACTTTTTCGTATATTTTGCAATTTCGGGAGATTTCCAGGAGCTCCTGGTAAATTGACAGGAGGACGAGGGGAAATCTGTTTTAAGTTATAAAATGGTTTCATTTAATAATTTATACACCTTGAATTAGCGCGGGTCCTATGCAGTGCGGGTGCTACTGCGGTCGCATAGGTTGCAGTGGCCGGCCCTGCAAAATAGCGGCGTATGCTACACCGCAAGTCGACTAGTTAGGCTATATTTGTTTAGGTAGAAGGACCGAATACGATGAAAAATTGCCAGTGTCGATATAAGACGTTAAAAATAATTAGATTATAGGTTTACATTATTATACTCGTCTGCATTACTATTTTGTTTCTATTTTAAAAGAAGATATGAGTTTATATATATATAAAAACTTAATTCTAAAGGCTAAGTGGAAATTGAATTAATCCACAACACTTGACAAGAGTAACACCTTTAGTAAAATCACTAAATTTAGAAAGCCTTCATGACAGAAGACTCAAAAGGAAAGTAGCAATTATAGGCCTACACAAAACACTGAACCATAATCTTCAAATACAAAATTTAATAAAATACTCCGAAAGACACAAAGATAGAGGCACATTCCTCGTCCCATATGCTAGGACAAATTTGTACAAATACTCCTTCTTTCCTAGTGCTATTAAAGCATGGAATGGGTTGACTGAGCTAGCCAGGAAAACCAGTGACTTGGCAGAATTTAAGTCATTGGTTAATATGCATGACTAAATGCATGACGCGTAGGACGTACTCATCTTCTTTTTTGAAGTAACGTTTGTATTGTATAAGATAAGATAAATATAAAAAGAAATGAGAACTCCCAAATAGAGGATCTATCACGTGACTTGGAATTTATGTTTTTTCCCCCACTCTTACATATCGGAGATTCATAAGTCAACAACATTGTGAAAGCAGATGAAAATATTTGTCAACATAAACTCTTGACTAGGTAAGAGTCAGGAATCTAATCTAGTCTAGCTAGCCTATTATTTTCAATCTTCACTTGTGGATATTACTATTGTGTTAGAACTAATCTAGATCTAGAGTCTATATTTCTCTCTATAAATATAATTATAATTGTTTACAGTCATGACTATGTAAATGTTGACTCAATGACTGAAATACTTATTATACTGTAGACTGTATTCATCTGACATCTGTAATGTAGTTGTAGTCTACATACTACAGTTATGTATGTGTAAATATAATTTAATTATAAATTATTAGATCTAAACTAGATCTATCTAGATCTTGACTAGAGTAATCTAGACTCTATATTCTATATAATAAATATAGAATAGTCTATATTTATTTAATAAAATAGTTATTAGATCTAGAATCTAGATCGTATAATATAATTGATATAAATATTATAAATTGATCTAGATTTCTACTAATTCTGGTTATTAGATAGCTCTATAAGACCTAGTCTAGAGTCTAGATCAGTGATTCCCAAAGTGGTCTATATAGACCCCCAGGGGTCTACGAGGACTTCCAAGGGGTCTACGTAAGTGAAAAAATAAATTGGGGGTCTATGGCCTGTTAATGGGAGTCTACGAAGGCGGATCTCATTGAAGCATTACCATTCATGAAATTGACTCGTTCACACATGATTTGTACCTTAGTTAATCCTTTGAATTTCAACCCTGTTAGTGGAATGATTTTTTTATTTAAAAATTTTAACGTATTATTTTAAATACCTTAATTGTGTCTACATGAAAGTAATAATTTACATGGCCGAGTCTATAAAATAAAATGTTGACCGTTAATTGTTGGTTATTAAAAATTTGGCTTCATTCTTTCTTTGTTGAACAACTATTGCATTGGTTCTTTATTTTTATCTAACAAAGTTTGAAGCTATGTCGCTATGAAACCATCGAAGCTGGAACATCGAGAAAAGTCAACATGAAATAAAATAGATTAAGATTTGAAATATTTTTAAAAACTTTTAAATTCAGAATTAAGCCACAGTAGAAAAATGTTGATTAAACATCATAGAAGAGAATAGGTTTGTGAGCGTCTTACAATATATTTACTTAGGCTTAGATCAAACTCTAAAAAACTGCACACTATAAGCAAAATATTGACTTTGCCAACCATTGAAGAGGTTTTACAATCTGTTTTACACAATTCTATATCTGATATCATTAAAAATTCCTCTAAGCAACAATACAGTTCAAAGGTGTAATGGGGAAATGAGTTTTGGACAATGAATGGTTATCGTGTTATTACGATTTACTTTTTTAAAAAGCTGGACTAGTTAACCTTGCCTGATAATGTAGTGGTATTATTATATTTTTATTATGAATCAAGAAATTCATAAAGAATTGCTTTTTGCCTGAAATTTTGATCAATTGCTCCTCACACTGAAGTATGATAGTTTTCGAAAAGCTTATCTTTGACACTATTTTTTCTGAGTTCTTGGTTGCTAAGATCCTATTTTAAAACACAGAAATTAAACGGGAATCGGACATAGTCTATTTCACAAACTTGTTTCATAAATTGAATGAGGTAAACTTGCAGCTACAATGTGATAACCTAAATTTGATCAACACGAAGGCATAATCTCAGTGTTTCATGTGAGGATTAAATTAATGAAGTATACAATGACAATGATAAATTTTCTTACTTTCTAAATTTAAATCAGTCAGACATCATCTAATCAAGAAGATAGAATGTTAACCCGAACTAAATTGAATCCCAAGATTGACATTTTATTATCAAAGCTGCCCGCCAATAGGCGTTTTTTTGTTGTTGTTGTTGTTTAGTTACTTCTTGTAATGCATATTAAATTTTATTTTGCTTTGAATGTCATCAATAAATATATATCGCATAGTAATCAGTGAGAAAAGCACATCTGAAGTTAATGAATTTTCAACAAAATGCTGGGGGGTCTACCGAAAACTTAAAAACATGGCAAGGGGTCTACGAGACAAAAAAGTTTGGGAACCACTGGTCTAGATCTAAGAAGATCTTGCACTTGCTCAGCTGATCAGTGATCTAGTCTCTAGATCTATACTAATATAGCATATAAGTAGGTACTTTGACAAAAAATTCAAAATAAACTTATAACAACAGAAACTATCTATTTATGTAGATCTTGCTGGACTATAGAAAATGTCCACAAAACTGGGATAGAAAAAATGAATTTTCGTCTTTATCTCATCATAACTTTATTACCATAATAGATAGAAGCTTGAAATTTGAAACACAGCTACCCCATTATATGATTTTTAATTTTACTGTTTCATCTCACATGCAGCTAACATTCTTTCACAGCTAATCCAATTGTTTGTAAATTGACTTCAATCCTTTTTCTAGAATGCTGTTTGGTAGAAACTTCCTCAGCTTTATAATATTTATAAATATAATGTAAAATAACACCTTGATAGCATTCTCTCCACTAGGTTGAGCAAAGATAAGCCATTAAACAATGCATTTGAATCATTTATACTTCATATTATCAACAAGAATTGCTAATGTCTGGCGCCACACATCGCTGCATCATGGAGTGACTTCATTTAACATTGTCAGGATGGGCCCAAACTGCCTTAATAAGCTAATTTCCTTTTATATTTTGTATACCTAAGTATAGAAAAAAAAAAGATTTCTAACACTACTCTATGATAGAAATATTGATTTTAATACTATAGTCATAGATTGTTATGGTAGTTACAATTTTTCCACTTATCCATTTCGAAAAAATGCCTAATTTGGCATCATTTAAAACTGATAACAGCAGTTAGGGTACGTTTTTTTAAATTTTGGAGGACAAAATTTCATTAAAAAATAATGAAATAGCAAACTTTAAGCATAAATCTAGGTCTAAATACAATAAAAACAATAACCAAGCTTGCTTAAAAATGATAGTAAATGCAAAATCATTCTTACCTATGACTTTACTGTAAATTTTCGAAATAAACACGACTTTAATTGTTGACAATGTGTTATCGTTCAAAAGCTTAGGAATCCTCCTTTAAGATTATCACAAAGGTTTTTAAAAAATTAAGCAAATGTAAAAACATCAATCAATTAACACCATGGGTTTGGAAGTCTAGCCATGCTGTTTCAAAACTATATAGCAGCTAGTCTAGCAGTTTATAGGTCAGTAGAGTAAGGATGTTAAAGTACCTAATAATAGTATAAAGATATAGATATAGATTTCAATGCCTATACTCTGTGCTAGTAGATCTTCTATGGACTATAGGCACTAGGACTAGATCTATAATCTAATCTTACTAAGTCTTACTAGAGTCTAAGTACTATCAGTATCATTTATCATGACAGATTAAACAAATTCATATTTCGTACATCTAATATATAAGGGTCAATAAGTTTAAGGCTGATGTTGATTTTATGTAGATTTTATGTTGATTTTGTGTAGATCTATTTTTGAAATTGAAATTTGTATTGAAACTTAGAATTTTTTGGTTGTTTATTAATTCTATAATATCAATTTGGATTATTAAAATTTTAAATTCTTTTATGAGGATTTCAGCTGGTTCCTTACCAATTCCAATATCCCCAGCAGGGCTTGGATGTTAATTATTTAAACCTAGTGTTTAGAAAACCATGCAACTCCAGTGTCACACTATTACTTGTATTAAATTTTTTTTTCTCTCTCTCTCCAGACAGCAGTAAACTGCTGATGAAAAACTGAGTCCGTTAAGGTGAATGTCATCCACCACTGGCAGGAAGTATGCCAGTACGTCTGAGGAGAAGGGCGCTACTTGCCTACATTCTCTCACTAAGCTTCTCTTGTTTAGTCATCTGGGCATTGCTATTTTTAGCATCTGAGCAGACCATCGCAGTAAGTAGGATAAATTTCTCTCTCTACATCTGTACATCAGCTCTATGTGCGTGAAAAGGGAAGTGGGTGGCAGTGGTTAC
This sequence comes from Biomphalaria sudanica, assembly GCA_036873155.1. Taxonomy (NCBI): domain Eukaryota; kingdom Metazoa; phylum Mollusca; class Gastropoda; family Planorbidae; genus Biomphalaria; species Biomphalaria sudanica. The sequence continues at coordinate 425,553 of JAZGLO010005563.1, read as the reverse complement.
ATAATTGTACTGTGGCATTTTTACGTCTCGAGAGACGATCTTTTCCCTTTGCAACTTCTTGTGTGACTAAAGAGGCCAATCTTTGATACACAGCTGCAATCGCATTTTCACCCTTCTTTCTGCTTCTGTTGTGTATGGCATCTGCAATCCGAGACGCTTCCTTTATGCTCTCTCTCCATGTGGATCTATCCAGTGCTACTTTTTCAAAGCTGCTAGTGTCGATTTTGAAGAGCTTCATGTCATGTTTGTATACATCTGTATAACGTAAAAGTGGGCGACCAGCAGCTCTCCTGCCTTCTATTAGATCGCCATAAAGAATGTCTTGTGGAAGTCGACCTACTGGCATTCTATGAACGTGGCCAAGCCAGCCAAGGCATCTGCTGCTGATAAAAGAACGGATGTCCTGGCATCCTGCTCTTCGTAGCACTTCCTCATTGGTTATCTTATCTTGGCACCTTATTTTAAAGATCCGCCTTAGGCATCGGAAGTGGAAGACATTCAGCTTTTTTTCCTGCCATGAGTAGGTTGACCATGTTTCACTCCTGTATAGCTAGGAGCTCAACACACAGGTCCGCTTTCACCCAGCAATGGAGAGGTCACTCCATCTCTGACAGTAATAGTTGTACTAGCAGTTAGAAATACAAACCAATGACTATCCAAACTTATATTTAGTGTTTTTTTTTTTTTTCCGCTTTTTTTTTTTTATATAAAAAAAAGTTATTGAAGTATTTTGTAGGTCTGGGCTGTTGTGAATCTCAGTGTGTTTAGTGTTGATTTCAATCTATTCCTCATTGACTGATGAGTAAAAAATTATTTGTGGATTATTTGTTTGTATAGGCTTGATAGATTCTGATGTAACTCTGGGGAAGTCTGTTGTAGTTGAGGTTATATATAGGGTAGAAATGTTGAAGTCACGTAGTACATGCTAGAGATGAGTAACAGAAAGACGTGTTGTTCAATGTGAATTATATTTCCTTTGAATTGTTCAAGATAATATTTCACTTGTGTTTCTACGTACATCTACAGTGAAGTAAAAATCTGGCATTGTCTATAAAAGTTATGCTCATTTTTGTTTAAGAGGAAGCTTCTGGAAGTTTTATTCAAGTCGCCATTGAGAGATTAAACTTATATACCTACGATGGTTTAGTTAGACTGTTTGGAGCTATAATTTAATGACTGTGCACTTTCCTCATTCCTCAATGATCTTTGTGAAGATTATTTTGTAAAAAAAATGTTTTAAATGTTTTGAATATTTAAAGTTGAAAATAATTTACTTCCTAGTCCAAACCTCCAGCAGCATGATGGGGAAGAGAGCGGGCAGGATTTGAACCCAGGACCATCAATAAATCTAAATGACAGTCCAGCACACAAAACCCCACGACTAGGTAGCCATAAATAGCAATAAATTTCAGCTATAACCTCATCAGATTTATATTTCATTGTTTCCAAGGCTGAAGAGCCTATTTCTGGAAATGTTAAAAGTGTGACCAATCTTCAGGTCATTTGATTCTATACCAAGGTTGTTTATGAATTGTTTATAAATTTATCACTCTTCAGGTATGTGAGATAGGAAAAATCTTAGCATTTATTGACTTTTGTTTTCCTGTGTTATTGACAGCCTCTCATGACTTTAATATGTCTGTATGTGAGACTGGCAAGCCTCATTGATACGTTATATGTCTCTACTGTTATGTATATTTTAGTCAGTGCAGCTCAAGTACAGTCCACCTAAATGTTTAGTCAATACTTTTCACACTTTTTTTTTTCAATCCTGTTTGTTTTTTGTTTTTTTTATTTCCACCCTTTAGTTTCGAGTATTCATACCATGTAGTTTTGGTTTATAAATATTTCAACTGTTTGATATTCGGCATTTAGATTGTGATCACATGTGTCTGTTTGTTTATTTTCATATGATCAGCCATAACGTTTGATAAATTTCATTTATTGGTGTAAAAAAAAAGGCAAGTTCCCCTTTCAAACCATGTGGCCTATAAGACAGATGTTGTAAAGGTCATCTGTTTCTGTGGCCTACGGTTAACGAGGGTGTCATGTGGCCAGCACAACGACCAGCCGCCTTTATTTTTACCAAACTAATGTCAGGTTATATTAGAGCTGGTTGGACTCAGAGGCAACCAAAGTTCCAGAAATTAAAAATCCCAGAACTTGAACACTGGACCCCCGGTTCAGAAGCGAATCACTTTACCACTCAGCCACCAGGCCTCCTGTTATTGAAGTACACAAACATTTATGAGATCAAAACTGGAAATCTCCTGAAATCCTAATCTCAGAATGGTGGGGGAACCCTGGAGAAAGAAGGGCTGCTGCTCAACTTTGAGAACATTGTTTGGTCATTATGTGTGTCATCTTCATCCTTGGAATGGGTTCAATTACCCCTGTTGCATAAGACGCTACCTGTAACTTCATGCCATACTTGGTCTTTCTTTTTTTTTCTTCAGTTTTTGTCACATTTGACAATACTACATACTGCAAATATGTACATACTTCTATAATGATACCTTCACCTACTTCTTAATCTTTTGAACTGGTTGGGGTTCCACATATGATCTGTTGACCATCTTTATCCATCGCTTTTTATGTCTTCCTTTTTTTTTGTTTTGCTGGCACTGTTCCGTGAGATAGGTCTTTACAAGCCCATAAACCATGTGATATTGTCATAATGTTTCAGTTTGCATTTTTTAACATTTTTAGCAGGTCATAGTGGGGGTCCTATTGCCGTTGTGATCCTGTTTCTAATCTCTTTGTTTGTGACACAGTATGTGATAACTAGGTTCCTTCTGTGGCATCTCAATACCATTACTAGGATCCTCCTACACAGTTCTGTAGTTAGCATACAATACAAGCATGTACATCAGTTTCAAGGCTATGCACTGGTCTGTCCAGATTGTTCTGAGTTTCCCAAATGTTGCTGTGGACTGTGCAATTCTGGACAGTAGTCTAAGTTTAATGCCTTCATCTGAAACTATAGCTCCGAGTTATTTAAAGCTACTGACTGTCTGACACTTGCCAGATTTTCACCACCAATACTGATGTCCCTTTTAAAGTCCTGTTGGCTATTTGTGTTCTTTTGTCTATGATTTGCATACCGTAAATATAGTAAATGAAATATGCATTTTAATCCTTTTTTTGTTGTAGCCCTATGGAAAAATTGAGCTTACAGCTGAGGATAGCTATAATTTCCCACATGACAGCCATCCTACTAAAGATCATATTGAATTGAAAGGTAAATGTTATATCTATTTCAATGTAGCATAATAAAACTGATATATAATTTTTTGTTTTGTTTTCATTTTGATAAAATGGTATAGAAGTTTTTCTTTGAATGTTGATGACATTGCTATCTGCAGCACCAAATATTTTACTTTAAGAGTTTGTTTTTTTTAGCTCTCATCATATGTTTGTAATTACAGTAAAATGTTATCACAGTGCCTTGAGCTTACTCTATAAATTAAATAATTATTTTTATAATAATAATTATTATTAATGTTTCGATTTAGAAAATCTCAGCCATAATGCCATGAAAAGGATTCTAAAAATTTTTTAATGATCATGTATTAGCATTGCAATATTTCTTTTTATCATAACGTATTTAAAGACTTACTATTCGAAGACAATTTTAATTAATTAAATTTATTTACAACTTCTCTTCCTCAACTGAACATTTGAAGAGAAAAAAAGCAAGGTAAGTTGTTAATGAATTAATAACTCTATATGTTAACTTGTTTAATAACACAGTTTTAAAACATCTACATCTTATCAAGACTTAATAATTTTCAAATATTGAAAGCAAGAATTTAAACTATTGATGAACTAGAAAAACATATCTACATTGCAATTAATAAACAAAATTGTCACTTTTAAGTTATCAAACTTCAGATTCATTTTGGGCTAATTGTTAATGTAATAGCTAAATAATGCTCCTTTCAATTTGACAGGTAAACAGCATTACATATGGGTCAGGGGAAATCCTTATTCCCGATTTTGAGGTGTTGACTGATATGTCTTGGAGTGAGTTAGCTGAACTGTATCATAGGTGAGTTATTCTCCAACTGTTTAATGTCCAATTTGTTTTGTTTTTCCAATGAATTTTGCTTAAGAAAAAAAAAGTACGGAAGGACTATGAAAAATCTGACTATGAAAAACCGTATTTAAATACAGTTGACTCTTTGTTATGGAGTGTGTGCGTGTTGCTATGGTGATGGTAGGAAGAAGTTAGCAATTGGTTCTGAATGATGCAAGCTAGGTGGCCATGTCATCATTAGTATTAGTTAGGAATATATTATTCCCTAAGTCTACTACATTTATTTCATTTTATCACAAGTTGATTTTGGTTATATTATTAATTAAGTTATATTTAGTATTTGTCACAGCTTTCCTCTTATATTTATATTAATAACTCGATAGAATCTACCTTAGGTCTCGATAAGTCTAGGTGTCCCTGGTTCAGTTCTAGTTAACGAAATAAAACAATGAAACCAATAGATCAAACACATAAACTTTAATCAGCTTTACTGCATATCACCCACAAGCTGGTCTCTGTCTGACAACAAAACACACTTCCGGTCATTCGCGCAGATTTTAAAAATAGATTTACATACATACACACATTCATCCGTGACAGTATTGTTCACAAAGAAGTTACTTTCAAGTGCTATTAGTTAGGATGTATGATGTAATATGCCACAGCAGTTTAGTTGTCTACCAGCAGTTTGGTGCTACAAGTCAATGACTGACAGCAACATATTGGTACTGGAATTGTCTCTCTTAAGTAACACCAATGACCACAATGACACCTATCTTGCATCATTCTCAACCAATCACTAATCATGGCCGAAAGGCCAAGTGTGCTTGAACTTGGCTTGGCTTTGCTACCTAGAAGGGGGCTCGAGGTTCAACACCCGACTCGGGCAGAGTTGTGTTTACTGAGCGCGTAAAGGCAGCACAGAAAACCAACTCCACTGGTCCACAAATGAGATTGGACCAAAAGCTCTCTGAGCATGCTATAAGCATGAAAGTAGCGCTATATAAAAGCTATAATAAAAATCTTTACCCACCATCCCCATAGAAACACACAAATACACACACACACTTCATGACACTCTTAATCATCCGACTCTTTGCAATCCAATAAACTCAGCAATCCAAATGCAGCGAGGACACCTATATCATCTGCACGTCCATTTTTTTATGTTAAAAACCATTAAAAAAAAGTCATTATAGTTGGTTTTTTTTTTGTTTTTTTTTGCATAAAAAGATACTAAAGATTACAGATTTTTTAAATATGCAAGCGTAAATTCATGTAATAAATGTATACTGTAGTATATACAGTTTTAGAATCTATAGTAATTTAGGGTATAGTGTAAGTGTAATTTATGTAGGCTATAATCATGTTTTGTATTTTTTTAGAGAAATAATTTCTTTTTTTTTTTTAATTTTTATTTTATACCCTCAAAAGTCTAAGAGAATATCTTATTACATCTTAAATAAATCTAGATTTCTTGGGGGTTAAATTCTTTGAAGTACAGCTAACCATACATCATCTGCCCTATAGACCACAATGTCTGAAAGGGGAACTTTTTACTTTTTTACAGCTAACTTTTGGTAATCCATCAATCCTCTTCTCAATTCCATAACCAGTGGCATAGATAGGGATTTGGGGGCCCTGGGGAGGAGCTTGACCTTTTTAAGGGCCCTTCCATTTTGACATTTGACACCATGACATGAAATAATGTACTTAACAAATATATGTCTAAATTCCCATTGGTACTGTGTATCAGTAAAATTAACAAAAAAAAATAATCATTAGACTCTTTTAATGAATAATACCGTTGTTTATTGACGATAATACAATTGATAAATCTCAATTCAAATCCCATCACATTGTGCTTTCTGTGCAGAAAAGGCATCTATAACATCTAGATTCGTACCCCCCCCCTTATCCCCACCCTAGCTATGCCACTGCATCAAGCTATCAAGAGTCAACATCATTTTAAATTTTGACAGAAACAAAATACCTAACCTGTGGGCTATTCACATTTCTAACACAGGAGTCACAGACTGATTCAACACTTTTTTTTTCTTACTTTCTGATCTAACCTGCACTTTAGGCACTGGTTTCAAGGGACTGAACAGCACTGCATCATGGGCCAGATAGTAAAAGACTCTTTAAGCTTGTTTTTAAAACGTTGAATTGTACCTCTTTCTTAAGACCTTGCCATCTATAGGGCAAATGATGTTAAGGCCATCTGCTTCTTTGGCAGACAGTTCATGAGGGTGTCCTGTGATCAGCTCAATGACCTGGCTCATTTATTTTTCTCAACAAATCTCTGGTGAACCATTAAAGTGGGGTGGACCTAAAAATTTATGAAATAAAATTCCAATACTTAATTGAGATTCAAACCCCCTCCCCAGGTTGAGAAGCCAAGTGCTTTACCTCTCAGCCACCAGGGCCCCCCTTTGTATATAAAAACAGTTTGCATATTTAATTTTAAAACTAAAGAATTTACTTTGAGAAACCCAAAATTAGCTGTTTCCCTATCTTGAGCACAATACTAATTTCACAAGTACTTCAACCATTTGAGATTAAACAAAACAGCCCACGAAAACAATAGAGGCTTCATTTAGGTTTGCATTTAGTTCAGCATTTGGTTTTATTGGTTTCAACAACAAGGAGTTCTGGACAGCGCGTTGATTGCTGCGGTAGAAGTTGATTGTATTTTGACACCGCCATCTGTTGTACTGGGTGTGAGGTTCACAAGTTTAGTGATCTGTGTAAAGCAGCGGTTCTCAAACTTTTATGCTCGGCTACCCCTTTTTACAATCCCCCACGCTGCCGCGACCCCCCCCCCCACATACTGCAATATAGGAATAGACAATAACAATTCATATTTTCGATGGTCTTAGGCGACCGCTGGCAAATCGTCAATCGACCCCCCTAAGGGGGTCGCGACTCACAGGTTGAGAACCCCTGGTGTAAAGGAAGGACTGCCACTAACCCATACACCAGGGGTTCTCAACCTGTGGGTCGCGACCCCTTTGTGGGTCGGTTGACGATTTGCCAGGGGTCGCCTAAGACCGTCGAAAAAAATGGATTGTTTTTGTCCATTCTTCTATTGCTGTGTGTGTGTGCGGGGGAGGGCGGGGGTCGCGGCAGCGTGGGGGGATTGTAAAAAAGGGGTCGCCGAGACTAAAAGGCCGCTGCCATACACCAACACATGAGGATTATCAAGCGTTTGATTTACTGCTGCAAGGGGCACACACAGGAATTGGGGAGCGGTACTTCCACTCTAGTAAGCCATGTTATAAAAGTCTTCCTTCGTGGTTTGAGAACTGTGTTGTGTCAAAAGAACAGACTCGCTGGCAGGGCCGGATTTAAGGGTGGGTATGCCTACTGCCTCGGGGACGCCACAAGACAGGGGTCCTCAAAATATAGATTTTTAAAATTAAATCCGAATTTATAGTGGTCAGAAACTTTTTTTGTTCGTTCCCACAATTTAAATATTACGGTGGTTAAGAAGTGTCCGCTGATAGCGTGCTCGTAAGATTTACGGGAGTGCGTAAACTAAGACCCATTTTAGTAACGCCTGTGAAAAAGTGTAGTGGCCTCCACAAAAATCCTGCCCCGGGGCCTCCCACTTACTTAGATCCGGCCCTGCTCGGTGGTATAAAGAGATAAGAAGAAAACCCAAAACATGGTCATAGGACTTTCTTTACCTGGATCGTGGGTTCTGTTTCTGGATTTCAATCTGAATCACACATGAAATCAATGACGTAGCAGAGTTTGTAAGTCACCAATCAACAAACACGACTAGATGAACACGGATATGCGTCGGACGTAATTATTTTCTGTTTTGGAGGAACGTCTGTAATTTATAAGATAAGAGTGGCTCATAAAGAATAATATTTTATCTCCGGTGTTGGAAAGTTTGTCACCGTCAGCCCATCGATTCGTGGGGCCTCGACACTAAAGTCAGACTGATGCGCTCCCTTGGTCAAGGTTACGTTCTTATGTGCTCGCGAATCTGTAGGCTGACTGCAGAGCTAGAGAGAAGGATCCTAGCAATGGAATGGAAATGCTACAGAAAAATCCTAAGTGTCCCATACAAAGACCACATCACAAAGGAAGAGATTAGTCAGGATTAGTTCATCGATTGGACCCCACGATGACCTGCTAACTACTGTAAAAAAAAAAAAACGCAAACTAAAAAACTCCATACCACAAGGTCTTCAAGGCTTGCAGAGACCTTCCTACAGGGAACAGTACCAGAAGAAAAAAAAACGAAGAGGCAGACAGAGAAAGCGAAGACGACTTAAAAGAATGGACGGCCCTGACATTGAAAGAGATTCTATCCAATACAAAAAGAAAAGGACAGAGCGGAATGGAGAAATACAGTCAATAGATCTTGTCCAACAAAGGTATATCTGAAGGTGGTATGGCACTCGCCCTGGGCCCCGCGCACTGCTAAGGCCACCTCTGCATTTAGTCTCTGCAAGTCTTGTGTTTGGGCTGTTCTTCTGTCGCCCTCTCACACTTTCTCACGTAACAGTTGCGTGTCAAGCACATTGACTTTCTGTTTGACCTGTTTACCAGTGTCTGTAAAGGGGGGCGGGGGGACACCTTGATCCTTGGTGTGGGCTTGCATGGCCTCGCCCACTGACACGTTTTGATTTCGGGGGGGGGGATACATTGCCAGTGTACAGCTGTGTCATGCCAACACTGGTCTGTTTACAAAACTCTCACACATGGACTAGACATAGCGCATACTCGTTTGTATTAAAAAAAAACGTAAAGTTTCCCCTTTCAGACCTTGCGATCTATGGGGCAGATGATGTAAAGGTCATCTGTTTCTTTTGGCCAACGGTTAACAAGCAGGGTATCATGTGGCCAGCACAACGACCAACCGCCTTTACTTTCCCCAACTAAAGTCAGGTACCCATTAGAATTGGGTGGACTCTAAAAGATCCTGAAATTCAAAACGCTTAACCATTTGGCCACCGCGCCCCCAATCGTTTGTATGCATGTGTGTGTATTTGCGGGAAAGAGGGGTTATAAAACAAACAAAACAACAAAATAATTACTATTTTTGTTAAATCTAGCAATCATTTCTAGTCTAAGGACGTATTGAAACACTGTAAAGCTTCAGCAAAGACAAGAGTGAGTTGATATCAGCCTTGCGACATCTATCTCATAATACCGATATGTGTCGTGTACAGTGCCTATTGCTTTCTTCCTTGAGCCTTCCATGATAGTCAGTGGTCACCCTACCCCTTAATCGACCACGTAGCCAGTATGAATGTGACCTATTGGCTGTGAATGGAATTGTTTTAATGCAATGCAGTGGTATATGACGAAAGCAGAGCCATTTTTAATCCCCTTGATAACGTGTGCTGTAGTGTTCCCTTGCGTTGAACCAGACTTGATAGATGACTGTGTAACATCAGTTGCTTCCCTTTGTGTCTGTCCAATAGTGCTCGTTTGATTGATCACTCCCTGTGAATTTTATTTTTGTTTGAGGTTAAAAATCTATTTTTGCCTCACGATTTTAATCCAGTGTTTCTCAAATCTTGCTTATTGCGACCCATTGAAGGGATTTAACTTCTGTTGGCCTTTACCAAAATAAGGCCAAGCCAAATAAAATATTATACCAATCTCCCTTTAGCCCATTTCTACAAAGCTTTATTATCATTATTATTATTTCATAATCATTAATTCACAGTGTGACGAGCACATTTGCCAGGGATTATATTCTCAATACTTGACATATCAATGAAATGAAGAAAGAAACATCTCTCTGTATTTTCTTCAAAACTTCTTTAATAACTTCTTCAAACTTTCACATCAAAATTAACTTCTTAATTCAATTACAACTTGACTTGATACTTCATAAATAAAACTTAAATGTTACATAAAACTTCTCTTAGTATAACTTCAACTTCAACTGCTAAAACTTTACTTAATGGATCCGCTAATAACATATAACTCATTACTGAGAGAGGACCAACGCTCTACAAGAAGTACTACTATGCGAGGACCCCGTCTGACTCACTTTCCCTTAATTTATACTTTCTTTGATCGTATATTCCAGAATCCTGGAACCTTCTCCGATAATTATTTTAGTAACTTTGACCTTCTAGAAGCTGACGTGTGCTATTTTTTCCCCTTAACCTCTTTCTTCGATTGGACATCTAAAATTAACTTGTTTACGCTGGACACCTGCACTGGTTGACCTCGAGGTTCTAGAAACTGGTCGAAATAGGTCACAGACTCGACTCGTGACATTACCCCCTTGCCTTTTTAGCATTTTGTATGCAATATAAAATGCGTAAAATAACTTTATTACTATTCTAATATATGCACACAAAAAACTAAAAAATTCATGCATTAAAATTACAGAGCTCATAATTCAAATAATTGCTCCATTATATTTACATAATTCAAAATATTATACACATTTAGCATATATAGTAAATATCACAAAAAATACAGCTTAGTTCCATACAGCACTATATGATATTTGAGTATGAACTTTTCTAGCTTTTGTAACTCAAGAAAATATCAAAATTATACAACTTCACAATACTGAAAAATATCTGTCATCTTATCATATTATTTGCTAATACATAATATCTGAATATTAACTTATTTTTCAATATATGAAATCTAAACATGTACAATGTCAAATTACTTATTTCTAAAACTATTATAACAACAGTACTAAGGTAAATATACTAAGTAATAAACAATTGCATGACATAATTATTAAAATAAATATTGACACAGCTGTACAGTCCTGTTAGATTTACAACTTTCTTCTTTCCAGGTACTTGAAACAATTCTAGTCTGTCTGTATATTTCTTCTGTTCGGGCACTGGAAATAATTCTAGTCTATCTGTACATTTCTTCTTTCTTGGTTCTTTATAGTTCAAAATACGTTTAACAATATTGTCCTGTGTTTTCAGAGAGTTTTGTTCAACTCTGCTGTTGAAAAATGTCACTTTTGGTTTCAATACAAACTTGCTTGGTTTAGCTACAAATGTACGTTGTTTCAATTGGTACAGAATGTCTTTCAGTTCATGAATATGTTTCATTCTAGCTTTAAGCAACATACAACTATTGTCCTTATAATATTCTTTGCTTTTCATATGTTCAAATAAGAACTGTCCAAAATTGACACTAAATCTTTCTTTTAATGACAGTTTACGTTGTAAAACGATTGAAGTAGAAAACATTGAGTTCGATTGTTCATGAAAGCATGGCGCTAATAAATCAGTTAATTCTTTCTGCAGTAAATCTCTATTGTGCAAAGTTAGAGAATAAACATTTGAGTTGGCAAGTTTGTTAGTTTTTAAGTTAATCTCATTGTCTATTAATGTTGATATGTCAGGAACATCATGAAATATCTCAGTATATTCTTCACTTGTATTCAACAGGTCTTTCATACTTTTCAACTTTAAATGATCTATGTCAATGTCTTTGATAGATTCAGTTTGTTTTGATGTCGTTGGTAATAGTTCATTTCTATTGTCTTCATTTTCCTCTGGAATTGTTGCTAAGCATGTAACACTTTCTTCTAGTACTTTTGATAAGTTTTCTTTATCTGTATCCTCGTTGTATTTTTCAAGCATATGAACATGAAACACTTTGATATATTTGTTAATGTTGATTTCATAAGTTACGTTTGAAATCTTTCTGATGATAGTAAATGGACCTTGCCATGTATAAATCAGCTTGTTGCTCATGTCAGGTAACCATAACTTCACTTTGTCTCCTTGTTTAAAATTTCTAAGCTTTCTGTAATCCTTTAAAATTGTTTCACTTTGAATATTGACTTCAGCTTCTTGAGTTTTTCCACATGGCTTTATGACTGTAATATTTCTATCAAAATCTTGTTGAAATGTTTTCGTTTCTGAGTTATTTTGTTTTGACTTAACAGTGAGTCATTTTTGTCTGGTATAATATTTTCAATAGGTTTGTAACTTTGTTCAACATTCGCGCTTCGATCTGGAACTTTTGTCTTAGGATTGTTCATTTGACAAACTTGACATTGACTAACATGTTTCTTAACATCTTTCGTAATACTAGGCCAATAAAATTTGTCAAGAATTCTTTTCTTTGTCCTCGTCACACTTGCTAGTTTCGTATGTAGAAAATTGTGATTCTTTTCAATGATGTCTTGAGTATATTCCAGTGGTAAAATGATTTGTTCAACAAACTCATAGGTATCATAATTAACACTTTTCTTTACAAGTATGCCTTCTTTGAAATAAGGTACATGAAGTCCTGGCTGCTTTACAATTGTTTGCGCCTTCTCGTACATTCTTGTCAAAGTTGTATCTTTCCTCTGGTCAGCTTTAAATTCTTCATTATAAAATGGTTGAAGTTCAGTAGTATTCTTGTTGTACTCATAAACAATGTAAGGTCCTTCAGTAATGTTTGTCTCTTTATCTTCAGTTCCATTTCTTTCTGTTTCTTTTATTTCTTTAAGTTTTCTGTCTTTTTCTTCTTTGCGTTTCTTCTCTTCTGCTTCTTTGTCTTCTTGTCTTCTTTTTTCTTCTCTAATTGTTTTTCTTTCTTCTGCCTCTTTTTCTTCTTGTCTTCTTTTTTCTTCTCTAATCCTTTTTCTTTCTTCTGCCTCTTTGTCTTCTTTACGTTTTTGTATATCGTAATTTATTTGTGTAGTGCACCATTCCTCCATTCTTTCTTGTGGGATGTGAAAGGCAGCGGCTAATTTGATGTATTCTTTCCACAAGTACGAGACCAATGCCATTGTAATAACTTAATAACTGTGCTATTTATAAGTACTGCCTACACTAGCGATGACCGACACCTGTCCTCAGGTGAGAGGTTAACTATGGCTGACCTAGTTAAATATCGATCGGTGTCTCCTCTTGAGGAATGTGTAAGTGGTCAGTGTATGTAAACAAACCAGTGTACTCTAGCTTTAGTAACGTTGCCTTCTCAGCTTAATAGATATAGCTTTCACAGCTTTAGGAAATATAGCTTTTACAGCTTGGTAAATATAGCTTTCACAGCTTAGTAAATATAAAATGTAAGGTACTGACCTTAAAACAGATGATCTTTCACGTTTCATTACAAAGTTTCGTTTCAAAGATTGCCGTCTTGTTGAAGTATTCTGCAAGAGGCTTTTCTTATAAGGCTTTATTTGGGCTTTGTCGTTCAGAGAGGCTATAAATCACTCGTTAGAGGCTTTATGAAAATTCGTAGAACTTACTAGAATGTGTCGACTTTCCTCTTTGAAAATGTAATATGTGATGCTTGACTTCGTCGTTGTCTTTATTTATAAATGCCGTTTTTCGTCAGGAGGTGCCAATATATGTGACGAGCACATTTGCCAGGGATTATATTCTCAATACTTGACATATCAATGAAATGAAGAAAGAAACATCTCTCTGTATTTTCTTCAAAACTTCTTTAATAACTTCTTCAAACTTTCACATCAAAATTAACTTCTTCATTCAATTACAACTTGACTTGATACTTCATAAATAAAACTTAAATGTTACATAAAACTTCTCTTAGTATAACTTCAACTTCAACTGCTAAAACTTTACTTAATGGATCCGCTAATAACATATAACTCATTACTGAGAGAGGACCAACGCTCTACAAGAACTACTACTATGCGAGGACCCCGTCTGACTCACTTTCCCTTAATTTATACTTTCTTTGATCGTATATTCCAGAATCCTGGAACCTTCTCCGATAATTATTTTAGTAACTTTGACCTTCTAGAAGCTGACGTGTGCTATTTTTTCCCCTTAACCTCTTTCTTCGATTGGACATCTAAAATTAACTTGTTTACGCTGGACACCTGCACTGGTTGACCTCGAGGTTCTAGAAACTGGTCGAAATAGGTCACAGACTCGACTCGTGACACACAGCAACACCCGCTCTTGGTTACAATGAAATCAAGGAAACTCTTTTTAACAAAAATAATTTCTAACATCTGACAAATTAGAAACGGAAGGTTTTATAAATCCTACTTCATTTCTTAAGGCAACTTGCGCTGAACTTATCAATCAATAAATACAGTCTCTCTTGGTTACATCTTGCGTCGTGACGGAGGTGTGGTCAATAAGGTCATCCAGCTATGGCATACTCCCTTAGCGAGTAGAAGCATGGGGAACAGGGCCGGATTTTACGGGGAGGGGGGCAAGCGTGGCTACTAACCCTAATTTCAAAAGGTCAGAAACTTTTGAAGTACACTTAAGTTCAACGCATGGGTACACTACATTATGCATAATACACTTTAACATTTAAGTGACAACACTTAAAATCTTAGATCCTGGTTATGAAGCATCCGCTTGTGGCAAGCTCAAAGTATATGAAAAACATCTAAGGATTTACGACATTACATCTTTCCATGGCCTTACCCTCCACAAAGTAAAAATATACATTTTTTGAAACAAAAATAAGAATATTAAATACTTTTTTTAAAGAAGGAAAATTTGTTTCAATTTACAAGTACTCCCGTGTCTTGCTTTTAGATATTAGTATTATCATTTACAAGTGGATTTTTTATGAACGCTTTAGAAAAAGGGTAAGGGGCGCTACAAAAAAAAATATGCCCCAGGGCTTCCACATACTTAAATCCGGCCCTGATGAGGAATGAAGAACAATTGATAATGGTGAACGTTTTATTACACATAGACATTTATACAGATTTTAAATTGAAATTGTGTAAAGAAATGATTACCAAAATAAAAAGTGTTTTTTGTTTAGCGGCCCCCGAAAGGGGAAAGACGCTTTTAGTTTTGTGTGGCCTGTCTGTCCGTCACGGAGAGAAAATGATAATCGGACATCATGATATTTTAGAAAGTTCTGATGCAACGGCTACTTTTTTCTTTTCTGAAAGCGAAAAATCTAATTTTTAAAACCAATTATGCAAGCAGTTTTTCATAAAAATAGACTACTTTTACAACTATTCACTATTCATACAGTAATATACTGGGGGGTTATTAGTTGGGAGATGATAATTCACAATTTTTGTAACACATTTAATCCAATGGTTTTAGATTTTTGGTCAAAAAATATATTTTTTTTACTATTGTATTGCTAATTTATGTAAGTTTGTTTTGTCATACTAAATACTACATTTACACACACACAAAAAGTTAACTTTTTTTTAAGAGAAAAAAAATCTATGTACTATGCGAATAAGTTGGACCTAATTTAAAACAACAATTAATAAGTTGTTTTTTCATATCATCGCGTGAACTGCAGCACGTTCATACCGCCATGGAACACAAAAAAAAAGGAATTATTTTTTATACGTAAATGTTGTTTTTTCTTGAGGCTTTGAATAAGAGATTGACCCTTTACAAAACAATTAGATCAATTAGATACTCATTATAAGACATCAGTTAGGTCAGGTTCATATCTAACTTCACATTCACTTTCACCTGTCCCTTGGTCTGCTGGACCATACAGGATCTGTCAACCTTTTTTCTCCATTCTTCTCTGTCATTCGCCTTTGATAGAATTTCATTAAGACATTCTTTCTGAAAATATTGAAACCTGCCTTTTTTTCCTGCCTGCGTGGACCACTTCGGGGCCCGATTTTGAGTTTATGTTTCCACACAAACTCTTTTTGTAACCTTGTTTTTTTTTTTTTTTTATATTCTGTTTCCTGCTTCTTCCATCGTTTCACTTGATAACTATTAATACGTTTCCGTTCTCATTGAGTCTTTGGTGAATCTGTTGTCAAGGGGAGTACTGGCAGCCATTACAGTGGACACGCTGGCACCCTTGTATACAGACACTAACCTGCAATGACTGGCTTAGTACGGTACCCAAGACGGAAATACAGAGACTGGCTTACTGATACTGGCGTAGTTTGCGATACCGGCTTAATTCTACTGATCTAGGCCACTGCAACGGGGTGACACTAACGTAGGCTACTGACACAGTGTTTACATTTACGTAGGCTATTGACTTTGGCGCGCACACACACACATACACACAATGACGAGGACTACTGACACTGACGAAGACTACTGACACTGACGAAGGCTACTGACACTGACGAGGACTAGTGACACCGACGAAGACTACTGACACTGACGAGGGCTACTGACACCGACTACTGACACCGACGAGGACTACTCACACCGACGAGGACTACTGACACCAACGAGGAATACTGACACTGACGAAGGCTACTGACACTGACAAAAACTTCTGACACTGACGAAGGCTACTGACAACGACGAGGACTACTGACACTAACAAAGGCTACTGACACTGACGAAGACTACTGACGTGGACGTTTGGTCGTCTCTCGTTTTGCCGTCGCAGGAAAAAGAAACTTATGGATGGCTGATAAAATTACACTTCGACCTCTGACCTCTGTTGTCCTTACAGGAGCATGCTGATCATGTGGGTTTTTTTCTGTCTGGAGCTGCACGTGTTGTCAAGTGTCTTCTGGTACCTACACAGGCAGTAACCCAAACAAGCATTTCCACTGCCACTCTCACTTGCTTCATGGTTGTCGGCCTGGTCGTGCGGTATACGCGCAGGACTGTCGTTCTTTAGTCTCGATGTTCCCGGGGTCGTGCCCAGCCCGCTGTCATCCTCCATCGTCCTGCAGGAGTTTTAGTCTATGAAGTATATAGTCTTCAACTCTGAAGGACACAACCGAAACATGTCAAACAAAACAAATGTAAACTGTTCATTGAACCCCTCGCTCTGAACTATGCCATTGTGTTCAATCCTGCAACATGCTCAGTAAAGGTTCAGTTTAATGACACATTTTTCTCTACCACTTGGAAGTTTCAAGTTCCTTCAGAGATTAAGATTATTTTTAGTGTCGGTAACTGATACCTACTGTTAGAAGCGCATACCAGACGACCAGGCAGCTCGTGTGTGTTGTGTCATTGCATGTCATGTGAGACATTTGCAATCATGAAGGGTGTCACGGCGCACGCTGTATCTGCACCTGTCATTGGCTTAGTTGTCATTCAACATATCATTCATGTTTGACTGGAAGGTTCTACAGAAAAGAAGTCTCATCGATTCATTGAAACTTTTTAGTGTCAATGTTACATTTCAAAATGTTCAAAGTGGTTCCTGCAGCCTTGTAGAACCACATTGATGTTGCGCGGTAATACATTGATGTTGCGCACTGATACAATGTTTTTGTTCACATTGATGTGGCGCAGTGATGCATTGTTGTTGGTCACATTGATGTAGCGCAGTGATACATTGTTGTTGGTCACATTGATGTAGCGCAGTGATACATTATTGTTGGTCACATTGATGTGGCGCAGTGATGCATTGTTGTTGGTCACATTGATGTAGCGCAGTGATACATTGTTGTTGGTCACATTGATGTAGCGCAGTGATACATTATTGTTGGTCACATTGATGTAGCGCAGTGATACATTGTTGTTGGTCAGATTGATGTTGCGCAGTGATACATTGTTGTTGGTCACATTGATGTAGCGCAGTGATACATTGTTGTTGGTCACATTGATGTAGCGCAGTGATACATTGTTGTTGGTCACATTGATGTAGCGCAGTGATACATTGTTGTTGGTCACATTGATGTAGCGCAGTGATACATTATTGTTGGTCACATTGATGTAGCGCAGTGATACATTGTTGTTGGTCACATTGATGTTGCGCAGTGATACATTGTTGTTGGTCACATTGATGTTGCATACATTGTTGTTGGTCACATTGATGTTGCATACATTGTTGTTGGTCACATTGATGTAGCATACATTGTTGTTGGTCACATTGATGTTGCATACATTGTTGTTGGTCACATTGATGTAGCATACATTGTTGTTGGTCACATTGATGTTGCATACATTGTTTTTGGTCACATTGATGTTGCATACATTGTTGTTGGTCACATTGATGTTGCGCAGTGATACATTATTGCTGGTCACATTGATGTTGCGCAGTGATACATTATTGTTGGTCACATTGATGTTGCATACATTGTTGTTGGTCACATTGATGTTGCATACATTGTTGTTGGTCACATTGATGTTGCATACATTGTTGTTGGTCACATTGATGTTGCATACATTGTTGTTGGTCACATTGATGTAGCATACATTGTTGTTGGTCACATTGATGTTGCGCAGTGATACATTTTTGCTGGTCACATTGATGTTGCATACATTGTTGTTGGTCACATTGATGTTGCATACATTGTTGTTGGTCACATTGATGTAGCATACATTGTTGTTGGTCACATTGATGTTGCATACATTGTTGTTGGACACATTGATGTTGCATACATTGTTGTTGGTCACATTGATGTAGCATACATTGTTGTTGGTCACATTGATGTTGCATACATTGTTGTTTGTCACATTGATGTAGCATACATTGTTGTTGGTCACATTGATGTTGGCAGTGATACATTATTGTTGGTCACATTGATGTTGCATACATTGTTGTTGGTCACATTGATGTTGCATACATTGTTGTTGGTCACATTGATGTAGCATACATTGTTGTTGGACACATTGATGTTGCATACATTGTTGTTGGTCACATTGATGTAGCATACATTGTTGTTGGTCACATTGATGTTGCATACATTGTTGTTGGTCACATTGATGTTGCGCAGTGATACATTATTGTTGGTCACATTGATGTAGCGCAGTGATACATTGTTGTTGGTCACATTGATGTAGCATACATTGTTGTTGGTCACATTGATGTTGCATACATTGTTGTTGGTCACATTGATGTTGCGCAGTGATACATTATTGTTGGTCACATTGATGTTGCGCAGTGATATATTGTTGTTGGTCACATTGATGAAATGTAGTAAATTCCATTTGAAGAATGGTGTGGAACCAGTTATGGAATGTATATCCAAAGTTGAATCCAAACAGCCTTTATTAATTAAAAATACTAATCTATTTAAATCAATGTTGAAATCGTGTAAAAAAAATTCAGAGATATTAAGATTTATCTACCCTTACCATCTATCATTTTACAGTCTCTCGTGATGTGGCTGCAGGGATCTGTATCAGACATGGACATTCTCTCTTGTGTTGTAGCATGTACAGACATGGGCATTCTTTCTTAGTGTTGTTGTAGGATCTGTATCTTACTCTCTGTTGATAAGTATAAGGTGTAGTGTTAAACTGTTTTTTCCATTTCTAAAAGACCAAAAGTAATTTAGAAGGGAAGACTAGCAGGATATTTTGTGGTCATTGTCAAATAAAGATTTAGATCCTTAATACATTCCTTTGATTCATACTGTAGCCCAGTAATAATAATTATAGCTTTTATATAGCACTACTTTCATGCTCAGAGCGCTAAGGTCATCTGTGGACCAGTGTGGGGGAGGGGGGGGTCTGGAAAAGGGTTTCCCGTGCTGCCTGTAGGCGCTCAGGTAACACAACGCTGCTCCAGTCAGGTGTTGAACCTCGAGCCCCCTTCATGGGTAGCTAAGCTAAGTGCAAGCATACTTAGCCTCTTGGCCACACTTTCCACACATTAATTACTTTTATCATTGAAGACAATAGATACTCAGCAGTACTCAAGCCTGTTTAGGCTTAAGTAAGATTCCCAGCGAATGTCAGGTACCCCACAAATGTCAAATACAACGAATGTCAGGTACTGGTACCTAATAAATCTTAGGTGCCAACCAAGTGGCAGGTACAATTAATACCAGATACAAAGAACGCCATAAATAACAAGGTACTTAACAAAGTTGACTGGATCCTGGGAGTTTCCAAAAATGGCCACTTCTTGTTTTAGAAAAGTAAACAATAGATCTCTGTGTCCTCAGTCTACCTGGTAAATTTATAACTGAAACTACTCATCATTCTGTCTTTTTCCTCCTCAGGTACCTTGGAAAGAATCAGGTGGAGTGTAAGGAGGTCAGTAGGCTTGGGCGGGTCACAGATGGCGGCTGGGACATGTGCAGTGACAGCCCTTACAAGCCAGCCTCACCTTGCCTCGTCTATTCCTTCGGGTCAGTGATGGAGATATTCTGTTTCTACTTTTAAATTTTGCCATCCACTATTTGTGTCTCTGCTGTTTCTATTAAGTTTTGGTTACTGGTCCAATGCAGTTTCCTTGTATCACCTGGTCGTGCGGTTTGCAGGCTGGACTGTTGTTCGGATTTATCGACGGTCGAAGGTTCAAACCCTGCCCGCTCCCATCCCCCGCCGTCCTGCGGGAGGTTTGGACCAGGAAGTAAACTATCTTCAACTCTGAAGGAACATCCGAGACATGTAAAACATTTTACAAACATTTTACAGGGTTATAAATTGATCTGGGGAATGAAGATATTTCTATCTTGTACATGGAGTTTCAAGTCTCCCCCTCCTGTATCATACCATAACTGTTTCATTCTTATGTTCCTGTCTTTTGAGCTCATTATACTTACAGAGCAGGTCAATTATGCATCCATTATCATAATAGCCGAAGTTTACTTCATTTATGAATATTTATTATGTAAGTGAGATAGGTGTGCAGTTTTAAGAATAATTTTTTTTGTATTTTTAAGTATGTGTTATTTCATATATATAAATACACATTATATTCACAATAAGCTTGATTTTTTTTAATGACTGGTTATAAATAATTTAGAATTTTTTTTTAAAAAGAGCTTATGCATAATGTCACAGTCTATTTAAAATAAGAAATAGTTACTTTTTTTCTGGAATGTAGGTGAAATGTTTGGTGCTAGCTCTTAGATGTATAGAAAACTTAGTCTGGAAACACAAGGTTTAATATTTCTTGTTACATCAATGTTTTCAACAGGATAGCAGATGATTTCAGTTTTGATAATGCTGTGGTGGATCAATTAGGATGTACTGTCTATTCCTTTGACCCCAGGTAATTAGTTAATTAAATTGACATGTTTTGACAAGAATGTGGCATATCAGCCAATCATCATCTGGAACGTTCGGCAATGACGTATTAAGTTTTTTGTCCCAATACTGTACATTTACATCAGGCGACCATCAGAAAACCTGTTGTGTTAAAAAACAGCTGATGAGTATTTTTTCCATTAATTAATTTTTTTAACTCGTAAAGCCCTTCGCCAAAAGTTAGGGAACCACTGTACCTGTTATTTCATTTGAATAATTTTTTGTTTTGTTATATAACAAATTTTCAGACCCCCTTTATACCCTCATAACAAATCATTGTATATCCATATTCCACCTCCCCCAGTCATTTTGATAAAGTTCCATAAGATGATCATCTTGCTGTACTGAAAGGTATTAAGTTGCCTGAGCTAGCCAGGAAAACCAGTGACTTGGCAGAATTTAAGTCATTGGTTAATATGCATGACTAAATGCATGACGCGTAATCATCTTCTTTTTTGAAGTAACGTCTGTATTATATAAGATAAGATAAGAACATGTCTTCATATTTTCTATTTCAAGTTCAATAATCATTCTCACTGTTTTTTCCTGTTCCTATGGTCCTGTGATTAAAGAATAAAATTGAAATAGTAAGGATTAAAATTAAACGCAGTGTACAAGGTTTGAGACTTCCTCTACTGGTAGGCTGAATCAAACTGACAATGTGATATAAATTATCACGCACACATAACCTCTGTTGCCCAGGGTATTATTTAAATTATTCAAGTTTAAAGTCTAATGAATACCATACTACATACCAATGTATTAAGTACTGTATATTTAGTACTGTATTTAGTAGATCTATGTAGTACTGTATTTAGTAGATGTATTGCTCTTCTTGACCATTATTCATCTTTTGTTATCAGTATCAACATGGAGACTAAACAAAGGGGAGATAAGAAATATTTTTACAAGATGGGCCTAGCCGACTCAGACAGAACTTTGTCCAATGGCTGGTCAATGTCCAGGCTGGAGACTATTCGGGCTAGTTTAAAACATACTAAGGTGAGTAAAGATCTTTCATTGAGTCTTAGAATTGGCAAGTTGTAGTCAGACATTCTACTTAATACTTCTTCATACCTTTGGTCATCTGGTATGATGTCCAGGTTTAGTCTGCTCATCTTGTAAGACCCTCTTCATACCTTTGGTCATCTGGTATGATGTCCAGGTTTAGTCTGCTCATCTTGTAAGACCCTCTTCATAACTTTGGTCATCTGGCATGATGTCCAGGTTTAGTCTGCTCATCTTTTAAGACCCTCTTCATAACTTTGGTCATCTGGTATGATGTCCAGGTTTAGTCTGCTCATCTTTTAAGACCCTCTTCATAACTTTGGTCATCTGGCATGATGTCCAGGTTTAGTCTGCTCATCTTTTAAGACCCTCTTCATAACTTTGGTCATCTGGCATGATGTCCAGGTTTAGTCTGCTCATCTTTTAAGACCCTCTTCATAACTTTGGTCATCTGGCATGATGTCCAGGTTTGTTCAGTCCATTATATAAAACCCTCTACATACCTTTGGTCATCTGGTATGAATCCAAGTTTGTTCAGTCCATCATGTATGATTCTCTTTAACCTGTAGGACTTGTTTTTGTTCCAGAAAGTTTTGGACATTCTCAAGATGGATGTGGAGGAATGGGAGTGGGAAGTATTACCTGACCTGCTGACCAGTGACCAGTTGAAGACCACTGGCCAGTTGTTAATAGAGCTCCACCAGTGTGACGGCTGCTCCAAGTATAACCCAGAGCAGGTTAGTTTTAGTTTTACTGTGAGCAAGTAGAGGTTAAAGGTCACTAGCATAAAATTAAAAAACTTAATGAAAAAGGTTCATGTTAATGCTCCTCTTTGAATGGTGTAAAAACAAATTTATATGAGAGAGAAATATTTCAACATTATTGACTTAGATTAAAACTTGACAACTTGAATATTTTCCCTTGTCACTTATTTTAAAAAATGCACTTTAACTATTGATTACAACTTTGTTAATTGAAGATTTATCTTCTCCTGTCTTTCATATCAACCTGCAACTTCAATTTGCTTTTAATTTCCCCTTCAATAGAGTCAAAGTCTTGAGCGTGTCCAATACTTAGATTTAATTGTCTCAATGTTGTCCATAACGTATCTTCCTAGATATTGTCTGCAATCTGTATTCCTCCCACAGATATCAACAAAAAAAAAACAAATTCTGTCTTTTCTCTGTTACCTCCAGAAGTGAGTTTTGGATGAGGCGGAGATGTTTCCTGGCATATTATCCACAAGCGTATTTGTGATGCAGCCTTAGAAATATAGTGTTTATACTTTTTCCTAAGGGTTGGTGGCAGTTTATGCCCCACTTTTTTTATCATGAATATTTTTACTATTGATAATCTTTTAACTCTTGCTCTCCTAATTGATGATACCATCGTTGGTTTCACCTCATTGAAAAATAAAATGTTTGATTTAATAAACTTTACTAAGTGTTTTTAAAAAGAGCATACATTCCCCTTTAGTTCTAGACCAACTAAAACATTTTCTGATCACAAACAAAAAAGTTATTCAAGCTAATCATAACAGGGGAGTGAAATAGTAAAGAGCAAAATGAAAGAATTCTGTTGAGATGTGGAAGAATTCTGTTGAAATGTGGAAGAATTCTGTTGAGATGTGGAAGAATTCTGTTGAAATGTGGAAGAATTCTGTTGAAATGTGGAAAAATTCCGTTGAAATGTGGACGAATTCTGTTGAGATGTGGAAGAATTCTGTTGAAATGTGGAAGAATTCTGTTGAAATGTGGAAAAATTCCGTTGAAATGTGGATGAATTCTGTTGAGATGTGGAAGAATTCTGTTGAAATGTGGACGAATTCTGTTGAGATGTGGAAGAATTCTGTTGAAATGTGGACGAATTCTGTTGAGATGTGGAAGAATTCTGTTGAAATGTGGAAGAATTCTGTTGAAATGTGGAAAAATTCCGTTGAAATGTGGACGAATTCTGTTGAGATGTGGAAGAATTCTGTTGAAATGTGGACGAATTCTGTTGAGATGTGGAAGAATTCTGTTGAAATGTGGACGAATTCTGTTGAGATGTGGAAGAATTCTGTTGAAATGTGGACGAATTCTGTTGAGATGTGGAAGAATTCTGTTGAAATATGGACGAATTCTGTTGAGATGTGGAAGAATTCTGTTGAAATGTGGAAAATAATTATAGAAAGAAAGAGGTTAAGTGGAGCTAAGTGAAATATTTTTTTGGACTGAGCTGATGGCAACTTGAAGTGAGCCCCTGAGTCAGTCATGGTTTCTGTTTAATCTTTTTCACACAACTTACTGCCTACAATAATGAATAAACTTAATAAAGAAAAGGTTTAAAAGAGTGACATGACAAAGTGACATGAGCCTAGGTTCAAAAATTAAATATTTTTATAGGTTCGAAGTAACAGTAACAAAATTTAGTGTTTATATGTAGGTCTTTTTTTAATGGGCCATTTTTGGCCATAAGCCTGGACTTTGTGAGCCGTGTCTTTCTTGGGTTGCTACTTCACTGGTTTTAAATCGATGTTTCTATTGGAATACAGTAAGATTTTCTTAACTATGCTTCAAGCAGTTATGAAAATTACCTTTCTTTTTTTTTTGCTGTTACAGCCTGACAAAGAGCCATCAAAGGAGCGCTACATACACATGCTGCAACTTCTACGCCAGCTCTATGAGCAGAACTTCCGTATCTTCCATCACCATGACAACAAGGCTTGCAGATACCTATCAAAGTTCACCATGATGGAAATGACTGCCTGCAAGGAGATCGGCTTTATCAGAGTCTCTGAGACGTAACTCTGTAAATGAGGTGCAATTGTGCTATGAATGTCTTAAGGGTGCATGTTAACCGTGCAACTGCATCTTTAAAATTGAAACTATTGTTTATATTTCAAACCAAAGACACTAGCCAGATTGAAAAAAAACAGAATTAGATTTTCATTTATGAAGAGTTTTTTTCTAGACCCTCACTGAATCATGTTTATGCTAGTCATGTACTTATCAACACAAATTTATTTTCAATGATCTGAAATTTGACATTAGTTTTGTTGCGTAACAGAACAGGAAGTTAAATCGTTTTACATAGCAGGAATTAATAGTAATGTTTCTTTGCTTACAATTTATAAATTATTGTACCATAAATATAAAAAAAAATAATTTTAAAAATAAAAAAATAATTGTGTAAAAGTACGAAACAACTATTTTGGCAGCAGTCACTTGGCTATGTATAGTTTTGCCAACTTAAAAAATATTTATCCATTTCCCATGTGCTGTAATAAATAGCTTGTCATTGGTTGTCTTATTAACAACTGATGATATGAGGTTTTAATCCAGTTATATTCATTGGTATTAATATTATTCTATCTGTGACTGCAATGTTCTATTAGTACATTCACCTTCACTCTTCAAGACATAAGACTAAATAGTCAAGTAGCAATACTACATACAACACTGAACCATCATTTTTGTTTAATAGCTTTTACATAGCTCAACTTTCATGCTTATAGCTCAGAGCGCTGTGGTCCAATCTCTTTTGTGGACCAGTGGGGATAGGGTATCTGGAAGAAGGTTTTCCGTGCTGCCTTTAGGCGCTCAGTAAACAAATCTGCTCGAGTCATTTTGTGTTCCATATTTTAGAGCAATTTCATACAAATGCTTCTTCTTCCATAGTGCTGTCAAAGCATGGAATGGATTGTCTAAATCAGCCATGAAAACCAACAAATTAGCAGAGTTTAAGTCATTGATTAACATGCATGACTAGATTGACACACCAAATGCGTAGGATGTAATTATCTTCTCTTCTGAAGTAGCGTCTATAATCTATAAGATAAGAAGTTTTTCAATTTTGGTGCAACAACTAAATTAGGTAGAAACTAAATCACTTGACTATACTTCCAGAAATCTACCAACTGTTTCTAGTGACAGACTTTCCCAAATGTTCAGATACTGATGTCACTCATCTGTGTATCACAACTCGTTATTGCTTTTAAAAGATTGATTTGATCCACTGACCTATGTAATACCTATGTAATACCTCAATGTAAAGTTCACATTCCTACATTTGATGTCAAAACTTCAGAATTATTGTGTTCCATAAACATATTAACATTCTCTTGTATTCTGTTTATGTAGAAGGGGAGGGGAGACCTATTTATTGAATGTCTTAGCGCAGGGCGTGCATGAAGTTAAGATCCAGAACAACAGATCAATATTGAAAATTGAAAATGTGAGAAAACATAAAAATTAGATAATTTTTTTAGAAGACTTTAGTAGAGATGATAGTTATTTTTAGATTTATTTGAACAGTCTTACTACCCACCATACTCTTGTTGACCTATCCTCTGAACTTTTAAGACCCTGTGAATCAGCAAGCTAGTACCATTACTTGTGACTTGGTAGTTAATGTCACATTGTTTGCTGCCTTAGAATGCTGCAACTTTTCGGCTTTTGGGGTCAGAAGAAAAACTTTTCTGTGAGCATTGAAATATTGTTAGAGCTTTCTAAAATGGTGGGATCAATTTGGTTCTTACATTTAATGAAACTTGAAACCACATATCTACTTCCCTAGAAGAAATAACAGCGCTTTTCTGGGCTTTCTGAATATAAACTTTCTTATTCGTAGTCATTGAAGACATTCTAGATCTGGGTGATTCATAGGCAGATCTAGGTGATCCATAGGTAGACCTAGGTGATCCATAGGTAGATCTAGGTGATCCATAGGTAGATCTAGGTGATCCATAGGTAAATCTAGGTAATCAATAGGTAGATCTTGGCTAGAAAAAGATTTTTAGGTAAATGTTCACATCCAGATTTTAATGCTATTTTTACTTTAAATGTGCTTCTAGATTTATGTCTAAAGCAGTGATACATAAGACAAAGAGTAATGAATATTCAAATTAATAAAGAAATCTATGTTTGTGCACTAAGCTAATAGTAATATTTTACTAATATTTCCAAATTACTCCACTTGTTTCTTTTGTGAAACAGCTATATTCAAAGTGTTTTTAAAAGACTTCTATACAAGTCTCCAAAACTGTTAGCATGCTTAAAAATGACACTAAGCCCTTACCTACTTTCATGCTTTAAAAAAAAAAGTAAATTCATATGCTTTCGGACTTAAGATTCCAATTGAGCCTTGTTGTTTAGAGGAGAAATGAAATGGAAATGTGCAAGAAGTGTACACAATGGGAACATGTGCAGCATCAATGTCGTAGTTCTGCCAACTGGAGACAAACAAAAGCTGATTTACTCCGAGTTGTCTCCCACTGTATGCTAAGTGGTTCCCAAACTGGTGTCAGATAGGGGCGGAAAAAGAATATTGCGTGAGGTGGCCCCTGTACAGTTTTGTTTCCTACAGCAGTACTGACCAGAAGTCACGGTTGCCTGGTCGTGCCGTTTGCATGCTGGTCTGTCATTTGGATTTATCGATAGTCCCGGGTTCAAACCCTGCCCGCTCCCATCCCCCGTCGTCCTGCAGGAGGTTTGGACTAGGAGTAAACTATCTTCAACTCTAAAGGAACATCCAAAACATGTCAAACAAAACAAATCAACATGGGGAAATGTTTCACTGACCTAGAAATATGACCTTCATTCTCTTAAATTATAGCTTTTCTAGCTCTACTTTCATGCTTATACCATGCTCAGAGCAATATGGGTCTTGTTTGTAAACCAGTGTGTGTGGGGGGGGGGGGGGCGGTATCTGGGAGAAGGTTTTGTCTGTGCTGCCTTTGGGCGCTCATTAAACCTCGAGCCAAGCCAATTTCAAGCGTACTTTGCCTCTTGACCATGCATCAAACCTTCTAGTACACATCTTGTTAGATCAACCAGTATCCAGTATTCTTATTACAGGAATCTAAAATTATTATTTTTTCAGCCTCAGCATTTTGTCATTTGCTTTTTGATAATATATTGAAATTATTTTTTTGTTCTCTTCAAGGTGTCTTGATATAATTTTATCTTATCCTTCTGGGTTTTTATTTAATTTTTTTTTATCCTAAAATATTTGTTTTTTTTTTTGTTTTTTTTTTGTGAATTTTCTCTGGAAGTGAAGATTTTTAAACAAATTTTTGTTGTTGGACTGTAACTGACACAAGCTGAGTGAATGAGTGAATCAATGGTTTCGTTTCTTTTTGATTTTTTTACTTTGCAGTTGTTCATTGTCATAGAAACAGGGGGGGGGGGGACTATATTTGTTGGTTAAGCTCATCATACTCACACTGGCACATACATTACACACACACATGAAATTTTTGCTCAGAGTGACTAGTTGATATCTCATGCAAGCAATAGAGCAACCAGCTTTGTATTATTAACTTTCAATAGGGTAGGTCTGATTGTATATTACAGTAAGCTATGGCAGTTGATTTTAATTCTTCACAGCCCCCCCTCTCTCCCCCCCCCCCCCCCCCCAAAAAAAAAAGAATGTATTATGTCTCTCATTCACAGGCCTCATAATAGCAAAATGAAAAAATACATCAAGCTCAATGCAACCAAAACTATCTTTTGAACTTAAGTCTGTAATTCTTAAGCTAAACTATCAACTTGCATAAAAAAGAAAAAAAAGTGCCCATTTCAGACCTTGTGATCTATATGACAGATCATGTAAAGATCTTCTCTTTGGGTGGTTCACGGTTAATGAGGCTGTCATGTGGCCAGCACAACGACCAACCGTCTATACTTTCCCCAACTTATGTCAGGTACCCATTAGAGCTGGGTGGACTCGGAGGCGCCCTTAAGATCGGGAAGGAAAAATCCTGGTCTTCACCAGGATTTGAACCCAGGTACCTCTGATTCAGAAACAAGCACTTGACCACTTACCCACAGCGCCTCCATCAACTTGCATGCACGCACACTCAAAAAATTTCACTTATTGCACAAGGAAATAAAAGAAAAAATGTATATAAACACATTAATATTGTTTCTTTCATGTTTCATAGTTCTGCTTTAGATGCCGGTATTACATATTTTAATGATAAATTATATTGCTTTGTAAACATAGAGCACTTTTAATTGCTTGTATTGGTAATAGAAGATCCATCAAACAATATATGGGTCTTCCATTTCCTTCATATAGTAGATTTTAAAATGTCTTGTATTATGGCTGTGCTTTTAGTACAGGTACACATTGGCGTAGCTAGGGTGGGTGGAGGAGGGTAGAGAGTTTGAAAATCCCCCCCCCCCCCAGGCTTCCACTTGAGGGGGGCCCCAATTGAGTATTTTTTACATTAAAGTTAAATATTACGCAAAACGCAGGGGCCCCCAAAGAGTTCAACCCCCGCGTGCCCCCAACTGATGGAAAATTCCTAGCCATGCCCCTGCAGGTACATCTGGGTTATTAAATAGTTCTTATCTCTTGGTCGAGGTCATATTGTCTGTATAAATTATTTCGAAAATCAGACTACAAAATGCTCATAACTAAAAGAAGAAAAACTCCGGATGTACCAACATTTCTCTCTAGATTCTCTCCACTCGCTACTTACATTTGTGGCTCTTCAGAAACTTTGTACATATTGATAAAAGTGTCATGGAACTTGTACAGGATCTTTATGTCTGCGTCTGCAAGTGTACATGTCATGAATGAATTACATCACTTGGTGAATATGTAGTGGTTTGAAAGTAAATTATTCATGTGTTTTGGAATATATTTATTTAATACCTACGTGACATTGTTGATAGTGAATATTGACAAAATATGCTGTTGTAGTTTTTAAAACTATGTGGAATTACTTTGAAAGAGAATTTGTAGGAGTTATTTTATCATGAGTAGATTTTTAAGTGTGTTTGTGAACACTTTAGCTTAGGACACGGACATATGGATTTTTATTTAGGAAGTAACACAGTCAGTATTTCAGGGCTTGAACCATTTCCCCTTTGTGTCCAGGACTTTTATACTTAGTGTAGTGGTTCTCAAAGTTTGATTCTCAAGGGCCACTTGTTTAGTGGTTCCATAAATAATGATCAGGCTTTCATCTGGTTTCTACAAGATTAACCATATGATTGAAGGAGGGCAAGACACAGTGGCTCCAATAGTTTGATTCTCATAGGTCACTTAATTAGATTCAGTATAGAGGTTCCCATGACTTGATTCTCATAGGTCACTTAATTAGATTCAGTATAGAGGTTCCCATGACTTGATTCTCATAGGTCACTTAATTAGATTCAGTATAGAGGTTCCCATACTTTGATTCTCTAAGGTCACTTGTTTTTAGATTCAGTGTAGTGGTTCCCATACTTTGATTCTCAAAGGTCACTTGTTTTTAGATTCAGTGTAGTGGTTCCCATACTTTGATTCTCAATATCCTCACCTGCTTGTGTCCTGTTGACAAATATTTACTTTTGGGTTATATTTATACTCCAGGTTGTGCATTTGAATTCAGTTTACTTGGAAATTGTGAGATGCTGGGGCAGTAGTTTCAAAAAGCATTAAAAAAACAAAAAGTCTATTTAGTAGAAAAAAAAAAATAAGGTTGTAGCTTTGCCATATTTGAAGTTATGTGAAATAATTATTACCGATACTAATATATTTATATTCAGTCTCAATATCGCAGCATTATGTAAGTTAGGCCAGAGGACATAATCTTGCCAATCTGTTTGCAGACCAGTGGGTGTGACAGAGCCAGAACTATTGTTGGTTGAATATTGTTTTAAGATTGTACCATATTATTTTTCTTATTATAAAGAGATTATTAAAATTGTACCATATTATTTTTCTTCTTATTATAAAGAGATTATTTGAACATGTTTATTAAATTTAATGTTATTTAAATAGATGAAAGTATTTTTCTTTTCTGTTCATCAGAACAATGTTTGATCTGCTATGTTACGAAGCCAAACGTTGAGTTGTATGTCTTGTATGTATATTGAAACTGTATGTTCATGATTATAAATAATGAAATAAAAATGTTTTAAGTTCAATAGAAAGAAAGACTTCATTGTGTTAGTTGAAATAATTCTGTTTTCATTTTGTCATGGTTCTATATTTAATTGTATTGAATTGAAACTTTGTAAGACTTTTGGAACTCCAGGCATATGGAAGCTTGCCTCCAACTGACAGTCTGAACAAACTTCTGTCTGGGAAAGCTCCTAGCAGATGTAAATTATTACATTTCTATTACTGATGACTCAATCCCAGGATGTTTGGATAAGAAGTGAGGTCATAGGCTAAGCACACCAAGGATGCCCCCCCCCCCCCATTCCTTCTCTGTAACCACATCAGCTGTGCAGGTGTCCGCCATAAAAACGGTCCTTTGAGGAACGGTGTGTGGACAGTGAGATGATTGTTGTGGCTTTCTTCCATCCCCGCCAGCGCAATGATCCTTAGGCACCCCAATGGGAATTATGTCTAGTTTTACCATTATGTTGCACACACAGTCTAGTTTTTTAAGTACAAAGGACATCTCTTTTCTTCTATTTTAGAATGCCAGAATCTATAATTAATTATTGTTGATTTTGATGGGACCCAGCTTCCTATCTAATCAGTCTGTCCATGTTCTGTGTTGAATAGTGCACTGATGCACACCGTAAATGCCATTTCTGGGGCAGAATTCAAACATGACTTCATTTTTAAAATGGAGCATGGTAGCTAAGTAGCAAAGCTTCTGAACCAAGAGGTCACTGGTTCTTATCTCATTGAAGGCTGGGATTTTCAATCTCAGCGTTTTTAGGACGCCCATGAGTCCACCCAACTCTAATGGGTACCTGAAATTTGTTGGGGAAAGTAAAAAATTGTCATTGTGCTGGCTTCCTTCAGTTGTAGAATGACCATGGTTCATCTCAAACACTTTTTCATGTGATTGTGGAGCCCTATTTTGGAGAGAAACTCCCGTCCACATATATTGCAGGTTAAAGTGGCTTTCACTTTGGTGGTAGAGGAGCCAGCCAGTTTTGTATGGCACGCTTTTCTATTAGAGCTGCGGCTCAAGTTTTTTTTTACTTTCCATAGCTTTCTTGGTCACCGCCTCTCTCTGTCTAGTGCGGTCAAGGGCTATGTCTTCCCAGTGGTCAGTATCAATGTTCACTGCCTTTAGGTCCCATTTTTTTAAAATCCAAGTAACGGAAGTGTGTGTGTGGGGAGGGGACCTTTTTTTTTTTAGCCAGATGCTGAGATGAGAGTAGTGGTTGAATAATGTTTTTGGCATGCGATAGTCTCCATCGGTCAAACTCAAACGTGTCCAAGCCAGCACAGGATCTCAGTATTGCACATTCTCTCTTGCCATGACACTCTTGTTAACCATTGTCCATAAGAATAAGTGACCTTTACATAATAAGGCCTGAAAAGGGGGGTACTTCTTTTAGAGGGGGAAAATCATTTACATTTTAATTATTAAGTGGCTCGTAATGTACTTTGTATAAGTTTGAACCTACAACTTTAAGCAGTTTAACAGTACAAAATTTTTATTTCTGTTTCTGTTCATATTTGTGTCCATTAGTGATGTATAGCAAGGTTTCTTCTAGACAGCAGTGTGTCTGTCATTTGAAAATAAACTTACCAGCTCACAGAAATCTGAAGAAATTGACTTTCCATTTAAATGAATAAAAAGTCAATAGTGGGATGCATGGAAGAAAGGAAAAAATGCTAGCCTCCTTATTGAGGGGGGGGGGGGGGGTTGAGTTAAAATTCCTTCTGAAACTGATTTATGTAAGCAGACGACTAAAGGTAGAACAAAAACCTCCCATGAACCCCCCTGCCCCCACTTGTTCACAAAAGAGAGCATTGAGCATGCTCTAGAGCTAAAAAGTTGTGCAATACAAAAGCAGGTTTAATAAGAAAGGTTTTCTTTCAGATAAACTTTGTGAAAATTCATTCCCAATCTTTAAGTGGATTGATCCGTGGAGACATATTTTGATTGTACATTTTTTTTTTTCATGTGTCAGAAACATGTAGGCTTATAGAGCAGTCTTATTTGCTGAAGTCAGTTCTCAATAACTATCATTCAGTCAACAGCAAACATAACAAATACTGATAGTGACAGTTGCATATAAAAAAACAACAAAAAACCTTGTAGATTTTCATATGTTATTTTGTTTGAAACACAAGTGGAAAAAAAAAGCTTAAAAAATTCATTGACATTACATAATGGCACAAAATAAATACAAAAAAAAAGTTCTATGACCTATCTCTCTAAGTTCAAGACAGATCTACAAGCCTTAGTGAATAGTCAGGTGACAGTATGCATAGCACTGACCACTATATTTCTACAACATGTAAGAGGTGTACCACCATATTCGTCCATAATGTATTCATCTGCAGAAGTCAACAAGTTCACAAGTAATTCAGAAAACAAAAATTAATTTGCAAGATTATAAATACAAGAAACAATTGAACTGCAAGTACATTATAAATATTACATTATGAAGATATTAAAACAAAGCCAGACAAAACAAAATCAGATTAAAAAAATGTAACTATAGCATTGCAGTAGTAGTACATATAAAATCATATTCTTTTTCGAAGAAACTTTGTCATTTAAGACAAGCTGGACATCACATTGTCATAGTGGACATCACAGGGCAACATTAATGTGCCTCTCTGTACATAGCCATGAAGACCCAACAACAATCACATGGGTGCTTGGCATTAAATTGTACAAATTGACAACATTTCAAGCATGCACTATGACCTTACATATCAAATGAGTCTGTTATAAAAAAAACAAAACATCAGCAATGGAATTTATAAGTTCAACAATTGCGCTTAAGAAAAATTTTAGCCTTTAAGTAATAAGAAGTTGTATTTACAGTCAAAGAGGAAACAGCTACAGGGTAAAACATCAAAGTTCTAGGTTTAATATAATCACAAACAGAAAAGGCCAGATAAATTGCCAACTTTGAGTTTAGTGGGGGGAAAAATAATTCTGTAAAGACCTATTTGAAATTCAGACTTGAATATCAATTTTCAATCAGCTGGGATAAAATGAACTCATAAAAACAAAACAAAAATAAAATCTTGTGTAACAAAAAGGATGTGTTAAAGATTATAGTTTTTTTATTCACTTGAGTTTTTCTGGATTTTATTTTTAGCAATGAAGTGTTTTTATGTTTAAAGGATTTAACGGTAATTACTACTTACAAACATTCAGAAAACTACTAACAGACATTCAGGACTAAATATTATAGTTCATTGACTTCTTGTTTTTTTGTATGTGATTTCACTACAGGAACACTAAAGGGCCTGCAATGTAAACTCTTCAGGAAACATCTTTATCCTCCCATGAATATAAATAAAGTTTACTTGTCCCATAACAAATAAATCACAAGATTTAACACTACCAAAAGTATCAGGTATCATCTCAGTAGAAAAAAAAAGTTTAAATTCTGGACTCGCACAATGAAAGATTCGGTTTATCTACAAAATAAAACAACAAACTTCAATTTAAAAAGGTTGGAATAAGCCATTTCGACGAATAACTCACTACTGTAACTCAGGCTACTTAGTAGATTAGTAAGTTGATTGGCTGAATGAGCCATGTCATAACACACCTATAGCTGTGAGTCGTAAAACAGCTGTGTTCTTAGAAACAGCTGTGCTCAGGTGTTAATGTACATAAAGAAAACAGCAGCACAAAGGGAAACAATTCCAGATCACAAACTAGTTCACTTGAGATGAACTAAGAATGCTGACATATAAATACGTTCTATTTATACTTTATCAACAAACATATGGGGGGGAAAACATTTCCTGTACTCTAGGAAGTGGTGTCAAAGGTCACAACAAACCTATATAAATATCTTTATGAGGGAAGGCAGTAAGGGGACACAACTCTGGGTGTATTTAGAACCATGACAAAACAATTGTTGATAGTTGAAGAGTCTACAAACATGATTAAATAAATGTGCTTAGACAAAACGCTGGGTTTAATTTCTAAATCTACATTATGAAAAAAAAAACAAAAAAAAAAACAACATTAGTTAGATGACTGTTTAAATAAGTTCTTTAAAAAAAACACACTTAAATGCAACAAAATTAAAGTGATCCAAAAATATTTATTTTCGTTTTTAAGAAAAGTCATTATTCAAAGTAATGGCTAAAGTTAGAAAAAAATATCTGGTGATTATTTCTGTTTTTTTTTTTCTTTGAGCTATTATCAATCTTTTTTTTTTTTGCCTCAAACTTAAACAACATTTGTATGAAAGAGCTTGGGTCTTTATTTTAAACCAGTGATTTTCAACCTACAGCCTGCTGGCCAAATCTAAGTGGTGCTCCCCTAACAGGCAGAAACAAGTCGGCCAGCACTGACCTACACTTTGTCCTTGCCCCACCTGCCCTCAGCCTCATGTCATAACGCTGTCTCGTCCACGTATTGTCCATCAATGGCTAGAGAGTCCTCGTCCTCAGAGATTCTGTCCATGTCCAATCTGGCACCTCCGGCTGACATATTGCTTTCATAGCGAGCCTGCTGCTCAAGGCACTCCTCCTTCATTTTGGTCAGCAGCCGATGGAGTTCTTTGTTCTTAGGGGCTAGCCGCAAAGCTTCCATAAGGTCCTGCTGAGCGGCTGAGTAATGTCTGATGGTGATACGACAATTAAAGGTTTGATAAAAACATATTGTAATGTATACAACTAAGAAAGACTATTTGAAGTGTTTTTTTTACACCTTAATCAAGAAGTTATCAATCTGTCCACCACCTTGTTTCCTTTTTAATCAAAATGATTATTTTTTTTAGACTTGAAAATACAGTGATTTGCAAAGTAAGTAAAAGTAAAGTTCCCCTTTAAGACCTATGCGGCCTATAGGGCAGATGATGTAAAGTTCATCTGTTTCTGTAGCCCATGGTTTATGAGAGTGTCATGTGGACAGCACAATGGTCATCTGCCCTTACTTTTCTCCAACCAATGTGAGGTACTCATTAGAGCTGGGTGGGCTTATAGGCACCCAAAGATCCCAAAATTTAAAATCACAGTCTTCACCAGGATTTGAATTGGGGACCCCCGGTTTGGTAGCAAAGCAGTTTACCACTCAGCCAAAAAACATCTGATGATTTAGAGAAACAGCATAAAAAAAGCTAAAATAAAGACACTACATCCCCATAATTGCAAATTCTTTGTTTATAAAATGTTTTGCTTGCTTCAAATGTTTCTTCAGATTTAAAGATAATGATAACCAGCAGGCAGAGTTTGAACTCTTGGACTATCAAGATCACTGAATGACATTCCAGAGTGCATATCACAATGACCAAGCAATCATCCGTTTGCAAAGTTTGAGATATTTTTGTTTAAAAAGGAATATTTTTCTTGCATGGAAAACAACTGAAGCAACAAACAAAATACAGACATTCATCAACTGATGTCTGATAAATAGCTTCAAAATACAGGGGTATAGGATAAAAAAAGAAACGCCAAACTGTGGAATATGGGTGGACGGACAAATATAGAGGTGCAGATCTTAGAAAGTGGAAAATGTACCAACAAAAGATCTATTTGTACTAGATGAAGCCGAGAGGACAGGAAAGAGCTGGGAAGCCATGAAAAACAAGAAAGAGACCCTGGAGAGGCGTGCTTTTACTGAGTTTTACTGAGTTACCATGAGGAACTTGTTTTTACTGAGGCCCTATGTTCCATTAGGAACATGTTTTTTTTACTGAGGCCCTATGTTCCATGAGGAACATGTTTTTAATGAGGCCCTATGTTCCATAAAGGCCTATGTTCCATGAGGAACGCAAAGGAAAGATGAGGATGTTTCCTTGCTTACAAATTGATCCTTTTACTTTTGATAATAAAATTGAAGTTTTAAGCTCAACAAAAGCATGTCTCCATTTCATCAATTAATGTAAAAAAAAAATTTTTTTTAATTTGTCCTTTTTTGTTTAGAGAATTCAAATGACTTAAAAATGGACTCTGGTTTTACCTAGCTTGATCAACGATTACCCAAGACCTGAAAAAAGAAAACAAAAGTGTTCAATTTGAAACATAAAAAAGTCCATTCCAACCTTTCATCTCTTTTGGCCCTGGCCCGAACATAGTAAGCTTCATAACAATTAGGTTTGATCTCCAGAGCTTTGGTCGCTAGGTCAGCAGCTGATTGTAGGTCCTGGAGAAAGTTTTTGACAACTTAACATACAAAAAAACTCAAGTGTGTACATTTTAAACCTAAATCTGTTTTACACTTCTAATAAAAAATAAAACTTAAAATTATTTAAAGTTTTAAAAAATAACTTACATTTAGTTTTCTTTTACACCTAGATAAACTCAATAGGAAGGTAAGTCTCAGGTCTCTAAATGTCTGAGCTTCGTCAGGACTGTTCTCATTGGGGAATTTTTTCAATGCATATTGGTATCTCTGACTGGCTTCCTTCATACGATTTTTCTGAAAAAGGAGAATACATGAAGTAGATAATAAAATATATAGATTAGGCCTACGTAATTTAATATAGTTCCCCTTTAAGACATAGGGCAGATGATGTAAAGATCATCTGTTTCTGTGGGCCATGGTTAATGAAGGTGTCAAGTGGCCAGCACAATGACTAATCACCTTTACTTTTCCCCAACTAACGTCAGGTACCCATTAAAGGGGTGGATTCAAAGGTGCCCTAAAGATCCAGAAATAAAAAAAAAACAGTCTTCACCAGGATTCATGGCATAGAAAAGTCAATAATGGCTTCTATGGCAATGTAGCAAAGAGGATAGCTGATATCAAAGTAATTAAAACATGAAAAATTGTAGACAAAGATAGACCCAGCTCTTTCAATTAACATAATTAACTTTTCAAAGCAAAGATGGCACTCCACAGCCATCTTTGCCTTCATAGAAAAGAAAATATTCTCAACTTGTACCACGAAGTGAAAGAATTATTCAATTTAAGGAGGCTGCAGGATATACCAAAATAAAAAAGAACAGACTTCACGGGGCAGGTTTCTTTGAAAGAATGCCAGAGAACAGAGGAACAAAAACAGCACATCAACAAAAAAACAAAAGGCAGGCAACCCAAAGGCAGACCACAAAAAAGATGCATTGATGATGTAGAGACAGATCTACAACAACTTTGGGCATGGAAACAAAAGGCTTAAGAGAGATCTGAATGGAGGGATGTGTTGAGGCAGGCCAGAGCCCTCCTTGTGCTGTAGAGCCACGGGAATGGATGGATGCAAGGAAGCTGCAGATTTTTTAAAGTGAGACCAGGAACTTCTTTTTGTGACCATTCACATTGGAAACACAACCTTGATCAACAATATAACATTCTAGAACTTGTAAAATAATCAGGTATATGGCTTAAAACACAAAGACAAGTGACCAATATCATGTGACCACTACCTTATACAGCATGTTACCATCCTCCATGAGCTTGTTCAACAGAAGTAGTAGGACGTCAGTTTTGCCTGCGGCCATGGCCCAAGTGTCCGGACCTGTGGATATGCAATACGTCAGTGTAAAATGTTCAAACATGGGACT
Organism: Biomphalaria sudanica; assembly: GCA_036873155.1. Taxonomy (NCBI): domain Eukaryota; kingdom Metazoa; phylum Mollusca; class Gastropoda; family Planorbidae; genus Biomphalaria; species Biomphalaria sudanica. Next base: position 387,279 of record JAZGLO010005563.1, on the reverse strand, counting down.
AGTATCAAGTTTCAGAAACATAATTTAGAACTTCAATGCCCAATGGATATAATCTACAGAAGCAAATGCTGCACATGAATGTAATTAATAGACTATGCTTGGCTTACAAAAAACTAAATAAAATATTTGATCCCTTTTTAAATCGCTAGAATTTTTTCTTTCATAAACACATCGATAATAAGATCCAATGATAAAATTTCAAACACATTTCATTGCTCCTATTTAAAATTCATATAGAATTAAGCTCTTCACCACAAACTTATTGCAGCAAGCAGTTCAGATGATGTTATTGTCATCTGTTTCTTTAGCCAACAGTTAAAAAGCAACGTAATTAGTAATGTGGCCAGCATAACTACCAACTGCCTATACTTTCCCTAACTAAAGACAGGTACTCATTGGTTGGATTCAGGGCACCCTAAAAATCCCAAATTTCAAAACCCCGGTCTTCACTGAAATTTAAACCTAGGACCTCAGGTTCGAAGCAAAGCTCTAAACCACTCATCCACTGCGATCCCTATAGCTCATATATGCATATACATATTTTCCTCTTTAACAGTTCAGCTACTCCAGCCCCTGTTTATACTATTTATACAAAACTAAATCTAAACAATGAAAATAACAGAGACCCCTCCCCCCAAAACAGACACACACAGTGTGGTTATTTTTACCAAGTTTTGCTCCTTTCCTAAGAAAACAAACAATGACCGCTGTGTTCCTTGAGGCTATTGCTCTGTCCAGTGCTCTCATGCCACTCAGATCTGTGTGCTCAATGGATGCCCCGTGGTCAACTAAATACTGGACCTAGAGAAGAAAGTGAATTTTGAGGTAAACATATCTTCATTGATTTTGAGATATACAAGTGCTTTCCAAATGTTTTAGAGAAATCTTACAATATTGGCATCTCCGAAGAAGGCAGCCAGATGGAGAGGACTGCGTCCACTGTTATCTGTGTGATGGACATCAGAGCCCTGTTTTACCAAAGCTTCTACCACAAACATGTGACCACGAAGACAAGCCCAGCAAAGGGCAGTCAGGCCTTCTTTGTCTGTACTGTTCTGTTTTGCTCCTGGAGTAGTACATTTCAGTTTTATAATATAAGAATGATATTTTTTTGATTACAATATGTAACAAATCTGAGTTGTTTACATTTCAAGACCTTACCCTTTTTTGTCAGATAAAATTTTACTTCAAGTTTTTCAAACTTAATTTGATCATTTAATCCCATGTACCTGATGACAGGTTCAGTAGAAATAAACTTTCCATTCTAATATTTTTGTAAGTTTGGGCAACTAACATTTAAGACTAATATTTTGAGCAAAACTTAAAAATCGTACGAAGGGAAGTAAGCTATGTGTTTGTTATAAAAATTACATTTATAAATGTTTATATTTATAAATTGTAGCAATAATAATTTGAGTATTTTTTTTAATGTGCTTCACTAAAAAGAAAATTTAATTTTAATAGTTATAAGATTTAATTTAATTTGATAAACTATGCATCATACATCACAATTTAAAATGTTTAGACCAATTCTGTGATGAAAGATTTGCACAAAAGAAATAGAACTACACAACTTTTATTGAGCATAGTTTTCATTATTCAGTAATAGAGGTATGTCTAAGAGACATACATTTAATACATTAATGATGAGCAACCAGCATCTTTATCATAATTTCATGTTATATTTCAGAAGCTTGCTAAGCTTTAAATAGTTCCATAAAATAATAAAAAATTAAAAGAGATTTCAAGACTACCTATTGTACAAACTCAATGGTCTATGTATAATTATTTAAAATATTGGATGTACCAGGCATTTACTTCAGTTAAAGTCAAGCCCGTATAGTTTGAAACTAGAAAAAAAAGAAAAAAAAAATAGTTTGAAACTACAGCAGCACATAGCCTCAGGATCTTATGTGAAATATAAAAGTAATGATAAAAGGCACTGACCTTTCTCTAGCAACAAGTTGACCACTCGGATGTGACCCTCACTAGCGGCTATCATAATAGGCGTTCGTCCATACTTGTCAGGGGTGGAAATGTCAGCACCTGCAGCCATCAGCATATCACAGATCTCCCACTTGCCAGATTTGGCAGCACACAACAGTGGGGTGAAGGACTTGCTGTTTGGAAGTGACACATCTGCACCGCAGTCTAACAGAAAATGAGCAGTTTCTCTTCTACCATGAAGACAAGCGGCAGTCAAAGCTGAAAGCAAAGGCACACTTTGAGCTTGAAGAGTTCATAGAGATATCATTAAAAATATATACGAAACAACAAAAAAATAAGTCAAAGAGTGAATTTCTCTTCATTTTCATTATGGAAGCAAGGGGAGACTACTGCTAGCTGCAATAAGTTTGTGGTGAAGAGTTTAATTCTATATGAAAAAAAATGTACACCAATCGGTGGTGTAACTTCATTTTATGTAGATGTTGAATGTGTTCCACTTCTTTTCTAAGTCAATGACTTATTTTTGTAATTTAGTATATTGTTAACTTGTCACTTTGTCATGAGTTGGTGTGACGTCAAATGTCAACTATTACTTAAGGTTGCATTTCGCCATCTTGTGCTTGAGAGACAAGCTTTTTATTGGTCCTGAAAACTTCTGGGTTTTTAGCTATTGGACAATCTTGGCCATATCGCCTTGGATCTATTCTGGGTAGGACTCTTTGTCCCCTGTTTAGGGTGAGTTTTATTCTATAATGTTATATTTTATGCAGATTCGTTTATATTTATAGTTCTGGATCAGACGTTAGAGTCTTGTTGTTTACTTCTATAGGGTTTCAGTGTTGGAGTTACCCCTTTCATTGTTGTTATCATTGCCAGTACTGATGTACAGAATTTCATGACATTACTAATGCAAGTTAAGAAATTTAGTAATAGATTTAGGCTCTTATGTCCCTTTAAATATATCAATTGCTATAAAAACTGTTGCCAGATAGGTGTCTAAGCAAATTTACAATTGCATTGAAAGCTATGCATTTCAGTATTGCCTGCATTATGTGTACTAATGAGAAATACTTGGAATGTGCTAGATCCATGGGGGCCTACTTGTACAATCTCATTTTGTCTAACGAATCTCCCACCAGTGTATATTTACCAGTTTCTTGCAACAAGGTGTCCATCAAGTTAAGTCTAGAACCACTGTAGTTTTGGTGTAGGTATTCCAAGATCTGTGAACACACATAGAAAGAAACAAAATGAAGTTAATGAGCTGAAAACAATTAATTTAAAACAATGGGGACACAAAATGTCTTGAGCTCTTTATAAATGGAAGACTCAAGTAATCAGTCTTCATCTCCCCAGTATGTTGGCCTCCACTACGCCAAGTATATTTTCATCAATGCATAATCTTAGAGCAAACATTAAATGGCTGCCTGGTCATGTGATATGTGCACTAGACTGTCGTTCCGTTGTCCTGATGTTCCTGGGTTCATACTCTACCTGCTGCCATCCTCCGTTGTCCTGCGGGACCTTTGGACTAGGAAGTAGATTATCTTAAGGAACATACCAGACATGTACATCCATCCATCCCAGTGGCTCTACAGCCCATGGAGGGGTTCGGGCCTGCTTCAACAAATCCCTTCATTCAGATCTCTCCTGGGCCTTTCGTCTCCATGCCCTAACCCCAAGCTGTTTTAGATTTGCCTCCACATCATCAATGCGAGACATGTACAACAAAAACAAAACATTGGAAAAGAAAAAAGGATAAGCCACTTGTTACCAGAGTTATCTCATTTATTTAAGTGAGTAATATGTCCCTTGTTTTAACTTTTGCTGCCTAACCAAGATTGCAACTCTTTAGGTGTCAGACTGGACTGTGCAACTGATAAGGGCAGATCTTCGAAAGTAAGACAAAGAAAATAATATCTGATATTATTACAGAAAGCCCTTCTCACTGCCAGGGATAGAAGAAAGCCCCAAACAAACATGTGACTATCCACAAACAGCTCCTCAAAAGGGGGGTATATTTTTTTGAAACTGCAATGGCTGATGCTGTAAAGAGAAGGAATAAAGAGGACCATGGCTGATGCTGTAAAGAGAAGGAATAAAGAGGACCATGGCTGATGCTGTAAAGAGAAGGAATAAAGAGGACCATGGCTGATGCTGTAAAGAGAAGGAATAAAGAGGACCATGGCTGATGCTGTAAAGAGAAGGAATAAAGAGGACCATGGCTGATGCTGTAAAGAGAAGGAATAAAGAGGACCATGGCTGATGCTGTAAAGAGAAGGAATAAAGAGGACTTTTGGCATAACCTCTAATCCAAGCGTCTAGGGAATCTTTTAATTCAAGAACATTTTAGTGTGCCCCCTGTAAAAGGTTCACTTTTTGATAAGCTGGTTACTTGATACCCTTTAACCACTATAGCCACTGAAACAAATTAAACAATTCCCTTATTGAGTTACCTGTCTGTTGCCTGTGGCTCCAGCAGCCACAAACGACTGAGTGATGGCTTCATCTTTGGTGGGCTCACCAGTGACCACTGGCCACTTGCTCTGGAGCAGGAAGATGAGAGCATCTCTCTGGCCATGAATGACTGCATGTATTGCAGCACACTGACCTTGATTATCCTGGGCTGATAGCTACAACATTAGATAAGTTAAACAAAAGATATTTAAAAATTATAATTTTATAATATGAAAGAGTTAAACAAGTAGGTTAAATACTATCAGACACTTATATCAAATTTCACTCATTCATAATGGCTGCTATGCAGACTCCACCAATTTTTAGGTATTTGCCTAGTTGGCCGAGACTAAATAACAAGCATTATATAAAAATACTTTAAGACAAAAACGTATAAGGAAAAGCACCACACAATCACTGCCTAATTTCTTACTACTGTAAAATTTTCCATTTTTCTTTAAAAAACAAAATTAATTAATTGCAACTAATTGAATAAATTTTTGACTGATTCATATACATAATTGATTTGTATTTGTGAAAAGTTTCAACTTGATCCATAAATGGAAAGTGGAAAGAAAAAAAAAACAGACAGACAAAATTCATGAATATAAACTTTGTAAAAATGAGATAGAATGTAAAAATAACCTACCAATCATTCTTAAATATCATGGAGATTCTTTTTCAAATATCTGCCTCCATAACATTTAAATTGTTGTGATTTAACACCAAAAATTTTGAACATTTACAGTGATGATGAATAGAGCAAACTAAAAGTAAATTGGCCAATATCTGAGTTTTTTTTTTTTAGGAATCAGAATTATATCAGGAATAACATTTCCAGTTCAGATGATAGAGACAGAGCCAAGAAAATCTAAATGCCTAAGGAAATAATGAAAGAAACAGATGTAAGGAGTAATGTAGGATGGAGTTAAAAATTGATTCCTGATTTTAAAGTTCTCGATGAATTTATCCTGTGGTATAACTTACTCTGGCATTTTTCCTACACAATATCCTCATGACCTCCAGCTGACCAGCGGCTGCAGCGTGGCAGAGGGCAGTCATGGACGTGTCTGAGGCTGCATTGGGATCAGCTCCAAATTCAATCAGCAGTGAAACCATGTCCACAAATCCTTCCCTGGCTGCCACACACAGGATGGGGGAGTTGTTCAAATATTCAGTCTTGGTGTTGGGGTTAGCACCTGACAACAGGATTAGTCGACTGACCTGTTGAGGACAGCACACGAGAAACATTTCAATAAACAGCTTGAATAAGAAAATATCCTAAGTTAAAACTAAGTGTAAGTGTAATACATAAAGTGTATCAATTAGTTTGGATCAATCAAGTAATTGAATTTGTAATAGATCTAGGTTAACAGTAATAAATCTATCCAATTAGAAATATTTTTTACCTATTGTTTTTGTTTAGCGCATTTTCTTGCTTTAGTTTTCTCTATAGGCTCTGATCCTATCCCTGGTCTGGACCAGTTGGGAAGGGGTAGGGAAGAAAGAACTTGCAAAAGCAAGCACCTGGTGCCTAAACTGGCTGGCTACCTCCTAGGGGAATTCACACACTCATTGCCTTGTGGTTTTACCCATAGACACTCAGGCTGTGTTCAGATTAGCTGTTAGACAAACTCATCTTGACATTGGGTAAGAGAATGCTCCCTGAGACACTTAGGCTGTGTTCAGACTGAGTTTGAGTTTTTGGCACATTGGCACAATTTAGGCAATGTTGTGCCTATAATCCTTCAAGGTTACTCTCCCTTCATATCACAAGAGCTAAATTTTATACAGTTAGGTCATTAAAAGCAAGGTCTATTCACAGTTAAAATAGTAAAAATTTATTAATTTAATAAAAATCTGTTGTAAATATTATATGTTCACAATTTCTTTGCCCTATCACAAATCAAACTTTTGCAGACAACCCCACCTCCCGACAAAGCCCAGTACCTTCCCAGGGTTGACATTATCGAACAGTGTTTTTAAAATGTGTACTCCAAAAAATTTCCCCCTAATATCCTGGTATCTGGGGCAATCAATGAGGATATGTTCCACAGTGAGACAAGAGTCACAGTACTCACACAGTGAGGGCTTCTCTTTTTTCAGCACAAAGTAGTGCGTGATGTAGGTGTGGCCAATTCTGGACATGGTTGTGCTTTCATGCCTTATCAGACCCTTAGATGTGGGCTGCCACCTGACATCCGCCACAATCTGTCTGAGTTTGTTGTGGGTCTCAGCCTCCCACCAATCCTGCCACTCTCGATAGGTGGCGGAGGCTGTGTTCAGACTACCTGTCATATGGACTTACCTTAACATTGGGAGAGAAAATGTTCCTCTGAGACACTAAGGCAGTGTTCAGACTGTAGGAACTCAAACACATCCAGTAGGCCTGCATGTCACGGGAAGAGTAGCCCAGCTGGCGGCTGATGGACTTGTATATGTGGGCCTTCAGGATGTGGTGTCCCAGCTCTATGGTCTTGTCAGGGGTCAGAGGAGCTGAGACTCTGGACAGTCGAAAGGCCATAAGTGAGTGCCCATTTCTACAAAATAATTTAAGAATTGCGTCAGCATTTAGCCATAAGAAGAAAATAATAATAATAATTATTTAAGGCCTGTCAAAGACACATTATTTTCATGACTTATACAAAACTTAGATAACTTAGACCAGTGTTTCCCAAAATTTTTCTTAGTGGAACACTTTGCACATTCTGAGTAGAACAATTAGCTTATTTTTTTAGAGAAGATTAATTCATGTGGTGGCCTACTAGTTAATTATTCCAGTAGCTTGTGGAACAACTAATCAGGTCTCTGAATACTAGGGTTCCGCAGAGCACAGTTTGGGAAATACTGACTTAGAGCAAAACTATTGATTTTGCTTTAATTAATACATACATTATTTTTGTACACAAAGTCTAATTATTCAGTAAATAGGTCAACAACCCAGTTCAAAAAGGGAAAGAGTCACAGTGAATTGAAAGAAACCATTGCAAAATTGACCAAGCATAAAAAAAAAATACAAGCAAATTTTTAAAAAACATAGTAAAGATTTTTTTCTTTAACTCACAACATACATATTGACCAGTTGTTCATTCATTAAAAAAAATATAGTATGTATGTTTCATTGCATTGTTAAACAAATAATATGATGGAAAAAAACATTTAAAAAATTTTTTTTTGACCTTTTATTTCAAATAAATACATGACTTAAAATCCCATAGAGAACCACCTTGGATAAAGTACTTTTGGGAATGTGTCCTGGAATGGTCAATTTTTGTGGTTTTTTAAAATATTATGATTAATTTAGTTCATTTTTTTGTTTTTAATTTTTATTTACTAATGATGCTAGAGGGCTGAGTGTACCTCCTGGTCATTAAACATAAAACAACGTGCATGTTGAATTTTAAAACATGGGATTTATTCAGGTCATTTGGTCAGTAACTGAATCAGGTCAAGTGTTTACATAAAATTAGGCAAAAAGATAATAAAAGTAATAACTACCAACTTATTCTATAGTAGTACAATTAGGGTCTATTCTAAAAGATAAAATGATCTAAGATTTAAAAAAAAACAACTAAATGACCAGTTGTTCTGATCAAGGTTCTAAACATCTATAGTTACAAGCAATTTATCTAATTATAAGTCCATATAAAAAAAATTAAAAATCCAGATACAATAAACTTCAGCCTGCATTCTCTAAATGATTTACATATTTTTGTAGTCACTAAAAACTAAAACAAACAAACACAAATTTCTTGATACCCTATAGATGTAAATGTGTGATCATTTTTTTGTTTGTTTCATTACATAAGTTTTCAGTTTTTGATAATCATAACCACAGAGGATGCACATTTTAAAAAATAAGGAAGTTGAAAATAGTAATTAGTTGATTAATATTTTAGTCAAAAAATCAACAAAAAATCACAAATGATTGTTTGGTTTTAAACTATATGATTAAAAAAAAAAAGCTATTAATATGACTTCAACATTCAATTTGAATATTTTTATTTTAAAGACGCATTCAAATTATTTTTTTTTTGTAACCATGCAGAAAGTGGTACTAATATTTGCACTGAGAAGGAGAGTGTGTGTGTGTGTTTGTCAGTGTGCACAAAAGTTTGTAGAGAAGAAAAATGTATAGGCCAGTTAATTGGGGCCACAAAAATGTGAAGTTTTGAATTCAAATATACTTGATTATACACAGCTGACAGAAAAAACAAATATCAGTGATGTGAGGTGTTCACTATAGATCAGTTATATCAGGTGCTAGACTAAATGTGTCAACTGATAGTCAGAAGTGTGGCCCATACGCAGTCAGGGCTAAGACAACCAGCCATTCACAAACACATTAGCAAAAGAATTTCTTTAAAAAACCCAAACTATGCAATGTGGGAATTTCAAATCAACAAAAAAAAAATCAAAAAACAACAAAAAAAAACAATAAGACCTGAAAAAGCAACTCAGAAATCCATCAAGCGATTAAATATCAACAAAATTCTTTGTTTTCATACTAAAAAAAAAAAGCTACACAGACTGGTTGTTTTGCAAAAGGAATATAATCAAATAAGTGTCCAGCTTTATCCTAACCTAAATGAAATGCTATTTTAAATAAAAAAAGGGGGAGAAGGATTGTCATACAGAACTCACCGATAATCAAAATCAGCACTGCTGCATAAATGAAACAATTTTACGAAATAAAATAACAACAAGATATTTGAATTAAATCAGTTTTATAGTTTCTAAAATTCATCTTTCATTACTTTGTATTTACTATCCATTTTTAATACATTTGCACTAAAGAAAAATATGAAAACAAGGTAAGAATTTCATACAGTTTTTTTTTCGACAGACTCAAATACTTTTTTATACATCTATAAAAATTAAATTTAAAAATGGAATTAAATGTTAGGCACTTGCGCAATGTCTGAATAATTTAATGTGAAATAAAACTTATAAAGTCAAGAAAGTTACTAAAAAAATCACAAAGAAAAACTTCAGGAGAAGCCGAAACAAAACAAAACAAAAAGTACATGAAATCAGAATTCACTATATAGCCGTTTACACATTGGAAGACAAACAAAACACTCTATTATAAACTTACCGAAGATCACAGAGAAATTTGGGAGAATCAGTTTCGTCTCTTCTAATGAGCCACTCCCTGAAAGCAGGGTGGAAGAACATGTAGGTGTTGTCATGACGACGGTAAAGAAATCCTGAAATAATATTTATCCTCTGTACAAAGTCTTCCCAACTAATGTACTTCTGGGTAAATCCCGAATTGACAGTCAGGAAAATGTCTTCCAAGGTCAAAGGGTACAGAGCGGCTAAACAAACTCCCAGGATTGTCGAAACTCTTTCAAAAGCACGCACACTGGAAAACTTCAAATTAAAGTGGAGAAGAAATATTTCAGATAAGTTCACTGGGAGGACCTTGTAGTTGGACGATTTTGGGACGAGCTGACCTCGTTCAATGAGGTCAAGGATGAGCTTAGCATAGAGGAAGCTACCTTTGCTCATGCTCTGGATGTGGGCTGAGAACTTGGACTGAATCTCCTTGTCCAGGCGGCTGTTGATGGCTATGTTGTTTCGGATGGCCGAACTCTTGGACACTCGGTAATCCACATAATTCACAATGTCTTTGGACACATTCTCAGACTGGTCGCCATGTCTGTCCAGGTAGATGCGGTGGAAGGGCAAGGAGGATGTGATCTCCTGTAGGGCTGTCTGGACAGTGAGAACCAGTTTCAGCCATGAAGGAAACTTGTTGGCGTGACGGCACAGGAAGGTTGCGATTGTGTCGCCATAGTCAGGTTTGTGAAACTCTGCCTCATTCAAGGAATCCACAAGTATCATGCAGCTGTCTGAGAAAATCTTCCCAGCATTCTTCAGCATCCTAAGTGGCTCCAGAATGCCTTTCAGAAAAGATAAAGATGGATTCTGGATGCAGTCACGAAGACTAAGTAGACTCTGAAGTTGTGGTTCCTGGAATACCAAGTGAGATATTGTAAGAAATCTATCAATACAAATAATTTTTAGATTGAAACAATATAATTAAAAAAAAAAAACTTTCTCTAAAAAAAATAAAATTTTTAAAACATTTCTGAGCTTGAATTTATTTTTTTTGAATAATATTAGTATTAAGTAAATTCTCTCCCCTTCATATCATTTTGCTTTCACAAGAGTCAGCCAAAGTTTTTTTAAAAAATTAAGACCAAGGCATAATCCTCAGAGATCCAGTCAATGCTATATTTATATCCAAGCCACTAAAGGGAGTTAACATCACAAGGCAACAGCATTTGAGTAGTTATTCATATACTACCAGGCTTTTTCTTTGCTCTACCCTTTTTCTCTGTTATTATGTGTTTTTTTTATTCCTTGATCGTGTATATTCGAACTCAAGTTTTAATAACTGAGAAATTCAAACTATTTTTCGCTTTCACTTGTTTGCATAAAAATGTGCTCAGACAGAAAAAATCTTATTGCCATTATAAGAGAATTATTTTGTTTTACCTGTAGCAATAAATCCCGGTAGGCTGTGAGCTGAGGAGCCCTGGCCAGCTGAGCCCCAATGCTGGACACCATGTCTGCCACCATGCATGTGGTGTTGTTATCAGCCTGGCACAAGTGGTAAGCCACCACCTGGAAGCCCAACCCGTTGAGGGCGGCGTAGTCAGTCAGCTGGGAGCTGGAGGAACTGCGAGGCTGTTGACCAGGGGCAGACAACTCTGTTTAGAAGGGAGGTAATATACACAATTTTTAACACATATTTTATTTACTTTATTTATGTGATGACATTTATTAAAGTTCACAATATTATTGTTATAAAACCACAGTACACTAAAATAAAAAGTGCTATTTAAGACCAATTGATCAGAAGACCAGATAATTTAATGGTGATATTGCTACACAGCAACGTTTAGTTTAGTATGTATAGTTCAAGTTTTTAAAAAGTTGACAGTATATTAAGTGCTGTGCTGCCGGCATATTGACCAACCAACTTAACCTTCCCAAGATGAGGTCAGATAAGCCAGTTTACAAGTGTGTGAACTCAGAGATTTCATTACAAGTCTTAAGTCTTATAGAAAACATCCTTGTCCTTTTTTTAGAGCTCTAACCTGCACCTTCCGACTGGAAATCTGAAACTAGACTAACCTTTCCCAAGAGCAGACCAACACTTTAACACTCAATTTCATATGTATAAATAAGTATATATGTAAGGACATATTTGCTCTCAAATGATATTTTTTTTTATTAACAGCAAAACCAACATTAACAAATAAAGGTAATTTATTAGCTGGACTTTTGGTATCATTATTCTTATTATAAAATGATGAGTTGATATTAGGATAGACAGCAGTGTTTTCAGCAGCCTACAGATGAAGTATCATGTGATGAAAGGTGTTTAGCAGTTTTTATAAACTTTGGTAAAAGAAGAGATAGCCATATCTTGCTCTGGCAAAGTTTTACTAATAGTGAAATCCATGTGTATAAATATTTTTTTTTGGAAAGGAAACTACAAATGCAGCAGTGTAAATGGCCTACCCAAGAATTCCATTTATTAAAGATTTTCTCTTTTTTTTTCTCTAAAGTCCATATTTTAGAACAATTAGACATTTTGTCATTTATTCTGTTTCTCTTGTATTATAAGTTTATGTTGTCTAAAATTGCCACTTTTCTTGAGAGTTGACAAAAAATTTATAAAACTGAATACAGCAGGTGCAAATGAATTTCACAGATTGGATTCCTGGCAGCTACTTACTCTGACTCATGGCACTGGAGGTACCACTCTCCCCAAAGCTGCTGTGCTCCACCAGCTGCTCCACAATAGCTGTCTTGCCGCTGCCCAGTCCACCAATGATGACTATGCCACCAGGCCTCCCCCCGCCATCACCACACAGGACGGACTCCAACTCACTGAAGAGCCAGGCCCTGCCAACAAAGACAGGCTTGCCCTCAGGGTGCGGCACTTCAAAGTGAATTGGTTTGATTTGAAGTTGTGGAGGCCTGATTGGAGTGAAGCGACCTAGAGATAAGAAATAATTTGATACTACAACAAATACAGTATGTTTTAGGCCCACTTTATCAAAAGCTAGTACTACATCTAAATAGTCTTGCTAGTTTGATTAAAAAATCTTACCTTTCCCATCAGATACAGTTCCCCTGACAGATCTGTTCAAAGAGGATCTCCGTCTCCCACCAAACATTGGAAGCTCTTCAATAGCACCAGGAGTCGAAGCTAAAAAAAACACACAAAAAGGCAATTAAACATGTATAATCCTTTGTAATACACCAAAAATTACCTCCCTGTAATACAAAAATGTCAACATGAGATCAGTCCTGTAGTGTCCCCTTATTAAAAACTTTTAGATCTTTTTAAAGAATACAAGGTTACAAAGACAGTTTGTGTGGAAACACAAACTTAAAATTGGCCCCCGGAGTAGTCCACCCAGGCAGGATTCAATATTTTCAGAAAGAACATCCAAATGAAATTATATCAAAGACAAATGAGAGATAAGAATGGAGAAAGAAGGTTGACAGATCTTGTGTAGTGCCCCAATCGTGCTGAAGGCACATTCCTCGTCCCATATGCTTGGACGAATTTGTACAAATACTCCATCTTCCCTAGTGCTATTAGAGCATGGAATGGGTTGCCTGAGCTAGCCAGGAAAACCAGTGACTTGGCAGAATTTAAGTCATTGGTTAATATGCATGACTGAATGCATGACACGTAGGACCTAATCATCTTCTTTTTTGAAGTAACGTCTGTATTATATAAGATAAGAAGATAAGGTTATCTGTTTCTTGGGCCGATGGTTAAAAAGCAGGGTGTCATGTGGCCAGCACAATGACCAACCACCTTTACTTCACCCAACTTAACTCTTTCTATCCGTAATTATTTACCACATTCTGGTGGAATCAACGCTGGTATCATCAGTTAGGAGAGAAAGAGTTAAGTCAGATACCCATTAGAGTTGGGTGGACTCAGGGGCACACTAAATTTCCCAAAATTCAAAATTCCAGTCTTCACCGAGATTCAAACTGTAAGTTCAGAAGCCAAGTGCTTAACCACTCAGCCACCACCCCTCCCCCCCCCCCATCCTTAAGCAAAAAGTTATAAAATTATGGTATGACCTAAAGCTTGTAGTATGGAAGCAAAGCTCTACCAGAAGACTCACTAGTTATTGAATGTGGCCTCTGAGTTGTAGTCTGTGGGCTGACACTGCTTGTTGACATCAGTGACGTCACACTGTCAGCGCTGAAGTCTCTGGATCCTGCCGGGTACAAGGAGGTGGGGTGGCTCCGTGTGGTATGTGCTGGTGTACCCAGCTCACTTCCAGATGAAACTGCAGTGAAGCAAAATACATACACCAGTTAAATTGAATGTAAAAAATGTGTAAATAATACAACATCCTCCTTAATTCCTGGTAGGATGGCTGCCTGGTCGTACTATCTTCAAATAATAAGTTGCTCACAAAGGGAAAGTGTTGGTTTAAGGGGCAGTTATCCTGTAGCTCTGATCATAATAAACAAAAAGTTATTTTTTTTTAGTTCTTTCCCTTTCGGCACAGACAATATTATTTTTGGTTACCTCCCTTGGTTTTTAGACCCATTTACAATATAATTGAAACATTGAAGAGATTCATTTGTTTAGAACTTCTATTTTTTCCATATCTTGTCTTTGAATTATTTTTTTTAGTTGTTTCCCTTTCAGCACAGACAATACTATTTTAGTTACCTCCCTTGGTTTTTACACCTATTCACAATATAATTGATAATATTGGAGAGATTCATTTGTTTAATGCTTTTATTCTTTCCCTATCTTCTCTTTGAATTATTTTAAATTGTGTTTTCAGTGACAATTAAAAAAGAAAGTGCTTCTCACCTGTCAGAGTGGACATAGGGCTCGTGTCAGACAGGCCCCTCTCTGGTGTGTGTTCGCTGCTGGACAAGGAGGAAATGGTGTTGAACCCAGGGTCCCCTCCTGGCTGTTGGCCAGCGCTGTGGTTGACCACGGCACCAGGTGGCGGGGGGACTCGATCCCCTAAGAGTAGGCCCAGCCTCATCATAAGATCGTTCTGGGCTACATCTGGAGGTGGTGGAGGTGGACTGTTGTTACCTGTAGAAAATGGAGGCATGTATGTCACTAATGGGAAAACTTTTTACAGTTGTGACACCTTATCAATAACATAACAATGTAAGGTTTGAAAAGTTTATCATGACACATACATTATTACAGTAGAACGTCGTTTATCCGAACGTTTATTATCCGGAGCGTCAAATATCCGGACCAGTTTTTTTTTTTTTTTTTTTTATCAACCACATGTACTGTGATGCACATATACTGTATGAATACGAAAAATAAGTGATTATTTTCCACAATAAAGGTAAAATTGCGACATTTGTCACCTATTTTGCTCGTTCTTCACGCACGTGTCCCGCATGTGATGATTTTCAATATTCGTATAGTGTCCGGTTGCATATACTGCATGGATCGCTTCGGTTTTCGGTTATCCGAACAATCGCGTATCCGAACGGTGTCCGGTCCCAATTGAGTCGGATAAACGACGTTCTACTGTACAGCAACATTTGGCTAGTACACCTTTCCAGTGATTCTCAAACTGATGAACATCTATACATTAAAAAAAATGTGTTTGCTATTGGGGTGGAGGAGGGATTTCATAGGGTAAGTTGAAATGCTAAAAGTTAGTGAATCACTGCAATAGTACAGCTTTTATTTTAAATAAATTAATTTTATCATTAGAATATAACAAAACAATGTCATTATATTTTTTTTTTACCAATGCTGAAGTTATTTAGAAAGTAACCCTAATCAACAGAAATCGATGATAAAAAGTTTAATAATTTAATCTAAGTGGTATATGAACATGACACCAAGGAGATCAATTCAAAAATTGTTCAAATGACTTTCAAACCTTTATGTTTATTTAGCTGATTGATATTTTTATATAGTTCAGTGATATTTATTTCTATATAGATCAGTGATATTTATTTTGTATAGTTCAGTGAGCTCAACTTGTCTCAACATCTCGCCCTGCAAATATTTCCTTTCTTTCTCACCGTCAATACCAGCCCCGTACACCAAAGGCACCTACCATTTTCGCCCTCTGCAGTTGCCTTGGAAACCGTAGACTTAGTGTATCCGTCTGGCGAGCCCAGGGCCGAGTCGCTGCTGTAGTGGTTGGGGCTGCGGCTGTCGTACCGGTACCCGACGATGTGGGTGGGCGGCCCCAAGGCGGCGGCAGCGGCGCTGGGCGGAAAGTGATATGGGGGCTTAGCTGGGACAGGTGGGCCCATCTTCGACACGCCACCTGTGGATGAGACAATGAGACGATACATCACATGATGCATGACGTAACTGCTGTACAATAGTCACTTACAGTTCTCTGGCAGGAACTGCAGTTTGGAATGTATCAGGATATTAGATACAGACTGCATTATGTCATGACCAAACGTAACGTAGTTAAGGTGGCCATGGCAGCTCCGAACAAGTATCAGCTTATCCCTTAACAAGAAAAGAGCCAAGAAACAGGACGAGCTTGTATCCAGGGCATTAATGAGGAGCTTGTAACGGACAGGAAACAGCGACACCAGCCAATAACAGCGACGCACATGTAGATGAGATGGTAAGACAGGTGTTGTGTAGAAAAAAATGGGGCGACTTGGTCCACCACTAGACATAATTCCCTGAGAGGGAGAAAGAACATAGTGTTATGTTTCGTTGTCCGTGAATTGTAGTAGGTTGATAAAACATGTAGGGAACAAGAGAAAAGAAAGCGAGATGAGAGAGAGGGGAGGAAAAGGAACAGAGGGAACAACAAGGAAGAGTAGAAGCTATGGGTGGTTGAGTTGTAGAAACATTAGGGAGGGAGTGGAGAGGGAGATGGCGAGAGTAGGAAGAGGAAGAAAAGAGGAAGGTTAGAGCAGAGAAATAGAAGAGGGAGAGAGAGCAAATAAAATAGAGGCAAGAGTGAAGAGATTGAGCTGAGAAAGAAAAAAAGGAGACATTTTAGAAAATGAATGAGAAGAGAATGATAGAAAAAAAAAAGAGAGAGAGAGAGGTGAGAGAGAGAGAGAGAGGTGAGAGAGATTCCGAAAGAGAGGTGAAAATGATGATTAGTTTTGTAAAGAAGAAAATGGAAGAAATTGTACAAAACCAAAAACCTGTTATAAAGAAACAAATATACATTCATTTTTTTTAAATACTACTAACATTTTTAAGCCACTCCATGGAAATTTTGAGAACCTTTGTGCCAGACTCTGCACATCTCATATCAAACACACAAACCACATAATAACGTTCGCGGCAGGAAATGACCTCTGCCCTTCAGACATGCCACACAAGGCGTGTCACTGCCAACTCATACTTATGAGGAATATATGCAACATCAGTACAAGAAAGTGGACTGCCTTCCCCTTGTTTGGATTCCCCCCCCCCCCGACCCCCAACAAAGAGCAGCTTTAGGAAACAAGATAGATCTAGCTAGCTTTAGATCTATGTCACTAGAACTCGACTTGAGCTGTACACTAGGAAGTGTCGTAATGGCTAGGTTTGTTCTATTGTGGTTTTTAGCAAACTGATCCACACTTGATACTTTCTGTTCGTCTGTTTACATAATGGACACTACTTAATGGACACTACTTAATGGACACTACTTAATGGACACTACATAATGGACACATCATAAAGGAAACACGATAATGAACACAACGTGTTAGACACACCATAATAGACACATCATAATAGGCACACCATAATAGACACACCATAATAGACACACCATAATGGACACACCATAATAGACACACCATAATGGACACACCATAATAGGCACACCATAATGGACACACCATAATGGACACACCATAATAGGCACACCATAATGAACACACCATAATGAACAAACCATAATGGACACACCATAATAGGCACACCATAATAGGCACACCATAATGAACACACAATAATGGACACATAATAATGGACACACCATAATAGACACATTATAATGGACACATCATAACAGTAAATAGACACATCATAATGGACACACCATAATGGACACACTTAATGGATACACCATAATAGACACACTTGATATACACACCATAATGGACACACCATGATGGACACACGTAATAAAAGAAATTTCTATAAATCAAATAAGAACATAAAACTAAAATGTTATTTAACCTTGGTTAGGCCAATAATAGAATATGCATCCACCGTGTGGGACCCCTCAACTCAAGAAAACATTAAGAAACTGGAACAAACACAAAATAGAGCAGTGAGATTCATAACAAACGAATATTCACATTTGACTAGGGTAACACCATTAGTAAAATCACTAAATTTAGAAAGCCTTCAGGACAGAAGACTCAAAAGTAAAGTAGCAATTATACATAAAACACTGAACCATAATCTTCAAATACAAAAACAAAATTTAATAAAATACTCTGAAAGACACAAAAATAAAGGCACATTCCTCGTCCCATATGCTAGGACAAATTTGTACAAATACTCCTTCTTCCCTAGTGCTATTAGAGCATGGAATGGGTTGCCTGAGCTAGCCAGAAAAACCAGTGACTTGGCAGAATTTAAGTCATTGGTTAATATGCATGACTAAATGCATGACGCGTAGGACGTAATCATCTTCTTTTTTGAAGTAACGTCTGTATTATATAAGATAAGATAAGATAAGATAATAGACACACCATAATGGACACTTAATAGACACACCATAATGGACACTTAATAGACACACCATAATGGACACACGTAATATGCACTCGAGATTCAGTCTGCACTACTACAAAATTGACCTGTGGCTGCGTGAGTCCGTAGGTCACCAAACACAGGATGGGAGGGGGGGTGACGGTGATTTACTGCCATGATATAACAAGGCTTGGCACGTGAATGTCAAGGTCACCATCACGTACAGATAATTAGTCCTCTCCCCTTACTTTGACCAATGTCTGGGGCCTGGTGGTTTACTTTATAACCAGGTCGTAAAGATTAATGCCCTAAGAAGACACTGTGTTTATGTGTGTGTGTGAGCTGGGAAAAAAAAAAGGGGGGGGGGACAACTGTTCATAATTGTATAGGTCAAGGGCATGAAACAATGTGCACCAATAAGGGTCGTTTAAACATAACTCTATAATATTGAAACAAATGTAGTTCAGTTATGGATGATTCTTTTATGTTGGTCGACTAAGTGGTGATGCGGATTAGTGAACAGAGCACTGGATTGTAAAGGTAACAATTTGGGTTCAAGACTCTCTCAATAATAAAACGAATAAGCAAAATAAATATATATATATATATATATATATATATATATATATATATATATATATATATATATATATATATATATATATATATATATATATATATATATATATATATATATATATACTTTAAAACAAACAAAGATAGTGAGTTTATGCAACAGAAAGAACCGCATAACTAGTGTTATAGCTATCAAACTGCAGCATTTATCTCTCTTTTTCTATATGAACAATAATTAATTATCTCTAATTAATAAACTAATTGATTAATTATCTCTTTTTTTTTTACTAATTCAGGTGTTGTCATTGACAACGAGTAATTGTTTCAATTTGATCCGAGAATGGAAAGTGAGTGAGAAATAACGTGTACATGTACCAGACAGACAGACAGACGGACAGACATAGCTTTATGTGTACATATGTATCAACTCTACATCACGAGTTATGAAGACATTCACATAACAGTAACAACTTGCACTCATTGTTTTGATTAAACTCCTACGCTATGGGTCAAAGTGTGTGTCGTGTATTATGTAGTGTACTGAGTCAAGTAAACCTATGTTTTTTATTTTCATTGTTTAAAATCATTTGTCTTTTTTTCATTCATTTAGTTCTTACCATTAAATCAATTTCCACATTAGACTTATGTCCCTTTGCTTGATACTGTATTTAGTTTCCAATAATTTATTCTGATTATCTTTCTTCTTCCATGCCTCCTTCCCCACATGTGCATGACATGTTCAGAGTTGGAGCCCTAAGTCGAGGGCTGTAATGTTCAATTCAACACCCTATTATTACGCAGTCTAGAAGTCTATATACATAAACTATAAACCAAAAGTGAAACTTATGTTACCACCAGTGTTACACTTCTGCAAACATACCAGTTCATCCAAAAAACGACCTGGGATCACGACCCACTGATACCAGATACTTCCTGTACAAACTTTCCGGGAGCAGGGCATTTCTTTGTTTTTGTTTTTGTTTCTTTTTTGTCGGTATTTTTACTAAGCCTGTCTCTTCTCTACCTTACTAGGTCACTCGATCTAAGTCTGTCTCTCTCTGCATTACTATATGACGAAACATGGCTAAAAGTTAAATATATCGACAGGTTAATGAATGGAGATTCAACCCTAATGAGGTAGTTCTGAATCTCTAACCTACTTTATAAAAAGTCACGTGACTGTGGTCTTATACATGGCAATATCTTCCTATGATAAGATGTAGATCTAGATTTAGTGCTAGCCTAGATCTAGTAGACCTACTAAATAATCATAAAAATTAGTGAATTATTGTAACATACATTTCAGTACTTAAAGATGTCTAGATCTAGACTATTTTCATGTTTAAATGACAATGAAATCAATGAGGTCATTAATGTAAACAACACACCCACGTGACAGAGAAGAGATCCGGAGCTACCCCATTGATGCAAATGCGACTTAAAGAGTTCCTACAATGTACAAGCGTCTAACCTGACGGGGACGGCGTCATACGAGCACGTGGAGGTAACTCTGGCACTTCCTGCCTCTGTTTAATGTTGCCAGGCACCAAGTGGCCATTCGTTTTCAGCTTTGGCCTATGCGCTGTGTAGCCTGAGGGGTCAACTAATGGCCGAGGGGCATCTCTCCGCATTCGAGCTGTGAACACAAGAATAACACATGCACTTCTAAGTCGGCGTTGTTTACAAACATATTAGTTATCTTTATAAACCAAAGCTGGTTGCGTTTACAAACACAAGTGTTTTATGTTTACAAACAAATGTTTGTAATGTTCCAATAGCTAACCACTGAAATTCTTTATTAGAAAAAGACACAATCGAAATAGATAAAAAAAAGTTTTCTAAAAATGAAGCTTTTTTAAAGAAAAAGAACCGCTCAATTACTGCTGTTTCTCTCAATACTACAAGAAGTATTTACATTTTTCTATTTAAAAGAAAACAAATTCATTACCACTAATCAATTAACTAATTGGTTAATTTGATTTTTTTTTTAATTGATTCATGTTTGCCATCGACAATGAATAATTGTGCAAAGTTTCAAGTTGATCCGAGAATGGGACGTGGGAGGAAAAGCGTGTAAAAGAATCCTGACAGACAGACAGACGGAGTGACTTGATACTTGATATAAGCTTTGAAAAAAAAAAAAAAAAAAAGGGGGGGGGGCGACCAAATTACGCAGTCAATGTTTTTTTCAAGGTCTAGTTCTGAAGTAACCGACAACGGTCCACTTCGACCTCTACGACTGCAACTTGAAAGAATTTCAACAGTCTTTAAATGTCAAAACACACCTGTGTACATGGCTGAGCATTGCTGGTCAAGCTTCGGTTATAAGCTCCTTGGATGACAGTAATACTAATATTGTGTCGCAATGCATGACGTAATAACACTTTTATGTCGCGATGTATGATGCATTGCAAATATTGAGTTTTCCTTCTTTGGTCCACTCCGACTACTGGCCAGACAGACTGACCACTCACCTTGTGCATCACAGATTGGACACTTTTCACTGTTGAACATACAGGTGTAGCATCGCTCATGGCCGCACGAGTCTATCAGCTTCCTCTTCTTGCCCGCATCAAATGGCCGGTGACAGGCTGGACACACGTCCATAGAGTCCATCATGGCGGTGTCTTGGTCTAAGAAAAGAAACACAGGAACAATGTCTGAGTTATTCAACCCTGGACTTCTTTCAAGCCATTTTATATGACTTAACATAATAAACAATTATTTTGTTTTATACCATTTCCATATATGTTTCCACGATGCGAGCTGATAGCCCACGTGACCAGGTATTGGCAAAAAAAAGGGTAATAGCCATTCTATAAGCTGACAACAATTATAATCAGTTAATCATGATTAATGTGTTATATACATTATATAATATGTTTCGTGTGTGAATGATGTTCGTATTTGCATCTATAGTGTTTTTGTTTTAGTAGTTACGCTGAGGTGGTCAGTTATAGTAGAATTTAATTTCCGTTTAATTGGACCAATACAAATTATCTTATCTTATCTTATATACGGCAGACGTACCTGGGTGAAAGCTTTTGGGGGGGCAGAAATATTTAAAAGTATTGAAAGGCATCAGATCATTTTTACAAGCACGCCATTCTTTGTCTAGTGTAGTCAGTGGAGACTAGAAAGTTAACAGTCAGTCCAGCGTCAGTATGGAGTCACTAAAGAGTCATAATATAGTCAGTTCAGAATTAGTGCATAGTCAGTACGGAGTCAGTAAAGAGTCAGAATGTAGAGTCAGTCAAGTGAAAAGTTAGTGCCATCAGGAGTCACTGCGATGCATTTCGAAAAACGGGACAGGACGCATACAAGTTTTACGCGTCCATATACAGTTTGTTGCAAGTTGTTAGAGAGTACAATACAATGACGTCAGTGTAATGCGTGTTATGACGTCAGTGTCAGGTGGGTAATGACGTCAGTGAAACGTGTGTTATGACGAAAACATTCCCTTGTCATGCCGTATGTATGCGTTTTGGCCTGAGAGGACATGGCTTATGACGTGTTACTCGTGTGTCAAGAAGCAATTAGCTTCCTATCATCGAACTATGTCTGAAACAAGATACCCGCAATCCATTGTCTTAGCTCAACTGATCCCTTTAAAACGTCAGTGATACAATCCAACCTGGCCTTCCTCCCTTCGCATTTCAACTAAGCCGACATTATTTTTTTAATGATAGCTTCTAGGGGGTTTTGATCTATTTATAGATCCATTTTTTAACTGGTAAAAACTGAGTGCCAACTTTATCTCAATACTTTTTGTTAAAAATGTTTCCCGAGTTTCTCCATCAAAATTTGAGCTCGTCTTCGAGTTCTATTAAGATTAGAAACTTTTTGTTTTTGCTTCCAATCTCGTAAAGAGCCAGACGTTCTTTGGAATTCTGTTGTCAGACTCGCTGATAAGTTTTCATTCAATTATCTTCAACGCGGGAGAAGTCAGTGTCGAGTGCGGCCAATTGTGTCTGTTTTTTTTTGTATTGTATTTATGTGTTTTTGTTACGTCTGCGCTTTTTTCTATCACCTTTACAGTTGGCAAGCGTCCACGGAAGAATGGCAGTTACAGAAGTCAGCTTTTCTAAACATAGGTTTCACCTGAACTGAACGCACACATGAACACTTGAGTCTGAATGTGAAGCTAGAGAGATGATTCGGGTTTAAGACAAGAAACTAGAACACAGGCCAAAATAAAGCCTTGGAGTTTATAACCCATACAATTTTTACGTATGATTAGACTAACAACTTTAGTAAAATCATTAAACTTAGACCAAGATAAAGACACATTTTCTCATTCCATATGCTATGACTAATTCGTACAAGTGATATTCCTGCCTTAGTTCCATTAAAACGCGGAGTGGGTTTCAATGGTATCGTCAATGAAATCTACACATCCTGGAAGGCATCCATATTAATAAAACATATTTTAACATAACTTGTAATATTTTATTGATATTGAAAAAAAAATGCTATGAGATATCTATTTAAATTTGGTGTCAGAGATATGACCATTTAATAAACTGCTTGTTATTTTACACAAATATAGACTAACCTGAGGGTCCTAGCTATGTACTATTACTACTTTCTTTCTGGTTTTGGGTGGGGGGGGGGGGCGGAGAATTTGTTTCGGAACGCGGGCTAACACAATCCAGGATATAATGGACCAATTAGGACCCTGACTCTAGGGCGCCGCGGGACCTAATGCACTCGTGTGGTAAACCTACTTTCAGAACAGGAGGGAAAGAGACGAAGGCCAGTGATGGGGGGTACCGGCGCCCGTGACATCAAGCCTTTCCGGTATATTCAACTAGATAACAGCTTGGGCGCGACATGGCAGTTGAGCACGTGACCCAGTTGTGACACGCCCAGTTAGTAAGGTTAGGTAATGCTTTAGTGTACGATGGACCGATACACTATATTAGCTATAAATAAGAGCGTAAAGACAATACACAAACAGCAACATGAATATAAACATAATGCATAAACACATTTGGGAATCTCTTGGTGTGTATATCTAATGTATAAAGCAGAATGTAAGGCATATGTATGTGTGTATGTACGTCCCGCATAGAAATCAAAACCATTTGACCAATCTTGACAAAGTTTGGCACTAATGTTCCTTAGATCACAGTAGTGCATGTTTATTATCCCTCCACAACCGTGGGTAGAGGGGGGGGGGCTACAAATGAAATAAATACCTAAATTTATCTCAATAAATGCGAAACTTCTAACAAATCAGAATATTTAAATGATCATACGAATATGTCGCATAAACCCATTATCTTATCTTATATAATACAGACGTTACTTCAAAAAAGAAGATGATTACGTCCTACGCGTCATGCATTTAGTCATGCATATTAACCAATGACTTAAATTCTGCCAAGTCACTGGTTTTTCTGGCTAGCTCAGGCAACCCATTCCATGCTCTAATAGCACTAGGGAAGAAGGAGTATTTGTACAAATTTGTCCTAGCATATGGGATGAGGAATGTGCCTTTATCTTTGTGTCTTTCAGAGTATTTTATTAAATTTTGTTTTTGTATTTGAAGATTATGGTTCAGTGTTTTATGTATAATTGCTACTTTACTTTTGAGTCTTCTGTCCTGAAGGCTTTCTAAATTTAGTGATTTTACTAATGGTGTTACTCTAGTCAAATGTGAATATTCGTTTGTTATGAATCTCACTGCTCTATTTTGTGTTTGTTCCAGTTTCTTAATGTTTTCTTGAGTTGAGGGGTCCCACACGGTGGATGCATATTCTATTATTAGCCTAACCAAGGTTAAATAACATTTTAGTTTTATGTTCTTATTTGATTTATAGAAATTTCTTTTAATAAACCCTAATGCTTTGTTGGATTTTTTTATAGTTTCATCAATATGTGGATTCCATGACAGTTTTTCATTTATTATAACACCTAGGTATTTTGCGTTTTTAGTCTGTGTTACTGGTTTGCCATGAATAAGATAAGTGGAATTAATTTGTTTTAGTTTTTTGTTACTCTTAACAACTGACATTTTTCTGGGTGGAAAGACATGCTCCAATTTGATTCCCATTTCTGTAATTCATCTAATTCTCTTTGTAAAATATCTGAGTCTTGTGTTGTTTTTATTGTTCTATATATTATGCAATCGTCTGCAAATAATCTGACTTTTGTTCCTGAACTAATGCAGTTTACTGTTATTGGTGTTGATTTTCATACTCTACTCTTCTTTTCGTGGCAAAATAAAAGTCTCAAGGGAACATTCGCCATGTTAGACATAGGTTTAAATCCAATCCACTGTATCAGCAATACCCCAACTAAGGACCGCAGGCAGTATTTGGCTCGTATCTTATTTAAATTTCAAAATGTTATCCTGTTTCTGTTTGAAGATAACATACAATTGACTCTTGAAAGTCCGACACACTCAGTAATCCGACACACTCAGTAATCCGACGCGGCCACGACGTAAATTAATGCATACTGTGATAAACTTATGATTAGAATGTAGGTGTAGGCTTTTCAGTATGTGAAGCTGAAATAATATTTTAAGATCAATACATTTTTCTTTTTTGTCTATTATTAATTGTATAGACTTGAATATCTAAGAGAATCTCTTACTAAAAAATACACAGACATTTCTTGACATATAAACAAAAAGAGTAAGTTAAGTTCCCATTTCAGATCTTGCGCCCAATACAGACTAGGGTTAAATTCTTTACAGAAAAGCTAACCTTATGGTAATCCGACGTTTCGGTAATCCGACACCCCTCCTAACACAGTGCTCCCTAAACGTTTTCCTAAACGGAACACTTCGTACACTCTGAGTATTTAGCCGGACACTTCATACACTCTGAATATTTAGCGGGACACTTTCGCTTAATTTCTTAGAGAGGTTGATTCACGTGGTGGCCTACTGAATTAATTATTCCAGTAGTGCGTGGAGCCCTCTAGTCAGGCCTCGAGGAACAGGAGGGTACCGCGGAACATAGTTTGGGAACCACTGCCCTCACAGCTCGAGGGCCCTGACGACTTGGTGTTTAAATATCGTAGTATTTACCGATACAAAAATGCTATCATAGACTAGCATATAGATAAGGTACATAGAGAAGGTCCATAGAGATTGTCCATAGAGAAGGTCCATATAGATTGTCCATAGAGAAGGTCCATAGAGATTGTCCATAGAGAAGGTCCATAGAGATTGTCCATAGAGAAGGTCCATATAGATTGTCCGTAGAGATTGTCCATAGAGAAGGTCCATAGAGATTGTCCATAGAGAAAGTGTATGTCCTCGTTCACATGAGATGTTTAAAACTCTTCACTCAAAGTGTGACTTCATTTAATGCTATTTACGCAAGCTATAAAGCAAGGTGGGAAGAGCTCATAAAAATGTATATGAAATAAGGATCCACCTTTCTCTCCCTCACCCCAAGCAACATCAAACGTTCAACTCGTGTTTCTTTTAAGCGAATTCTTTTTTTTTTTTTTTTAAAGAAATATCTCTTAAATCTAAAGAGTACTTTGAAAATGTCTATTGGATTTCTTTTTAATCCAGCCCCCCCCCCACGAAAAAACAGAAAGAAAACCTTTTCGTTTTTTTTTTATTCAGCTGAAGATTTAAAAATCCCAAAATGAACATATAGCTGTGTTAGTATTCAATTTTCTTTCATACGTAACTTTTAATTCTCTCCCTTGAGTTCAACCAAAAATGCGAGAGTCTAGAAAGTTTGTAGTTAAAGTTCCCAGATGTCAAGGCGACATAGTTCAGGAACCAATGTAGAAGATAAAGAAGCAGGCGAGTGGCACGTGACACGGAGAAGTGAGGTTCTAAGTCAAGACCCTGCCCTCGGTTTCAGATCTATGCGCAGTCATGACTCTGGGGAGGGCAATAGAATTGGCTCAACTTTTAGGCTTTTGTTTCCAAACTGGCCGAGCCGTGTTGCGAGAGCGAAATACAGCCAAACATTACCTTCTTCATTCAGACTCAAGATCTAGATTCTGTTTTGTTTGCTTTAGCTATCAACAAATATTTTGACTCTCTCTCTCTCTCTTGATTCTTTACTTTCCCGATATATTTTTTTCTAATTACAGAAAATCTATCTAAATCAATCTCTAGTGGCATGGGGGCGGAATAATTTGATACAGTTCGCTCCCATTTTAGAAACATATTCTTAGCCTGACATCAAGATAGACTTGTTTAGCCTGACATCAAGATAGACTTGTTTAGCCTGACATCAAGATAGACTTGTTTAGCCTGACATCAAGATAGACTTGTTTAGCCTGACATCAAGATAGACTTGTTTAGCCTGACATCAAGATAGACTTGTTTAGCCTGACATCAAGATAGACTTGTTTATTTTTTGTCTGCTGACGATGAAACCTATTTATTTTTTCCTATTCTTAAAGAGATAAAGTGTGCGCTAGGGGGCGCTCCGATTTCAGAGTTAAACAGATGGAAAAATGTAGAACACGACACATTAACGGTTGGACGTGAACTGACTACGTCTTTGACATAAATAGACGTCGTGACACATACTCAGTGACATACTTAGACTTGTGAGTACTGTCACCACTTATATATATATTTTTGAATGAGCCTTGTTCTTGTGCAAAGTAGATACCTCTTCTGGTATTATTATATTGTTGTATTAATTAAAATGTCTTGTACACACGCACAGTTTGCTGTTGAGTATGTCCACCTCTAGATCTACTGAGTTATAAGACAACAACAAGTAGTTGCCAATAAAATACACAATAGTTAGCAGACGATATTTATTCTTCATAAAAAAAGATAACACATAATAATTGGCAACCAATACGCCACAGTATCAAATGTCGGGACCTTTGACCTAAACAGATTAAGTGACATATACTTACTACTTAGTGACCTACATAGACTTGTGACTAGGTAAGGATTTGACCTAATTAGACTTAGTGACCTATACTTAGTGACCTATACTTAGTGACCTACATAGACTTGTTGACCTACATAGACGCATGGTTTGTATATCAACTTTCCATCTTAATGTACATTTTGAAAAAACAAACACAGGGTATCGTTAAATAACACAATTCAAATGAATTACGATTGTCAAGGTGTGACATTGCACTGACAATAGCGAAGTTTTGAAGGTAAGTAGCAGACTTTTCCAACTGTACACGTCCGAAAGTCTTTCTATAGGCAAGGAAAGGGCGTGTCTAGTGGCGTATCTAGGGTGGGGAAAGGTGGGGTCCACATTCCCCCCCGAACCCCCAATTTAGGGGCCCAAATGGGAGTTTTTGACATTAAATATTACGCCATTATCTCAAGTCATGATGTCGAATGACAAAATGCAGGGGCCCATAAAGAGGTCAAGCCCACCGGGCCCCTGAAACCCCTAGCTACGCCGATGTCTAACCAATGTTTCTTTTACGTACATAGCGTCCTATAAACAAGGTTCTTGTAAAGTGTATCAATGCTTTTAAATGCCATCTATTACACCTTTTTTTTTAAATTGCGTAGCAAGACAGCTTGCGTTGTTTTCTTAATGGATAAACACCGGAAGTAAATTGTTTAGCATAAAGAACATATTAAACCTGTCAATCCAGACTCGCAATGTTCGGGTTCGCAGTGCGAGAATTTGAAATTATTGTGTGATTAATGGTGAGTACACAAGTCACATCTCTGTAAATATTACACGAGCATTCGTTGAGGGGTGGGGGGGGCGAGTGAGTCTGAAATTGGTTTTGAAACTTTAGAGATATTCCCAAGCGTGAGTAGACTCTACAGCGATCCAATGAATGTCTCAGACTGTCAACGAGAGAAGACAAAAGTGTGTGTGTGTGCGTTGGATTTTGGGGGGTGGGGTGGGGTCTGAACAAAATGCCTTGACATAAAGGAAACAAAATACTTGCCTTTTTTTTTTTTGTATATTGTCTGATCGAATTAAAAAGAAGTATTTGCTGGGTTTATAGTTTGTTTACTGGAAGCGATGTAATCGATTCCTGGATTCATAATCGTATTCTCATTGAGTTTTTTTTTTAAAGGTCAGGCTTGTTAAAAAAAACACAAAAAAAAACAACAACAACTGAAGTCTAAGTCTTTCTACTTTCGACTTCAAACTCCGACCATTTTTTTTTCAATTAACACATATAAACGTCCATAGATTTTCTGGAGGTCAATGTGAAGTGGAAGTTGGATTATTAATTCAGATCGGTGTCCAGGGCTTATCAATTGACGTGATTCGTAGATATTAAATATTGTATTAAAATAAGCCTAAATGTGCATAAAATGAAAAAAAAATGTATGATTTAAATATAATAAAAGAATCTAAAATAGAAAAAAAAAAGAAACAGGAAATGACACTAAAGCGTTAAAAATATGAATTTAAGTGTCTCTTAATTAAACATTAGGAATAGAGGTCGTTACATATCAATAAATCTTTCATTACAATCTTTCAATTATATTTCTTTCCTTTCTTTATGGACTTTATTTTAGTTCACTTCAAACATCATTTTTCTATTTGATAACATATTTTACATTAAATGTTATCTCAGGAGATCACTTTCATTTGTATCGATTTTTTTTTGTGTGCTAGAAAGTTATGCCGTAGTTATTTTTGGCCAAAGACAACCAAGAAAAGTAATGAAATGTGTATAAGTGATGAGTATATCAGAACAGTGGTTCCCCAAAGTGTGGTAAGCGTTTCCCGGGGGTCCGCGTGAATATCGTAAGGGGTTCGCAGAAAGATGAAAAATTGAAGCCACTTCGCTGAAAGCCACTTTATCTGGATGGGATAATTTAAATAATAATCAACTCGCTCCTTAGTACTGTTTTATATGTCTATTAACTAGTCTACGTGGTTACAACGTGATATTGGTCTCCACTGCACGCAGGGTGCGATGTCGCAGGTCAGTGTTGAGGCTTTGTACAACCGAATGGTCTCGCGTTGAAAGACGCCTGAGCTTCTTAACTGAAAGTGTAGTAGAAGGTAGTTTTATAGTTCGTTGTCTATCTAATAGTGCATCACTGGGTGGCGTTGTTACAGATACAGTGAATGTGCCCGTGTGGTATGTGGTTGTGTGGTATGTGCCTGTTTGGTGTGCACCTGTATGGTATGTGTCTGTTTGGTGTGAACCTGTGTGGTATGTGACTGTTTGGTGTGCACCTGCGTGGTATGTGTCTGTTTGGTGTGCACCTGCGTGGTATGTGACTGTTTGGTGTGCACCTGTGTGGTATGTGACTGTTTGGTAAGCACCTGTGTGGTATGTGGTTGTATGGTATGTGCTTGTTTGGCGTGCACCTGCGCGATATGTGCTAATGTGGTTTTGTTGTGTATGACTTAGAGGAATAAGTTGAGTGGAGTGTGGCTATGTGGTGTTTGGCTTAGCAGAGTGAGTCTGTGTGATTGAGGCAGTGAATGCATTATAATATAATACAAGACACACATGGTACACTACATTCAAGATGAACATTAACAACTATCTGTTCGAAACTTTTTTGGATTAGTGTTTCTTTTTGGCTCTCGTGTTTATGTTTGTGTTATAGCACCTTGAGCTTACATTATGTTTGTTATGTTATTATAGCACTATAAGTTTACATAATGTTTGTTATGTTTTTATAGCACTTTGAGCTTACATTATGTTTGTTATGTTACTATAGCACCATGAGCTTACATTATGTTTGTTATGTTTTTATAGCACCTTGAGCTTACATTATGTTTGCTATGTTATTATAGCACCCTGAGCTTACATTATGTTTGTTAACAACGCTCTATAAATTAAATTATTATCATTAGAATGTCATGGTGACATTCAGCAATAGAAAATTCGGCAGTATGCTGCGATCCAAATTGTCTTGACCACTTTATCTCGTGTAATAAAAGTGGAATTATTTGTACGCCTTGATGCTATGATTCTAAATCAACAAATTATACACGCCAATTAAGCTAATGAGTGAACGCCCTCGCCCGACCAGTCGCACACCACAGGGTGACGCAACACACAAATCATTGTTCACTCACTCGTTCAGAAACCCTTTAGCTCCGTAACTAATGGGTTTGACAAGGTCAACGGCAAAAGGTCAAACAGAATATCGTAAACAGGATTGTTTTAATATGGCACGATTAAATGATGCATTTCGTTGACAGAGCCGTTACGAAAGTGGCTTATAAATGAGGCATCTATCTGTTTGTCACACCTCTGCTTGACTAGAAACACCCAATGTTTAATTCACACCTTAAAGGTCACTGAGAAATTGCGCTAAAAAATGATAGTTTAAAAAAAAAATAAGGCTCGGTGACACGGATATAACACCAGTGCCATGCTAACAAAAGTTGAAACGCGCTAAATTAAGGTCCAAATCATTTTCTTGGAACTCGTATGTAAGTAACACTTAGAAAAAAGTGAAAGCAAAGTTGTTTTTCTTAACCTTGCGATCTAATTGGAAGATAACGTGAAGGTCAAGAGCATCTGTTTCTTTGGCCAACAGTTAACGAGCAGGGTGTCATGTGGCCAGCACGAGGATCAATAGCCTTTACTTTCCCCCAAACTAAAGTCAGGAGCCTAAAAGAGTTAAGTGGTTGGAGCCCTAAAAAAAAAATCCCGAAATTCAAAATCTTAGTCTTCAACGAGATTCGAACCCATGACATCAGGTTCGGAAGCCAAGCGATTAACTAATCGGCGTTAGTAACACACGCTTGACCAAAACAATGCAACAACGTGTCCTTGAAAACTTCGTTGAGATGCAATTACAGAGACGGTTAGACAGAACAGAACTTAAGTCATTGGTTAACATGCATGACTAGATGCATGACGCGTAGGACGTAATCATCTTTTTTTTTCTTCAAGTAACGTCTGTATAATATAAGATAAGAACGAAAAGATGTAATAGATGTCAGAAATGTGGCCGCAGGAATATAAGTGAACAACGAGAAGTATGATGTCGTGCAATTATTTAACGACAAGGATGTAACTTACATCTAACTCTGATATACGCAAACGTTGTGAAGAATCGTATTCGTCAATTGATTGTTAAGAATCGTTTTCGTCTATTAATTGTTAAGAATCGTATTCGTCTGTTGAAGTCTCGAAGTCGAACTTTAACGGACCATAAGCTGATGCAATGATTGGGATTGACGAGTTGTTGGTTTAGTTTTGGATATCATTTATACCGTCATGACTACGTCTCGAAGTTTGGGCGACTTCCTGTCACTTGGGGCAAGAACTACAACCCCCCTCCCCCACCAGAACGTTTCTTTTTCCTTGCTCCGTTAGTCTTATGTTATGTCGTTGTGCGTTTCTATGGCGACGGTCAGAAGAAGCTAGCGATTGGTTGGTGGCTATGCAATGAGGAAGATGACATTACAATGAGGTCTCAAGCAATGCAACTGTAAAAGGGGAGAAGACCCCAGGAAGCCAGGGTGTAATGACGTGCTTTTATTATTACATTTTCTTACATATTATTTTTTTTTTCTTTTCATCTCAAGAATTTGTCTGTATTGCGATAAAAGCTATGTTTTAGTTTTATCCACAAGGAAGCTATTCAAGTTATTTCAATGTTTAAAAGTTAAAATATAAAACGCCTACAGCGGTCTAGTTGTCTACCAGCAGTTTTGGTGCTACAAGTCAACGGCCGTCAACAACCAGTCTATATAAGCGCTGCCCGTTGACCTGGCGAGCTGTCAAGACGCTGACCACCATAGACCTTAATTAAGTAAGTAATAGACCGTCACGGACACTTTATAAAGTCCACATTCGTAACAGACAAATATGACTTGACACAGCCTCACTGCCTCGCGCACACAAAAGCCTCTAACGTAAAGGCCTAAATAGAAAACAGCAGAGAATGTACGGGGGGGGGGACAGAAAGTCAGAATAGAAAAAATCCGAATGTCAACAAAAAAAAAGACCCCCCAAAAAATGTTCAAGTCCAACGAGGACGTCCCGAGGGTGTAAAATCAAATTAAATTCTATCTTCGAAATATCAATTGATTTTATGATTAGCTTCACTGGTTAGGGACAAGTCTGGAGAGACAGTGAGAGGGGGGAGGGGGGGGGAAAGCTAGACAATTGTGACAAATTAGTGGAAACTATCTTCATAAAAACGAGACGGGGGAGAGAGAGGGAGAAAGTTTGAAATAAAAGAGGATGAGAAAGAAAGAATGAAAGCAAGAGAGAGAAAAAGAGAGAAAGTGAGATAATAGAGAGAGAAAGTAAGTGAGAAATAGAAATTGAGAGAGAGATAGAGAGAGAGAAAGAGAGAATGAGAGAAAGTGAGAGAGAGAGAAAGAAAGAAAGAGTGAAAGACAACAGGAAAAATAAAGACAGAATGAGAAAATAAGAGTAAGAAGGATTGAAGGAGAGAATAAGAGAATGAAAGAGAGAGAGAGAGAGAGAGAGAGAGAGAAAGAAAGAGAAAGAGAGAAAGAATAAGAAAGAGTTGTGAAAGCGATACAAGTCAGAAACGAAAATGTCGGACTATTGTATTGATTTCGACTTACACCATTCGTGACAAACAGTTCGATCAACAATTTAGCGGTTGTGTCAGTTCATCTTTTGAGCCGCCATCACAACGGGAATCCCCAGTGGACATATGACTTTCTTTTTTTCAACCTCCCAGACTTTCTGTGACCTCGATACCCAGGCAAGGTGGAAGGAGATTTCATTTGGTCCCAGACTTTTTCAAGTGGCTTCACTTTTAACAGCAGGCACGAGGAAAGACAGGAAGGAATTTAAATAGAAAGAAAAACAACAACAACACGAAAGACAAAAACACATACACACACTGTCGTTCACTCACACACAAACTAAAGGGCTAAAGCATTGGTCAAAATTTTATTGGCATCCATTGAAACCCTGCGACTAACTGATTACCTGTAGTTTATAAAGTCATACACCTGAATTTACTATTTAAAAAAAATAATTGAAAACGCAACAAAAAGTTTAAAGTAAAAAGACCGCACACTTGAAGTTATGTGTCTCAATACTGCAAGATTTGTCTCCATTTTGCTATACAAACCAAACTCAATCACATGCCATTAATTGATAATACAATTAGTTAATTTTGAGACTGATTCGTGTATTGTCTTCGATTAAGAATAATTGTGGCAAAGTTTCAACTTGATCCGAGAATGGGAAGTGGGAGAAATAACGTGTACAAGATTTTGACCAGACAGACAGACAGACAGACAGACTGAGTGAGTTGGTTTGAGCTTTTGAAAAAAAAAAAAAAGGTTTGTCATGCTAGCACACCATGCCGAAATAAAAACGGTCTTA
This sequence comes from Biomphalaria sudanica, assembly GCA_036873155.1. Lineage (NCBI taxonomy): Eukaryota > Metazoa > Mollusca > Gastropoda > Planorbidae > Biomphalaria > Biomphalaria sudanica. Next base: position 353,330 of record JAZGLO010005563.1, on the reverse strand, counting down.
TTGCTAATCGCTCCTATAAATATCTCTCGTCTCGTGCTCTCTTCCTTCCATCTACATCTTCTCTCATGCTACTTCCTCTATTCTGCCCTCTCTCTCTCTTTCACACACACACATACGATCAATCTCTATCTTGTTATCATTCATTCCATGTCTCATATGAGGATTCCCCTCCCCTCCCCTCCCTCGCCCACTATCCCAAAACCCTTTTTTTTTTTAAACAAAAAAAAGATAAAAATTGTTGAAATTGAATGTACGAAAAAAAAAATCTTTAAAAAAAAACTCCAATCCCAACCAAAAGCTCTCTACACCTATTCCTCGAATGTGTCGCGTCAATCTAACTTTGTTTTCATCATGTCTGACTAGGGATATACAAAAAAAACAAAACCAAAATAAAAAACTAAGTCTCTCAAGTCAACTTGTCAGCATTCAAAACGGTACGGAGGCATCAGTCAGGGCAATGACGTCACCGAACGTGTGGAGTGTGGGGGGGGGGCCTGTACACAAATGTCAGAGCCAGCTGAAATGACATCATGTTATTCAACACAGCATAAAACCAAGAGTGAAAAAAAAGTTGATTTAAAAAAAAAAACAAATCAGGAAAAAGGAAAGAAATGGAAACAATACGTGTGAAGATAAACAATGAGAATTAAAGGTTCCTCCAGCCCTCGGCAGCAGTCTCGAGTTCAGTGAATGATCGCACTTTTACAAGAGAGTCCAATTTGGGATTCTTTTCAGTTATGTTACTGTAACAAACGAACATGTTCCCTTGTTCATTTCGATGCATCTCAATCTTTTCCATCGGAGTTCATGTTCCAGTTATTTCGATTCGAGTTTGTCAAGCAGTTTTTTTAAAATGCCATGAAATTCAATCTATCTACAATTGAGTCGACGAAAATCCCACTTCCAATCTTAGAAAAAATAAGCCCCCCATTTCAAGTACTCACCACAAGAAGTTCTTTAATCAACCCACTAACTACTATTCTGGGATAGACCTATTTTGACTGACCAGACGGTATATTTTAACCGACCAGCTTTACTCTTTATTGAGCAAAAATATGTAATGATCATTGATATCGCAGCATTACTATCTTACAATGTAAGAACAGCTGAAAGAGAAAAAAAGAGAACAAAATATGAAAACCTTAGTTTAGAGATCCAGCGACTAAGGAAGCTGTCTAGCATAGCAATATACCCTGTTGTTATATCAATGTAGGGGACAGTGACAACTGACATCGATGACCCATTCAAAGCCCTAAGCATTAATAAGATGATCCTTGTTGCCTGTCAGGTGGCAGTACCGGTACAGACTTGTAACATCACCAGTAAATTCCTCAGTAGACACTGTTAGGGGATAACAATGAATTTTGTTTCCCTTTAATAAAGATCGATCCATGGCAATGCCATCGAATGATATTACCTCATTTCTACAATAATAGGGCAGACAATGTAAAGATCATCTGTTTCTATGGCCAATTGATAACGAGGGTGTCACGTGGCCAGCACAACAACCAACCGTCTTTACTTTCCACAGCTAATGTCAGGTGCCCATTAGAGTTGGGTGGACGAGCGCACTAGGAAACTAGAAGTACAAAATCCCTGCCTCTGTGGATTGGAACCCTAGAACCTTTGTTTCGTAAGCCAAGCATGTTTGCCACTCAGTCACCGCGTATCGAGGTGGTTGCCAACTAGAGGATTTCGTGACCAATGCAATGTCATAGACAATGAGAATAGACGAGTGGTTCATCGCATCGAGACTTAATCCAAGTACTCATGTGATCCTATTGGTATTTGAGTAATTAATCAGAGTATTCATACACGAGACTCGGCTTTGTCTCGTTTTGAAGAGTTTCAGAATAAAAGTAGTTATTGTATGGATTGTATTATACGTTTGTTGACACTTATGACGTTGTTATGGACTGTATCATTGTGGATATAGAAGATATACCTTTGTATCCAAAATGAGAGTTGATGTTGCATTTTTAAAGTGATAAACCCCAGTTGAATTGTAAAAAAAAAATATTTTTTTTTGGAAAAAATAATAGATGTGGTCAATATGACTTCACATACAGGGTCATCGGGATTTTTTTTCCCATTCATTTTGTTTAGTCATCACAAAATTATTAAAACGATTTTTAAAATATATTCAAATTAATCTAACATTCAAAGTTTCCTGAATTACCTCCCCTAGAAATCCGTTTTTTTTTCAATCTAAAAATAATTTATGTTTCACTAAAAAAGAAGAAAAAGTTGTTTTTCTTTGAAATAATGGGACCTTACGTCGAATTTTCAATTAAACGTAGTTTATAAGACAGACAACACAGACACCAAAGCGGCGGATTTTAAAGGATCCTTTCCTAGGTTACTGTAATGTGTGTTCAATTCCTTTCATGCTACCAACGTCAACATCAAATTCGAATCCATTTACCTCGTTTTGTTTGGTGATTGGTGCTAGCGCACTCTGCCACCAGAAAAAACAATTTGACTACTTAAAGTAACGCCAGGTCAATGTACAGCTGCTAGAGTGTACGTACACTTCTGTGACCTACTTCTTTAGAGTGCTGGCCCTTGAGCGGCCAGGAAGTGACATGGGAAATGGGATAACGCCGAGTCAGTGTCGGATCTCTAGTTCACACTCAATGAAGGTGTGGCACTGGTCAGTATTGGAAAAAACTAGTGGTTGTAATTATAATATTGAACCCCATGACACGTCACATGTTTCATTTATTTAATCTTATGTTGTAATTCCACCACCAGAACCCCCCCCCCCCCAACCCACCCGGCCTCCCTCCAATTCAAGTCAATCCTGCTTCAAGTCATATCTTCATTTTGGTTTTGTGCTTATTTAATAATACAACAAGGTGCGTATTTGCAAATGCCGTAGAAAAGTAAAGCACAGTTCCCCTTTCGTACCTTTCGATCTATAGGAATATAAGAATATGTAAAGGTCACTTTTTTCTGTGGTTACAGAGGGTGTCATGTGGCCAGCACAACGACAAACCATCTTTATTTTTCACCAACTAATGGTCAGGCACCCATTAGAGTTGGGTGAACCGAGACAATTCAATATAAAAGGGCTCAACACTGACTTTCAACATCACAACCAGTGGGCGGTTTAGACCAATAGCTCGTTGCCACGCCGTACATACCTGTGTCCACAGGCTGTTACGTTGCAGGTCAGTGTTCAAGGCCTTCTATAACGATTGGTTTCGGGTGGACTCAGAGGCGCCTTAAAGATCCAGAAATTCAAAATGCCAGTCTTCACTAGGATTCGAACCATGGACCCCGGGTTCGGAAGTCAAGTGTTTTACCACTCAGCCACCGCGCCTCTGAAGCCGTATAGAACAGCTTAGAAAGCTGAAATAAAAAAAAACCTTCCCCCATATCCAACCCACAAAAGAAGTCCTTTAAAATACCCATATAAACTCGAACACGAAAAAAATCTGGGAATGGCAAGAGATTTTCTAGAACGCACTAATGAAGACATCCAGATGTGGCAACATTGAAGAAAGAATAAAACCAAACCAACGTAAAATAATACGTGCACAATAAAAACTCGACCAGTGATGTATGAAAATGAATGAGCAGCCATAAACTTTGCAACCCAACACATCGTGGACTCAGATGACCCAGGCCTGGAGTTCAAGAGAGTTTCAAGTTTCACGGAATGATGCGTTGCTAAGCTAAAGACCACTGTTCAGAGTACTCGTTCGATGTGGGAAGCTTTGTTAAGGGGAGGTACACCTAAAAAATCTATTTACGTTAATATTTATCAGAAATTTATCAAACTTGTATGGTTGATACAGTAATTCATCCTGATTTTAAAAACATAGAAAAAATGTGTTTGACTTTTGTGGTTGCCATGGAAACGGCCGCCATCTTGTTTTTTGTATATGATTTTTAAAATGCTATTTCTCTTTAACTAATAGACAAATATAAGTCAAATCTGTTTCATTTGAAAAAGAAAACAACAAAGAATAAAGTGACATCTCAAAATTTATTATATTTTAATATTTGTTTTTAAAATGTAACAGTAAAGTTAATCATTCATTTTTTTAAAGAAAAATATATTTTTTTTACATTCATGTCCATAGAAAATGAAAACCTAACAAGATATTTAAAAAATCAAGATGTCACATGAAAGTATTACAATAGATCTTTAAGTGTTTCAAATTTCATGTAAATATCTGTAATGGTTCTAAAGATATATAAATTTTAGTGAATGCATTTTTGGAAAACGGCCATTTTGAGAAAAACTGATTTTAAATAAAATGATGTTTGTAAAACTAAGTTAACTAACTATATTTGAATATATAAAACTTGTAAGTTAAAGAACAACATGTAAACTAGTGTTATTCAAAATGTCACACCATTAAACCAGCTAGTTTTTAAGTTATAAGACTTTTAAGAAGACTAATCAAGAAAAAACAGAAATGAGAAAAAAAGCAAAAATTGAGAACTTCCATAAAAGATTTAAAATTGTCCAGATGAATATGAAACTTCTTCAGCTTCAATAAACTGCAATTCTTTACGTGCCTTAGCCTCCTTTCTTAACAACAGTCTCCTTTTTACAACTTGTTGTTTTTTATAAGCTGCATTTTTCAAGCGTTTCTTAAGTCTCAATAATCCAAGTCGCTGGCTGCTTTTGCTTACCTGGCAGTTGAAAAAACTTTTTATTTCACTACCAAAAGAAAAGCCAAAATTGAATTGTCCTGCTGCAGCTAAAACAGAAAAGTTAACTTTTTTTAGTGAAGAAAATCTTGATTTGCTGCAAATATTCCAAATACATGAATGAAAAGACTCATTCGCATTTTGAGTTGAGCCAAGCAAACATCGTTGTAGAAGTTGAGGCTCTGACAATCTTTTGTATATAGGCTTCAGATGTTCTGCTAGTAAGTCATAATTGAGAGGCGTATGTATATGGAGATCGTGTTTACCAGGCTTTACATTTTTTGCCTCACAAGACTTATAAAAACACCAAGAATCTGCACCTGAAGGACACAGGTGATGCATCGGCCTCTTATCGGTCGAAAAATTGTGATACATGCTCGCAAGTATAGCATTTCTCATTTGCTTAGCATCATTATGTTTCCGTATCGCTCTGGTGTAATACTTGGACAGTTTTTTGATTGTTTGTTGTGTAAGTTTACCTACACCATTACCTCCAAGTGAAATTCCTTTCTTGCTACAATCTGTAACCAAATTACGGAGTGCAGTGCCCATCCTTTTCCCCACATGGTTGACACACTCTTCTTTTGTTATAGGTACATCTCCATAGGGTTTTATTTCACAGACTTTATTAAAGGCTTTAGAATCACCATCTGACAACATAGTGGTGTAGCGCAATTTGAACTTCTCAATAGATCTCCTCCACAAGATCTCGGCCGCATGTGTTTCCATCATTCCAGATGATCCTGAAAAATTTAAAACAAAAAGTTAATGGAAAGACAATAAACTGTTTTGTATGCTGTTTTTAAATAATTTTAAAAAACATGTCAGTATAAAAATGAATCTAGATTTTAATTACTGTAAAAGGTTTTAAAACAATAGAAAAATATCTCACCTGTATAGTTGATATCACAATCAGGTTTGTGGGATTCAAACCATTCTTTGTAGTGTGCAGGAGATTGTGCTTTTAGTCTAGTACCAGTTGTGCTACAAGTTTGGCAAAAGCTAGATAGTACTTCAAAATCAATGACATAGCCTGTCAATACATCTATGACACAGCTAACACCTATCATTGATTTATGTCCTCTGGTCATCCAAGTACCATCAAATGAAATGGCAATGTCCAAAATGTCATCATCACTTAGAGCTGAATTGCTATTTTTTGCATGTTCCTTTCTTACAAGTCGAATAGTTTTACTATGCAAAGCCTGACGAACATCTTCAGCATCCTTATAAATGGACTTTGTCCTGTTGTAGACATGATTGGCTGATAGACCCGGTAGGTCTAAATGTTCACAAAATTTGTTGAAAGTTAATGGTCCTAGTCCACACAACGAGGAGGCAACAACAGCAGATGTGTTGATGGAAAAATTTTTATCATTGAGTGAGCGTTCAGATGTAAAAACATCATTCACCACAGTGCCACAATTATCGCAGTAAAGTTTCAGTTTTAATACAAGTCCGAAACGACTGTTGTCATCTGAATGCAAAGTTAGACCATCAGCATTACAATAAGGACACAGAAGAGGTGAAAGCAATTTTTCAATTTGACTAATGTCAATGATTGTTCTATATGCTTGTTTAGCTGACTGATCATTAAATAGAGAGCTAGAGCTTCCAATGTCCATAGCAGGAATATCAACATTTTTTTTTTTGGAACTTGTTTGCAAAGACAACAACACCGACGAGTTAGCTGGAGTTGAAGGAGCTGGTGTTACTTTGTCTAGATCTAGTTCATGATCTTTTCGACATAGGCCAACAGTGTTCTTCATCTTGGCAATCTTGCGAGCCTCTAGAAGTTGTTTACTTCTTTTTTTTAATCTTCCCATGGCTAGCACTTGAGCTAGAATGTCTAGAGCAGTAGAGCTAGATGATACTAATGCTAGTAGATGTGATGATAATTATGGATAAGACTTAGATCTAGTCAAGCTCAAATAAGAATGAACTTGAAGACAATCACTGAATAAGTCACAATCGTAGAACTTAGAAGTCTAAGCTCTAGAATATTATCAATATAGATCTAGACTATATATTTTATAAATCGAATCTATATAAATCTAGACTAGAATAATATGATATCCACAGGCAATCCAGCAGAGTCGCCAGAGAGACTAGTCTGATTAGTTATAGTATTAGAATTATTAGATCTACAACAATTTTTCACATACGATAATTTCAACACGCTGTAGACAGTTCAGCCATTTATTTTCGATAACCTGAGGTACACAAAGTCGCTAGGGGAATCCTAAGAATAGACCAATCAGAACGCAGCATTTATAGCGGGGCTATATTTACACCAAAACTAATCAAAAAGAGTACGTAAGTTTCTAAATATAGCGAAAATGTGCTAATAAAAGATTAGGAAGTGATGCCAAATCTTAAAAGACCTTTGGACGCTGAACAAATTGATACCAAATATGACTATTTTATTTGCAATGCACAAAAATTTTTTAACCTGTAACTATGGAGAATTTTTGCATTTTCTTATAAAATCGTCATTAATATACACCCGAAAAATGTAAAAAAATATGTTTTAAAGCATTATTTAAAAAAAATTAAAGTACTTATCAAGTAAATAAATGGATAAGCTATCTAAATATGTTTAAATCTAAAAATCGATTTTTGGGTCCAGAATTTCGTTTTCCAAAGGTGATCCTCCCCTTAAACTATTTGGTTTTTGATTCTCAAACTGGTAGCACCAGAGTACGACATTGATATAAGACATTGTCCGTTATATTTTATATTCCATGGCTCTTGATTGCAAGACCACTGACCAAGTGAAGCTAAAATACTTGAACTAGTGAAGTCAAGTCAGTTTGAGAACCGCTGTGCTATAGGCTGCGATACAACTTAACAACTGATTTCGTCCAACACAACACAGTGATTAGGATTTTAAGCTGTCTGTCGGTCTGTCTGTCTGATCTAGAAAAGAAAAAATGCTATTAAAAGTTCGGTTTTCGTCATCGCAATGTATCGTGCGAAGTTGGATGCAATGGCAAAGCTCTTTTTTTTTTCCTGAAACTTAACTTAAGACCCTCTTTTTTGTTCCCATAATATTGAAAAGTAATCAAAGAGAAACTATCATAAGGGAAGTAATGAAAATGGAACTTAATGTTGAGTATTAGAAAAAAAATGTAATTTAAAAGCAAAATTTGTAATGACGTTTATTTTTTTAAAATTATAAACGCATTCATTATGCAGTAACATATAAACCATCTTTTATAACAAGATTGTTCTACTACTGTTATTGAGCACCAAATGTAAATCGTACAGACGACATAAATACATAAACCTGTTCATATTATCTTTACTTTTTCGGTTGTTCCCTTATAACTTTAAAACTATGACAACCTAGTCCGAACCTCCTCAATGTTGGCGGGGGAAGGCGCAGGTAGGCTCTAACCCGGGATCATCAGACGACAGTCCAGAGTGCATACCACATTACCACACTTTTTCTTTTCTTTATTTCTTGTTTTAAATTTTCTAATTCTAATTTCTATTTCTAAGCTAAAAATAACATATAGTGAATAATATATTAGAAATAGCTGGCACTTGTAATGGACACAATAAATAAGCGATACATTATGTGACAATATATATATTTAATTACTACCCATAAAGTAGATGTCTATATTTCAAAACGTCTCGCGCACGTTAAAAGTGTAAAAAAGTCAACAAAAACAAATACAAAACAAATCTAAATCACGAGGAGGCACAGAGAGGATAAAAAAAAAAGAGAAAGTCGAGAGAGAGAGAGAGAGAGAGAGAGAGACGAGGTGGGGGGGGGGGGGTGAGTAGGTCTGGCTAACAAAAAAAAACAAACTAGGTCACCACTCAGACGTCAAGCTAACTCTGTTAACGTTTCATCGCGTCATTGGGATAGGACAAAACAAGCAAAATGTAAGACAAAAATACTTTCAAAAAGAAAAAAAAAGCTAACATTGTATCGGTAGTCATATCTTTCAATACTGTAAGATATATTTCCCTTTTTTATATCAAACAAAATTAATTATGTACCACTAATTAATTAATTTGTTTTTTGTTTTTACTGATAAGTGTTATGTTAAAGACAAGGACTAATCGTGCAAAGTTTCAACTCGATCCTCAAATGGGAAGTCGGAGAAATCACGTGTACAACATTTGTACCTGACAGACAGACAGACAGACAGACAGACAGAGTGAGTTGATACATGCTTTGCAAAAATGTTATGCATCTGGAAGAAAGTTTCTGAAAGCAAAAACTATGAGGTCAGCACGAGAGCAAAACAGTTTCCCGCCTAAAACAAACATACAATCCTTCCAAGTATGTCATTTTCTACAAGCTGCTTACATTACACATACAAAGTAGAATACAGTCAAATAGGGTTAACCCTTTAACACCGCGTTTGTGATGTGTAGCACGCCGACCTCGATGGGTTAAAGAAAACTGAACATCTACTAACACACGCTCTATCTACACAAAAACGTCCCTGGAGATTGGGGGGGGGGGGCATATCATACATTTTATTTTAAAAAGTCATCAATTTTAAATTTAAATATTATGCGGTCAAAGAGTGCTCTTCCCTTCCTATCAAAGTTCGCAGACGACAACTTGCATTCTCTCCCTTTAATTTTGTTAAAAGCAGTTTGTAATATCTGAGAGATGGCGGGTTATTATTATACGTAACATAGTCAGTATTCAGTGCAAATAATACAACATGTTTTTGACAATACAACGCATTACATTACAATTGTAGCTTTAAAAAAAATAAAAAATTATTACATAGATAGGCCTATATGGTCTGACTACTTCATATTCATGAGATGATTAAAGACGCACCCACGTGACTCGCGCTATATATAGATGGTACCCACGAACCACAAGTGCACCGAATGAAATGAGCATGATCTACTGGGAGCGAGGGGAGCGTTATAAATATTAAAAACTTTTTTTTAAAAATCTTTGCACTCACAGTGATGGAAGGTTCAAAGAGAGAGAGAGAGAGAAAAAAAAGGAAATGTGGAATGTTTTGAAATGGGTTACATGTACACGAAATGACATATATCTGATATATATAAGTACATTGTAAGGCGTATGTATGTATGTATGTCCCGCATAGAAATCAAAACCGTTTGACCAATCTTAATCAAATTTGGCATAAATGTTCCTTAGATCGTGGTGGAGACCGTAGTGTATGTGTACTGCCCCCCCCCCATGACCGATTGGGGGGGGGGCATAAAAATTAAGAAAATACCAAAATTTATTGATATTAAAGAGCGAAACTTTTAACAGTACTTATATTTGATCGCAAGAATACGTGGGCTAAACGGTAATCCTATTTTCATTCCCTACTAAATGAAGGGAACATTCTTCAACTTTGACCGCGGGTAATATTTGGCTATTATAGATGTATATATAGATATATACTAGTCAGATATTATCTGCGTCCCGCGGGTCTTCACTTGCGTATCACAGATACAGTCTTTGTAAAGATGTGATTGTTTAAAAAGGGCCTATCATTGGAATTTTATAAAGCGTAGTAGATCTATTCATTCACGTAATTAGGATTCTTCCTCTGGGGAGGGGAGGGGCGGGGTACACAAAATGTTCCATTGTTGTTTTTTTTTAGTCAAACATTCATTAGTTACTATTAGAAAAATAATCCCCATGTGAGCATTGTCTTTTTCAATGTTTCTATGTTTTTCTGGGTTTTATTATTCTGTTACTCGTTCGTTTCATTGGCGACTAAATGTCAAGAAGTTTTCCTCTAAGTCTAATATGAAACCGGCCAACTTGCCGTTGCGTGATTCAGCCTTTAGGTAGAGCACATTCTTCAACTAGAAGTACCCACGTTTGTCAGCCTGATTGACCTTCATCAAAGGTGTAGTACTCTGCAGCTTTGTACAAGCCACATGCTCCCCTGGTACAATAAGGTTATGTAACTGTGGGCTCTAGCCAGGTGACCACAAGGGAGTAAGAATGGAGAGGGACGGGAGCCGGCATTAGATCAGCATTTGCACACCTGGACACAGCAGGTAAACACTAGTCTATTGGGGACCTAACAAAAGTGAACAGGGCCTACTGCGCTGTTTTCGTCCCAAAATGTCAACACTTGCACGGCGTGAACCCTCGAAAAGCTCGCAAGTTGTTTTTTTTTCTTTGTTGTGTTTTTGGCTCCTTTTTTTTTTTCCCGAAGACTCCCACGCGTATGACGTCACAAGAAAACTCGAGAGCGGTTATTTGTTTATTTTGTATTGGCCTTTATCTATTTCTGCACCGTAACAGATGCACGGACACACGTAACAGATGCACGGACACACGTAACAGATGCACGGACACACGTAACAGATACAAAGACACTCGAATGATGGGGAGAAAACAAAACTTAATACAGATATATAAATACACATAAGTGTGTGTCGGTGTGTGTGTGAGAGAGAGAAATAGCGAGAGAGAGAAAGAGAAACGGTGAAGAAAAGGGGGGGGGGGACAGAGAAAGACTAATAGTATGGATGTTAAATTTTTTTTAAAGAGATACAAGCTCGGCTCTCGTTTCGTCTATACAATTAGTTCCTATAGGATTGAACATTCAATCCACTAAACCCGAACTATAATGTAACTCCTGTAACAGTACATATAATCTCTTCTCAGCCCCCCCCCCCAACACCCACGTTGCGCACAGACTCAAGGTAACAGAAGAACGTGCACTGCAGGGTTTATCTTTCACGAAGATCGATGGCATTCATCGATACGACGCTTCCAATAATCGGATGGTCCGAATCAATCTTCAAGGCTCATTAATAAAGATTTAGGTTTCAGAAGTAGGCTGAAATTTGACATTGTTGAGAAGGCGGAATTCGTTTGTCACTCTAGGTCAGGGGGTTCTCAACCTGTGGGTCGCGATCGCCTTGGGGGGTCGAATGACGATTTGTCAGGGGTCGCCTAAGACCATCGAAAATATGGATTGTTTTTGTCTATTCTTCTATTGCTGCATGTGTGTGTGTGTGGAGGGGGTCGCCGGGCTAAAAAGGTTGAGAACCGCTGCTCTATGTGGTAGGATAATGAGGGTGGATTTTTTTTTCTCTATCCTGACCTAGAAACATTTCAGCCTGTTGTAAACGATCGCTGTTCTCTATATGCAAATATAAGTAACTTGATTTAAGAACTACATCTAAAATATTAATCTTCGCATACTAACACAGTGCTAGTAGATTTCAATACAGCAAAGAAAGAAACGTCATCACCAGTGATGTTGTACAGAAGGCCCACAGGAATAAGTCAAAGGAAAGTATCTTTATAAGATCTTGCGATCTATGGGGCAAAGATCAACTGTATCTGTGGCCGACGGTTAACGAGGGTGTCATGTGGTCAGCACAACGACCAACCGCTTTTGCTTTAAACAACTAGCGTCAGGTGCGCATTAGAGTTGGCCGACTCAAGGGCGCCCTAAAAGTCCAGTAATTAAAAATTCCAGTCTACACTAAGATTTTAACTAGGGATTCTCTTTCGGAAGCCAAGCACCTTACCGCTTAGCCGCCGCGACCCCAGTTGTATAAAGAACATAGTCTAAATTGCTATGGTGACGCCGACAACAATCTGACCTAGATATTTTGTGCTTACAGTTTCATTTTCATCACTGGTCTCATCAATGGCTTCATTTCAAGTTCTTGTACGAGAAAAAAAACGAGTTTTAATTTCAAGTGACATTTAAGCTTTCTTCTCAATACAAGTTGTGTGTGAGTGGGTGGGTGAGAGTGGTAGCATAAAACGATTATTACGATTATTATAGTAAATAATCAAAATAGATTAATATTCTATTGTTAAGCAATTTGCGGCACACATTGTTACACCTTGGTAGAACAAATCTCTAGAAATACTCCTTCTTCCCTAGTGCTATTACAGCATGGAATGGGTTGCCTGAGCTAGCCAGGAAAACCAATGACTTGGCAGAATTTAATTCATAGGTTAACATGCATGACTAGATTGACCTAGGAACAGGCGAAGGACGTAACCATCTTCTTTTCTGACGTAACGTCTGTATTTTATAAGATAAGATAAGAACCTGCGATTCCTCTGTTCCAAACGTATTATTACATTTATTTCTTTGAAAACGTCATCTGCCTGGAGAGGGGAGGGGTACTGCTATGTCGGCGACATCGTTCCCGAACACAATGCCCAGGTTTTCATATTTTTGAGAGACACCCAGTTCTTGTGTCTTCAGCTAGTACATTCTTCTTCCATATACAAATATTGGACTATTAGAGCTTCACTCCAGCCATTCATCCAGAATAAACGTATCTCTGTTCAAATACTGTATTGTTTCTTTAATAGCAAATTTCCATTGCCACAGAAAGACATTATGTAACAGCTCAAGCTAAGGTGCCGATAAACAAGACAGACCCACGGGACTTGCTGATAGAAAGAGTGACCGAGAAGCCAGTTCATTACGTTTTCCACTATCTCCTGCTGACCAGTCCCCTATGGTCAGTGAGTGGTCAGCTGGCCTTAAAAAAAATACGGGATAGATCACATCAATTTCACTAGCGCGGAACGATTGATGGGCAGGCAGTGGGAAAAAAAAAGTTGCCGGGACTATCGATGGAGGTCGTCTGGTCGGCATCTTAATGATGTTGTCCTAGACATCGGCAAACACAAGAACCAAAGTACAAATAGAACGTGACCACCAGAACAACAGTTAAATACACCAATTATTTCACGTCTTTCCACACTCCATACTAAGTCATAATGTTACTATATTTCATCTGTAACAGAATCAATAAATGACTCTACAAATTATGCCAAATGGTGAAGACCAGAACAAAATATAACAAATTAGACTATATAGCCCTTTGTCTATCAACCGGTTGTTTCTGATGGATGACAAATATCTTGTATTATGTCACACAATTACTTCACATAATGTCCACGAATTTGTTATTCGTAACTCATTATTAGTGATAAATGTCAATTGAGTTATTATTGAAATTTTATGAGGATAACCTTTGCGGAACAAAAGATAATTCTATTAACAAAAAAAAGTTGTATATTATGTTATATTATCAATAAAAATGTAAACACAACACTGCTGTTTAAGTTACAACTCCATTCTATTGACATGACAAGAAAGTGGAAAAACTAACAGGAGGCTTTAATACACACTAAAAACATACTTGAGAAAAGCACGTGAACATACTGAACAGTAGGACAAGGGAGACACGTAAACAAACACACACACAATATACATAAACATACACATAAACGTGACAACTTATAAGGTCACTTTTTAATTACGTTTATGGTAAATACGGAAAAGATGCTAGTAAGGTTGCCGTCTTTGCAATTAAAATTTAAAAAACAACCAAACAAGAAGAGTTTGAAAACAAAACGAAACATTTCTCCCGAAGTCTGTAATTTAAATTTAAGGTTCTCAGATTCTCCTTAAGAGAACACAACTTCTGAAGCATTTTTTTTTTCTTCGAGCCCCTGATAAAATTGCGAGTTAAGTTTTACCCTAATTAAAACATTAGCCAGTTGTGTCGCAAGTTTCAAAGAGAGGAACAGAAATCGAAACAGAAAGGGTGCAATGTTTGCATAGGTTCAAGAACCGCTTACACATGTTAGATCTTTTTATTTTAATTTTTTTACATCGAAATAAAGACTTGCCGGGGAGATGTCAGGTTGATAATAAGGCAACATTTGCTTGATGCATAAAAACAAGAAACGCACGCACACACACACTCGCCCGCGTCACCAGCTCACTGTTTGTTGGCTCCCGTTTAACACGAACACGTACACACATATACATATATGTAAACACTCGTACATCTATATATGTAAACACATACACACGAGGTCGCTGGTAGTTGGCTCTAGTTTAACAAGCACATATACGTACACACCTATATATCTACACACACATACACACACGAGGTCCCTGATAGTTGGCCCTGGTCTAACAAGCACATATCTACACACACACAGACATGGAGTGGTTCACGAGATCACTTTCAAAGTTTAGACAAACGGGTAATTGTAGAGCCCACGTTCCAGCCCTGGGGGGGGAGATTAGAAACCTCGGCTCCTAGGCAGTGAAGATCGATCGCCTCTGCATTACTTGCCAACGACAAGAGGTAATGTCCTTCAGCTGAACAACAGACAGAGGCGTGGCCAGAATCAGAACCCGAGCGGTGGTCGAGTGTTGGGGACACAACAAGAAAGTCAACACATTAAGAAACGACTATATTTGCCGGGGCACTTTACAACAAGAATTATAACACGAACATGTAAATAAAGCTTCGAATGTGATATTTGGGATATGTGGCCCAGAAGCTTGAACCGCCTGGCTACCTACCAAGGGGGGTCGAGTTCGATACCAGACTCGCGCTGTGATTGCTAAGGGCATAAAGGCAGCACGGAAACCTTCTCCCTGATAGTAAAATGTTTGTTTAGTAGAAAAAATATTGGCATGTTTCGGATGTTCCTTCAGATTTAATTCAGATTTGAAGACGACTACCACGTCACCCAAACCTGCCGCAGGAAGACGGTGGTGGCAGCGGTTAGGAAACCACCCCCTATCGAGACCATGGAACGACAGTCCAGAGCGCCTTCCTCATAACTATTCGACCATCCAATCCCTCCCCCCCCCCCTCCCATCACTAGTCACAAAAAGATTGAAACATAGCGCACTGAGCATTGCTATAAACTTAAAACAATTTAAAAAAAAAAAAACTTCGAAGATAAATACTAAAAACTGACAATGGCAAAAAAAAAGCTTTTATCAACTCACTCCGTCTGTCTGTCAGGTAAATATTTTGTACGCGTTATTTATGCCATTTCCTTTTATAGGATGAAGTTGAAATTTTGCTCATTTATTCACTATCCCCTAACAAAACAGAAATCAATAAAAAAAAATAATCAATTAATTATCTTTGATTTAGAAAAAAGGAAATAAATCTTACAATATTACACAGGGCTGTAAATGTGCAATTCTTTCCCTTATATGAGCTTTTTTTTTTTTAATTAAGGATTTTTTTTTAAAATGTATATTGCTTGTTTGTTTTTGTAGCTCTATGATTTCTGGATTTTCTTCCTTCCATACACCCCCCACCCCTTCTACACTCACTTCGGTTGTTATGACCTCTCCATCTGATATCAGTTTAGCAAGTTGAATTAAAAAACAACAGAACCGACCTCATAAACGGGGCACATTGCACGAATCTGTTACAAAAAAAAAACGTAACACAGAATTGAGAAAGACAGAACGAGAGAGATGAAAAGAAAGAGAGAGAGCGAGAGAAAGGGGGGAGAACGAAAGAGAAAACGAAAAAAAGAGAGAGTGCAAAAGAGAGTGATAAAGAGAACGAAAGACAGAGATATGAAAAGAGAATGAAAAGAGAGAGAGGATGAAAGAGAAAGAGAGAATGAATGAAAGAGAGAGAGAGAGAGAGTGAGAAAAGAAAAAGAGAGAGGAGGGAATAGAAAACGTACAAAAATAAAGAAAGGAAAAAAAAAGTAACATATGAGAGAAAGAGGAAGAGCAAATAAGAGAGAGAGAGAGGGAGAAAGAGAAAGAGAGAATGAATGAAAGAGAGAGACAAAATACACATAAAGAGAAAGAAGATAAATAAAAACAATGGAGAACTAACAATGAGGTGTGACATGCAGCGTGACGAGTGAAATTTTAGCCGCACTAAAAAAAAAATAAAAAATCTCGGCCTATTTAAAATGCATTCCTGCATACCAGCGGTTCTCAAGTGATGGTTCGTACCGCCCACGCTGTCATCGACTCCAATGTTTGTTATACTTATTTCCCACGCTATCAAGGATCTTGACACGACAACTCAAAGCTCAAGAGGTCGGGCCAAGTTTGAGACCTTCTGGTGAATGCAAATCACATTGACAAATTGACGCTGAATGTCATTTGCACTCTTTTTATTTTTAATCTCGTTAAAAGCTCGTGACATTTACGTCAACCCAAACAAAAAACAACGCCTTATTCGGAGTTTCGTTTCCTTTTAATATTGTATTTTAAACCTGCTCGTGGATTCAACTAAAAAGAATAAAAGAAAAAGCACAGGCACATTATATATATGCAAATAAGCAAAACCAGTTTTAGATCAGAATGTAATTCTTACTCTATCCAACACAACACAACAATTGAAGTACGATAGTATAGACAGTCGAAAGTGTAGGGGGTAATTAATAATAAAAACAACAATATCGGTAGAAAGAGAAAAGCAATTTGAGCAACTAATTAGAGCAGGAAATCACTACCGGAATTTCTTTAGTATTATAGATTTTTTTTTTCTTTGAAATTTCATTTTGATTGAAGAAATATTAATTTATAGCTCCAAATAGAAAAAGAGAAAAATCTGAGGCCATGAATCGTGACCCCGAGTAACAATACACTCAAGAAGGAAATAAATTATTAAATAGAACACATAGTGTGGGCTAGTTTTATGAATGTAAGGCTGGGGGTCAATGCTGAGACACTATGACAATATAACACTTTTTTTTTTCTCAGACTGAACTACAACAAGTCTGACAGCATGTGTCCGCCATGAGCCTGGATAAACAGATGCATGCAGACTAAACAAGTCTTAAAACTAGTCAGTGGATTATCATTAAGAAGGAAGGAGGGGGCGGGAGACAGGAATGAGGAGGATATAATGACATCCTTACACAGCAATATGACGCGTCATTACACAGAACAGGTTCTCATTTACTACCATTTGTAAAGTACTCACGTTGCCAAGTCTTTTTTTTTTTTGGCTCGTATTTAGCCTCGGTATTTGTTTTTTTTTTTTTTTGGCTCGTATTTATCCTCGGTATTTGTTTTTTTTTTTTTGGCTCGTATTTAGCCTCAGTATTTGTTGTTTTTTTGGCTCGTATTTAGCCTCGGTATTTGTTTTTTTTTTTGGCTCGTATTTAGCCTCGGTATTTGTTTGTTTTATTTGGCTCGTATTTAGCCTCGGTATTTGTTTGTTTTTTTTTGGCTCGTATTTAGCCTCGGTATTTGTTTTTTTTTTTGGCTCGTATTTAGCCTCGGTATTTGTTTGTTTTTTTTGGCTCGTATTTAGCCTCGGTATTTGTTTGTTTTTTTTGGCTCGTATTTAGCCTCGGTATTTGTTGTTTTTTTTTGGATGCTCTCTGATTTGCTTTGGGAAATCCCGAGCATGTTTAAAACTTACTTTTAAATATAGGACGTTAGCTATGCGCAAAGTAGGTTGGGGGAAGAGGGGGGGGGATCACAGGACAAGAAAAACAAACAAAAAACAAAACAAAACAAAAAACTTTGAAAAAAATAAAAAGCTTAAAATAAATGTATCAATTAGTTTGGATCTCAGTCATGTATTTAAATTTGAAATAGATCTGGACAAACATTAACAAATCTGTGTGATTAGAACTATTTTTTCTACCAATTGTTTTGGTCTGAACATGGAAGATATCATAGTTATCTATTGTTTCTATTTCTTGTTTGTGTTCACTAAGCCTAAGAGACAATCTATAAAGGGGACTAATTTGGCTTATACCACCACTTCAGTGAAGTACATATTGTTTTCCTTGTTAAAGAAACTTAACAAAATAATTTATAATCAGATGTTAGTAACTAATTGTTTTTTTGTTTTTTTTTAGATTGATTCTTGTGTTGTCAGGTAAAAGAAATAATATTGTAAAATTTCAGCTTGATCCGAGATTAAGTGTGGGAGAAATATCGTGTATTAGCTTTTGCCCAGACAGACACACAGACGGACATATACATTTGATAAAAAAGAGGGTAATGAGATCAACCCAAAAAAGACGCTTCCTTTTCTTACACAACAAATGTGTAAACGTCTGAGTTTTATCTGAAGCACAATAAGTTTTACTGAGTCGCTTAATGCAAGTGAGTGACCCGGGCTTAGGATATTACAATTTACTGACCCCTGGACAGCTGTGAGTGATATACTAGCCGTTGTGACTACGAGGTGGTCTGTTCTTTGTCCTGCTAAATGTCCCTGGACTAGATCTAGAGAAGTCCTACAGAGTCCTTGTATTTATTGCTTTCCATCGATTTCAATTTCTTTTAAATAAGTGCAATGACCACGTGATCAGAGTGAGCCAAGTGACTAGAAACGATAAACGAAAGTTTTATGTTTTAGAAATATCTCAATATAGAAGCGAGGGCGCACGTGCTAAGTTTTTATTCAGTAGGTGGCTGAGCGGTAAAGCGCTTGGCTTCCGAACTGAGTGTCCTGGGTTCGAACCCTGGCAAAAGACTGGGATTTTTAATTTAGGGATCTTCGGGCGCCTTTGATTTCACCCAGCTCTAATGGGTACCTGACATTAGTTGGAGAAAAGTAAAAGCGGTTGGTCGTTGTGTTGGCCACATGACACCCACGTCAACCGTGGGCCACGGAAACTGATGACCTTAACATCATCTGCCCTATTGACCGCAAGGTCTGAAAAGGGGAAACTTTCTAGGTACTACAATGCTTCTATTCCATCACACACGCACCAATAAGATTGCTTCTGAACAACTAAACGTTAGAGTGATCAGTTCGATCAGTTGATTCCAAAATGTGATACTTTGACCTTACATGGGCGCCGCGTTTTTTTTTTTAATTATCTACTGATTCTTTCAATTTCGGTTGCACGTCTCAAATGTGACAATGACAGAGTGCGTTACTTTTACCTAACATTGATCGTAAGATATCAAAGTAATTTACTAATAGGTCATGTTTTTACTCTATATATCTTGGTGGCAAAGAACTGTATGAAAGGAAAGAGATATCCGTGCATCACAGTGGACAACTTGGTCTGTTTTCTTCTCAAAGGAAAAAAAAATAAAATAAAATAAATCTGCAGACTTGCACAATGCTTTATAGATACACAAAAAGATAACGCCCTTAGTTTGTCCTCGTGCACCTTGCTCGCTATCAGAAAAACGTTGTTTTTTTCTTAAGCCCTGAAAAATGTGCTTGGAACAACGAGGGGGTTGGGGAGGGCATTTAACTCGAGTCTACATCTGTAGCCTTTGTCAGCGCGGCTATTAGCTAACTGCCCGGAGTAGTCAAGAGCCAGTTTTATAGTTGGCAGGTAATCTTCAGAGAGGAGCTGCCTACCTGAGAGGATTAGAGACATTATCAAGATCGTAAAATGAAATGCCAGGGAATAAAACGGATTGTTAGCGTGAGTAGTCTACAATGTTCTCTGCGACTAACAAAACAGGCTCATCAAAGTGAGCTTAACGCAGCCGTTTGCAATTTATCTTGCACAGTGGTTCTCAAACTTCAACGATCCCACACTGAGCTTTTGTAAAGTTAAAGTTTCTTGGGTAAAAAAACGCAAATAATAATAATAAATAGATAATGTAAATTAAAACGAATACAGAAAAAAAAACAACAACGTGTAATCCGAAGCAAAATTACTTTTAAAATTACCGAATTCTCTTTCTTCTCTTCGCAATAGTCATAAGAGTCGAGTCCAAGACTCATCGAACTCTAGACCTGTGGAAGCTTGCCTCCCTCTGCCTGTCTGAACAAACTTCTGTCAGGGTACGTTTTTAAATCCCTATTACCGATGTTTATTATGATTACTGTGGGCTGTATTAGTTACAAATGTAATACGCCTAAAGCGGTTTAGTTGTCTACCAGCAGTTTGGTATTGCCACATAACAAATCTGATTGCACTATAAATGTCATTAAAATGTCGCAGACGACTGCTAGATAGAATTTCAGGACGCTCAATAAAGGTATAGCTCTACATTCCTGCTCTAACACAACACGAGCACGCACAAACGCATGGCATTTTATTTTAATTAAAAAAACAACACATGTCTTATAAGGGGGAGATAATTTCTAAGAAAAGGAAGTTTATTTAGTTTATTTCTCAATCGCCAACGAACACTATCTCTCCATCTCTTTGCTAATCGGTCTGTCCTCTTGTGAACATTTCCAGCTTAGCCCGAGGCCATAGACGAGAGGGAAAAAATCACGAGTGGCGCTTTCAAATAATTGGGTGTTAACAACATGGTTTTTAACCGATCAGCGTATAAAGCCAGAGTTAATTGGCACATGACAAATATACAATTATGCAGACAAAGAGAACAAAGGGAAAGTTTAATTATGTACAAAATTATGCATGTTGCTAATTGCCTCTTTCTTAAAAGCTTCACGGAATAATTTGAGTGTAGTTAGATATCACTAAATTTTTACGGTGAATGTGTAGCTACACATAATAATAACGTCATTTACTCAAATAAAATAATTAATACGTGTGAAAAGAAGGTGGGTATATTTATGAATATTTTCTTTGGTAAAAAAAACAAAAATACATGTATTATACAATGCTCTTCTTAAACTGTTGTTACTATTACAATTGTTCAGATCCCCAACACCTTGTTGACCTCCCAACTATTTCCATTCGCTTTCAACGCCATTATTTATGCTCATTTCTCAGGCGCAGCGACTGGTCTAATCTTAGACTATCTTTACACATCGGGAATTTCCATTTTGGAAACTCTTTTTTTAAACTACGTTTCAAATGCCATGAAAAAGGGAAGAGGATGACGGACTTGTGCTTACATGGCGCACAGTTATTTGAAAACATTATCGCTGAGAGGGAATTAAAAACAACAAATACTATGTGCGCCGTTCGCTGCTCCTTGTGTGGCAAGATGGCGGTCAAAGATCAAACACCATGTCTCTTGCACTCGCTAATCCTCCTGGCATGGATGCTTTAATCGAGGGGGGGGGGGAGACGGCGGAGTGCTCTCGCAGACGGCGCTCGTGAAACAGAAGCATTTTTAGAGAGATAGATCTACAGGAAGGCTTTAAATACAGCGCTCTCAAGACAAATGTCTATTTACAACAAGTTAACCACGCAATAGAATTACTTTATTTTTCAACTTAGGTCTAGAGTAATCTTAAGATGTATTCCATGGGCGCATATGCTTTTATCTTTCACGAAGCCTGCTCTCGAGAGCGAAAAACCGAGTCAGCAAATAGTTATTCAACTTTGACAACGCGTGAGAACTACAGCTATACTTACAAAGGTACACTTAAAACAACAAGAACAAGATTTTAAATGCTTTTTTTAAGACCTCTTTTATATAAATTGTAGAGCGATTGTTTTTCTATTAATAACTACTGAATGCTAGATTAAAAAGACGATGCCGAGCAGGAATCCTGGGTAAAGGAATGGGCACTTTATAATATTCTAATGATAGGTGTGAAGATATATTTTGAGTCGCAGATGACAAGACACTTTTGGTGCTGATTGTCACGACATGTTGGTTGTTGTTACGATGTGATTGTGTTAATCAGACAATGCGAATCTTGTGTTTTAATGTCCTAAAATTCTTTATTAGGCAATTTCTGAATTCTTAAAAAAGTCTTTTAAATACTATCTCCTGCCCCCTTTCTGGCAATGTCCAAACTATTTTTATAGCTTAAGGGAGAAAAAAACGTCTTCGCTTTAAATAAACTTTCGATTAGGTTTCAACAACAAACAACCATGACCTTGCGCTGCAAATCTAAAAATAAAACTAATGCAATAGCTGCTTGATGCTACATGACTATAAGCTACGTACTTTGTATAATTGTATAGGTATATTTTTATGCACTTTTTTTAGCACTGTAGAATCAAATTTTCTTATTTCTTCTGTTTGTAAAACAAACTAATGTCAAGAAGAAGGAGTGACGTTCACAGTACCACATAAAACTTCGTTAAAAAAAAAAAAAAAAAAGAAAAGATAACTAACGGTTTTATAAAAAAAATAATTGATTGAAAATCAACTACCCACGCATTGGGATAGTGTTAAAATTAAAGCTTCATTCATTTTGAGTTGGCAACAGCGAAGTTCATTTCAGCGTCCTTGACATTCAGCTGAACTTGAAATTCTGCAATAAGCTTTGCTAACGGAAGCGGTTTTATTATGATACTAAATCAAGTGAATGATGTCAGTTGCATTCCCATTCGTGTTCGATCAAAGATCAACTTAAAAAGCTGCTCGACTGAAGCGTGTAAACCAATGTTTTGATTAAGAAGGCGACACAGGTAGTACTAACATTCCAGCGTTCTATTTTAACGGATACGTCATCCAGGTGGAGAGTGACAGGTTGTCATACACCTGTGGTAATGAGAGGACTTCTTGTGTCACACGGTGGAAATTAGTGGGGCTCTGCCACTGGGGTATTTAGGTCGAGCCGACCCCCCAGGGCTTTAAATAAAGGGGGAAAGGAGAGTATTTGGAAATAAACATACGGCCAGGAGGCGTAGAATTAAGTATTAGATATTGTATGCGACACTGGTATTTGTTATGGTTTTTGCAGGGGACGGGGTGAGGAGTGGTGGAGTTGTCGATGAAGAGAGGATGATGCAATGGGTCCAAATCCTTTAATTAAAGGTCGAAGGACCTATGGCACGGCTATATTCTGGACACTCTATGAAGAAGTATGCATCGCGTCTGAGTTATGTTACAATCAACAATAATAATAATTTTATGAATAAAGCGCTGTTAACAAACAAAATGTAGGCCCAAGGTGCTGTGATAACAGTACAAACACAGACACGAGAGCTAAAATGACTAATCCAAAAATATTTTAAAACAGTTAGGTCTTGAATGTAGTGAAGCATGTTGTCTGTCTGAGATCAATGGGGAGTGAGTTCTAAGCCTTTGGTCCGTGCACTGAAAAAGCCCGCAGACCGTAGCTTTTGAGGGAGAAACAATAGTGTTATTGCCACAATATAATGTCATTTCAATAACATATTGTTAGTGCCTCAATATACTGTCGGTTCCACACTTTAATGTCAGTGTCACACTATACTGTCAGTCAATGCCATACTATAATGTCAGTGTCACACTATACTGTCAGTATCACACTATACTGTCAGTTCCACAATACGCTATAACGTAAGTTATCTTCCCAGTGAAGGAAACTCCGAAACTTAATGAAACCCATTTTTTGTTAACTTTGATAGTTTTAACCTCTAGTTAAAGTCTAATATTGACCATTCCCACTCCCTCTGACCATGCACTGGTCAGCCAGAAGCTATGACATAATCGTTATCTCTCCACTTCCCCTGGACACGAGAAATGTCCGAGCCGATCCACTTCGTCCCCGGGATTGAACGTCTGCCCTCTTGAAAGGCTCGACCAGTGTCTTTCCAATCTTCATCCATTTAAAGATCAATTGATTTTCTCCGTGTTTCCCATGTCCGCCCTCTCTTTCTAGTACCCTATGGTGTTCCAACTGTCAGACCTCATCGTGAGTACATGACGCAGAAGTCGCCATGTTGTATGTATGATCATTACAACAGCTTATATTTTTTTTTTGTCTGACATGATGTTAGATCTAAAGGTTGTCAATATTCGATCTTTGTTTTATATGGTTTTGCTGAATATGGTTCTCAATACTGCTTTGGAACTCGGATTGCATTACTCATTCATAATAAATTAAGACATTTCTAAAGACACAGATGGTATGGGCTTGTTGCAAGACTTACAGGTCTTTCTAAAAAAAAAAAAGAAATCACGCAGAGCACAGTG
Organism: Biomphalaria sudanica; assembly: GCA_036873155.1. NCBI lineage: Eukaryota > Metazoa > Mollusca > Gastropoda > Planorbidae > Biomphalaria > Biomphalaria sudanica. Next base: position 329,154 of record JAZGLO010005563.1, on the reverse strand, counting down.
GCAGGTGAATGTGAAAGAGATAGAGAGACAGACAGACAGACAGAGAGAAAGTGAGACAGAGACAGGAAAAAAAAAGGCTTAGGATATTAAGCAGTATATATATATATATAACGTCACTAGTTAAAGTTGTTGCCCTGGTCAGGAGAGTTGACATTCTACTGTTGTTATTACGTCATCAGAACGTGTGAAAATTGGGGGGCGGCCCTATGTTTCAACGAAGCGTTGTTATATTAAAGTTTTTTTTTTTCACTGAGAGATTAAAAGACGAGATTGCTAGAGCCGGTATGTTTCAAAGTCTGGGGGAGAGGTAAGAACAAAAAAAAGGAGGGGGGGGGGGTTGTTACCAGGTGATGACTTTCATAAAGCTTCTTTTTTTATTAAGCACAACTTCATGGCGCATGCGCTAAATGTGACAAGCTGTAGAACGTAATCATCTTTTTTTTTTTTTTTTGAAGTAACGTCTGTATTTTATAATATAAGAAAATTAATAATTGGTAATTAATTGTTTTGTTGAATATCATAAAGGGAAATACATCATTCAGTATTGAGATATATGGCTGTAAATATGGAACTCTTTCCTGTGAGAATAATCTTTATTTTTTTCTGCCTGTTGCTGTTTTTTTTTATCGACGAAATCGTCCCATTACGAGTCACATGTTAACTCACTATGTTCATACATAAACAAGATGGAACTGGGCCGTGAGTACTCACGTAAAACGTAAGATTCAAACGTGCGTTCACGCAAATGTGTTTATGTCCTAGATCCGTGTCTTGGCAAGCATCTCTTAAAAGAACATTTTATATACATAACCCCCCCCCTCCTCCTTGCGTATCCCCCCTCTCTCTCTATTACACACACACACACACACAGACAGACACAGATGCAGGGTTCCATCGAAACAAGAATGTGCCTAGGTTTGATCTAATCAGTTCGCGGCTTTTCCTTAACATCGCGAAAATAACTTGACGCTGGCGTAAAAAAAAACAACAAAATGTTTAACTCAACTTATGGGAGGAGGAGGGGGGCGCTACAAGGCGACTGGTGGGAGGGAGAGCGAGAGGGAGGGAGAGGGAGAGCAAGAGGGAGGGAGTGAGAGACAAGAGAGGGAGAGAGTTGGCATCAAAGACAGCCACGAGAGAATTTTAAAAAGGGAGATAATGCTCAAAGAAAATAGAAACAAATTAACACATAAAAGCGATGTGCAAGTGCGTGTTCTTTTGTGCGTGTGTATGTGGGGGGTGGGGGGGTTGCGTAAAGACGTTAATGTGAGTGGGGAGGGGATGTTACATTAATTTTATAATTAAATTATAATTAATTATACAAAAGGGGGGGGGAACAGGAGAGAGAGAGAAAGAGAGATAAATCTGAGAAAGAGAATTATAGAAAACACGATAAAAGGAAAAAGAGAGAAAAAGAAAGAAAGAGGGTAAAAGAGAGAAAGAAAACTATAGAGCGAGAGGATGAAAAGAGAGAGGGGGGAGGGCGAAAACTACAAAGAAAGAGAAAGAGAAAAAAAAAGAAAGAAGGGAGAAAACGAGAAAGAGAAAGAAAATGAGAGAGAAAATGAGAGAGAAAATGAGAGAGAAAATGAGAGAGAAAATGAGAGAGAAAATGAGAGAGAAAATGAGAGAAAATGAGAGAGAAAATGAGAGAGAAAATGAGAGAGAAAATGAGAGAGAAAATGAGAGAGAAAATGAGAGAGAAAATGAGAGAGAAAATGAGAAAGAAAATGAGAGAGAAAATGAGAGAGAAAATGAGAGAGAAAATGAGAGAGAAAATGAGAGAAAGAAAGAGAAAGAGAGAGAAAGCGAAAAAGAGAGAGAGAGAGAAAATGAGAGAGAAAGAAAGCGAAAGATAGAGAGAGAAAATGAGAGAAAGAAAGAGAAAGAGAGAGAAAGCGAAAAAGAGAGAGAGAGAGAAAATGAGAGAGAAAGAAAGCGAAAGATAGAGAGAGAAAATGAGAGAAAGAAAGAGAAAGAGAGAGAAAGCGGAAAAAGAGAGAATGAGAGAGAGAGAGAGAGAGAGAGAGAGAGAGAGAGAGAGAAAGATTAAACTATTTTGTAATACAAAATAACGGGACATGGATGATATAGCAGGACCCGTCAAACGGGACAACAACAAATGTATTACAAAAAGAAGCCATCCAGCAGACTTCCAACCAAGATGCATGGCTGTGTGCACCAGGCAGTCAATCATGACCAGAACGAGGCTCAAAGATCCAACAGGGCGATACACTGAATAGCGTAATTAACTTTTATACATTTTTTTTTCCTCCACATCAAACGAGGCCGATGGAGGAGGGATACCATGAGTAATGTGAATGCCCGAGTCGATAGATAACCCAGGTAAGATATCAACCTCGAGGCTTTCGGAGGGCTCAAAACCTACAAATGTTTATATTCTTTCAATGCCGATGTTCAACTGCAAGATTTGTATTATGGACGCTGTAACATTTTAATAGAAGACACGGGTCAATATTTGATGCTGAAAATTTTGGAGAGTTTCATTATTCTGTACATTTTGTTGACTTTTTACCACTGGGAATTCACATTTGTAAGATCTTTCGCAGGGAGCACTCTAAGTCATTTGTATTATTTTGTTGGCGAAAATGATCTTTCAATGTGGCGTCCATAACATTTGTTTAATTGTCTATACTAGAATCTCTATTAATAATCCAACTTTTTATTTTCTTATTCTTGTCTTTGGCGTCACCTTGTATAGCCACTTTATTTCTTCATATCTATTAGTCTTCTTTTCTTATGTTTGTTTTTTTTTAATAATTATTTCCCTTTTAGATCATGCGATCAATAGGGTAGATGATGAAATAGTCGTTTCTGTGGCACACGGTTAACGAGGGTGTCATGTGGCCAGCACAACGACCAACCGCCCTAAATTTAAAATTCCAGTCTTTACCAGAATTCGAACCCAGGACCCTCGTACACAAGCCGAGCGCTTTACCGCCGCCCTTCTTTTCTATTACTGTATTTTTATTAAAAACAGGATTTATAAAATCAAAATGGAAGTCAACATGAGATAAGACTTTAAAATGTGAAATTCCCAAATACGCCTGACCTTTGAACCAGAAGAAGACGAACTCCATGGGAAAATATTAATGACTGATATAGATCTGTATCTAGTTTCCTATTAACAAAATCTAGGCTAATGGTGAGGATGTAAAAAACAACATAAGTTTATTAACAAGACATCAGAGACAAGGCAGATATTGACAATGCCATCGCTTTGAAGTTTGAAGTTCTCTAAGATGAGTCCGACTATAGGAACTCGTTCAAGGTTTCGATCTAAGATGAGTGAGACTATAGAGCCTCGTTCAAGGTTTCGATCTAAGATGAGTCCGACTATAGGAACTCGTTCAAGGTTTCGATCTAAGATGAGTGAGACTATAGAGCCTCGTTCAAGGTTTCGATCTAAGATGAGTGAGACTATAGAGCCTCGATCAAGGTTTCGATCTAAGATGAGTGAGACTATAGAGCCTCGTTCAAGGTTTCGATCTAAGATGAGTGAGACTATAGAGCCTCGATCAAGGTTTCGATCTAAGATGAGTGAGACTATAGAGCCTCGATCAAGGTTTCGATCTAAGATGAGTGAGACTATAGAGCCTCGATCAAGGTTTCGATCTGAGTCCGACTATAGAGCCTCGATCAAGGTTTCGATCTAAGATGAGTGAGACTATAAAGCCTCGATCAAGGTTTCGATCTAAGATGAGTGAGACTACCGAGCCTCGTTCAAGGTTTCGATCTAAGATAAGTGAGACTATAGAGCCTCGTTCAAGGTTTCGATCTAAGATGAGTGAGACTATAGAGCCTCGTTCAAGGTTTCGATCTAAGATGAGTGAGACAACTGAGCCTCGTTCAAGGTTTCGATCTAAGATAAGTGAGACTATAGAGCCTCGATCAAGGTTTCGATCTAAGATGAGTCCGACTATAGAGCCTCGATCAAGGTTTCGATCTAAGATGAGTCCGACTATAGAGCCTCGATCAAGGTTTCGATCTAAGATGAGTGAGACTATAGAGCCTCGATCAAGGTTTTGATCTAAGATGAGTGAGACTATAGAGCCTCGATCAAGGTTTCGATCTAAGATGAGTGAGACTATAGAGCCTCGATCAAGGTTTCGATCTAAGATGAGTGAGACTAAAGAGCCTCGATCAAGGTTTCGATCTAAGATGAGTGAGACTATAAAGCCTCGTTCAAGGTTTCGATCTAAGATGAGTCCGACTATAGAGCCTCGATCAAGGTTTCGATCTAAGATGAGTGAGACTATAGAGCCTCGATCAAGGTTTCGATCTAAGATGAGTGAGACTACTGAGCCTCGTTCAAGGTTTCGATCTAAGATGAAAGTCTCATACTCATTTATTCCCTCGTGAACTTAACTGACTGATAGGAATCGTTTCAAAGTACCGTAATATGGTCATAGTAAATCAAAATCAATCCACCTGAATTAAGAAAGACCGCACTTATAACTAATCTAATGCTATTTGACATGAAAGGGGGAGGTAAAAAGTAAAAGTGGAGGAAAAAGGTGAAGGGGAGATAACTGTTAATGATTACATAATTACCTTTTATAAATTTGAAGAAAGCAAGTGAAAATGATGTTATCAAGTAAGTATAATATTAAGAATCGTGTCGTGTAATGATGGGCGATTTTAAACATTTTGGAATCGAATCCAATAATTTTAATCAGTCAAAAGTTGAATGTCAGATCATTTTGCTAAAATAAATTTTTATTTATGTGTAGAGTTCATTCAGTATCATACCTGGAATAATCAGGTAAAGATCTATATATGGTTTAAATAAGTGGATCTATTTGTAACTGTATAATAAAACTCGAGTCTATTGTGAAAGTCGGTTGTATCGATAGAATGTCATCAGAATAGACAAAGAAGGTAAAGCTTGCTGAGGAAACGTGAGGTATAAGGATTGGGCTATACATGACAAATGCTTTTGTATTCGAGAAGGTTGGCGAGGGAAAAAAAATTATATGATGAGGTATAATAAAATGGTTATGGTCAGTTGATGGTCAGTAAGCTACTCACCATTGTAGAATAATCCAGAATTTCCAGCGGAGCCGTCCACCAGTGACGTCACGCTATAGCTCCACGCGCGATCGGCCAGTTCTAATGGACGGCCTGGGTTAAATCCTCTGAGCCTGGCCGTCATGTCGGCGTTGCCCGACATGTAGATGGGTTGGAACTTGGCGGAGGGGCTGGCACTCCTAAGTTCCTGCAGGTAAAAATGTCTGTTGCTAGAGTCTCCCAGCGCCACCCTCCCAGTGGCATATCCCAAATCTGGGCACGGGTGTCCGCCGTGGTGGTCACTCAGGAAAGCCTCATGGGAAGGAATGTTGTGAACTGAGCTGCTTCTCTGCTTCGGAAGCTGTGAGCTGTACATCGGGTGTGGCGAGTAACGAGCGCTGTAGTGGACAGGGTAGGGAGGGTCACGATAGTTGGGAACCACGTGATACCGGTGGTGAAAGCCAGGTGATCCCTGAACCCCAGAGCCAAGCGGCGACCCGCTGCTCGGTGCAGGGTGCTCCTCAGGTAAAGGAGCCAGGTTAATGCTCGCCCTAGACATGGGACTGTGCAGGGCGTGGTAGTGACTAGGCTGCGCTGGAAAAGACGAGGACAGTTGCATGACGTTCTCCTTGTTGGAAGCGAGGCATTCGAAAGATGGCGAGGTCTGGCCGAGGAAGTCGCGAGGAGGAGCGGGATAGAGAGCGTGCTGATAGTGATAGTAATGGTGGAAGCCTCCGTGCGAGAAGTCCGCCGATTGAGATAGGTACCTCTGACCACTGTCCAGAGAGTGGCGTTGGCGTGGCACGTTAAAGTTGACCGAGTGAGCAACGTAAGGCATGTCGATGCTGTGCGAGTGCCCCATTCCAGAATGGTGTGAAGCTCTATTTGGTACGTCAATGCTGTTGGAGTGCTTTAAAGATTGTCTGGGGCCGTCTCTGGAAGGCTGCTGATATTGGGCACTTGGTTCCATGTTTTCGATTTCTTCCTCTTCATCATAGCTCGTTGGTGGAAGCGAACACAGAGGGCTTGTCACGCGCTCCCCCTGACACGGCGCCCCGGGTTGGTTTCGAATGGGGCTGGATGAGTGCATTCGTGGTTGGTACATCTGATGTACAGGAGAACACGTCCCGCTTAGGGAAGAAGCGTGTGACATTGGGGGAGTCACAAACCCTGGTGAGGACACCATCTGACTCTTTAATACTCTAGAATACACATCCTGTAAAGCCAGAGGCGAATACTTCTCTTTTACAGGACTTGCATAAGACCTTCTGATTCTTGCACTCGCCATCCCCATGGCGATTCTCCCTCTAGCCTTGGCGCCAAGCTCAACGGACGTGGCCGAGTTGGTGCGTGGTCTCATTTCGAACAGGAAGTCGTCGTCAAGCCCATCACCGCCAGTGTTATTACCAGAGTCCAACATCTCAAGACTAGCGCTGGTGTCCAAGATATTTCTGGACGTGTCCGGAGAAGGAAGGTTCTGGTCAGGTGAAGTGGACTCCTGAAAACCTCCTGCCGTGTAAGACTTGACCACGTCCAGAGGATATGAGCAGTCAGAAAGATTCAAACTCTTCTCTCCTTGGGAGTAGATAGATTTAACATTTTCAGCGAATTCTTCCGACGGCTCAAAGCAATTTTTGAAGTTGGAATCCCCAGTGTAAGGCCATTCATTCTCTAACGAGTCCAGCATGCTATTCTCAGAGAGGGATAAGTCTCGCAGCAACACGGCAGTGCCTCGACGTTTACTCAGCTGTCCGATACAGTTCTCCGAGGTGCATAACTCACGAGAGAGTGAGGACAACTTCGTGCTGGCTGTCTTCCCCTGGCTGCCCGACTCGGCTAGACGGTTTGACAGGTTCCAGTGACCAGACAGTTTATCTGCATACAGAATCTGAGAGACCTCTCTCAATTTCGATGCGGCCGAGGCAGCGTGCCTTTCAAGACTGTCCGTTTCATAGCCCGGGTTGGTCACTTCCATGCAAAGACGCGAGGAATTATTTTTAGAATCCTCAGGTGTGGCTTTCTCGTTGCTACTAACCAACGTCGACAAGTAATCTGGTTGGATGTTTTCACGAGCATTATCAATGGTGTGTTTAAATATAGCTCTCGGCTTTCTATCGTTCGCTGAGACAAGATTACTATCACTTACATTATAAGCACTCGTTAATCCAAAGTTAGAAACACTTGTCACTGACACCGAGGACTTGGCGAGGGTAATCCAATCAGCTAATTTTTGCGTAGTTGTTGAATCGGTTACTTCCCGTCCCGCTGACACCACTTCACAATGAATCAAATCGCCAGCACAATTCAACTGTTGTGTGTGTGTCGTGGCAGTGGAAACGTTTTGTAAACATTCCGAGTCTCGAGCGTGCAGAGGGGCGGGCGACCGGCTGCGGATACCCAGCGGTGAAGTGGGCGTGGTAGCCTCCCTGCTGTCACAGTTTCGCGAAACACTGCCACGCGAGGCCCGCTGTGGTACCCATCGAAACTCTGCCACGCTTTCGTAATCCGTGTTGGTGTGGTTATTGTTCTTGGAGTCCCCATCAACAGGTTGGTGACATTGGCCGAGGTCAGAACTGTTATTGTCGACAGCGCATGCCGTCTCTCTACCTGCCCGACTAGGAGCTAATTCGTTTTCTCCCGGTCCGTGCCCGACCGCCTGTCCGGACAAATTTAGACATGTTTTGTCCGCTCTGCCAGTTTGGACAACTGCGTCACTGAACGCCCCAGTTGAGGCCTGAGTTAATGAAGCGGCAGTTGACAAGGGGAGACTACCGCCAGAAGACAGCTGATATCCTATTAAATTATTGGCTGATGTCCCCTTTTTTAAGTCTTTACGGTCCGACTGGCTCATAACTGATTCCGTCTTTCCATCCTGAAGCTGTGACTGAAATACACTGCACCGACTTCTATTTTCACTCTCTCCCCGTCTTTCGTCTTCAGCCGTGACGTCAGGCGTGTTATTTTTAAGCTGAAGTCTATTTGCGGTAGGGGCGAATTCTTCGTTATCAACAACGACCTCCGAATCCTCCTCCGTAGAGCGGCGTCTGTAACATTCAAGCCTTTGTTCTGCCCCTCGCTCGGCGCTCGTGAGCGATATTTTACCTGCAGTGGCTTCACGTCTGTCTGTCTCCTTAACACCAACGTCCCCGTGAGGCGCGAGTGCAGTGGATGCTGTCTGTAATCCTGTAGCACTATCTGTCACGGAGCCCGCGAGCTGCTGTGTAACACCTGAGTCACAACTTGCAATGTTATCACCGAATTCAGGGGACGCAACCGAAACACACTCCCCGACGAGTTTCTGGCTAATGACATCGTTTTCCCCGAGTCTGCTACAAGTGCTTTCTCCAATTTCACCCACTTGACCAGTGTCCAACTTACAGGAGTCTAGGCCAGATGTAGAGTTGTATTTCCGTGAGGAATGAGTCACTAAATGAGTTACGTCCCCTGGTTTTAAGTTCACGTGATTGGTATCTCTTTGATTTACGACCACTGTATGATCGATGGTGTAACCTACAGGCTCATCACCTTCGTCATCAATCATCAACAGACCTTTAGCAAACTTATCTTCATCCGGTGAACTCGACTGACCTCCAAAGTAAACCACTTCTGATCTACAGTAGTTTGTTTTGTCAGCTGGCGCAGCTTTGTGGTCCCCAGCAGCGAGCCTATCATCCCCAGACTGTGAGGCTTCCTTGAAGACCTCGGCGTGTGGCTCGCGCTTTTGATTGCTGGCTGCCAACTCGTGATAAAAACTTGCAGCAGTTGAAACAATCCATGGCGTTGTTGAAATGAATGCAGCTTTGTTTGCACTGCTATAGTCAGATTCACAGCTGTCACTTCTTGTCTGGCTTACTGTGCAACTCACCGGGGTGTCGGGATGTCGAGAGGGAGGGCGGGCGTCGATGTCGCTATAGTAACAGTGAGAATGCTGGCTGGAGGGTATGGCAAAGGTTGGACTGGTTGCCGTCTGGTCGCTGTGAAGGTGACGCCTACCTGTGTTGTAGCCAGAGTCTGTGGTGGTCACTGTGGTGGCAAAATTTTGGACAGCAGTGGACACCCTCTGTTTATCACAATGATGTTCAGAAAAATCATTTGCCGATGTCTGCTGCTGTTCCAGAAGAGAAACGTTTAAAGTTGTTCCCACTAAGGCGCCACTTTGGGGGGAGTCACTCCCTACTTCAGTTAGGTTTTGACTCTGGGGGCGTTTTCTCCTCCTTCCAAGGGTGTCAATGTAGTGGTCAGAGAAACTGCTCGGTTGAGCCCCCTGTTTATCTGTCTGGGAGACGCCTTTGGTCATCTCGTCCACGCTGTGGCTAAGCGATGTGGTCTCGCTCAATGTGGCCAGAGCCCTGTTGTAATCATCAGAACTGCTGCTGCGCTGACCTCTCAGTTTACTGAGGTCAAGACTAAAACGCTTATCACGAACGGTCAACTTTTTGCCCACCTCCAGCTGAACACAGCTTCTGGTCACCAGCGCTGTGGTGTCCTTCGCGGACGTCTGGTCAGCGTCTTGACCACTCATGCTGTCCCTCTGATGACATTGCAAGTCACGCGACGAAGAACGGTTCGTATTGCTTTGATGTGACGAAAACGACGAAGAAGACGAGCGTGTGGCGAGGTTTGAGAGACTGATAGAGTTACAACTCGAAGACAAAGTCACAGTGTTTGTTACAGTACTACCTTGCAAAATGTTGCTTTGAAACTGGACGTCTTTCTCTGGATGAGATTGAAATAAAGGTGACGCGCTCACACCCTGGCCTATTCTTACATCATCTAAAATGTCACTGTCCACCTTCTCGTCCAACGAATGCTGTTTCGGCAACTGCGCCCCTCGACGTAGCCTCCTTTGTTTGTCCACTACGTTAGGCTGCATTGCGGATGTGCTAGTAATGCACTCAGAAACGTTGACTATCTCTCCAGTGGTGACAGGCGCTCGTGATGGAAGAGTTCCTTTGGAGGACGTGTTCGAGGGCGAGGACCACGCGCCGTTGCTTGATCTCGTGGAATGTCTCGAAATGACTGGAAATATTTTGTTTTCAACATTGTCTTTCTCTGTAGACTCGATATTTACATCGGCTTGGTAAGCCGTGATGATTTCACCGGAGATTTTTGCTGAAGAAGGAATGTCCGTTTGACCTGCCATGTGATCACTTTGGGCTGTCATCATCTGAGCCTCGATCTCATCCTCGCTTTTATTAGCGTTCACGAGAATTTTATGCCTGTTCCCAAGCCTCTGTGGGGACGATTTTAAGGAATGCAAGCTGGCGGTTTCTAACGAGGGGCTATTGCCCTCGACCATGTCGCAATGACTGGGCTTTATTACGTAATCTCTAAATAGTTCTTTCCTACACGATGGTCCCTTTATCTCACGTAACAAGGATCGATGAGGTTTCTCAGAGCGTGGAACCCACGGATACCCGCTGGTGTCACACTTAACTGGGGCCGTTTCAGATTTGTCCACGTGTAGTTTTTTATCACTGTATTCAACCATGTCAGAGAGCACACTCCTTGACCCGGGAGACCCTATTCCTTCTATCCCAGACGCGTGGTCAAAGTTCGAAATGACGTCATCCAAGCTGGAACACCGGCTGATTATTTTCTCATGCTGCGGGTCGTCGTCCTCACCGGTGGCGTCGCCTTTCCTGAGCGCCGCGATATTAGCGACAACCCCTGCGTTGTGTCGCCGGTGTCTGCCCTCGTGAACAGAGGAGCTCCTGCCTCGTTTCCCGTCGTCCAGTGAGGAGCTCTTGCTCCCTGACCCCGGACTGACGCCCCCGGCGCCGAAAGCGTTCTTCTTCCTGCTGCTGACGCCGTGGAAAGACCAGCTTCTGGCCCGGGTGTCAATGCCATGAGACCCGTAGCCTGCTGTGCCCTGTTTATTCCCCATTTACGTGCGGTGGACAAGAAACGCCCTCCCTCGTTCCCCGTTTAAGTCTGGACATTCATGTTCTTGACAAGCGTTGCTGGACTTCGTAGCGAGGAGAGGTCAAATGTCAAACAGAATGGAATTTATCCAGCCATCGTCTCTGCCTGTATTCTGTTCTTTTCAACCAAATGTTCTATATTTATATCAGTCACGTGACATTCGTGTTTACATTGTATGCACACCATGTCAATGCGGTGTGTACCGAAAACGCCTATCCAATTAAGATCAAAGAAAAAAAAAGTTTCATGTCACGATGACCATTTCATATCCCCCTGTATCCGGCAACTGTATCAACAAGAGATTTGAAAACACATTAATCACACGAATAAAACTTGAAAAGTTTACAGCTAAACTTAATCTAAGAACCGCGTAAGAGTTTCCACAAGAATGCAATCAAACACAAGTAAAAGATAGTGTGCGGTAACGACCTCATTCGAGAGGAGGAACACATTGAAGTTATTATTTTTTTTAATATACCGTTCAACACACAGCGAAAGTTCGTTATAGATTTAATACTAAACACGCCCGAGCTATTCAAACATGAGCGTTGGGACGAAACGTCAAGTCAGCTAAACTGGGTGGTTGGGGGGGGGGGGGGGGGAGGGGGTCTGACGTCGTGTGGTGGCCCAGACATCGTAACTCGAGCCCTGTAACGAGGGCCTCTGAGAGACACTCCACCTGATACACGTCCTCGTTT